>OZ004708.1:95442228-96042228 GCA_963924515.1 Vespertilio murinus
ATTGGGGCTCCATGGGCCAGGCTGAAATTCTGGCTTTGATGTGTGCTCCCCTCCACATAAAAGCTCCAAGGTCTACTTATGGGACCATTGGCTTTCAGGCTAGAGAATAGGGCTTCATCTCAAGTCTAACCAGAGAGGAGCACCCACCACAGATAGCCCCTGTTCCTGTCAGGGCTGGCTCAGAGAACACAAATCTGGCTGCCAGTGCAGGGAGCACTGGAGAATGACAAAGGCATTAGGGTATGTGTCCTTGTATTAGGTCATTTTAAATAGACAGTCTGGCAGACTCTGCAGTCTACATATTGGCTTCATTCTTTACAATAATTTGATGGAAAGCTGGACATCGATTTTTTTAATAAAAACAAGAAATACTTGGAAAGATTGTGATCATTTCCATTAACTTATTAGGACTATAACAAATCAGCCATCTTTACGACTAGAGCATTTATTGAGAGAAGACAAAGTCCTGTATTAAATTTGTTTAGTCAATGCTATGTCTCTCTGTAGCCAAGTGCAGTATGTTACTTAAATATTCTTTTAAAAAAATTCTATTTTTAACCCATTATTTTGATTACCTGTTTATTTTAGTGTAAATAATTCTACTTAGGAAAAACCACTTGCTTATTTGCTTTCAGGTGAATTTAAAATTCCAGGTTATATCCAAATTATTCGATTTGTATTTGGATCTATTAACATTTTCTTCATTTTTTATTTGAATACATTTTCCTATAAAAGATATAAGGTAGCATTTAAAGATAATTCTGGTTCAGCTGTGTCATATTGGCATCAGTGCAGTACAAGGTAAATCTAAGACATGGTCAGGTCAAGACCAATGGAACTAACTCTCTAGGATATTCAACTCTGCACCCTAGGGCTTAGGCAAGGGTTTCAAGCAGAGTTACAGGATCAAAAGATGGATGGAAGAATGAATGAACAAAAATGGATTAACTGATCTTAAAGAATGTGTGTGCTAACTGGGGGCTCAGCCATCCAAAGCAATTGCAGAAGACATTAAGACAAACAGGTCACTATGAGCAGTGATAGAGAATCAGGCAATCTTGTGGCTCATGATATGGATCTCCTTAGGCCAGCTGTGGGCAAACTACCGCCCAAGGGCTGGATCTGGCCCGTTCAGCTGTTCTATCCGGCCTGCGGAGCCGAAAGAGCAGAGGGTTCTCTTGCTCTCCCCTCTGCTCCTTCACCAGCAGCCCAAGATGAGAGTGCCAGCATGGTCAGGTTGCTTTTGTTCTGGCCCTCCAGTCCAGTTTAAGAACCCATTGTGGCTCTCAAGTCAAAAAGTTTGCCCACCCCTGCCTTAGCCTGAGAGGATAGCACAGCTCCTTCCTAAGGAATAGCAGGTGCCAGCAATAAGGTCTAGGTCCTAGTAAAGGGACCTACAGTTGAGGTGAAGATTCCCAGCTCATTATGGAACTGAGAAGTTGAGCAGAGAGACAATACCCAGTCATTTGGAACAAAGAGGTACACTTCAGAGGAAAAGCTGGAGACTGTAGCCTGTGACATTCAGATGCTCACGGTTCAACAGAGGTGAAGATCAGTGACAACAAATTAAATTCAAGATCCATTCATTGGGAAGTTGGATGCTGTCAAGGTTCTTCTTTCTGTTTTGATGGAGACTAGCCAGAGATTTAAAAGTAAGTTAAAGCCAGAAGTGCAGGATTTTAGCACTCATAATTGAGCAGAAATGAGTAAAGTAGGAGGTGATACCAGAAAATTCCTGCTAATTACAAAATCTATTTTCTAACCCTGAGAAAAGGGAAGATGGTAAAGAAAAGAAAAGAAAAAAGATAGTAAGTGGGTGGATATATGTGCCTTCCTATAATCCCTACAACTATTTTGGGTACGAGGCTCCATTTATCCCAGTTGTACAGAGAAGGAAATTGAAGCTCACGGAATTTAAATAGCTTATCCAAAATTACAACACAGAAAGTGACAGAGCTAGGTGTCAAATCTAGATCTTTTTCAAGGTCATTACACCTTAAGTAACCTTAAAACTCTGAGAAAATAGGTTTGTGAACTAAGAGAGATCAAACAAACAAACAAAAAACACCCAGGTCTTTTTTTCTGGAGTGGACTTTCCTCATCCTGTTAGCTATTAAGAAGTATGTATGGTCATTGCCCTGGCCAGTGTGGATCAGTTGATTGGAACATCACCCCTTGTATCAAAGAGCTGTGGGTTCACTTACCTGTCAGGGCACATACTCAGGTTGCAAGTTTGATCTCTCCCGCTCCCCTAGTTGAGTCACATGAGGGAGGCAACTGATGGATATTTCTCTCGCTCTACCCCTCTCTCTTCCTCTTTCTCTAAAATCAAATTTAAAAAGAACAAAAAATGTATTCCTGAGTTCTGACTCACTCATCACCATATTAACCAGCCTTCAGATTTTTATTATGCTGTGTTCAAAGAAAGATGCAAAAAATTGTAACTCCTAAATCTTAAACTCATAGAATTGACAACACAAGATAGAAATTGTTGGATAGCAATATACTAGTTCACAATATTAGCACAGAGCTATCATGAATCAGGACAAACAGGGATCAAAATGTGAGGTAAGACTAGTTAAAATTGTTGTATTAACTTTTTTTTATTATTTTTTGTGGTTATTAATCCTCACTGGGGGATATTTTTTCTCATTACTTTTCAATGAGAGAGTGGAAGGGAGACAGGAATGGGAGGGGGAAAGAGAGAGAGAGAGAAACATCAATGTGAGAGAGACACTTCCATTGGTTGTGTCCTGTACCTGCCCCAACCAGGGACAGGGAGCAAACCTCCAACCAAGGTCGGAGGTACGTGCCCTTGACAAGAATCAAATCCACTCCCGACCAGCATGGAACAGTGGTTGAGCATCGACCAGGAAGGAGATCACAGGTTCAATTCCCAGTCAAGGCATATGCTCAGGTTGCAGGCTCCGTCCCCAGTAGGGGGTGTGCAGGAGGTTGCCGATCCATGGTTCTCTTTTATCATGGATGTTTCTATTTATCCCTCACCTTTCCTCTCTGAAATCAATAAAAAAAATATTAAAAATAAAAGAATCAAACCCACAATCCTTTGGTGCACAGGCCAATGTTCTACCCACTGAGCACACACCAGCCAGTGCTAAAATAGTTTTAAATAGAAACTATGATATTTTACTTTTGCCTAAAAGATTAGTGTAATTAGGAATATGGGGAGTAAATATCTGCTCTTGATAAACTACCTGAGTCTTGCATCTTTGGTTTCCTTTAAACATTCTCCTATGCCTTAGCTGTATTTATCATTTTCTCCACATATATACATTTCAACTCCCCTCTCCAGCACGTAAACCCTACACTACCCCCAACTTGCCCACTGGGTATTTCAGAAGCCACAGGGTGTGGTACACATAGCAGACATCAAGTTATAATTCTTTCTGTGCTTTTTTCCCAAGGACTAATATTTTTCTAGCAAGCAAATAGAGATAGTATGATTCAGCAGAAAGAAAATTAAGTTTAAAAAATCAAATTGACCACTGGTATTGTTTTATGTTTTGAATGGAAATAAGTGACCTTTGCTTCTCTATCTAACCATATGTGGTATCACACACAATGTCCTTAGTATCAAGAATTAGCTCTAATACTGCACTATGTAGGATTTATAAACACAAGGGTTAAAGTATTAGAAACTATCTTAAAGCTACTTGAAAAGTGAACAGCCAATGAAACACACTTTCGATGAGGTAATGCTAGTCCCTTCAGCTTCATTGGTTGAGTCTAAAATTTCTGTTTCCAGGAGTTAGAGGACAAGTTTCTCTGCAACCAGAAAGAACTGGATGATCTCCAACAGCTTATATAAGATATTTTATGATCACTCAATAAAAGCAATTCCCTTCTTAACCTGCCAATAGCCTCCTCTGAATTACTTCCCAACAACACGCATACATTAACTTCACTGCAGAGGTTTCTGCCAGTTCCAAACAAAAACCTACACGAGAAATTTTAAAATGCAGTTAAATGCCCAGTATTTGTGTGCTATGGTATAAAAAATACTGCACTACTGGTTCAGACAAGTTGATCTTCATTCCAGCTCTGATATAATAACCTTTGCAAAAGTTGCTACTTACTGCTTCTAGAATGTTTTTGTTTGTTTGTTTTCTAATACTCACCTGAGGACATGTCCCCTGATTTTAGAGAGGAGGGGAAGAGAGAGAGAGAGAGAGAAGCATTGATGTGAGAGAGGACCATCAATTGGTTGCCTCCCATAATGCACCCTGACTAGGGATTGAACCCACAAACTACGTATGTGCCCTGATTGGAATAAGCCTCAGGAGCTTTCAGTGTATGGGACAATGCTCCAGGCAACTGAGCCATACCAGCCAGGCACTGCTTCTAGAATTTAGTTTCTTCTTTTTTCTCTCTTTTTGGGATTTAGATTTCTTGACTAACAATAATAATAATTGTGGTGGTCCAACCTACTTCAAAGAGTTTTTGCCTATAAGAGCATTTCATTAAATACTGTATGTTCAAGAGATCTGAAGGTTGTACATGTCAACCTCAACTTCCAGAGTAGCCTGGCATTCTAAGAAAAGAAAACATTGATGACTTATTAGTTTTGAGTCAAAATTAGCCCCCTTTATAAGCAAGCACAGAAAGCCTCCTGGCCAGAACTGGTACTTCCATATGTTGAAGAATTCCAGAAAATGAGAAAGCGGTCTGTGCATTAATGCAGGCATTCTTTGGGGACAGTTCTATTTAAGCCAAACTGCCTTGAGGATTAATTATCTAATTAGAATATTGCCCTTATCTTTGTGAAATGCAGACAATCTGTCTGTGACATTGGCAAACTTAACCTCCATCTTCATATCCACTTGACTTTGAGGCAAGTAGCCTTTTCACATTGCAGATCTCACCATCTGGGTGTGCAATACACATGGTAGGTACATCAGCAGCTTTAAGTCTCTTTCTATCTTGACAAGAAAAAAAAGGCAACAAATTTCTTTTCAAGAAACAGTGCTAGTAGATCCTTACTATATTTCAAAGTAAAACTCTTTAAAACCTTACTACCCAATCTCCACCTTCCAAAATTATCACTTCTCGCTTCTTAATAAATGGTAATTTCATTCATCATGCTATTTAGACAAAACACCTTGCAATTCCCTTTATTTCCTCTTTCACTTTCCACTAAATAATGAATCAAGCAAATCCTGCAGAGCTACCTACAAAATATGTCCACGATCCATGTCTTTTTCATAACCTCTTTTGCTACAGCTCTACTTAAAATTGCTGCCATCTTTCTCCTGGGTTATCATAAGAAACTCCTTACCAATCTCCCTGCTTATGCCCTTGCCCTCATACAGTCTACTGTTCACATCACAACTTGAGGGATTCTTTAAAAGAGTAAGTCAGCTCTCTCACTCATCTGCTCCAAACCCTCCAATAGTCCCACCTCATTAAAAAAAAACCCAGAAGTTTTATGATGATCTGGCCTCACCTGTGTACCTTGTCTTCTACTACTGCCTCCTTTTGCCTTTTTTTCCTTAAATACATCCAGCCTGTCCATGTTATGTTTGCATTGGGTTTTCCTTGGTATATAATGACTTTCCTCTCTCTCTCTCTCTCTCTCTCTCTCTCTCTCTCTCTCTCTCTCTCATTCCCTCTCTTCCTCCTTTCCTCTCTCCATCCCTCCCTCTGAATATTTCCTCTCTTATTACCTTTTAGAGATCTTCTCAGACATTCCATATAAAATAACACACTCTATATAAACCCTATGTTTTCTACATTTCTATATTTTTTCTCCACATTTATTATCACCATCTGGCAGACTTTATATTTTCTTATATATTGTCATTCTCTTGCACTACAAAATAAACTCCATGAGGACAATAACTTCATCTAGATTTTTCTCAGCATCTAGCAGTATGTGTTGAAAAATATTTAATAAAGTACTCCTGGAAGGTGCTATTTTAATATCTGATTTGAAGTAGGTGTGAAATATTTTAACATTTAAAGAAAACCAAAGTGGAATTATATAGCATTAAAATCGATCCTAATTTTTTTTTGTAATTTATATGTTCCCAGAAGAGACTTCTGGCATTCAATCAGTATATATATCATTGAAATAATTATACAGCTGCTTGTGGATCTCATCTTGATTGGGAAAATGAGAGAAAGTAGCAGACAATGAATGCTTTAATAAAGAGGTGAAGGACGTGCTATGGGAACAGAGATGTGGAGAGTGAATTAATGTAAAGCAGGAGAGATAAGAACAGGTATCAAGGAAGACTTCTCAGAGAAAGCTTATTTTGATTTGGGTCTTGAAGAAATAGTGGGCATTTGTCAGAAGAAAAAAATATTGGGGAAAGTCTTTCAAAGCAAAAGGAACAACAGTTACACAAGTACTATAGAGACATCAAACATCAAATGTGGCAGGTCACTGAGAAATGTAGAAAGAGGCTAGACCCAGCATTGGGAATCTGAAGGGAATGGAAGTAGTTAGGGGTAGTCATCTGGGGACAGATTGTGAAGGATATTGTACTTTAATATAGTAAATTACACCTCATCCACAAAAGATACATTTCAAGACCCCAAATGGATGCCCGCAGTTATAGATAGCACTGAACCCTATGAGCACTATATTTATTTCTATCCATACATACTTTGTCACTTAAAGGAAACACTTTATAGCTTCTCTTTGGCATATTCAAATTGCCAGCATCACTACTCTTGTGCTTTGGGGCTGTTACTAAGTAATATAAGAATTATTAAACACAAGCACTTTGATACTGTGACAGGTGATCTGCTAACCAAGATGCCTACTGAGTGGCTAACGGGTGGGGAGTAGCATCTACCGAATGCATACAAAGAGATGATCCATGTTCCAAGTGGGACAGAGCAGGACAGCTCCAAACTTCATCACATGCCTCAGGATGGCGCACAATTAAAACTTATTGATTGCTTATTTTATAATGTTTATTTAATATTTTCAGACCACGGTTGATCCCAGGTAACTGAAATGGTGGGAAGCAAAACGGCCAATAAAGGGGACTGCTATATTTCATGTACTTGAGCTTGACCTTTGAGGCAGGGGAGGAGAGTAAAAGTCAGATTTGTAAGTTAGAAAGATTTCTCTGGCACTTGGAAGAGGATAGATTGAAGTAGAAACAGACCAAGTGCGAGTCAACTAATTTGGAAGTTCCCCTAGCCTAGGAAGAAAATAATAATGGATGTGTCAAGGAGGGCTAATGAGCCTGGGAAGGAAACCATAGATTTTAGACAAGACAGATTTCCATTAGTAATTCACTGCTATTTATAAGGAAAAGTGGGACTTAATGACTCCCAGATTTCTAGGGTGGGTATTTGGGAAGATAATAGCGCTATTAACAAAATAAGGAGCACATAAGGACTATGGTGAGATTGGCTGGGCTATGTGGAATTTGAGGTGCTAGAGGGACTTCCAAATCTAAAGGTCCACTATGCAGATCTGTGTGTGGGTTTGCAGCACTGGAGGAGGTGGAAGTTGAGATGAATTTACACATCCCTGTAATAGAAATGGGAGTTGGAAACACCGGAGAAGGAAAGGGTATACTATAGGAAGAGCACCACATGATAAGGCGATCAAAAATGAAACCCTGGTTGCACTAGTACTTTCAAATAAGCATTTTGTAACCAACAGCAACAAAAACTTGCTTTATGTTATCCCAACAGTTCTTTAAAAGGCTGCATTATGTTAGTGAGGAAACTCTTGTTTGGATATGGTATTGACAGGCTTGGATAAGCAAATTTGGGATATGCAAATTAACAGAATAACTGAAGTTCTTTGGAGAAAAATAGAGAAAAAGAAGACAATTAATAAAGGCTAAATGCTGAGAGAGAGAGAGAGAGAGAGAGAGAGAGAGAGAGAAAGAGAGAGAGAGAGAGAGATCCTGGTAGGAACTTAAGAAAAAACATATCTAAAAGAAATTTGAAGTTTTATGTTCAGCTTAAAGTTCTTGTCCTCAAATGAAAACTTCAGCAAGTCTACAAGTCATTGATTTATTTCTGTCTGTGGATTCACTGGCATGGGCAGGGAGGGAGAGAGTGGTGGGAGGTTCTCAAAGATCTATTAATTCCAACCTTAGCGATTAAATGACTATGGGTAAGGTAGAGGAAGCCATGAGAATCTAGGCCACAGAAATGGACAAAAAACAATTGTGTGGAGGGCTCCTTACTTCCCAGAGGATCAGGAAGTTTCCTGTTGATTTTTGTGTTACACAGTGTAAACCAAGCATGTCAAACTCCCAGTCCAAAGGCCGAATGCCTGCTTTATTTGGCCCATTGTTAAACTTTGCATTTGACATGCTTGGTGTATATGTAGACAGACATGAATGGTGTATATGAATAAAACATACATAATGGGTTCAGCTAGCTAGTTATGTGATTTTAAGCAGGTTGCCAATATTTACTCATCTATCAACTCACTTATATATATCCTTATATTCATATATCAAATTCAAATTCAAAATGATAACTTCATTGCAATGCCTAGCATGAACAATCTTATTTATCTGTATATTTCACCACCCTTCTATGTTCATTACTATGTATATATGCAAAATGTCGCCTCATTGTATATCCCAAAATAACACAGGGATAGTATATGTAATATGTTTAAAGCTACATATCAATCTGTGATTTTTTAAAATGAAATATTTAACTTTATGAGGATTTTGTGACTAGGCAAATCATGCAAAAACAGATAAAAGAAGCTTAAAAACATTTCCATGATGCCAAAACCCCACCAGAAGGGCTTTTATATAAAAGTCAGGACAGCAAAGCAAAGACCTTCTTTGCATTCTGCAGGCAGCCCAGTGTCGAGGTTTCATTTGTCCTATTGGTTTCAGAGAACGCCCTTATTCATGCTGCGGATACTGCAGCGATGTGGGTGCGGTTTCTAATACAGAAGCTGGCTGTCTATGAATATTCATAGGCCCACTCTAGCTAAAACCCTCTAATGGTTTTCTCAGACAGTTAAAATAGCAACAGTAAATTTCAAGATATAATTAGTTAAGAAAGGATGCTGAGTTGTCTGAAGAACAAAGTATACAGCACCCAACTACAAAGCCTCCTTCATCACTGGGCAAGTCTCCCCTGGATCTTTCTCTCCATTCGGAGGTTGGAAGGATTAAAAGAGTAAATACATGGAAGGTGGTCAGAACCACCACCACCACCACCACCCCAGTACCCTGAAGTAAATTCTCCAAACATATGCTATTTTTGTAAATATTTCTATTGAGTATGCACCTTGTGCTTTCTGTCAGGCCAAGTGCAGGGATACATGGATTTAATGAATATTTGTATATGGCTCAGTGTGGTACATGAGAAGGAAAATAGATGCGTGTCAAATTGCTTATGCTTCAGGAAGAAAATACATAATGATACGGTGCAGCAGAGGCAGAAGAATGAATCCTGTCCAGTGGAGTCGCCAGAGGAAACAAGTAAATCGGGGAAGTGCATTCCAGGTCGAGGGCTGAGTCAGTCACAGTTTTGTGCAAAAGTGTGATTAGCATATTGAGCAGACAATGAGGGTGAAAGTATTCTGCAGTTAGTTGGATCTTAACAAAAGAGGAAGGAGACATCTGAGTAAACGTTTAAGCCTGATTAAGTGGGATTAAGATTCAGCCTTCTAGTAACCCTGGGCAGTAACTGGCATCGCTCTGCCAAACATTTAGATAACAGAAACATCCAAATGGGCTGGAAAGACAGCTTTTCGGTCCTCTGGTAGAAATGTTCGACAGCCATGAAGGGATCAGGAGGAGCCATGGCTTGTAATAGAAAACCAGGGTCTCACTCCCTTTGAGTTATTGGGGCAACTGTCTCCTATCTTTCTTTCGCCCAATCTGCCTTGGTCCCAGGCGTTTCATACTTAATGGTGGGCATGGGTTGTGCCTTTGGGAGTTATTAGGGCACCCACCACCATGATAAGGAAGTCCTTCATGAGAGAATAATCTGGTAACCAAATGGGCCAGAAGTGCTAGGCTACCTGCCAATCCCAAGCAAAAATGGTCCACAAGGCATAGCACTTCAGGAAACGCCTTTGCAATCCCCACAGCAGTTCCCTAATAGGATCAGTTGGAAACACCTGGACTCTCTAACTAATTTTCCTCTAATGGCCTTTCATACTCCTGGCTGGCCTCTGATGTTGCTGTCTCTGATTAATACTTTAATGCTCTCCTGCCCCTTATGTGGGACTGAAATTCCAGATCTTTTCTGCAGACTCTCATGTACTCTGCCCTTTAGCCCCATCTTCCTCCGGTGACAGGAGACACACAGCTGAGTACAGCTGCCACCACAGCTCTTCTCTTTTCCCCACCTTCAGTTCTTCTCTCTTCCCCACCTCGCTGATTTGGCTGCATGCCCTTTCTGGTGCTGGAGCTAGACCCGCCCTTGGCTACTTTCCCCCAGACTCTCCCCCTCTGCTCCCTTCCCAGTACCGTGGCTCCTGCCACTAAGATACTTGTCTTTACATCAGTCTTCAGAGTGGCCTTTGCTCCTTCAGAACAGAGGTAGGTAGGGCATGGGCCTTGGAGTGGCCTGGCTGGAAAGGGGGGTCTTGCAACTTCCTAGGTTCTGGTTGTGACATGGGACTAGGGAACAACTGGGGATATCCATGATTCCCTTAGCAGCCCAATTACTTCCCCTTTTACAGGGAAGAAAATCTCTCTCCCCAAAGATGGTGACTCTGACCAGTCTTTACCTATTAAGAGTTATACTAGAACAGAGAAACTGGGATCTTTGAAGACCTGGAGTCTTAAAGGCTCTCATTCCTGAGGTCTACACCCAGGAACTTATGGTATTATTGGTGGATCCTTCCTGCGGAGTTAAGGCCACCTGACTGAGCAGAGTGAACCCAACTGGCAGTGCCTGATCACCACTGTGACTGTTGATAAGACTGCCCTCAGAAGATGGGGTAACACTCCAAATCCAGACACAAACAATATTGTAGGCTTTGGGAAGGCCTTCATCCCTGTTGAAATAGGGGTAGGCCTTGGGATGCCAAGCTTGGCAAAGAGGTCCCACACCCAGTCCTACATTCTGGTAACATGATTGGGCTAGAGGACAGCTGGAGATGCCCATGTCTTCATTTGCTGCCCAATTACTTCCTCTTTTACAGGGAAGGACATCTCTTTCCCTGGAGACAATCAGCAATATCATTTGCACACTTGCCTCCACACTTGAAAATTCAGAACCAGAAACCCAATACCAGCATCCCACCTGTTTATCAACCTTTACATCCCTTAGTACCTGATGAATCTTCAGAACAGAAACTCCTCTGCCCCCTACAGGTAACAAGAGGGCCTCTGAGGAATATCCAAGTTCATGTGCCTTCTCAATGTCAAGGCATGGCGTGGTAGAATCTCATAGGATCCTACAAAATTCCCAGAGGAATTTCAAACTTTAACCAAAATCTACTGTTTAATCTGGAAAGATTTAGCTGTCCTTCTTTTGCAATGTTCCCAACCAAGAAAAAGCTCCAAATTTGGGGAGCATCCCAGCAATATTCAAAGCTTTTACAATCAGCCAGACAAAGAGAAACCCATAGGGATCACTACAACAGTGTTCCTAATTGGATTTACCAACTAAGGCAAATCTGGCACATCTATAGGAACCACATCATATATTGCCTTCTAGAAGGCATAAAAAAGCAGCTCATGACATTTATAGGCATGGAAAATTTCTGCAAAATCTGGATATCAGGATTTGGACTCATTATTAAACTCCTATATGAGCCCATAAAAGGCCCTGATACTGATCTGCTTGAATAGACAGACACACAACAGGCTTAGACAAAAATTCAAGATTTATACAAAATAGTCCCAATATTTGAGATCCCAAATCTCAAGAAATCCTATATAATAAAAGGGTAATATGCAAATTTCCCCTAATGGTGAAATGACCAGGAATGACCAGTTGCTATGACATGCACTGATCATCAGGGGGCAGATGCTCAACACAGGAACTGCTCTCTGGTGGTCAGTGCGCTCCCATAGTGGGTAGCTCTGCTCAGCCACAAGCCCAGCTGATGGCTGCGAGTGCAGCGGTGGTGGCAGGAGTCTCTCTCACCTCCTCAGCAGCATTAAGGATGTTTAACTGCAGCTTTGGCCCGTTCCCTATAAGGAGAGAATCTAAACCACAGCTCTGAGGACCCCTGGGCTGCCAGAGGGATGTCTGACTGCCAACCTAGGCCTGATCCCTGGAGAGTAGACCTAAACCAGCAGGTGGACATCCCCAGAGGGGTCCTGGACTGTAAGAGGGGACAGGGGTGGCTGATAGACCCCCTCACACATCTGAGTGCATGAATTTTCATGCACCAGGCCTCTAGTTCACTTTATATGTGGCTGAACAGCAGGGAGTAGCCTTCAGAGTTCTCATCCAGAAACATGCCAATGGCCTACTTTTTTTTCAACCAATTAGTCTCAGTGGCAGTAGAATGACTAGGCCATTGCAACCTCAGTACCCTTTATAAAGGAGGCTGTAAAATTAAACCCGAGACAGCCACTAGAAGTCCTAACCTCACACCAAGTTTAGAGGGTCTTAGGAATCAAGGGTCACCAATGCTTAATGGGGGGAAGGGGTACCTCACTAGATACCAGGCCTTAATCCTAGACTCCCCTTTGATGATTCTCAAGGTATACCAAACTCTTAAACCAGTGACCTTCCTGCCGGTGAATGAAAGAGAAAGAATTTCACATTCCTATAGAGAGGTAGTATAACATGTTTGTGTTTATTCCAGTAGAGCTGATGTAAAAGACCAGCCACTAGACAATCAAGATAAAATACAGTAAACTGATGGCAGTAGTTTTATAAAGGGAGTAGTTAAGAAAGCCAAGTATGCAGTTGCAGACCTCTATCAAATCACCAACATCTCGGTATTGCCTCACTTTAGTTCAGAAGGCTGAATTCATTGACCTAACTACAGCCCTACAGTAAAGGAAGAGTTAATATTTACACCAATTCTAAATATGCCTTCCTCATTTTGCATGCCCATGCAGCAATATAGAAAGAGTGGGGGTTCTTAACAGCAAAATCTCCCCTATCCAACATCACCAGAAAAGTCTTGCCCTTCTACAAGTAGTACCAGGACCTGTGGAGGTAGCTGTAATTTACTTTAAAGGACATCAAAAGGGAGACACAGATATTATTAAAGGAAATAACCTAGTTGATACCACCACAAAAAAGAGCTGCCTTACAATTAGACCCAATACAGGCTAACTTATTTTCATAGAAATCTATCTCCCAACAAAGGTCATAATACACAGAAAAGGAAAGTGGCTGGGCTCAAGAATGAAGGTGTCAGCTAAACCCTGAGGGATGTTAAGAATTAAATCACTGATTACTCCTTCCTCAAACCTCTCAATGGAAAAATCATTAGGGGGTTTTATGATTCCTTACATTTAAGCAGAGATGAAATGACATCACTAGTTGAGAGACTCTTTATAGAACATGGGCTCCTCCAAACTATCAAGGAAGTCACAAAGGCTTGCAATATATGCTATACCAATATCCTGGGAGGAGAAATAAGACCCCCTTCCTACTAATCCTTATCCAAAAATGGGGAACCTATCCAAGATAAGATTGGAAAATAGACTCTATTCAAATACCTCTCTCTCTCTCTCTCTCTCTCTCTCTCTCTCTCTCTCTCTCTCCCCCCCCCCCCCTAACACACACACACACACACACACACACACACACACACACGTATTTATTGACACCTTCGCAGGTTGGGTAGAAGCATATCCTACTTGAACAGAAAAATTCCTATTAAAAGAAATAATTTCCCACCTGACTGGTTTGGCTCAGTTGATAGATCATCAGCCTGCAGACTGGGGGGTCCCGGATTCAATTCTGGTCAAGGGCATGTACCTTTGTTGTGGGTGCATCCCCAGTGGGAGATGTGCAGGAGGCAGCTGATTGATTTTTCTAACTCTCTATGCCTCTCCCTTCCTCTCTGTAAAAAAAAAAAAAATCAATAAAATATATTTTTAAAAATATATAAATAAATAAATAAATAAATAAATAAAAATAAATGAAATAATTTCCCAATTTGGACTTCCTAAGTCATTACAAAGTGATATTGGCCCATCCTTTGTTTCTAAAATTACTCAACAAGTGTCCCCTGCTTTCATTATACAGTGTCATCTTCACACTAGCTAGAGACCCCAATCTTCCAGAAAGATTGAAAGAGCCAATCAAACTCTCAAGAAAACTTTAGCCAAGCTCTGTCAAGAGACATCAGAGACCTGCATAAGACCCTGCTTAGACTAATAACAGCCCCAAAAATTAACCTTTGAGATCTTATATGGAAGACTCCTCTTAACCTTTGACTTCTTATTAGACACTGTGACTCATCAACTTGTTAAATGCCTAATTAACTTAGGGCAAGTACAAAAAGCCCTAACTTATTGTGACAACAGGATTCTGCCTATGCCCAGCTAAAGCTCTGTCCCCACTCAAAACCTGGAAGGAAGTCTCTCCCACTGACCAATTACAACCTAAATGGGAAGGCCCTTATCAGGTCTTCCTATACACCCCTACAGCTGTGACACTCCAGGGAATCACTAGCTGGGCTCACCTGCCTAGAATTAAACCTTTTCCTTCTGAGTATTCTCAGGAGAATCCAGAACAGGGAGTCTACAAGCATGCCTCTGACTGCCAATCCCTTGAAAACTTTAAGAGTGTGTGTGTGTGTGTGTGTGTGTGTGTGTGTGTGTGTGTGTGTGTGTGTGTTAAAGAAGAGAAAGCCTGGAATCCATAACCAGTAAAATTAAAGCCTCCCATCTGGAAGCTTCATGTTGCAGATGATCCTGCAACAGGGTACCAATTTGTCCAGCAGCACCATCCTCTAGACACCACATAAGCCACTTTCCAAGGATAGCAACAGACTACCGTAACCATGACTTTATAAAACCCCTATTTCCCACATAAAAGCTGTGATCCTTTCTTTTTTAAAAAATATATTTTATTGATATTTTACAGAGAGGAAGGGAGAGAGATAGAGAGCTAGAAACATCGATGACAGAGAAAGATCGACCAGCTGCCTCTTGCACACCCCCTACCGGGGATGTGCCCACAGCCAAGGTACATGCCCTTGACTGGAATCGAACCTGGGACCTTTTGGTCCCCAGACCGATGCTCTACCACTGAGCCAAACCGGTTTCGGCAAAAGCTGTGATCTTTTCTTTGCTCCCTTTTTTCCTTTGACAGAAAGCAAGAGTCTTGGGGCATGACTACATCCCTTAACAGCTGGAAGAAATTGTAGAAGATGAGACCTTTATCCATACAGTCTTGTAAGATTACAAGTGCCCAGAGTTCTTGAGGGGGAAAGTTAGAGGAGTCAGTTAATGAGATGTTAATAAAAAAGAGGAGAAAGCTAATGAAACCAGACATCTGATTAAGCTATTGAGCCTGATTAAGGAGGGAACAAACAAAAAACAAAAATGAACAAACAAAGCCTTCTAGTCACCCTAGGGAGTAACCAGCATCATTCCACTAAACAGAAAAAAAAAATATTCAAGTGAGTGGAATGAGAGTTTTGTGGTCACCTCAGGGAATCTTCCCTACTAACATGGTGTGCAAAAGGAAGAAAATGGCAAGGGAATTCCTTTTACTAAGAGCATGTGCAAAAATGACAAAGCAAAACTATGAGGAGTGGGCAGTACAAGACAAAAAGGCCATTATAAGATGGAGAGTGTCACTGGCCTGACAAAATTTGGTAAAAAAAAAATGTTTAGATAGGGAGAGGACACAAGCACTGTTATGCCCAGATTTCAAGATCCCCAAAGACCACCAGGGAGCGAGTCCGATGCAAAAACAAAGAGCCTTTATTCAAGCTCGAGCCCGGTCTCTCTGACTCTACTGATGCAGGGGCAGGATGCAAAGAGCCCCCAGTTCTAAGAGTACAGCTTCTTTATAGGGCTTAGGGTTGGGTGGTGGGGTGAGGGCCAGGATCCAGTTACGCAGGTGGCTGGATGCGGTTAGCTTATTTGGCCTTCTGCATTCCTATTGGCCGATTTAAGGGTGGGTTAGGCAATTGGAACTATTTTGTAAAAACTGCTGTTTAAAAAATGTTTCCTTTCTAGCCTGCTTTAGCCTGTTTGAAGATAAACTCAGCTGAATAACCTTGTAGGCCAGAGACTAGTTATGCCCATAATCTCAATGCCATGCCATGTGCATTTTTTCAATTGAATAGAACTGTGTTGTTTTCAAGGCCAGCATCGAGATAACCACTAAGTGCACATAGGGCTGGCTCCTCAACAAAAAGGGAACTTCTGCTTATAGCCTTGCCCTGCCCTTTCAGCACAAGCCCTAGAAATCTGGGAAAAAGATTGGATATGGGAGGGCACAAACACAAACTGGCATAAAGCCTGGAAGAGGTTGGATAGTTTGAAAGAAACCCTGCCCTTTTCCAACCCCAAAAAATATATGGAAGCTGAGCAAGGACCTCAGGGTAGCTGCTGCCCTCTAGCCTGTCTGCTCTCTCCCTCCACAAGAGTGTACTATTGCTTTTCACTTTAATAAATCTCTCTATTATCGCCTAACACTCCTCCTAAGTGAGTATCCCTGGATACTTTTCCCTTGACACCGCTGAAGAACCTATTTCCTCCAGCAACAAAAGTTTCTAGTACCTGGAAATGAGGCTTGGGTAGAGATGAGGAGAGTCAAAGTGAGCATCCTGGTACTAGAACTGAAGAAGGGCCCCACAACCTCATCACCACTTGGTGTGTTGCTTTCTTAAAGACATTTGGAGTGCCTGTCTTGAACCTGTCTTCTCTCCGTAGACTAAGAAGTCTGTTCCTTCAGAAGCTAAAACAAATTACCCTCCCTGGCAGATGGCTGAGACTACTGTAGTTAAGGCTGTCAGGCATGCCTGCATTTCCAATAAGATTCCCTGATTTATTTTTTCTGCAGTAATTAAAGTTGGAGGAATTTTTTGCTGTAATGACTTAAAAATGCCAGTTGCTCTGGGTCTCACTGGAGATGTGTCTTGTTGGCATTGTCAGATTGCTCAGGGACGACTTCAAATGCATCTCAACCCCTGATGTGGCCATTTTAAATTTTCACTTGTGAGCCCTAGGAAATACGCCTATGTACAATATTGAGATGCAGCTCACATTAGAACCAAAGACTGATAATGCTGTTATTTCTTCTCCCTTAATATCCTGACAGAATAATGACTCTATCCTAGAGTATGCTTGTCAATATTCCCCTGGTAGTAACCAGAGAGTAAAACCCTTTAAGGCTCTGGAGAAATAACTAGTCTGGAATATTTTATGTACCTAAAAGGATGCAAATTATAGATTTCAAGCCAAAGTAAATGCATAAACTTCTTAAGCACATGTAAAAATGAATGCAATGGATGTCAGAATTTCACTTA
This sequence comes from Vespertilio murinus, assembly GCA_963924515.1. Lineage (NCBI taxonomy): Eukaryota > Metazoa > Chordata > Mammalia > Chiroptera > Vespertilionidae > Vespertilio > Vespertilio murinus. Next base: position 95,459,612 of record OZ004708.1, read on the forward strand.
AGAAATCCACAGACTTTTAAACTAAGCTTCCATTGGTAACATGCTTTTATTTTATCATTGAAGAGTCTGCAGGCACATTTGCAGAAAAGACAAAGGAGTCCAAGGGAAAGACATGGGCAACAGAACCACTCTGTGCACAATGTTGCTGGAGCAGACCATTCTTCAGATAAAACTGAAAGAAGTTAGCCAGGTATGATATTGTGACTTATAATAAGAAGTATATATTTAGTATTCATCCTTACTCCTGGCATAGAATTCTTAAAAACCTTGGAATTTCCTGAAAGGAGAGCCATAAAGGTCTTTTGTTATGTTAATAAGGCAACTGTTGGAAAACTCCAAAGGTCAATGAAGTGGTTGCCAGGGAAGCCAACTAAGTATTTAAAGGGTTGAAACTTCCTTTAAAAAATGTATTTTATTGATTTTTTACAGAGAGGAAGGGAGAGTTAGAAACATCGATGAGAGAGAAACATCAATCAACTGCCTCCTACACACCTCCCACTAGGGATGTGCCTACAATCAAGGTACATGCCCTTGACTAGAATTGGACCCTTGAGTCTACAAGTCAACACTCTATCCACTGAGCCAAATGTGTTAGGGCTAAAAGGTTGTAACTTTCAACCAAGCCTTCTGTGGGAACAAGGCCTGAATCAATCACTAAAGGCCAGTGATTGAATCGATTGTGCCTATGTAGTGAAGCCTCCAGAAAACCCAAAAGGCAAGGGTTCAGAGAGCTTCTGGGTTGGTGAAAATATCCAAGAATTAAGAAGATGATGTACCCCAACTCCACAGAGACAGAAGTCCCTATGCTAAGGATTCTTCCAGACCTGGCCACATATCTCTTTATTTGGCTATTGACTTTAATATCCTTTGTAATTAACCAGTAATCTAGTAAATAAACTGATTTTATGAGTTCTGTGAGCCATTCTTGCAAAATAATTGGTTGCTAGTAGAAATAGGATGTGTCTATGGAGTTGCAGGTAAAGCATTTTGGGGAAGATGGGAGCAATAGTTGCAAGACTTATTGGAGAGAAAACAAAGGACTGCCCTCAGGTGCCCAATGCCTCACCCATGACCAGGTGGCTTAGCTCTGTCTCCCTGCAGAAAGAGTCCGGCCTCTGGTGCCAAACACCCACACCAGAGCCTGTCAGGCCCAGGAGAGCCAGGACCCACCAGTGAGACTTGCTCTGTGTCTCATTTCCCCATCTGCACATCTACCATGTTTCCCCGAAAATAAGACATCCTCCAAAAATAAGACCTACTTACAAGTTTCTTTCTGAGTGAAATATAAGGCATCCCCCCCTGAAAATAAGGCCCCCAGGCTCTGTCTCAGAATGAAAATTAATTTACTGTAAACTGGTCGCTAGGGCCACCCTGACTGGAGTCTAGCAACCAGTGACATTATGCGGAGCCCTGATGTCACTGCTGTGTGGAGGCCAAGCAGATGTCGGAGTGAGCGGTGAGCACGGGGGGGGGGGGGGGGGGGGGTGACACGACAACACACACACACACTTTCACAGATGCATGTAGAAGAACAGGAGGATTAGAGACGCGGCGAAGGTAGTGAGTGCTGGTCTGTCTCTGGTGACACTACCAGAAGCTTGCGGCCGCCTTCATGATGACTGAAGATTCTCAGTCAGTGGCAGACCCTGCTCCAGCCCAGATCCAGGCCCCAGCAAGCCCAGTGACAGTCCCCAGGCAGGCCCCAGTGGGTAAATGTCTGATAAAGGGGTAGGGGGGATGTCTGGTGAAGGAGTTCAGTGGCACAGGGTTGGGGGGAAGGGGATCACTTAAAATGACACAGGAGGATCAGAGGGGACAATCAAAATGACACAGGAGGATCAAAAGGGATTACTAAAATGGTAATACCCTGGCTGACTCTCCTGTGCCATTTTGATTCCCCCCTCTGATCCCCCCTATGTCATTTTAAGTGATCTCCCCCCACCTTGATACCCCAATTCCTTTTTTTTTTTACCCCTAGAAATGAGCACACACACAAAAAAAGCTACTCAGTGGAGTACAAGAAAGGAATCGTGGAAGACTCTTTTGGCCAAAATCTTACTGCTTTCTGCAAAGAGAAGATGTTGAGTCCGAAAATGGCGAGCAGAGTATGGTAACCTCATTGAACAAGTGGACAAGGGAAATGCTAAAAAGCACAAGTGTGGATCAGGTCGGCAACCATTATTTTCCAAGCTGGAAGACCTGATCTGTGAATGGATTGTTGACAGGAGAGCAAAGGCTTTGGTTGTGAATAGGGCTCAGATTCAAAAATTTTTCCTTGCAATGGCACCACAGTTTGACATAGCCCCCGAAGACTTCAAAGCATCACAACACTGGCTGGATAGTTTCCTTCAGTGAAGTGAACTGTCTTTAAGATCTGCAACATTGTTTAGGTTGGAAGATACTCAAGTTATTTAAGCGAGCACTTGCATTCAAGTCCTTTATTAATGATGCTGACTTCTCTAAATACAATCTTTCTAACATGATTGCTATGGATGAAACTGCAGTGTTTATGGGCCAATCATATCAAACAACAATTGAACAGTGGGGTGCCTCCTTTGTGTACATTCATTCCACTGCTTACAAAAGTGCACGTGTCCTGTATTTTGGCAATTCATCTGGATGGCACAAAAATCCCACCTTTAATCATTTCTAAGGGCAAGAAGAAAAAGATTGAAAGTGTTTTGGGCATTTTTATTCTTGAAACTGAAAAGGCCTGGGCCACACGAGCAGTTATAAGGAAGTGGATCGATTTAATGCTGCCACTTGTTATGCCAGGGAGCCAAAGAGGTCTGCTAGTCTGAGATGCAGCCAGCACTCACCTCGCTAACTTTGTGAAACCTAAACTGTAAGAAGTTGTGACTTGGGTGAAGAATTCATGGGAGAAAATCACTGACAGTTGCATTGCAAATGCATTGCGAGCAGGCTACCTTGACAAGAAGTACTCATTTAAAGACAGTGCTATTGCTAAACATGAGAGATTTGGTCCACTGATTCTGAAAGAAATGGAGTCACAAGAAATTTACTAGGAAATTCAGGAATTGGATTGTTATGATGATGTTCCAGAAGATGATGACATGATTGTCATTGAATAAATGAGTAAATTCTTGATACTGTAGGATACACAGTTTGTCTGGTTTGTGTTGACAACTACCGTACTACCGTACCGTATACAGGTAATAAATTTCCTTTATTTTCATTTAACAATAAATGTGTACCGTATTCTTCTTCATGGAAAAATAAGACATACAATGAAAATAAGACCTAGTGCATCTTTGGGAGCAAAAATTAATATAAGACACTGTCTTATTTTCGGGGAAACGGGGTACCCCCAATGCTTGATGGCACCTGGGCCATGACCAGCACTGCATGTGGGCCTGCACGTAGGGCCTCACTGCTGCCAGGCCTGCACAGCAGCTATGGAGAGTAGGCCAACAAGTGAGCCCCAGGCCTTTTTATCAAAGTTTGATTATCTCTTTGGGTTTGGGAAGGGATAAGTTTTCTTTCAAACTAACCAATCTTCCTAATTCTTTATGGGCTTGTGCTGGGCCTGCTCCCTAACCAGTCCCTTTCTTGGTCTTCCAGGGTCCATGCCCTTATCCTATTTCAGTGGTCGGCAAACTCATTAGTCAACAGAGCCAAATATCAACAGTACAACGATTGAAATTTCTTTTGAGAGCCAATTTTTTTAAAAACTCAAACTTCTTCTAACCCCACTTCTTCAAAATAGATTCACCCAGGTCGTGGTATTTTGTGGAAGAGCCATACTCAAGGGGCCAAAGAACCACATGTGGCTCGTGAGCCGCAGTTTGCGGACCACTATCCTATTTGATTCTTTTCCCAATTTTCGCAAGCTATATCCTTCCACTCTATGCTTGTCATTTTGGCTCCTACTGCACATGCCTTGAAGTTTTGCCTCAAGTAGCCTGTAACCCAGCAATTGGGTCTACCTCTGGTCTCGCACCTGTCCCTATTCTGAGCTGCTCTTCCTTGCCCCGTGGAACTGGGCCCTGTGGGGGTATCCAGGTACTGGTCAGGATGTGTTAAACTGATTTGTGTTTGTGTGGTCCCCCTAGTTTGTAGGAGTGGGTGTGGGCATTTCCTCTCCTTCTAATGCCTCAGCTCTGCTGGCAACCCTCTTCACCATCCCAAGCAGGAAGGGATGAAAGGGAAATATGTGCCCCACTTGACACTCCAATCTTTCAGGTGGCCAGTCCCCGCTGGGCGAGACCTCGGCCAAGGCTCCCACCAGGCCAAATGCCAGAGTCCTTGGCACCATTAGACCAAGCTGTTGGGCACAGATTTCTAACCCAGAGCCATTCACCATTGCCTCAGATCACAGCTGGGCAAGGCAGAACCAGCCATTCTGCAAGTGGGGGGAGGAGAGTCTCCTGGAGGTGGGGAGGAGTCCATCCTCTTCCCCAGGGCACACTGTCCAGCCCTGGTCCTGCTCTCCACCTGAAGCTCTTCCAGGGAATAAATGTTCCCTTAGACTCACTGCTGGGTGTGTGGGTCAGACCCCTCCACTGGCCCTGACTTCCACCGGGGACCCTACCCACAGATACAGATCCGGGCACACTTCCCGGGCTGGTGTAATAAAGCGATTGCCCTGCCTGGGACGGTGAAGACTCAGTCTCCCAGGTGAACACATCACCACTGATTTCCATCACCAGACGCTACGTTGCTTCTCCGTGGCTCTAGGTTGGGGCTCCATGCATGCAACTGAGACCCCCATGCTCCTCCAAGGGAGCAGGGGCTGTGCTGTCACACCTTCCCTCCAGCTTCCCAGCCATGCAGCTGCATGAGTTTCCCCACCCTCTCCACATCTCTTCCTGTCTCCTCTCCATGCCCCCCCCCCCCTCAACATCAGCTATCCTTCAACTGGATTTTCAAGCTGAATGCTCTGAGCTTTAGCCACAAGTCCAGCCAGCAAACAGAACTTACCACTAGTCTACAATCATCTTGGAATCTCTGCATATTTTTTTCTCTTTTCAAAATATGAGTTAATTCAGGAACTGCAGGAGGACGAGATGCATAGGGCACAGAGCGTCCCTGCCCTCTCTGAGCCACTTTCCTGGAATCTCTATGTGTTCCCCTCTTTTATTATTATTACTTTTTATTTTTTTAATCCTCAACCAAAGCCGTGTGTGTGTGTGTGTGTGTGTGTGTGTGTGTGTGTTTGTGTTTTACTACATTTAGAGAGAAATAAAGAGAGAGAAACATCAATATGAGAAATATTGACCACTTGCCTCCCATAAGCATGCCTGCCATGGATCATACCTGCAACCTGGGTATGTGCCCTGACTGGGAATCAAACCCGTGACCCTTCAGTGCATGGGACAACACTCCAACCAGGGCAAGATGTCTTAATATTTTATAATCCCAAAAGATGATGGGAATCTTCACAATTACACAGGATTTATGCCAAGGTAAATGTTTACCTAGAAATCTAGAAAATCTGTTTAGAATAGGTTATTTTAAACTCATGAGCCAAAGTCATTAAGAAAAAAGAAAATTGCCTCTCTTATTGCATTATATTTTAATTCCCAGTAGAAAGACTTATTTCAAAGCTTTTGTTACAAAGCTCATAAACAACATATTTGAAAAGTGGGACAACAGAATCACAGTATGATCCTAACACTGCACGTGTCATTCTTTTCAAAAATAAGACAAATTTCTATAGCCCCAGACCAGCAGCCAGGGTGCTAGGGGGGAAGGCTCATTCCCTGTCATCACCTCCTTAGCTCATGCCTTTGAGAAAAAAACACAATGTTAAGGTTTCTATGGGTATTGCAGTTTTAAAATATCACTTGGTTAGCAGCCTGTTTTCTTCATACTTAATGGCTTTCCCCCTAAAAGGATAATAAAAGCAGGAGCTACTTAAAGTTTTACAGGAAAAGCAGGACTTGCAGAAGTGCCAGAACTGGAGTTCAGTTTGCTCAGCTCCACGGTAGCTTTCCTCACGGCAATTGGAGGATGCTATGAGGATTCGGGGCACAAATAAAATGAGTCAGGGTTTTTCAGGGCACAGTAATTTAGGATTTGCAGAAAAACCACCTGGAAGCTAAGTTTCTGCTAAGTCCTGTTTTTTGTGTGTCTGCTTTTAAAAATATATATTTTATTGATTTTTTTTTACAGAGAGGAAGGGAGAGGTTTAGAGATCTAGAAACATCAATGAGAGAGAAACCCTGATCAGCTGCCTCCTGCGCACCTCCCACGGGGGATGTGCCCATAACCAAGGCACATGCCCTTGACCAGAATCGAACCTAAGGCCCTTCAGTTCACAGGCCAGCACTTTATCCACTGAGCCAAACCGGTTAGGGCCTAAGTCCTGTTTTTGTTTTGTTTTTAAATTGTGATCTGTTAATAGATGTTTTGCTTATATTGAATTTTTATAAATCATGTTCAAAATAAGGCTTGTTATATTGAAGGCTTGATCACTTTTTGAGAAATGTAAAATAAAGTTTCTTAGAATGGGAGAAGGATTCAAAGACATCAATAGACTATCAAAAAACCACGAAGTTATAATGCATACAAGAAAGACATCATGTAGTTTTCAGAGCGATTTGTTATTTTAGAACAATATATTCACCAAAATATGCACAGATTTTATATGTATACCTAGAGTGATTACTTCATATATATTGTTGTATTTTATAGTGTTCTCATCCATGTAACTAGTGATCATCTTAACAATCAGCACTTTTAGGCACTACTTCCTCCTGAACAATGATATTATGTACTGAATGTTTTGTTCTCTCGAAATTCATATGAAGCCCTATCTGCTAGTGTGATGGCATTTGGAGATGGGGCCTTAGGGAGATGAAATCATGAGGGTGGGTGATCCCAGGATGGAATTAGTGCCCTTATAAAAAGAGACACCAGAGACCTTGTCCTTTCTCCTAATAGAGGCACAAAGAAGAGGCCATGTGGGCACGCCGCAAGATGATGGCCACCTACAAACCAAGAGAAGAGGCTTGAGAATGAAACTGACCTGGCTGGCACCTAGATCTTAGACGTCCCAGCCTCTAGAACAAAATCATCTCCACAAAGTGGAACTAGATAAATCATGTTCTTATTCTGGTAAATATGGGTAAATTTCTCTATATAGCAAGATAAATAAGCCAAACATGAAGAATGCCTACAGTGTAATTCTAGATGTAATGGTTAATCCATATATTGTAGCAGGCATTCTTGAGTTAGCACAAAATAGCATATTACTTTTACCACTTCCCAGTAATGCTAGCATTTACAACACTTTAACTCCATTTATCCCCCATGCTTTTCGTGTTATTTTTGTTACACATTTTAATTCTGCGCATATTTTAAATCCATAAGACATCACATATATTCTTTTCTGCAGTTAATGTTTCTTTACATTTATCGGTCCACATTTACTTTTTCCAATACTTCTCATTCTTTTATGTGCTTTCGTATCTTCATTGAAATCATTAATTCTTTCTGTAAAACTGTCTTGCATTTTTTGTTTTAAGTATAGGCCTGTTGGTGATGAATTTACTCACTTTTATTCTGACTGTGTTTTTTATTTTTACCTTCATCTTTGAAGGATATACTTGCTGGGTATAGATTTTAAGACTTTCAGTTATTTGTGTTTCAGCACTTTGAAGACATAATTACATTTCCTTCTGACTTCCATCAGTTCTGTAGGAAAGTGAGCTGACAGTTGGTCCCTCCAAGGCAATGTGCCTGTTTTCTTTAGCTTCTGTTAAAATTTTCCTTCTCTTTAATTTTCACTAATTTGGTCATGATGTCCCTAGATATTTTAAATTTATATTTATCAATCTGGCTTTCTTTAGCTATCTGAGGTCAGGAGCTGATTTTTTATCACTTTTCAAAAAATTTTACCTACTATCTCTCTAAAAAACATTTTGTTTTTGATATTCTTTTTTCCCCTCTTGAGTGCTAATTAATACTTTTTGAGTATGACCCACGTTTCTTATATCTGTTCTATTTTTCATTTTTATTTTTAAATATATTTTTATTTATTTTAGAGAGGAGGGGAGAGGGAAAGAGAAATAGAAACATCAATGATCATTGTGGGGCATTTAGGAGGCAACTGTTCAATGAGAGAGAGAACCATTGAACAGCTGCCTCCTACATGCCCCACACTGGGATTGAGCCAGCAGCCAGGACATGTGCCCTTGCTGAGGAATTGAACCTGGTCCATAGGTCGAAGCTCAACCACTGAACCATGCCAGCTGGGTTCTATTTTTAAACTATGTTTTCTCTGTGTGTTTAATTTTGCATATTTTCCATTAAATGTTCTTCCTATTCACCCTACTGTCTTTTGGTATTTTCACTGTTATAATCGCCAATTCAGAGCTTATGTTTTATTCAGCTGTATATTTGATTTTCTATATGTATGCAAATTTCATATTAAATTTCTGCATTCTTGCCCTGACTAGTTTGGCTCAGTAGATAGAGCATCAGCCTTAGGACTAAGGAGTCCCAGGTTTGATTCCAGTCAAGGGCATGTACCTTGCGGGCACATCTCTAGTGGTGGGGTGTGCAAGAGGCAGCTGATCGATGTTTCTCTCTCGTCAACGTTTCTAACTCTCTATCCCTCTCTCTTCCGTTCTGTAAAAAATATTTTTTAAAAAAAATTTCTGCATTCTTTCTATTTTCCCTGTTTTCCACTATATTCTTGAAGAAATCAAGAATAGTCTAATGTATTTTAGCCCTGGCCAGTGTGGCTCAGTTGGCTGGACATCATTCAGTACACTAAAAGTTTCACAGGTTCATTCCTGGTCAAGGCACATACCTAAGTTGTGGGTTCAATCTTCTAAGGATGCATAGAGAAGGCTACTGGTCAATGTTTCTCTCTCTTACCCTTCTTCTCTCTGAAAAAAATTATTTTAGAGAATTTGTTTGCTAACTCCTATATTTGGACTACTGACATTGCTGATTTGCTATAAAAATAATGTTTATTTTCTGTGTTAAGATTTAGCCCTATATTCTAATTACTTCACATGCTTGTGAGTTTTTCCTGAATGCCACATATTAGGGTAAAAATCTGTACATGTTTCAAATTATTTTCTCTTATACAAGAAAGGGACCCCTCTTTCCTTTTGCTTAATGGTTAGAGGGAGACTTTAATCCAGACTGCTCTGGGCCAACACTGAACTGCAGTTGCCTTAAGACTCAGTCAAGTTCTTTCTGTGCCTGTTCCTAGGATGTGGCCCTTCATTGGTTCCAAATAAGATCACTGTGATTCTTTGTCTCCTCAGCAATGAGGAATTTGCAGGAATTTGTGCTCTGATTTTCAGGGTGTTTCAGCTGAGCTCTTTAGCCTCCCATCCCACACGACAACAATTTGACAAAACTCTTGAGGAGGAGACCAGCTGTGTTTAAAGCCCCTCGGGTTTTTAATTGTATCACTCCAATTCTGTGTAAATGACATAAGCTGTGTTGGTTTCTCTGTCAACAACAATGCTCCCCTTTGGAGGTCAAGTCTGGATTCTTAAGATTACAGCTGTACCCAGATCTGCCAATGCCTCCAGGAAAAAGAAGCTGTGGCAAGGCACCCATGTCAGTTTTCCACTTTTTAGAGAGTTTTCTGGTCTCATCTCTTGCTTTCAGGTTTCCTGTCCCTAGTATTTGTTTTCTAAGTAGCAGGAGACTTGGAAAATTCCACTCAGCTTTTATGGGATTTGGGCTTACTTCTTTAGCCTCCTGTCCTATGCAGATTTATAGTTTGGAAAATGTATTAAAGGGAAATTGGTCATCAGTTTGTGGACTTTCATATTTCTAAATTGGTCACTCATACACTTCAAGGCTGTCATAGTGACTGCTGCATATTCTGCATCTGAGAAGTAATTCACAGCCTGGGCTGAGCCCAGACTCTCAACCCAAGCTCAGAAGTAGATAATGTCCATAGTGAGAGTTGAACATCCTGATTTTACCATCTAAAGGTTCCCTTTCCCTAAAGTTTTATTCCATAGTCATAGTTCTATGGTTCGATGACACTTATTAATTTTTAAATTATATTTTTATAGCAGACCTATGCTCTGCTATAAAATTCTCCATCCTACCAAAAGCAGAAGTCCTGACTTGGCTTTTTTGGGGAGGTGGGGGTGTAAATAAGATAAATGCCATTCTTTATTATTAGTCTTTTTAATTATTATTATTATTACTATTATTATTATTATTATTATTTCTACTGGGAATTACTTCCAGACCTTCTGAATACAGACATATCAAATGTCTTTTACTCAGGGCTTCTTACTACAAAAGTGAAGACTGATAATTCAATTTCAAATGAAAGGACAATCTATACACCATAATGTATTTCACTCTTTTCAAAAGTTGCTGGATATTTTTAATCTACAACCAAAAGTAAGGTAACATCAAACTCAGTTTTCTATACATGTTAACTTTTAGACAGCATGAAATGTATATCAGTGATTTCTGAATAAGAATGTCTTGACTCATAAATTTTGTAGAAGTGTATTTTCTAATTACTCATCTAGACAAGACACTGGTAAAGTAAGCTGTATATCTGTGTCTTTCCTGTCCCCTACCCCCCAGCCCCCGCTGCCGCCTTCAGTGACATCGGTTGCAGATTAACTCCACTCTTGCCCCAGACCCCTACTTCTAGCATCCCAACACACCCACTCCGTCAGTGTTGATATAATTTTATTTAGGAATCATGTTTGTGGAGGGATTTGAGACTTAAAAAATATACAGGCACTTGATACCAGCATCTGTCTGGTATAATGAGATCCAGTTCTAGCACCTCTTTCCTTTTATAGGACAATAACAATGGTAATATTAGCGTAGCATTTTTCTGCTTACATAGTAGCTTTACATAATCTCACTTTCACATCTCAGTACACATGCAACAAAGTTATTATCCCCATTTGAAAACCAAGAAAATGAAAAATCCGAGAGATGAGTTGATTCCCCCAAAGTAAAACAACCAGAGGGAGCTGAACTGGGCCTCACATTAAGGCCTTCCCATGATGAAGTCCATGCTGTTCCCTGGTACTTCATTATTTTAGTAAATAACTAGCTTAGTAAGCACTGTGTTAGGAACTGGAAAAAATGATCTTGCCCTTACATCTTCATAGTCTGTGAGAGAAGAGACTACTAACCCACAATTTCAGAGACTACTGACCCACAATTTCAGATAGTGTAATAAATATCTCACTGTGTCAATGATTGTGTGGAAACACAGAGACCTGCTTTTAAGTAAAATGAACAGATTAGTGAAGAATTACCTGACAAGTGGCACTTGCATTGAGTTTCCTAGGTGCAAACATTGAGTGAAGAATGAAGGAAGAACTTTTTCCAGAGGCATCAGTTGGTGGGAAGACACAGAGGTGTAGATCACAAATGCTAATGGTTCAGAAGGAAATGTTTATCTTAAGTCTACTAAAGAGCTACTTGACTTGTTAGAAGCCACACAAGATCTTAATGATGCCAACTAGGTGGGCATTAGTGCATAAAAGAAATCTTTATATCCTCTCTAACAATACTTTCCATTTGCTAACAGCAATTCTTTTATTTCTGAATTGCTTCAGAGCTCATAATACTTGCTGTTTCTGCTTTAGGTAAGATTATCCCTATATTTTCACAGACAATTGAGAGCATAAAGAATAATATAATAGTGGTTCAATTTGTGAAACTCATATATTATACCCACTGTTCAAAAAGTCACTGCAACCTTTGAGAACATCAGTTTCCCTACATAGAGCAGATCATCATAAACTCTCAGCTAATTTTTTCTAATGTTTAATGGACCAACATTTACAAGCTTCTATTTTATCTAATTCTATATCCTTCACTTTCATTTAGTGAGTTTCGTAACCTGAAAAAAATATATAAGGTAATTGTATTTTCTATGCTACTGATTTAATTATAAATTGAAATAGTTTGTCAATCATACAAATTGTTAAATTTTTTAACAAAAATACACACTTCTCAAATATGTCACATATGTTATTTTTATTTTTTTAAATATATTTAATTGCTTTTTTTACAGAGAGGAAGGGAGAAAGATAGAGAGTTAGAAACATCAATGAGAGAGAAACATCGATCAGCTGCCTTCTGCACACCCCCTACTGGCGATGTGCCTGCAACCAAGGTACATGCCCTTGACTAGAATTGAGCCTGCGACCCTTCAATCCTCAGGCTGATGCTCTATCCACTAAGCCAAACCAGTTTTGGCACATGTTATTTTACTTTCACAGCTTATGACACATCCTGAGCCATAAGCAGCACTGTGGCTGTCTGACTCTGGACCATAGTGCTGAACCAGAGTTAAATTCAGCTTCTCATCCAGAGAGTTTCCCATCACCCCCTGCTGCCTGACCACTGATCTCCTTCCCTTCTTCTTTCTCTTATTCTCTTACTATATTCCAAACTCTTTTATGCCTTATAAAATCAACAGTGAACAAACTGAGGTTGCCTTCCCTAGAGTTTATGCTGTTGATGAGAGTTCCTGAATTCCATAACCTAATGAAAAATGACTTTAGGGACTTTTCTCTTTGTGTCATTTACTGAATATTCCCTTTTCAAATCTTAGATTCATTTTTTTCATCCCTGTCACAGAAGTAGGGCCTGACCTACTTTCTAAATTTATATTACATGGCACTTTACCCTCACTTCTACAACCCAATTTGTTTCACTACTTTGAAGAAAAAAATAAATGATGTGAACATATTTCTTGGTGAATTTTTTACTTAAACTCTTAGGAAGTCCATCAGTTCAAGAGGAGACATGTGAAACTACTGAAGAGATAGCAAGAGAAAAATATTAAAACTTACTGTAGTATGTCACTTAACTGAAAGGTTAAATATATCAAAATAGACCAGCGAGCCCTAACTGGTTTGGCTCAGTGGTTAGAGTGTAGGCCTGCGACTGAAGGGTCCCAGATTTGATTCTGGTCAAGGGAATGTGCAGTAGGGGGTGTGCAGGAGACAGCTGATTGATGTTTCTCTCTCGTCGATATTTCTAATTCCTTATCCCTCTCCCTTCCTCTCTGTAAAAAAAATTAATGAAGGACTCTGGTTACTTTTACAGAATTGAATATTTCAATCATAGACGTGATATGCTGTGTCTAAAGCTCTGTGTCTACTGTTTATCAATTAGGAAAGCAAATAGCTGCAATAAAAAAAAACACACACAAAAACTAATTGATATGGCTCCAACAAATGAAAGGGTTTTTCCCACCTACAGTAAAAGGTTTGGAGTCACTGGTGTAACAGCTGGACAACATCAATTTTCTGGGATTCTCATGAACCCAAGATAACTATTCTAACTATAATAACCAGGTATTTTAGCAAGGCAAGAAGATGAGGTAAAAGGTCATTACTGAAATTCCCCTATTTATTAAAAATAAATACTAAAGACCCAACTGTTTTGTACAATTGCCTAGAATTGTTCATATGGCCATTTTTGCTGTAGGAAAAAGAAACTACACAGTTAGCTTTTCTATAATCTATGTGGAGGCAACAACAGGGAGAGAGAGAATGGGTACCGAGTTAACCAATAACAATGTCTACATCATATACGTAGTAAAACAAAAAGTAAAGTTGGGGAAACAATTAAAGCACATTAATCAGTACAGGATTTATGTGTAGGCATTTGTCAATTTTCAAAAAATGGTAAATATTTTGAGACTTTGCCAGGGGCCCTATAATTACTTGAAATAATAGTGGGGATTATCTATATTTTGGATGAGGAACTATAGCCTGAGAATATCAATTCATCCCATGGCTCCAGAACATGTACACTGGAAATAACACACACACATTTCTATAAACTCAAACTAAACTTGCAACCCCCAACCCCTGCCACAATCCATCCTCTTCTTTGACCATACATATACCAATCCCCAGTGCAAGCAACTTGTCTCCCTAGTCTGACTCAAACCACTCTTCTTCTCCATTCTTACTGGTTCCATTGTAGGACAGGTTCTCATTACTACAATAGAGGCCTTACACATTTGTTTCTTATAGCATGCACAGGTACATGAAAAAAAAAAAAGAAAGAAAGAAAAGAGAGAGAGAAAGAAAGTAAGAAAGAAAGAAAGAAAGAAAGAAAGAAAGAAAGAAAGAAAGAAAGAAAGAAAGAAACTGGCCATCAACTTACACTATATACAAGAAAAAACTCAAAATGGAGAAAAGACTTAAATGTAAGTCGCAAAGCCAAAAGAATTCTAGAAGAAAACTTAGGCAGTAAAATCTCAGACATCTGATATAGCAATATTTTTGCCAATATATCTCCCAGGGCAAGGGAAACAAAGGATAAACAAACAAACAAACAAACAATAAAATAAAAAGCTTCAGAATAGCCAAAGAATCTGCCAATAACATGAAAAGAGAACCCACTGTATGGGAGAACATATTTGCCAATGATACATATGATAAGAGTTTAATTTTCAAAATATATAAAGAACTTATACAACTCAACCTCAGGAAGACAAACAACCTAATTATAAAACAGGCAAAGAACCTGAATAGACACTACTCCAAACATGAAATACAGATGGCCAATAGACATATGCAAAAATAATTATCAGAGAGATATAAATTAAAATTGCAATGAGATATCACCTCATGCCTGTCAGAATGGCTACTATCAATAAGACAATAAATAACAAGTGCTGGTGAGGATACAGACAAAAGAAAACTCTCATGCACTGCTGGTGGGAATGCAGACTGGTGCAGCCACTGGGGAAGACAGTATGGAGTTTCCTCAAAAAATCTAAGATGGAACTCCCTTATGATCCAGGATTCCACTTCTAGGAGTATAGCCTAAGAATTTTGAAATACCAATCAAAGAATATATGCATCCTTATGCTCATAGGAGTGCTATTTACAATATCTAAGATTTGGAAACAGCCTAAGTGTCCATCAGTAAATGAGTGGAGAAAAAAGTTGTGGTACATTTATACCATGGAATACTATACAGCTGTAAAAAGGAAGGGTCTCTTCCCTAGCTGCTTTGGCTCAGTGAAGGGTCCCAGGTTTGAATTGGAACAAGGGCCCATGCCCAGGTTGTGGGCTTAACCCAAGTAGGGGGCGTGCAGGAGCCAGCTGATCAATGATACTCTCTCATCATTGATGTTTCTATCTCTCTATCTCATTCCCTTCCACTCTTCATATATATATGAAGGTTCTCTTACCGTTTGAGATAGCATGGATGTAACTAGAGGTTAATTTGCTAAGTGAAATAATCCAGTCAGAAAAAAGACAAGTTCCACATGGTCTTACTAACATGTGGAATCTAATGAACAAAGTGAACTGAAGAACAAAATAGAAACAGAAGCATGAATACGTGGAACAGACTGAAAGCTATCAGAGGGGAAGGTTGTTTGGGAAGTTGATGAATGAATGTGATATATAACCTATATGTGTAACATACAGTATATAACAAATAGACTTAATATATACTTATGTCAGGCACATAGTAAGGGCTCAACAGTGTGTGATATAACAACAGTGTGGTGATAGCCAGAGAGAAAAGGGGGTGGGGTAGATTGTAGGTAGGTAAATGCAGGAAAATGGGGATGGAAAGAGACTTTGGGGCAATTGATGCACAATATAGTATGCAGATGATGTTCTGTTGAGCTGTACACTTACAAACTGTAGGCATTTATTACATTTATATTGAGTTAATAATTTAAAATTCAGAACTGAAAAAATGAAAGTAAGAACTAATAGGATATATAAATTTTTCACAACTATAACAAATTCTGCCATAAATATATTTACACATAATTTTTATAGTCATTACTCTTCATTTCTTTATGGAATTTCGAGTAGAGTGTAAGTATATTTAAAACGTTTTTTTCTGATTTATTCACTATCCTATATAATAAAAGGCTAATATGCAAATAGACCAAACAGCAGTACAAGTGAACAACCGGTAGCTATGATGTGCGCTGACCACCAGGGGGCACACATGGAACACAGGAGTGTCAGCCAAGATGGGATGGTAGAGCAGGTGAGCTCCACCAGACCAAGGCAGGGTGCCGGTTGTTGTCATCAGGGTGAGCCTCTGGTGGTTACTGAAAATTCTTTGCTTCCAGGTGACATGATTCCACCTGGCGTTCAGACATACTGTCAGTTCCCAGCGCCAGCCCCAATCACTCAGTGCCATCAATGGGTGAGAGCAGAGACTGCTGGCCCTAATCATCCTTCAGGGCTTCTCCACCTCCTCTGCTCCTGAGGGGCAATCGGGAGAATAGCCACCGCTCACACACACCATTGGTGCTGGCCCCAATAGCTCCATGCCTTCAGTGGATGTGAGCGGGACTGGTGCTGTCAGCACCTGGGAACAGTGGCAGAGGAAGAGGGATTCCTGGCAGAGAGGGGACTGGAGTGGGGGGAGGAGCTAAGTTGGGGGCGCTGAGGATGGGTCAAGACCTGCCCCTGTGCCCACTGCAGCCTAGCAACTCACAGTTCCTTTCAAGGTGCATGAATTTGTGCATTGGGCCTCTAGTTTATTATAAAGTGGTTGTTCAGAAAGATAGCAACTTCAAAGTAATCAATATCATACTATTTTTATCTCTTTTGATTTTGATAGGCAAAAGCTCTATTTTAATTCTTACTTATTTGATTATTAGTGAAATTGAATAATTGTTTATGTTTATTATTGCCTCTTTGGTGCTAATTGTTAATTTTCTTTGCCCAGATTAAAGTTTTGAAATCTTTTTTGGATTTTTATCCTGTTTATTTCTTATTTAGTTTATGGTTTAAATAATAGAATTTATTACAGATAATAAAAATTAGAAATTTGTGTATTTTATATCTAAAAGTATCTAAATAATAAAATAGTGATAAAAAGTGTGCTTGCTTCATTTCTATATTGTCTTCATAGAAAAACTTGGAACTTTTGCCTCTTTCATTTCTGAGCAATTTTAATTATTTTTGCTCTTTTACCATTTCTTGGCTATTTCTTGTTATGCTCTTGGTTAATATATTTTAATGCATTTGATTGTTTCTTCAGAACATTCAAATGTATTAACACTAGTATATTCTTATTTTTATTTTGAAATTTACACATCTGGCAATAACCTCGTTCTTAAACTGATTATGTTTTCTCATCATTTTTGGTTGTATTCATCATAGATTTAACCACTCAGTGACATTTTATTTACCCCCTACCTCTACCCCGAATCAGAATGAAATAGAGATCACTCTGGAGTGAGATTACTTTTATTAAGAATCTTAGTTCCATCTTTTTTTTTTCTTTTTACTATGTGGTTTCAGAAAGTTACCTTACCTCCCTTGGCCTCACTTTTCCTATATGTACAAAAAGATGATGAGTAAGTATGAGCATTATAAGCATTACTGTAGTGAAAAGTTAATATATACTTATGCCAGGCACATAATAAGGGCTCAATAAATTTTGACAATTATTAGCATATTTTGCTATGGAGGTCGAGATGTATAAGGCATACTACCACAGGAGAAAGAAGAAATTTGGAGTTGAAAGGCCTGAAAGCTTGATAATTTTATAACTTTACTAGCCATTCTGGGTGAAAATATTAAAAATGTTATGACTTTTCAGGATTTTCTTAGTTCAGGACTCTAACATTTTAGCACTATGGAGCCAAAGCAAACAGATCCTTCTATAATAGAGCAATCTCAATGTCAATATCAATACCAACACCAATAGCTACTTGAGAACATGAATCATTTCTTGATGCAAGCATTAATAAAAGCTTTCAAGGAACCACTTATTGCTGATTACTTTAGTGGACATAGCATTGCACCAAAGCATGAAAATAATTTTTATAGTGATTCATATTCTATTCATTTCCCAAATTATGATTTCCTTCCTTGACATTCAACATAAGTTTACCTAATTATCTAATCAATTTTTATCTCTTATGTATCAGCATATGTTTGCTCTTAAGGAAAAAAAAAAGATTGCAAAAGCAATTGATGAATTGATGATCTATCAAATGTCTTAGCACTAGGTGAGTCATGGACCCAGAGCTGATTAATTACACAAATCCAGCACCACTCACAGTGTTCTCTATATAAGGTGCATGGAGTACAATGTAAGTGCCTTAAACCCTCCCCCACATTGATGGTGTATCACAGCAATTCAATATCGGAAGAAATGTACTTCTTGTCCCATTTACAAAAGTTGTCTACGATCTATCTCAGAAAATTAGTGAATTCCTAGGGTTTTTTAAAATATCATTTTATTTTTTATTGATTATAGTGTCACATAATTGTCCTCATTCCCCCATTCCCATCCCAAACCCCTCCCTACATATGTCCCCAACCCCCTGTTGTTCATGGTCACTGGTTAGGCCCATATGCATGCACACAAGTCCTTTGGTTGATCTCTTCCCCTTACCCCTACCCTCCCCTATTTTCCCTCTGAGGTTTGAGAGTCTGATGAATTCCTAGTTTTGAATGTTACATAACATTCCAACCATTTTGTTAAAAGTTAAATAGTAATCTATAATTTTCAGCTTAACAACCTAGGGAAAATATGCTTATGTCATTTAAGTAATTTTTTACTGTTAAAAATTCAATAATTCTGGACTGGAACTATTTCTCTTTCTGTATGGCTACTATAATTCCAAGTCATTGTTTATTCCCCAATTTCTCCATAAAGCATTCTCAGATTGTTCTAGGCCAACTTTTTGAAAACTTATGGAATTTTTTGTTGGTATCATTTATTTTTCTTTGCACCATAAAAAATGAGGTTTCTCTGATATTGTTTTTTATTTTTCCATGTGTTACATTAAGCTTTCATCCACTTATGGAGACACTATCACAGGCTAAGATTCTTGGTGGATTTTTGGTCAAATAAAAATTTTTACAATGTAATTGCAGTCTGCCAGGAATTCATAGAATATTGATGAACACGCTGAATTCAGTGTGGGTGAGTAGAGAGAGCGTCGGTCTGCGGACTGAAAGGTCCCAAGTTCAATTCCAGTCAAGGGCATGTACATTGGTTTTGGGCACATCCCCAGTAGGGGGTGTGTAAGAGGCAGCTGGTCAATGTTTCTCTCTCATCGACGTTTCTAGCTCTCTATTCCTCTCCCTTCCTCTCTGTAAAAAAATCATATATATATATATAAATATTGATGAACACACAGTATATGATGAATAGACAGAGAAATAAATATATGCATTGCATAAACTATACCTGGTAATATCAGGATACTATAGAAATCTAGAAAATTCAGCTGTCAGCTTTGCTTAAACAAGCAAGGCAGAGAAAAGAAGAAAATTCATAGAGTGGATGGCATTTCTGAAATGGATCTTAGTATGTAAAAGATCATGTTACACAGTAAAAAGGTGGGAAGACAAGCCAAGTAAAAAGTAATTTGGCTCCTTCCTGGTAACAAATGAAAGTGAATCCACAGCAACCCCAAATTTATGGGTCACAGCAAAGGAGTCCCATGAGGGAAGTTCATAGCATCATGGGCCAGCTTCAAGAAACAAGAAACATCTCAATTAAACAATCTAACCTTAAAACTAAGAGAACTAGAAAAAGAACAGACCAAAGTAAGTAGAAGGAACGCAACAATAAAGACCAGAGTGAAAATAAATTATATAAAAACAAACAAACAATCAAAAAACAAATACCCATGAAACCAAAAGCTGATTCTTTGGGAAGATAGGCAAGATTGACAAAACTTTAGCCAGACTCATGAAGAAACAAAGAGAGAGGACCAAATAAATAAAATGAGAAATAAAAGAGGCAAAGTAATGAATGACATCACAGAAATACACAGGGTTGTAAAAAAAATACTATGAACAGATATATGACAACAAATTGGACCACCTGGGCAAAATGGACAAATTACTAGAAATATACAATCTTCCAAACTCAGTCAGGATGAATCAGAAAACCTGACTACATTTATTACAATAATGAAAAGAGTGATGAAAAGAGTCCCAGCAAACAAAAGTGTCTGACAGATGGCTTCATTGGTGAATTTCACAAAATATTAAAAGAAAAATTAACACCTATCCATCATAAACTATTTTTAAAAATGAATAGGAAGGAAAATTTTTTTCAATCTCTTTTTACAAGACCGGCATTATCCTGATTCCAAAAACATATAAAGACACTGCAAAGAAAGAGAATAATAGCTCAATATCCCTGATGAAAATAGATGCTAAAATCCTCAACAAAGTATTAGCAAATTGGTTTCAGCATTACATTAAAAAGATCAGCTATATCATTACCAAATGGGATTTATTCCAGGGATTCAAGTTCAGTACAATATTCAGAAATCAATAACTCTGATATATCACATAAACAAAATGAAGGGTAACAATCACATGATCATATCAATAGAATCAGAAAAATTATTTAACAAAATCAAACACCCATTTATGATAAAAACTCTCAGCAAAGTAGGAATAGAATGATCATACCTCAACATAATAAAGGCCATATGAAGAATCTACAACCAACATCATACTCAATGGGCAAAAAACTAAAAGTGTTTCTTTTAA
The DNA here is from genome assembly GCA_963924515.1 of Vespertilio murinus. Classification (NCBI taxonomy): domain Eukaryota; kingdom Metazoa; phylum Chordata; class Mammalia; order Chiroptera; family Vespertilionidae; genus Vespertilio; species Vespertilio murinus. The sequence continues at coordinate 95,480,074 of OZ004708.1, forward strand.
GATTAGGAGAAAGGCAGGGATGTTCACTTTCACCACTCTTATTCAACACAGTACTAGAAGTCCTAGCCACAGTGGTCAGACAGAAGGAAGAAAAAAAGGCATCAAAACTACTAGATTTAATAAATGAATTCTGCAAAGTAGCAGGACTAAGCCCCAGAAATCAAGAGTATTTTTATACACCAACTAGAGGTCTGGTGTACGAATTTGTGCACTGGTGGGGTCCCTCAGCCTGACCAGCAATCGAAGCCAATTGAGGGTTCCAGGCTTCCAGGTAGAGGGACCATAGGAAGTTGGCTGGTCGGCTGGAGGGAGAGACTGCGGGAGGTTGGCTCCAGTAGCAAGCTAACCAATGGTTGATTCTGCAAGGAATAGGGTTCCCTCCTCCTTCCTGTTTGGGTTCGGGGTGTGGGTGAACCAGATTCGGGGCTGTTAGGGACCCAGAAACAAGGTCTGGGTCAGCATGTGTCATAGCTACCAGCCAGTCATCCGATCATTCTGGTGGTCCCAGTTATTTGGTGGTAATGGTCACTTGGGCTTTTATATATATGGATAATGAAATATCAGAAAGATAAACTAAGAAAACAACCCCATTTACTATTACAACAACAACAACAAAAACATATAAAGTACCTAGTAATAAATTTAACCATGATGGTAAAAGACCTGAACTTGGAAAATTATAAGAAACTGAAGAAAGAAATTGAGGTAAATACCTATAACTGGAAGCATACACGATGTTCATAGATTGGAAGAATTAACCTCAATTAAAATATCCACACTATCCAAAGCAATCTTTAGATTCAACTCAATCCTTAGTAAAATATTAATGCCATCTTTCACAGATCTACATCAAACACTGCAAAAATTTATATGGAACCAAAAAAGACCCTGAAGAGCCTCAGCAATCTTGAGAAAAAAGAACAAAATTGGAAGGACCACAATACCAGATATAAAACTATACTACAAAGCCACTGTAATCAAAAGAGCCTGGTAAAGGGCAGATTTAAGTCAATGGAAAGAGAAAAAATAGAATCCCCCAAATCAACGCACTACAAAGACTTAAATGCAAGTCATGAAACAAAAAACAAACAAACAAACAAACAAAAATCCTACGAGAAAATCAGAGGCAATTAGATCTCCCACGGCTTTTGAAGCAACATTTTTTCTGATATGTGTCCAAGGACAATGTAATCAAAAGGAAATATAAATGAATGAAACTACATCAAACTAAAACACTTCTGCACAGCACATGAACAAAACGAAAAGTGAACCCACTGTATGGGAGAACATATTCACTAATAATTCATCTGATAAGGAGTTAATTTCCACAATATATAAAGAACTTATACAACTCAACATCAGGAAGTCAAACAAGCCAATTTAAAATGTGGTAAATGCATGAATAGACACTTCTCCAAAGAGGCATATAAATGACCAATGGACATATGGAAAAATGCTCAAGGTCACTAATCATCATAGATGCAAATTAAAACTACAATGAGACATCATTTCACACCTGTCAGAATGACTACTATAAATTAATTAAAAAAAAAAAACAAGTGCTAAAGAGGGTGTGCAGAAAAAGGAATCCTACTGCACTGGTAGTGGGAACGTGGACTGGTGCAGCCACTACAGAAAACAGTATGGAATTATCTCAAAAAATTAAACATGGAACTTCATTTGATCCAGTGATATCCTAAGAATATATCCCAAGAATCTTACACCAATCAGAAAGAATACACGCACCTGAGTGTTTATAGCAGAATGATTTACAATAACTAAGATATGGAAATAGCCCAAGTGCCCATCAGTAGATGAGTGGGAAAAGAGCTGTGGTAGATCTACACAATGGAATACTAGGCAGCTTTAATAAATATCAAAAAAATTCATGTGTCCAGAAGTATGGACACATGGAACAGACTGACATATTCCAGAGGTGAAAGGTGTGGAGGGGTGGTATTGGAAGAGATTAATTCAGAGATCATATATGCATATATGTATAGGCCATTAGCACAGACAATGATGTGGTGAAGGCCTCGTTTGGAGTAGGGGCTGAATGGAGAGGCATAGAGTGGGGAGAAATTGGAGGCATCTATAATACTATAATACTATCAACAATAATTTAAAAATAAGTAATTTGGCTCAATTTGTATTTTGAATCACTAATAATTTCTATTTTTACTTAAGTTTTCATATAAATATTTGCTTCCTAGTAATTTAAAATTTATTTAGACCTTGGTAGTAATTCTATATAATAAAAGCCCAGCAACCAAATGGAGGAATAACCAGAACAATAGGTAGACCAGTGATGCGCACTGACCACCAGGGGGCAGATGCTCAAACAGGAGCTGCCCCCTGGTGGTCAGTGTGTTCCCACAGCCGGAACATTGCTCAGCAGAGCAGGATTAGGGGCTGCTCCAGCAGTAGGCCCATCCCCACAGGCCACACGCCCCACCAGTGCACAAATCCTGTGTACCAGGCCTCTAGTTTTATAACATGAGATGAAGTAGCTATGAGACATTAGTTAAATCTGAAATTTTTCTAGCCTCTGACTATAATGTTGAAATACATAAATATGTTCTCATCCACATTGGTGGATAGAAAAACTAAGGCAGAAAATGATCTGGACATGTTTGATTCATTTCCTAATAAAAAGTAATTCAAGTATCTCTATTTATAATCATCCAATCATGAAAAAACACTTCCATTATATATAGGACAGTTTTCCATTGAATAAAAAAGGCCTGGGGACAGCAAGTTGTTTGCACCACCTCCTTTCTCGCCTGCTGAGTTGGCAACTTGTATAATCAGGCAAAAGGGCTGGCAGAACACAAAAACCTTGTTTTTCATCCATTGGATAACAAAGCTCAACGTCACCATTTTCCAAAAGGTTAGTTTCACAAGTTTAGCACTAGGAAAGAAAGAGGTTTAAAAAGTAGAATCCACATAATATTTGCAGCTGTCCTGTGCTATGCGCAGCATGACAAGATATTAAAGTTAACTGTATCCACTGATAACATTGATTTAAAGAAGAGTCATGTCCAAGCAAGCCATGGGTTTATTCTCTCCAGACTTTCCTTCTGAAAACACCCTAAAGAGAATGGCAAGATGCCAACAGCGATGATTTTACACAGTTCACATTAGCAATTATATATTTGGCATGAGCTCTATCAGAAAAAAAATACATTTATGTTTTGTATAGGCCCTTTGCTATTGATGGCCTATAAAATTACATTGAAAAATCAATGAAAGTATGTAGGTGACTGTCAGGAAAATGGAGAAGCCATTACCATTTATAAATGCTTTTACATTCTAAATTCTAAATCCATTAGTGCAGTATGTCGATGGTTATAAAAAGGCAGTTTGCTATCCATCTTTAAATAAGAACCTCTATAGATACTCAGATCTCTCTCTCTCTCTTCTTTTTTAAATGGAGGCTAATGTTGACAGAAAAAATATATTAGACATGAATCCATAAGAAAATTATTTTCTTAAATTTTGTAAGTGCACAGTCATTGGAGTAATGTGCAAGACACGTAAATATCTTAGCTAAAAGTTATACTAATACTCTCTTGACTTGAGTGACCAGTTATTTATTTGAGCTTTTGATTATTCCTCCTTAGAACAGAGCTTCATGCAGAATGACCTGGGTTTAGAATAGCCGTGGGCAAACTATGACCCGTGGGCCGGATCCGGCCAGTTCGGCTATTCTATCCGGCCTCCAGACCCAAAAGAGCAGAGGGTTCTCTTGCTCTCCCCTCCGCTCCTTCACCAGCAGCCCAAGATGAGAGTGCCAGCATGGTCAGGTTGCTTTTGTTCTGGCCCTCCGGTCCAGTTTAAGAACCCATTGTGCCCCTCGAGTCAAAAAGTTTGCCCACCCCTGGTTTAGAAGATTCTGGTTTCCTGACCTGGACTGTAAGCTAACTGAACTCTGTCTGGAGAATATTGCTTTTCGGAGTGACCCATCCATGAAAAATAGTAAAGCATTTTCTTAAGCAGAGATTACAAAATAGGCTGTAGAATTACTTTGTACTATTTTCTAATGAGTTCTGAAATATGAGAGAAGTTGGTAGAGTAGAATCTGGCTTTGTAACAGGATGTGATAGAGAAGACCTCAAGATTCCATGCAGCTCAACTGTCCCTATTATCTCCCCAAAATATTGTGCATGATCAAATTTGAGATATAGGGGCTTTAACATATGAAATTTGGAAGAGGACACAACTCATTCCATAACATTAATTACCCTTAACTGAGGATGTAGAAAACAGATTGTATTAACAAGGTATCAGGACTCTTCCTCTCTCCTCCTCCTCCCTCTCATTTTTTTCTCCTCTCACTCTCCCAGTCCTGTGCTTCCATGAGTCCAGGTTGGAAGACTTTTTTTTTAAATAGTCATAGGTTTTCTGTCCCTTCATCCATGCCAGCCCCTTGAAGAGAGGGGACTTTTCATTCATGCCATTTACCTAGCATTCAAATAATTACTCTTGCCATCTTGGCACTGTAGGTGGTTCTCTTAAGACCTTTGGATTCAGTTTTATTTTTGTTGCTTTATTGTTTTTCCATTGATTTCCAAAGATAGTGGGAAGGAGGCAGGAGGGGAAAGAGGGAGAGAAACATCAAGGTGAGACGAGACACATGGATTGGTAGCCTCCCATAAGAGCTCCTACCGGGACTGGGAAACCTGCAACAGAGGTATGTGCCCTTGACTGGGAATCAAACTCACAACCCTGTGGTCCCCAAGCTGACACTCTAACCACTGAGCAAAACGGCCAGTGCTAGTTTCAGGGTTTTTGTCAAAATCTTGCTTTATTCACTCTTGGAACCCTCGCCTCCAGAAGACATTATCCAGATCTCTCTTTGATGCATTCCTTTGTCCACTGGTGAGTCCTTTGGTAGGGTGGAGAAGTGGCCACTGAGTTCTTCCCATAGCATGGAAATCTCCACCAGACCAATTAGCCTTGTCTCTTGGCAAAACCTGGTCCTCTTACCAGGTTGTCCTCTTCCAGTTTCTTAAACTATGCTTAGATGACACCAGGGTGAATCTGTAAGCCCTTAAAGAAAAGGGGAGAGGGTGAGGAAAAATATGCCAGTCATGTTTTCTTACTCAGCTTTTATGTGGAGCTGTGTGCAGCATTGGGAATTAAGGGCAGTGATGCTTTTTGTAAAAAAAAAATAAAGGTAAAGGAAGAAGGCAGCCACTGATGTTTAACAGATGATCTCTGTCTTCTAAGACACTTTTTCTTCCTCCTAGCTTCACATTGTGAAAATCTAGTAAGAAAAATCAGGATTTCAAGCCTTAAAAGAAGATATCCCTAGATGTAGAGTACCGTAATCACAGAAGTTCAGAAAACATAAAACCTTCACCAAATACTCAATATGCAAAAGCTTTCCAGTCAACCTGCCTCAATTTTTCTTATTTATAAAAATAAAAAAAATATATTGAACAAAGCCTGCCAATCATTTGGTGTTTGGAGTCCCTTTGTGAAAAATGTAGGATAAATGATAATGGAAATATATCCCATTTTGCTCTGTGTGCTTATTGACAGCTCAGTGAACTCACATGTTTAAGAACACACAGAGAAGCAATACCCCAACACAGAAACACGATGCGGCAAGAAGCAGGAGACTGGGGTTCTAAACCTGTCCCTGATACCGACAATTTACAAATTGGGGCAAGCCACTGAATGCCTCTATTTCTGCATCTATGAAATGGTGGGTGAAATGACTGGATGAAATAACCTCTAAGATTCCCTGCTCTTTTAAGGAAAAAAAGAATTTAATACTGTCTAAAACAGATATGAGTGGGGAGTAATAGAAGGCATGTGGATGAAAACTCACCTAACAAAAGTGCTATTTTATAAAGGTAAGCTAAACCTCTGCATTACAGAAACAACCCAGTACTTTATAAATAGAACACTCCCCCAAGTAATCATTGTGAATTGGGCACAAGCACTCTGAAAATGGCAAAATAATTTCTCTGTGTTGGCTCTTCATTTCACTCTACTTGTAGGAAATGTGCTTGTAGAGATAATGGTGAAAATAAGGCCAGTCATGATTTCACAGGTAGCACTGTCCAAAAGTAGCAAATAACCTGACCTTTTGTTACTCAACCAGTCTCTAAGTCTTCACTACGCTGGTCTCAAAGCCATTAGTGTGTTGCGGGCCTCAATAATTATGTTCCAAATAGAAGGCAATAAAATGGAATGTATGTTGTTGTATATTACAAACTGTAAAAATAAGTATTTTTTAACAATTTCCGGTTTTATATATGTGTGTATATACTGAGTAGCCAGATTATTATGGCCACCCCATTAGTACTTCATTGGGCCACCTTTTGCCTTCTATACTGCAGGGATTCTTCTAGGCATTGACTCCATGAGATGCTGAAAGGTGATGCAAGGAATCTGACACCATGCCTGATGAATAGCACTGTCCAGTTCTGTGAGATTTGATGGTTGTGGAACCAGCTGCCTGATGGTTCTTTTAACTTTGTCCCACAAATGCTAATTGGATTGACATCTGGTGATTGTGGGGGCCACCTAAGCAAGGTAAAGTCTACCTCATGTCCCTGCACATTATGAGGACCGGTGCATGACACATTGTCTTGTTGGAAGAAACCATCTCCATTGGGATATGCCATCAATATGATATGATGAACTTGAGCAGCAACGATACTTAGGTATGTTGTGCTATTCAGACTTTGTTCCACACAAATTAAAGGCCCCACAAAAGCCAGGAAAACATGCCCAAACCATAACACAGCCTCCACCAGTTTGAAGGGTTCTACTCATGCATGTGGGGTGCATGCTTTCATGCTGTTTCCTCGAAATTCTCACTCTGCCATCTGCATGATGCAACTGGAAACGTGATTCATCAGACTACATGACTTCTTTCCAATGCTCAACTGTCCAATCCTTGTGTTCCTGTGCAAATTAGAGACGTATTATCTTGGTAACTGTGTTTGAACAGGCCTTTGGCTTCCATACCCCGTATGATGCAGTGAAAGGCTAATTTGCCTACAAATGTCAGGTGGTCATAATAATTTGGCCACTCAGTGTATATCACATGTACATATACAGCATTTCATTATATGTGCACACATTATGTTTTCATATGCATATATAACATATATCACATCTTTGTATGTATATACAGTCATATGCAGCTTAATGACAGGGTTATGTTCTGAGAAATTAGTCTTTGGTAATTTTTGCAGTTGTATGAACATCATAGAATGCACTTACCCAACCCTAGATGGTGTAGCCTGCCTACTACATCCATAGGCTATATAATACATACTCTTAAGCTACAATCTGAGAGCATTTTACTGTACAGAATACTGTAAGCAATTATAACATAATGCTAAATATTTATATAGCTAAACATAGAAGAAGTACAGTAAAAATGTGGTATAAAAGATAAAAAGTGGATACCATGAGTGGAACTTGCAAGACTGGAATTGGCTCCGGCTGAGTCAGTGAATGAGGAGTGAGTGAATGTGGAGGTCTAGAACATGACTAGTACTGTGCACTACTGTAGACTTTATGAACACTGGACCCTTAGGCTACACGACTAAAATTATAAAACAACTTATAGTTCAACCAAGCATGAAGAAATGATGCAATCAAGAAACATAGTTAACACATAAGATGTATGATAAACACATAGCATGTGACAGGGCAAACTGTTTTACATCAAACTTTGTTTTATAAGTAGAAAGAGTACACTCTGAAATAGTAATAAAAATATTGTACAGTAAATACATAAACTAGTAACATAGTTGTCTATTGTCATCAAATTTTATGTATGATACACAATTATATGTGCTATATACTTCTTTATGAATGGCAGAGCAGTAGATTTGTTTATACTAGCATCACCATGAACACGTGAGTAATGTGTTGTACTATGACCTTATGACAGCTATGACATCATTAGTTGACAGGGATATTTCAGCTCCATTAAATCTTATGACATCTCCATGGTATATGTAGTCTGTTGTCATTATGTGGCTCAAATAGGTCATTTTGAAAAATTTATTTTTTTACTCTAAATCAAGAATTTTTAAAAGGTAAAAGCCAGTGCGGTAGGGCAGCTCAGATCTTCCCCTTTCTCACTCCCACCCGACTCTGTGGGACATGAGGGCACTGACATTGTGCAGCTTTCTGGATAGAAGCAGGACATATAACAGGGATGAAGCATTTATATTAAAGAGAATTCTAACTTCCCTAAGGTACCGCTTCTTGACTCTGGCATTTGTGTTTTCCACAAAGACTCTGTTAGAATCTTTTATTTTTACTTGCATAAATAAAGTTTCTGACTGTGTGGTTGATGCATAAATATAGGCCACACCCCTCTTGCCTTGTTTTAGAAACAGTACTACCCTAAGTCTGTTAGGGAGTCTGGAATGGAGGGTAAAGTAGGGGAAACCCACTGAGATCAATTACTGACAACTCTCCTGAACATGGGAGGTGGAGGGTGATTGAGTATGAAAGACGAAGAAGGTAAGAGACTTGCACTTGAGATAGAGACGTTCCCAGTGTACCACACTACAGGTTTTATACATGATGCTGTAAGGAATGGGGAGAAAGGAGAGGTGGTCACAAGAGAGGCCACTGAAGTTTAAGTCAGGAAATGCAGAAACCTATTTAGTGTATTTAAGGAAGTTCTCTGAAGGCAGTGTCAAGACCCAGTGACAACCATTCTCTTTGTCTAGGCAAGAACAAAAATAATGCAAGTGTGAACTAGGATGCCAGCAGGAGGCAGAGGATGAAGTAGAGCCACGTCCTTTTTAAGAGACACAGGATTTGATCCCATATCTCTAATGCATTTGTCCACATTTTACCACATACACAAAGCATCTAAAACTTAAATATTTTCTCCAGAAAAAAAATTCTCTTTCTATCACTAGTAGAAGAGCTATCTGGTAACTCAGATGATAAAATAATTATAAGCTTCTTGAGTCTACAGTGTCTTTAGCCCTTTTTCTTTTATTATTGCTCAAGAACTGAAATCTATATTTTTTTGTTCTTCCCAAACAGCCTCCTCTTTTGCTCAAGCCATCATTACTGGCCGATCCTACTGAGATAATTTTTCTTTTTCCCTTTCTCTTTCTTTTCATCATTAACTGGCCGATCCCACTGAGATTATTTTCCTTCCTTCCTTCCTTCCTTCCTTCCTTCCTTCCTTCCTTCCTTTCTTTCTTTCTTTATTCTTTCTTTCTTTCTTTCTTTCTTTCTTTCTTTCTTTCTTTCTTCCTTCCTGTTTTTTCTTTCAAAATTAATTTTAGAGGGGGGGGGAGAGAGAGAGAAACATCAATGATGAGAGAGAAAAATTGATAGCCTGCCTCCTGCACGTCCCCTACTAGCAACCCAGCCTGTAATCCAGCATGTGCCCTGACCAGGAATTAAACCATGACTTCCCAGATGATAGGTTGATGCTCAATCACTTGAGCCAATCTGGCTGGGCCACTGAGATAACTTTTTTTAAAAAACATCTTTTCTTTCCCTTTCTCATTCTTCTCTCTCCCTCTTTATCCTCTGCCTTCAAACTAATCTTTCTGTGACATTACTTTTGTGTCTATACCTCCCAGTAATAGATTAGCAATGAGTTCCAGTATCCAAGAGAATGAAGTTATAATGCTTGCCATTCAAAAACCATTTATAGTTGGTTCCTACCTTATCAATCCTACTTTGTTTTCCAAACTTTCTTAAACAGATTTCCCACTTTTAATTCATTCTACAAATAATCTGACCACTCATGTCTCCTGTTTAAGCTGTGTGCAGAAACTATGGTAAAGAAGCATTCTAGAAATAAATGAATTTGTTTCAAAGCATGGCAAGAAGCCATCAGAGTTTATATCAGTTTTGGTTTTTAATTTTATTTGTGTTTTTAAATATGGGCTGACATGACCTGCTTCTATTTTGAGTCTTTAAAGTCTTTCTGGAAACTGGGTAGAGAATGCACTCCCAAGAACTCAAAAAGAAACAAAGCAACCAGTACATTATTTGGGAGAAGTTATTGTGACTTGGACTAAGATGAAATCAGTAGAGATAGAAAGAAATGAATAAAATTTGAATATCTTAGGAGTAGAATTTACAGGACCTAGCTAATGGATTACCCATAGGAAAATGGCAATAAATTATTCAGTAAAGACTTTAGAGTTATATATAATTATCTGACCCTGAATAAACTATTTAACTTTTCTGAGGCTAAATTTCTCTGTTTAATTAGAATAACAGTTTTACTTAGACAATATGAAATTGCCATTTTGATTGTAGTAACCTACAAAAACCATATTTAAACAGTTTAATCTAATATAAAACTGACAGAATTATTGTAAGGATTAAATGAGATAAAGTATTCAAAGAAGCCAACTTCTTACTGTACTTAGTAGATGTTGGTTTCCTTTCCCCTTATTTTTCCTTTCTTATATTTCATGATCTAAATAAAAATCTTTGTATTGTAGTCTTCTTTGATTAATTACTATACATTGAACTGTTTAATCTCTGAAATCTAATTTGAAGAAAAAAAAAGATTTCTCTGCCCTAGCCGTTTGGCTCAGTGGCTAGAGGGTTGACCGATGGACGAAGGGGTCACAGGTTCAATTCCCATCAAGGACACATACCTTGGTTACAGGCTCCTCCGTAGCCCAGGCCCTGGTCAGGGTGCATGCAGGAGGCAACCAATTGATGTGTTTCTCTCACATCCATGTTTCTCTCTGTCTTTCCCTCTCTTTTCCATTCTTTCTAAAAGATCAATGGGACAATATCCTCAGGTGAGCAAAAAACAAACAAACAAAAAACAGATTGCTCTAGATTAACATATCTGCCTTGTTTGCAAAAGTTCCTACAGGACAAAGGCTTACACCTGTTGCATGGCAGGTTAATGATGGACTCTGGGAAAAAATGTTTTTTTCCAGACTCTAGATTTTACCACATTGATACCACTTTGCTATATACTTATTAAGGTGTCTCTTTCATTTTTCCAAAAAGATTATAAATATTTTGAGGTACATATGCTATGGTTTGCAATCCAACATTGTTATGTATCTAGTGGATGTTCAGTAAATATTTTCTGATTTAATGAAAACTAGATATCATACACAATGTATACGAAAGGAAGAAAGAAAAAAAAGGAAGGAAGGAAAGAAGGAAGAAAACTTAAAAAAGAACATCAAGTTGATTGTCAAATCCAAGCTAATATAATGATAATTCTAGAACAGAAGAAATAAAGGAATCATCAGAATAAAATTGGGAAAATCTCCAAAACAGAAAGTCTTAGCAGGGCTACCAATTGTAGTAGTGAGCTTGAGGTCTGAGGGCAGTGTGCTACATACTAAAAGTACTCCAAAAGCAGAGAGTAGGACATATTGAGTCACAAGGAATTGTGAGCAAACGTTCCAATTTGTAACAGGCATCTGTTAGATCAGCTGGAATTTGAAACCACCTGTCCAATTACTTATGGCAAGGCTTTAGTCAGCATCACGGAATTAAAGAGGTCATATGTTTTGGTTTATGCTCAGTTTGTTTGCATGTAACCCTCATTTTTATCAAAGCTGCCTATATTTTTATACACAGCCAGTTCCACCACTTTGAACAAATCAGACAAAATACCCACAAAACTGACTTGAATTACTGGGTCAATTTTACTTAAGTAGACATGAGCCTTAATAAAGGCAATTAAGTGACTAGCATGCAAACACCATGAAATAATTTTCTTTGGCATTTCTAAGGAACCTGGCGAGAAGGATCAAAGGTAAGGCGGCAGCTCTTGCACTTATATTTTACATTTCACTTGAGTTCCAACACCCTTATGAGAGCTGTTATACTTTTCCATTTTGCAGATGAGAAATTAAAATTCAGAGATATTAGGCAATTTTCTCCAAATCACAAGTCACACAGTAGAGAGTCTGAGTTCAAAATTAAGTCTTTGCAAAGACCATTTGCTTGTGGTGTACTAGTGTTGCTGGGTTTTGAAATCACCAGCAATCCTGTTAAATACAGGCCCCCAGATTAAGACCAAGGACCTGTCCATATCCCAGGTTGATATTGTTTCAGGTGATATTAGTATCATACACTGAGAAGCACTATCCTATACACCACCTGACTAAGGGGTTAAAAAGAAAAGTGGATTAAGAGTTGGACAGATACCATATGTAAGGTATGCAACTTTATAGTAAGTGGATAACAAATTTTGCATTTGTAGCAATTTTGTTCACCACAAAGGCACTAATATGAACATTAATCTACTTAGAGACACATAAAGGTTAGCAAGAATATGGAACTAGATGCAAATTAGTCCCACAATGATGATCATACCACATTTCTTTTTTATTCACTAAGATAAGCAGAAAACTATTTTGTTACTTAATGATATCAGAAGTGCTATATATCACATATGTGATGCAATTAACCATGGCTAAAATAATTGCAACTACCCTGATTTAGGGAAAACCAGGTGTAGTTAAATATATTGATTTTGTTGGTTGATAGTGAAAGTGTTAAACTATAACACAATTTGGTGAGAATAAATACAGGGTTGGACAAAAGTAGCTTTATAATTGTTCATGTGGAAAATAGTAAAAAGTAATGAATAATAATATAAAGGTAAACTGTGTTTCATGTACCCTCAACTGTAAACCTAGTTTTGCCTCACCCTATATTTAATGATAGGAGCTGGTTTTAATCCTTGAGTTAAGTCTTTTCTGTGATGGTTTTTGACTGATGAAGAGTAAAAAGGAATCAGGTCCTAGGTGAAATTCCTATGCTAGACACACTAGGATCTGTAGGGGCTTACCTGGCTACATGAAGACTCAAAGCAGACAAAAGTCACTGTGAGCTTTTGTGTCTCTCAGACTACAGTTGGCATCAGTATTTCAAAGGAAGCCAGCAAAGCAAACTGTTGGGAATCCAGAAGTCATTAAACCTCAGTCACTCTATCTAGAGATACTCTGAGAAAAATATTTACCAATAAAAGTATTTATTTAGTACAACTTGAGATATGAGTACCTTTAAAGAACAAAAATACAGCTCAGCTTAAAAAAAAAAGAAAATGTTTGAAAGAGAAATTGGGATTAAAAAAAGATGTGTTCTTTTTTTTTTTTCTTTAAAGATTGGATGAACTTGACATTTAAAAAATTTTTTTGCTTAATCCCCTACCAGAGAGAGAAAGGGGGGAGAATAAGGAGAGTGCAGGGGCATAAGTAGAGATGGAAGGAGACTTGACTTGGATAAACACACAATATGTAAACACACAATATGATATACAGATGACGCATTATAGAATTGTACATATGAAACCTATATAATTTTATTAACCAATGTCACTCTAATAAAGTCACTAAAGAAAGGGGGAGAGGATGGAGACTGGATGGATTTAAGTAGGTGAGTCAGAATAAAAGTGATAATTGAAAATACTTAAGACAAAAATAAATTATTGAATTAATGTCCCTGAATAGGCAGCATGAGAAGGAATCAGGGATGTTGCAAACAAGAAAGGAGGAAGTAAATGTGTATAAAGATAGATGTCATTAATGCTAAGACTCTTCCCAGCCAATGACTTTTATATTTGATTCTAAAAATGAAGTGACACAAAAGCAAAAGCCCTCATTGAGGAGAGTGAAGAGTGCTGGAAATGGCTTCTGAAAAAATTAAAGGTAAAGGCTAAGCAATGGGAAAGTGTTTAAAAATGTAGACTATGATTTTAATATTGCACAATATTGAATATTTCACATTTCAGTATTGCATAATACCAAACATGGGCCCACAGAGTAGTGCTCAGTTTTGATTCTGTTAACTGGATACAACAGAAGAAAAGTGTGACAAATGAATTGGTGATATTTATGATATTTTAAATGATGGTACAGGAGTTCTAAATTGAATAAAGTATAAGAGTGATGGAAAAAGATTCATAGGAAAAAAATGGAGGATCTAAAAACTAGAAATATACATATTATAAGAAATATATTTAGAAAACATTACAAAGTAAGGTAAATTAATTAGATGCTATAATATTTAAGCTAGACTTTGAATTTAAGTTTCGGGTTGAATTAGGGTTGTAAGTTAAGGGTATAATCAGGGTACTGAATGACTAAGTGAAGTGGCCAATATGGAAGAAATTAAGAATCTAGAATAATTAAAAAGTGTATAGAAGAATAGAAAATAGGAAAGAGAGTAGGAGTTTGTCACCTAACAAAGTTGTGACTAAGAGGTATTCAGCAAGCCAGTGGTAAGTGATGAGAAAGGGTACAAATTGAAGAGCCATTTTGAATAAGGCTCTAACGCCAGATATGCAGGGAGTACAATGGAATTAAATTATAGAAGTCATAATGGGCATTGGGGATAAAAGAGAGAAATATGCTTTGGGCTAGGAAAGAGAAAGTGTGAGATGAGAGTAAAAGATAGGATAGATAAATGGAGCACTTCTGTCTTCATGGTGACCAAGAAACACTGGGTTTCCAAGGTGAGTGTTCCCCATGAATCTCATTTGGATAGACTGTGCTCTTCAAAGGAAGTTATCCATATGATAAGGTATTTTTTAAAAATATTTTTATTGATTTAAGCAAGGAAAGGAAAGGAGTGAGAGAAACCTAAATGCTGAGAGAGAATAATTGATAAGCTGTCTCCTATATGCCCCACCCTGGGGACTGAGCCCACAACCTGGGCATGTGCTCTGACTGGGAATTGAACCATGACCTCCTGGTTCATAGATCAACACTCAACCACTAAGCCATGCTGGCTGGACTAATAAGATATTATTAATTGCACTTATCATTCCCATCTACTTCTATGTTCATGATTGTTTCACAGGGCTAGAATTCTAAGCACTATTTCTCCAAGTCCCTTCGAATTTGGGTTCTCTATGAGAATGAGGTTTTAATAATGAGATGCACTTGAGGAAATTTGAAAGTAGAAGGAAGCCAGAGACTGTAAACCTGCATCTGTGCAGGGAACAAGAAATTTTTCATCACATCAAAATTTGTAAATGTTGGATTGTACATTCTACTGGTAGCAGCGGCAGCAGTACTGGTAGCTTGGCCAGTTTTATGACACTAGGATCTAAACATTCAGCAATATCCTCTGATTTCTGCTTTTCTAGCCATTATGATGGTTTTCTAAGTATCCAGTTTCCTATATTAAATCCAATCTGCTTTAATTAAAAACAACTAAAGTGATCCCAGTTTCCTATAACCAGCTAGTACACAGGTTAGCAAGAACAGCCATCTTTCAGAATCCTCATTATGTGTTGAAAACTGAACAGGTCTTCTTGAATGGGCAGGTTGGAGGCTGAAGTCCACTTCAACCTTAATTGTGTTCTAAGTGGTCATTTGGCCCAATTAAATAAATATGATGATTCCAAAGACTCATACAAATTGGAAATAGCAGCAATCCTGGAGGATGGGAACGTGAAAACCACAGAGGACCCAAAATGTAGTAAGGAATCAGATCCTTGTCTTGATGGAATCCTAAACTCAAGATAGGGAATCAGTTAGATTCCAGGATTTTCGTGGTTGTTTTAGCTTTCTTTTTCTTTTAATGATATTTAATGGTTGAATATTTATTCCCCTTTACTTTAAAATAATTATAGATCCATAGGAAATTGCAAAGAAATGTACAAGCAAAGCCCATGTACATGTCCCCAAGTCAAAATTAACTTCTAAAACAACTATAGTATAACTAGAGGCTCAGTGCACCAGTGGGGGTCCCTCGGCCTGGCCTGTGGGGATTGGGCTGAAACTGACAGTCTGACATCTTGCAAGGGATCCCAGATTGGAAGAGGGCACAGGCCAGGTCGAGGGACCCCAGTGGTGCACGAATCCATGCACTGGGTCTCTAGTATGCATATAAGATCTTTGGTTAATTTCTTCCCATCCTTCTCCCTTCCCCTTCCCTCTGAGATTCATCAGTCTGTTCCATGTTTCCATGCCTGTGGTGTCCACTCCTGCATTGAGCATCTGTCCCCTGGTGGTCAGTGTGCATCATAGCTACTGGCCGGTCTGCTGGTTGCTTAGGCTTTTATATATATAGATATCAAAGTCAGGACATTGGTGTAATCCATAGAGCTTATTTGTATTTCACCAGCTACACATGTATTCATTTGTTTACTTGTACCTTCCTAATCACCATCAAAGATACTCAACATACCATCAACTGTAAGGTTCCATGATGCTATTCATTTATTGCCAAACCTGTCTCTTCCCTCATCATTAACCCCTGAAAGCCACTAACCATTCTCCATCATTATAATTCTGTTACCTCACGAATGTTGCATGTATAGAATTATGTAGGATGTAACTGTTTGAAAGTCTTTTCTTAATTAAAAAAAAAGGCCAGTCTTGCTAACAAAAAGAAAACCACAATGTTTTGCACATTTTGCAGTGAAATATTATGTAAAGAAGATGATATTTAAACACACTTCCAGGTTCTGGATATAAACACATCTTGACTAGAAGGTTTTTGTCATTTTTAAATGTGATTTTACTTAAAGTGCAGAAACGACTTCCAAATAACTCAATAGTTTCTAAAAGCAAATGATGGTGGAAATGATTTTCAAAAGAAGGTGATTCCTGTGGGATGCTGCCTAATTTCCTACAGTAAATAATGGCACAGATGTAATTATACAGACTTGGAAATATGCTGTCTCGTGTTTCAGCAGTCACATTTTCAGGCAAGTGAGCTTCTCCACGTTACCAATACAACCTGAATCTTATGAATGGTGACAGTGCTTATTTTGTAAGACAATACAGTCCATACTCCTTGCTTTAAGAAAAAAAAAGGTAAACTCAAAAGAATTCAGCAAACTTTTATCCATCTGGGAAATTTAAAATAGAAGCCCTGATTTGATTCAGAAGAGCTCAGAGGAAGACTAATGTGAATTGCAGTATCAGCAAGGTTATATAAGGGCCAGAAACTCAACTTTAAAACTCTCCATTTTTTTAGATTGGATTGTTAGATTTTGCTTTTTGTTTTGTTTTTAGTGTAAAGTTGTATGAGTTTCTTAGATATTTTGAATATGAACCCCTTATCAGATATACCATTAGCAAATATCTTCTTCCGTTCAGTAATTTGTTTTGTTTCATTTTGTTGATTGTTTCCTTTACTGGGTAACAGGGTAACCTGTGTAACTAAATGTTACATTTAGTTGAATGTAGTCCCATTAGTGTTTATTTCTTTTTTCCTTTTGTTCCCCTTGCCCTAGGAAACATCCAAAAATATTGCTAGCAGTGATACCAAATAATTTACTGCCTATGTTTTCTTCTAGAAGTTTTATGGTTTCAGGTCTTCCATTAAAGTCTTTAATTAATTTTGAGTTCATTTTTTTATATGGTGAAAGAAAGTGTTTTTTTTTCCTTTCCTTTTCTTTCATGTCCTTTTCTTTTCTTTTTGTATGCCAAAAAACAAACAATCCAATTAACAAATGGGCAGAAGATCTGAATAGACATTTCTCCAAAGAGGACTAATAGACATAAAATAAGATTAACATCACTAATTATCTGAGAATATAAATTAAAACCACAATAAGATATTACCTCACACCTGTCAGAATGACTATTGCCAATAAATCAACAAACAAGTGTTGGCAAGGATATGCAGAAAAGGGACTTCTTGTGCACTATTGATGGCATTTTAAATTGGTGTAGCCAATTCATTTTCCCCCCAAATAAATATGGAAAGCACTACAGAGGTTCCTCACAAAACTTAAAACAGATCCAGCAATTCCACTTCTGTGTATCTATTTGAAGAAATACAGCAATCAAGAAGCCCCTGGGTGAGGTGCATGGGGATGGAGCCAATAATGTGGTAACTCCGCCCACCAGTTGGGAGGAGGGGGAACCTTACACATACCTCATAAGATTGTTATGAAGACAAAATAAAATAATGCATATGAAGACAGGTAGAAAGTTAAAAGTCCATACCTTTCGCTCCAAAGAGGATGAGTAAAAACTTAAAAACGACTTTGAAATTCCTAGCTGAGTATTCTATCAGGGATGTCATCGAGGAAATTAACAAACTGGGCTGGATGAGAACCCATGATTCAATGGGATAAAGAAAATATAGCTCTTATGACACAGATAAAGACATTGGACAGAGCATAGTTTTTTTATGGCCTTTCATATCAATGAACTGTAGTAAAATGTCTGGTTGCTGATATCACTCCAGGCAACCAGTCCTGCTTCCTTTGATTTATTGGTTTTTGCAGAATTCTAGGAGACAGCAGTTTGACTCTGCAGCTTTATAGGCAATCCCTTATCTTAGTACTGTCTGATCATTTTAGCCTCAGGTCATGCCCTTGTCTAAGCACCTCAGCTGCTCCACAGCAGGAAGCATTTGGCTCTCCATTAAATGCTGCAAGTGAAGCCCCAGTAACCATGGTAACAATCCTCAGAAGACAGCTCCATCACCAGCCTGACCTTTTGACCATCCATTGTGAAAACCACAATTCCTTCCTGTTTGGATGTTTTAAATTATAGGCTCATGTGGTCTGCTTTCAGTCAAGGGAAAATACCACATGTCCATGCTGACAGCTGCCTAATATCCATCAATGCAAGATTCAATGATAAAATGCTGTTTGAACATAATGTGGGGCAAAATGCAATCAGTCCTTTATCTCTAACGGGCAGCCAACGTTTTTCAATGCTTGCTAATATTCTCAGGTTTGCGGTGCCTTCTTAGTGTTTTAAAAGATTTTCTGCATGAAGAAAATGTTTTCAGCATTTCTCTGAGAAGAATATTGTTAAGTAAAGAACACTTAAGCCCTGGCCAGGTGGCTCAGTTGGTTGGAGTGTCATCTTGTAAGCCAAAAGGTTTTGAGTTCAATAACCTGTGGGAACACCTACCAGAAGCAGCCAATCATTGTTTCCCTCTCACACTGATGTTCCTCTCTCTCTCTCTCTCTCTCTCTCTCTCTCTCTCTTTCTCTCTCTTTCTACCCCCCCCCCCCCCCGCTTCAAAAAAGACAACATTGATGAGGCCAAAAGCCAAGATTAAGATTCATCTTGATGCCAGAGTTAAGATGAAATCCCAATTAATAAGCAATAGGACAGATCAAGTTATATTTAGAAGAAATCCTACTCAGGGTGTATTTAAAACCAATATCTCTTCACAAATAAAAATATAATAATAAAAAATTTTATGGGCATCTATTCCTAACTGACCATCTCCAAATTCAGGGTATCAATCAAGTACAAGGATCCATCACCATCCTGTTTCCTCTTCCACACTCACTCCAAAGTCTTACCATTTTTATTAGAAATATAGTCTACAAAATGAGACAAAGAAGAGTTAACAATGTATTCTTTCATATATTTTCATATAAAAATTGAATAAAAATAGATTCAATTTTAAATGAATTTAATTGACATAAAGGTGTATAGCAGAAATGTACAAATAATAATAAAATATGCAATGCTCTTTATTGTATATTTCATATTGACAAATTATCACAGACAATAAATTTTGTTGAATTTTCTGATTCGCAAGCCATGATTGCAATTGACAAATGGTGTTGTTCTGACATAAATATTGGTTTGTTTGTGTTAACAAATTAGAGAAAAAATGACACAAGATATATGTCAGAATTCCATTAGCTGATGATATGGGCAACTTCTTTTGCTGAATCAGATAATAATTTTGAAATACAGAGGAATATTTCTTCAGATTACAGTAGTCTTAGTGACAGTGTAAAA
Source organism: Vespertilio murinus (assembly GCA_963924515.1). Classification (NCBI taxonomy): domain Eukaryota; kingdom Metazoa; phylum Chordata; class Mammalia; order Chiroptera; family Vespertilionidae; genus Vespertilio; species Vespertilio murinus. The sequence goes on from OZ004708.1 coordinate 95,499,762, forward strand.
TATCTGCAACTGATAAAATATTTCTCTTATTAACATTATCTCTTTCATTTTCATAAGTTGAGATATTAACAAAACAATAAATGGTAATGGTTGCTGATTGCCTTGGTGCATATACTCCCACCATGAATGATTTTAAGGCACTTATATATGTCTTTGAATTGTTAACGAAAAAAACCATTGAAACCTGTAAAGAATTTTTGTGAGTTTATTTGAGCCAAACTGTCGACAATTACCGGGAAGCAGAACCTCAATGGATTGAGATAATGCTCCAGAGAATGGGCAGTTATGTTTCTATATTTATACATTGCAATCAAAGGAGGGACATAGGTGGGTTACATGAAATTCATTGGTGAAGGAGTAAGGAGGCGGGAGAAAGCAAGCTGGTGGGAAATCCCTGGGATTGGATAAAAAGTAAAATGATGGATGAGTATTTAGGTGAGAGCACGAACAATTAACATGATAACGAAGAGGCATCTGTCCTGGTGCCCACCACATTTGGTCGTGCCCCAGGAGCTCCAGAAAAAAGGGAAGTTACAAGTTACCCAGACATCTCATAGATATGTTATCTTAGAGGTAAAAAGGCAAATGGGATCAGTAAAGATCAAAGTTGATCTTTGGGAAAATTTCGGCCTAGAAAATGACTGCCCACTATAACCTGTTGGTAGTAAAATTTTCAAACCATCCTTTGTGGTTACTTTAGGTCTCTGAGTTTGCAAGACTGCCACGCAGGCCTCCCCTGAGCTTGTCAGGTTAGCATGTGGCTCTTTTCCTTCACAGAATGCAGAGTAGAAAAGAGATGTGTGGTACCACACCATAATATAGCATTTTAACCATACAGATGCAATATTTAAAAGTAATCTCAAGAGCAAAGACATAGGAAAATGTGTATACTAATGAGGAGGTAATAGCATGTGAATTTTTATTACCCATTTGTTACTATATATTATATAATTGTAAGTTTATATAAAAAATTTAGCAATAGTTTTATTTAAAAACTGGTTCATAAAATTCCTGAAAAATGTAATACTGTGCATATGCAAACCAGGAAAAGCTGACTCTGGGACAGCTCTGACTGGCAAACCACTTGCCATGTGGGTATAACCACTGTATTTATGAATAAACATTCTTGTAGGAGAGAAACATATTATAAGAATTATATTATTCATTATTTAATTGCACTGCATTCATTCAGTCAGTCAACAAACATTTATTAGACTCCCTGCATATAAGACACTGTGAGCAGTACTAGGAAGTAAAAATATAAGGTGCAATGAGGAGCATGGCAGTGTTCCTAAAGAAACAGCATTTTCTCTGAGAGATGAGTAAGGAGCCACACCTACTCCTGTTTCATGGGTTGACACTCAACCATTGAGCCATACTGGCCGGCTGGCCCAAGTAACACCTCTTCTTTTGAGAAGCAAGTTTAGTTTTACTCACAGGCCATACTCATAAATGTTAAGTAAATACCAAATTACCATATCACTAATTTCCACTGTAGGCTCTTTTGAGCCTCTGCTTCTGAATATTTGGTCCAGCAAGATTGTGGGTTGTTTAAATTCTACTGCATTTTGCATACCGGTAACTCCTCAGAAGAGGAATGATCGGTGGTTTGTAGCCCATGAGGAGACTACAAGCATGGGCTGCAGTGCAGATGTGAAATAGCAGAATGGCTTTTCCCCAAAACCTCTTGGCCAGCCAACAAATTGGAGGTACTCTTTTAATGCTGTATCTTCAAATAGAAAAATTATAGAAATCATCTTTATAAAATGTCTCAAAATATGTGTTTAGTATAATGGAGATAAACCAATTTAAGGCTGAGAATCAAGAGGCCTGGATCCTGAGCCCAATTCTACCACTTTACACGATTTTGAAGAAAGTCATTTGACCTTGGGATATCTCATTTTCTTCATCAACGAAATGAGATTAATTAACCCTGCTTTTTGCTACCTCACAAGACTGTTGGAAGACTCAACGGACTAGAAATATACTTCCAAACGTGTAAGAGAACAATGCAAATACCCTGCAATGTGCTTTTTGAAACTTCAAAGGTCATCTATTTATAGATCAGTTTCATTCATGTTTGGGAAAAAAAAGTGCTTTTTTAAAAAGTGATCTGAGGCATTACATCTCATAGGAAGACTCAAACAATACTGTTTTATCTTGCCAGTGGACGCTATTGTTTTTTGGCATTTAGACCCAACTAAGTCAGGGTATAAAGAGTGTATATCAACTCTATGATAAATTTAAAACTAGAAGTTAAATATTTGTTCCATTTTTTTTTTTCTATGTGAAAATAGGGCTGGTAGGTGATCTGATTCAGGCTGGTAGCCTCCTGTCCCCAGATCTCAGGGAGAATGACACCACTGACAACTGTGGGGGTTGAATTCCACAACAAACAAGGTCTGGCACCATGAGGTTGGCCACTTTCATACGAAGACCTAACTCAGCATTTCTTCCTATCTGCTCCCCACAATAAGATAGGTTCCTTGGGAGGATCCGAAGTATCGTTTTCATCTTTCGGTTCCTCCCTGTTTATAATATAGAGCTGTGTGAGTTATAGACACAAATGGTAGTTGGTTAAATAAATAATTACCATTTCTATCCCTGTAGCTAGCTATATAGATAATCAGCGTTTAGTGAGCATGTACTGTGTGGTTGGTTACCAGGGGTAATGCTTTACTGACAAGTCTCCTTTAATCTCTAGGGGGATGTGACAAGCAAAGCTTAGAACATGGTAAGCCCTAATAAGAGTTACATGTGACTAAGATAGGATCATTCTTCTTATTGCTCTTCTTAACAGATGAGGGAACTAAGTTTCAAAAGGGTGAAGATGACCAAGGTCACAGTAAATGGTGAAGAGAAGATTTGAACCCAAATGTTCCTGATGTCTGCCCTTGTACTTACCTAGCCATTTTACTGCTTCTCCACAGAAGTGGACATGATTACTGAAATATTGCTCCAGAAGATAGTTCCATTTTTGTCTATTATCACAGAACTAGTGAACTGGTGCATGGATTCATGCACATTGAAAGGAAATTAATTAGAAAGTGGTAGGTGTGGTGTGACTCAGCCAGAGGAAACAGGCATGCCCTGGAACCAGCCTTCCATTGTCCCTCCCCGGCTGGCTGCATCTGGGGTGGTACCATGGCTCCAAGGGCATCTACAGAGGGACTGGGGATCCTTCCAGCAGGTGGGGTCCCTCAGCCTGGCCTGTGGGGATTGGGCCAAAACTGGCTCTCTGACATCCCCTGAGAAGTCCCGGAGTGCAAGAAGGCACTCTGCAAAGTTGCTGCATTGAGCATTTGTCCCCTGTGCACATCATACCTACCAGCTGGTCAGATGCTTGCTTAGCCTTTTATATGACCTCTCCCTCTCTATGGTCTGATTGACCTTTTCTCACATACAGGGCTTCATAACACGTGCTTCAGGATTTCTCTGAAAGCAGGCTCAATGTCTGCATAAGTAGCTTATGATACCAGTGTACATGCTATGACATTCTTCTGTTCAGTTGGAAAGTCTCAGTCATTTTTGCTATTTTATTAAATATTGTTCCTTTTTATTCTTCATAAAACTAATGCTATGTTTGCTATAAAAAACTTAGTAATACAGAGAAACAACACAGAGGAAAAATAACCTCATCCATAACCACACTGTTTATGACTATTCACAATTGAGTAAATGTTCTTTTCTACACATCATGTGTATGTGTTGTATAAATATTATATGAATGTTTTAATATACATCGAGCCATACATATATAATATCATCAATCACATAAACCATACATATTAGTTTTTACCTAAGTAATATATAATGAGACCTTTTCCAATAAGTTACCATTTAAATGGTTACATAACAATGCCTGTATGGACAAGTTATATGTTATTTAAACAATCCTCTATTATTACTTTACTAGGGGCCTAGTGCATGAAATTCGTGCACTAGGGAGGGGTCCCTCAGCCCAGCCTGCCTCCTCTCACATACTGGGAGCCCTCAGGGGATGTCCTACTGATGGCTTAGGCCTGCTCCCCATTGGGAGCAGACCTAAGCTGCAGTCTGGCCTCCTTTTGTGGGAGACAACCAGGCTGATCAGGGGAAGGCACCAGCCCCATCACCCTGTGGCTACAGCCACTGCCAGTCAACGCAACTGCCAAGGTATTTTCATCAACATGGACTTGAGGACCTTCACCATGAAAAAATGACTTTCTTTAAGCATTTTCAAGATGTGTCTTTCATAGGATATAACATTTCTTTCCTTATTTTTCTTTTTATCCTCATCTGAGGATATGTTTCCATTGATTTTTATCCCCTTTCCTCTGATCCCAGGCTCGGCCCTTTCCCAAGCCTAAAGCCTCCACCCAATGGCTGGCTGGGAGTGACCCGAGTGCTGAGGAGGTTCCTGGAACCCAGGTATGTATGCAAATTAACCACCATACTTGTCAGGCTAATTTGCCTACTCATTCTAATTGGCTGTGGGCATAGCAGAGATATGGTCAATTTACATGTTTCTCTATTATTAGGTAAGATATTTAATTGTAAATACAATCCTGTAAGGCTTATCATTGTAGCTGAATATTTATTCACTACATTATTTCCTTAAAATTTAAATTACTTCTAGATTTTTGTTTTCTCCAAATGCATAATTTCACACAGAGGAGAAAGAGTTTGTTTTCATCTATAGTTGAGTCAATATAAAATGTTTAAATCGTGAATGTACAGGATACCTGGAATCTAACCTTCAATGTGTATCACATAAATGTCCCTACACTTTCCATTGTATCGTGTGGTCTTCTATCACAGCATACCAGTTAAAACAACTACAGTCCACATGCCCAAAATGCAGAAGGAAAGTTTTAAAATGAGAAATAAGAATGCTCATCCCAGGGAAATTGTCGTTTTGGCATCATCTTGCATTTCAATTTTTAATTTGCAAAGTGCTAGAGGGAGCTTGGCACACAGTCTCCAAGTTCCCGAGGTCTAACCATGAAGCATATTGGCCTTTCTAATGAGCTCAGCAATATTAAGGGGAAGAAAAATGCACTTATTGATTTGGCTCAGCCGTCTCGATTTGGGAGCTGTCCCAGTAATCTCATTACTATGGTATGTGTGCTTTTATTCCCTCAGCATCAGATGGAGTCTATATATAGAGCCAGCAGCTGCATTTTCAGCAAGACCTCGAGGCATCACACCACCCAGGAGCTCTCAACCCCCTTCTCATTAACACGGGATGCTGACGACAAATACCTTTTTCTTGACCTGCACGTTATGTCTAACCCACAGACTACTTTCTTTTATTTCTTTTTTTTCTTTTTTGCTTTTTCCCCCTCTAATAAACTAATGCAGAACTTTTATGATTTCTAGATTCAGGCCTTCTCCTTAGATTTTGGCAGAGATTTGAATATATTCTAGCAAACTTTCTTTTTCCCTGACTCATAAAATCACTAGATTGGCCCTCAGAATATTTCATGAATGTAATATAAAAGAAACTGTAATAACTACAGAAAGATATTGTGTATCAATGTTCTTTTAATCACAAACATTAATTTTAAAATAATTATACTGTTTTTCTCACCAAGAGAATCTTTCTTCAATGTTATTCCTTCACATTTTGCTCTCTCCTGCAAGGAAAACTATGCTCATTACAGAAAGCCTGGCTTGCTAGTCTCTCACACTTGACATATGTGATGCATAAATGTGTAATGTGTTAAGTTTTCATAACAGCTGCTGACAAATTTCAGTTCTCTGGCCTAGGTTTAATTCCTCCTAGACTCTCTGTCCCATTGTATCAGCTCTCTGAGTTGTGAAATGCTTTTATGACTAATCAAATATCTTCAGCTGCAAAGATGTGAAGGGCTCTTAGGGAAAATGAAAACCTGTATTAAGAAGAACTTGAGAAGTGCTAATGCATTGTTTGCATGAATGTCACTTTCCCCCTTTATCCTTGGAAGGTCATAGGCTTTCAGAACACAGGATTTCCCCAATGATCAAATTCTATGACATTCAAGTGAAATGCTGAGTTATAAAGTTAGCTTCTTAAATAGTAAGATTAATCCCTGCATTTCCTTTCTAGTATCCCAAGCAAAAGTTACATTCTATTTATTTCCATTTGCTTGAGACAAAATCCAGCAAATTTAATGTTTTGCTACTAAATATTGGACAATTTTAAGGAGGGAATGATGGGTTGTTTCAGTTACCTCATTTTGTAGGAAAAACAATGGGAAGCTAATACCACCCAAACCAGTAATGATAGAGCTCTGGTTAAAAGTGGAGGTTTCCAAATACCACCCCCAAGTAGCACAGAAACACTTTTGATCTTTAAATGCTGACATATGAGTAGAAAACCTATTTGCCTATTTAAATTACTTTGGTATACTTTTTTTTTTTAAAAAAAGGTAGATTAGAAAGATTACAATTAATAACCCAATAAAGGGAGTTTTTTGCTTATTTGACTAAAAATATCTCACTAATCAAATCAAAACTGTTCACCCACTGATCCAAATAAAGATGAAATGAATCTGCCAGAGGACAGCAGGCTAATGAAGTAAATCTTGACATAAAAGAAAAAATCCAAAGTTATTCTAAACAGTATGTCATCATGAAGATGAGAGTTTGAAGTGATGGAGATGATGGTGAACAGTTGATTAAGTTATCTAAAATGAAAAATTTTAAATATTTTTATTTTATTTTTTACATGTATTTTCATTGATTTCAGAGAAGAAAGGAGAGGGGGAGATAAAAATATCAATGATGAAAGAGAATCATTGATTGGTTGCCTCCTGCATGCCCCACACTAGGAATCGAGCCCACAATCTAGGCATGTGCCCTGACTAGGACTCAAACTATGACCTCCTAGGTTCATAGGTCCATGCTCAACCACTGAGAGCAATACCGGCCAGGCTAAAATGAAATTTTAAAAAAAGAGAGACTAGGGCATGTTCTACATCTTGAATAAAAGCACCTAAGCCACCTTTTCTCTTAAAACACACAGAAATGACCAGAGAAATACAAAATTCAGAGAAAATATGTGTCAGCACTGGAAACTAGAAAATAATGCTGTCCACATCCTATAAAATATGATGTCATATGCTAAATACAGAATAAATAGGAACCAATGGGGAGTACTTAATGTGTCTAAGGGAGGGGAGGAGTGCAAAGATGGGAAGTATTTTTATAAATAGTTTTAATGCTCTTTCTTTTGTACAAATATTTTTTAAAATATCTTTTATTGATATTTTATGGAGAGGAAGGGAGAGAGATAGAGAGCTAGAATTGTCGATGAGAGAGAAACATTGACCAGCTGCCTCCTGCACATCCCCTATCAGATGTGCCCGCAACCAATGTACATGCCCTTGACCGGAATCGAACCCGGGACCTTTCAGTCCACAGACTGACGCTCTACCACTGAGCCAAACTGGTTTCGGCTGTACAAATATTTTTATTACAATGATTCAGTTTGCTCCCAATTAATTCCTTACAGATTCTGGTAGGTTATCTGTCAGTCTAAGGTTTATATTTTTCTAGACTTTTATTTATTTCTGTATCCATGGGTATTTAGTAGGAAATTGGAGAATATCCACCAGAGACTTATAGCTAAATTCCATTTTCAATTGTCTCTGAATAAATGATTTTTAATCAGGGAACACAAGCCATGTGCAGTAGAGCTGATTAAAACTCATTAAAATGCAATTTCCTTAAATATGGTGTTTCTATTTTACTCTGTATCTCTTATTGTATTCTCAGAGGCCATCAGGTATGCCAGAAGATAATTCCTGTTTCCAGAATTAAGACTGATACCACTTATCTATAATTCTCCAAAAGACAGATGTTTACAAACTCTTTTGGCACCTCCCTCTTTAGTTCCCCTTTAACACCAAGAGAAAAAAACAACAACTTATATTTGTCAATATATTTGATCAATTGAAAAAACATTAAAGTTTTAAAGATGTTCATATAATCAAACACCTTGGAAAATATAATGCATAATAGTTTCTTTATTTGTCCATTTCTTCTGAGAATTTTCCTTCATCAATATGAGCTTTCTCAGCATTGAATAGGCCTCATTTTAATTAGTTTGAATACACAGACTCAGGAATATATTGACTCTGTTTAGTGAAACCTACACCAATCCTATATAATAAAGAGGTGATATGCAAATTGACCATCACTCCAACACACAAGATGATCCACCCCCATGTGAATACAAGATGGCCACCACAAGATGGCTGGCAGGGGGAGGGCAGTTAGGGGTGACCGGGCCAGTATAAGAGGGCAGTTGGGGGAACCAGCCCCCTGCAGGGGATGGTAGTAAGGGGCAATCGGGCCAACAGGGGAGCAGTTAGGTGTCAATCAAGCTGGCAGGGGAGTGGTCAGGGGGTGATCAGGCTGGCAGGCAAAAGTGGTCAGGGGCAATCAGATTGGCAGGCAGGCAGGCAGATGAGCTGTTAGGAACCAGCAGTCCTGGATTGTGAGAGGGATATCTGACTGCATGTTTAGGCCCACTGGGATCAACCCTAAATGGGCAGTCAGACATCCCTTGAGGATCCCAGATTGGAGAGGGTGCAGGCTGGGCTGAGGGACACACACCCTTCCCCCGACCCTCTATACACGAATTTTTTGCACCGAGCTTCTAGTCCTATATAATGAATGGTTAATATGCAAATAGACCAATCTACAGAACGATTGGCTGCTATGATGCGCACTGACCAGCTGGGAACAGATGCTCAATGCAGGAACTGCGCCCTGGTGGTCAGTATGGTCCCACAGCGGGACCGGCCTCAGCCAGAACCTGGGCTCATGGCTGGCGAGTGCAGCAGTGGTGGCGGGAGCTTCTCCTGCCTCTGTGGCAGAGCTAAGGACCTAAGTCGGACATCCCCCGAGGGTTCCCAGACTCAAGAGGGCGCATGCCAGGCTGAAGGACTCCCTCCCCATTCCTCCACCCCAGAGTGCACAAATGTTGTGCACCAGGCCTCTAGTTTAATATAAATGGAGACATTTTTGAAATTCTCTATATCAACCAATCCTATCTTATGACTCCATCAATGTACAGAATTCCTTAAATCTGCTTCTTCTGGGTTGTAAAAGGTGAATTATAAACTGTTCTCTACTAACCGAATACATTATTAGACACATGACATTGTCTGTATTCATGTGTGCTACAAAACATAAAATCTCATGTTATAGATGAGAGAGATTAGCTGGTAGTTATCTTTTCTCCTTTAACCACCCATTCAATTATCTCAAAGTACCTTTGAAGATAACTCTACTCATTTTAATAGGTCTTCAGAAGGGTACCTTGAACTGAAAGAAAAAGGGTAAATGCAAAAGAGCAATAATAGAAGGTTTTTTGTTATATTGCCTCCCCCCCCCCCAAAAAAAAAAAACTGTTGGGGCCCAGTTTTTAATCAATAAACAAACATATTTTGTAACTAATGTCATTGGAATCATCACCAACCTAATAAATTTTTATTTCATATATATGTTTGAAGCAGAGGAAACTTTTTGAAATAGTTGTTTTTATGCACATTCTATTGTTTGAGTACTAAATATGTGTTAGCAATGTGTCCTATAAATCCCCACATATGATGTCTCATTCTGTCCTTACAGCCGCTCTGTAAAGTAGAACTTTACTTCTCAATTTAACAGAAAAAGATATGGAGATTCAGAGCACCTTGATAACTTGCAAATAAACATTTAGCTGCTTAATGGCAGCTAGAATCCATCCTTTCAATGGAGGTCTGATACTGTTAATATCTGAAACCCAGGCATTCCCAGTATGTTAAAAAGTAAAGGTATCTACCACTCATATCATACTTACTGTGGAGAAACTTAGGTTTTCCACTAAGACCATGAATAAGATAAGGAGTCCTATATGAAATCAACCAATTACTTGAAAGACTTAAACAAGAAGAAATAATTTTAACAGGCCTATATCCACTAAAGATATTTATTAATAATTAATAATCCCCAAACAGAAAGCACCTGGCCCAGGTAGGTTCAGTGGATAATTATGTCAAACAATTACAAATATATTATATTGAGTCTACACAATTGCATTCAATGACTAGAAGCTGGGGGATGATTTTCTAACTCATTCTCTGAGGCCAGCATTACTCTAATACCAACATCAGACAAACATATCACACAAAAAAAGAAATCTACAGACCAATAACTTCCATGAATATAGATACAAAATTCCTCAACAAAATATTAGCAAATAAAATCCAACAATGTTTAAAAAGAAATACACCATGACCAACAGGGATTTATCTCATGTATACAAATCTGTTTCAATATTTCACAATCCATTATGTCAATCAGCTAAAATAAATCACATGATCATATTAATATATGTGAAAAAGAATTTGACAAAATTCAATACTCATTCATGATTTCTTTAAACAAAAAACAAAAAACTCTCAGTAAACTAAAAATAGAGAGAAACTACGGTACCTGAATTTGATAGAGAATGTCTGCAAAAAACTTGCAGCTAACATCATATTATGGAAAGAAACTCAAATCTTTCCCTCTAAAATCAGGTACAAGGCAAATATATTTCCTCTCATCACTTTTCAACATCATACTGAAAGGTTCTAGCTAATGAAATAAGACAAGAAAAAAAATACATATAAAAATTAGGAAAGAAGAAAATTGTCTTTGATTTCAGGTAATATAATTGTCTACTTAAAAAATCCAAAAGAGTCAACAACAAAAAATTCTGGAACTAGTTAGAAATTATAACAAGGAGATAAGATATAAGTTTAAAATACAAAATTCAATCAACTTTCTATACCACAAGCAATGAGCAAGTGGAAATTGCAATTAGAAACACGTGTCATTTTTTAGCAACAAAAAATTCAATACTTAGATATAAATCTAACAAATACCGTATGTATAAGATCTACATGAAAAAAACTACAAAACTCTGATGAATGAAGTTGAAGGAGAACTAATTAAATGGAGAGATATTTCATGTACACAGATACTTCCCAACTTGATGTATAGATTCCATGCAATCCCAATCAAAATCTCAGCAAGTTATTTTGAGAATATTCAAAAACTGATTCTAACGTTTTCAGGAATCAGGAATTTCCAGCCCATGGGTCTTATAAGGCCCATGAAATCATTTGGTCTGGCTCTGACAAGGCAATGGCAGGCAGGACTCAAAATTCAATAAAACTAGGGGCTTTTTTCATATTAATATAACTTTATATTAAGTGAATTATATTAAGCAAATGAAGTTATAAATATCCAAATGGCCCTTGGCAGAAAAAAGGTTCCCCATCCCTCCTTTATATGGAGAGATAAAAGAACTAGAATAGCCAACATAATACTCAAGAAGAAGAACAAAGCTAGAAGACTGATGCTACCCAACTTCAAAACTTATTAGTAAGCAATTCTCAACCATATGCCCCAAGATTCTTTAAAACGTGCAATACCATACTATTTATTCTGGGGCACTGACTTCATTTTCCTTAGATTGTCAAATTTAAAAAAATGACAACAGCCAACATAACAATAGCCATCCAGTGTGAAAGAATCAAAATTATACCTATATTTTTTGTCAGATTGGCAAAATATTAAATATATTTTTGGTGTGCCACATAATTTTAGTAATTAGCTTATGTGTGCCATTATATGTAAAAGGTTGAAAATAGCTAGGCTACAGTAGTCAAGACAGTATGGTATTGGTAAAAGAATAAATAATTATAGCAATGTCACAGAATATAGAGGCCATAAATAGACCCATATATGTATACTCAAATGATCTTTGACATAAACAACAACAAAAGCAATACAATAAAGTCGTGACAATCTTTTCAACAAAAATGTGCTGGAAACTTAACATCCACATGAAAAATAAAATTAATGTAGACACAGCCCCTAACACCCTTCGCAAAAATTAACTCAAAATGTATCATAGAGCGAAATGTAAAACACAAACCTATAAAACTTCTAGAAGAGAAGTTATACAAGAGAAAATCTAGATGACCCTGGGTATGATAACACCAAAGGCACAATCCATAAAAGAAATAACTATAAGCTGAATTTCACTGAAATTAAAATTCTCTGCTCTGTAAAGACAATGCCAAAACAATGAGAAGATAAGCTACAGACCAAGAAAAATAAATTGCAAACGATTCATCTGAAATAGGACTGTTCTTGAAAATATACAATGAATGCTTAAAATGCAATTATAAGAAAACCAACTTATATTACACAATGGACCTTAACAGATAGCTCACCAAAGAAGATATGCAGATGGTAAATGAGCATACAAAGAGGTGTTTCACATCATGTCAACAAGGAAATGCAAATTAAAAGAACAGTGAGATATCACTACACATGTGTGAAAATGGCCAAAATCCTGAACACTAACAGTACCGAATGCTGGCTTGGATGTGGAGAAGCTAATATATTCACTCATTCATTGCTGATCAGAATGTAAATGGTACACCCACATTGGAAGACAGTTTGGCAGTTATTTACCATACAATCTAGCAACTGCATTCCTTGGTATATGTACAAAAAAGTTAAAAACTTATACCCACCCCCAAATCTGCACATGGATATCTATAGCAGATTTATTTATAATTTCCAAAACTTGGAAGTAACCAAGATATCCCCCTTCAGTAGGGAGTGAATGAACTGTGGTACATACATATAATCTATACAAATAAAAGGATAATATGCAAATTGGTCATGATGCCCTCACAGTAATGACCAGATAGCAGGCTGCATGGGGTGGCCAGGCTGGCAGGGGAGTTAGTGAGGGATGACCAAATGACTGAACAGCAGGCTGTGTGAGGACACCATGCTGGGGGGGAGGGGGGACACGTGTGTGTGTACACACACACACACACACAATTGGCTGCAACCAGACCAGCAGGGGGGGAAATTGGGGGGTGTCCAGGCCAGCAGGGGGGAAATTTGGGGGCAACCAGGCCAGCATGGGAGGCAGTGAAGGGTGACCAGGCTGGCAGAAGAGGGCAGTTAGGGGCAATCAGGCAGGCAGGCAAGTGAGCAGTTAGGAGCCAGCAGGCCCAGATTGTGAGAGGTATGTCTGACTGCTGGTGGATCGGGCCTAAACCAGCAGTCAGACATCCCCCAAAGAGTCGCATATTGGAGAGGGTGCAGGCTGGACTGAAGGGACCCCACTCCCGTGCACGAGTTTCATGCACTGAGCCTCTAGTGGCATATATTCAGATCTAAAAATAGATCTATTATTCAGAGCTATCAAAAGTAAAAAGATGTTACTAAGTGAAAGAAGTCAATCAGAAGTGGCTACATGCTACATTCTGGAAAACGCAAAGCTATAGAGACAGTAAAGAGGTCAGTGTTTGCCAGAGGATCAGGGATGGAGAAGGTATCAGTAGTCAGAGCACAGTCCTGACTTGGGTGATTGATATGTCAAAATAGGGAACTCCCTGCATGTGTGGAAGCAGAGGGATATGAGAAATATCTGTACCTTCCTCTCAATTTTGCTGTGAACCTAAAACTGCTATAAAAAATGAAGTGTTAAAATAGAAATGCTCAGCCTGTGTTGCTCAGTAGTTGAGCATCAACTTTTGAACCAGGAATTCAGGGTTCAGTTCCTGGTCAGGGCTAATACTCAAGTTGCTGGCTAGATCACCAGTAAGGGACGTGCAGGAGGCAGCTGATCAATGACTCTCTCATCATTGATGATACTCTCTTTCCCTCTCCCTTTCTCTCTTTGAAAGTAATAAAAAACATATTTTTTAAAAAGCCAAGCCATATCAAGTTTAGTATTAAAATGTGATAAATAAAAAGAAACATTTAAATGAACAAGGAGAAAAAAATTCTTACAAGATAAAATTTATAAAACGTTACAGTAAAACATATCAACATTACCACTAAATATTAAACATATAATGATTTTTGTCTTCTATGACCTCTACTGCCCCATGCTTGAGTCTAGATAATCTGTTTCTCCTCCTGTAAATGTTATAAGTTTACTACAGGCTTAGTGCACGAAATTTGTGCAGGGGAGTAGAGGAGAGTCCCTTAGCCCGGCCTGAGCCCTGGCCTGGGTCCCCCTGCAGGATGTTTGAGTGCCAGTTTAGGCCCAGTCAGGCTTAAACTGCCAGTCGGACATCCCTCTCACAATCGAGACCCCTCACTCCTAGTCACCCACCTGCTCGCTCCTAACCACCTGCCTGCTCGCTCCTTAGTGCCACCACTGCTGTGCTCACCAGCCAGGAGCCCAGCTTCTGGCTGAGCAGCACTTCCGCCTTGGGAATGCACTGACCACCCAGGGGCAGCTCCTGCGTTGAGCGTCTACTGGTTAGTGTGCATCATATTGAGGAAATATAATAAAGAGGAAATATGCAAATGGTCATTTTGGTCATTCTGGTGGTTCCATCATAAGGGTCTCTGGGCTTTTATATATATAGAAGCTTTATTGTACAGTGATTTCCTCCTATCTTATAAATTCTACTTCTATTTTTTTCTCTTTTTTAGAAATTTTCATAGATCTATGCAAATGACAAATTTTGCCATGGCTTCTTTTCTCTTAAACCTTGCTAATACTCTGCAAATATGCCTTTTACAAAGATATATTCTCTGGCTGGAGTAAAATAGGATTTTAAAGAGCTCTGCAACTTTGAAAAGAAAATTCTCATAGCTGGCAGACTCACATTCATTACTTAGAGGCCATTTATCTTTGGTAGCTTTCTGTCTCCTATTATAAAATAATCCCTTCTGCTCCCTTTTTTAAGGTGTTGATGGCTGCCTGAGTGCATATAATTTCATGTGACTCATCTTCATTTCAATATGTCTATTATTATTACCAATAGGATTATCCAGGCTGTCCCCAAAGTGTATACAGACTGAATAATTATTAATTCCAATGGGTTAAATCTGAAAAGAAAGAAACAACAATTGAGCTATCAGCTGCTAAGTGTACATACAGTTTTGGGACACTCTCTATTAGCAAGCAAGCACAGAAAATGTATTGCTTTCCAGGAGCTTACATGCCATATGGGGAAGCACAATAAAAGTGATAACTCAGTAAATTATACAATGATAACTTCCAAGTGATATATAAAATTAATACGTGCTAACCAGAATTTTTCAAAAGAAAAAAATGGAAAAAGTTTAGGTGAGGTAGCTAAGATCTAACTTTGGTGACATAAGATCTGTAAGAAGAGAGGTGTTTGAGATAGTTATGAGGCAGCACTCATCAGCCTAGGGTTAGAAATGAAGCAATGTGAACTTAAGTGCCTCAATGAAGATCAAAACCACAACCTTGGCCTCATCTGGGTTAACAGGGTCCACTTGCCAGTAATGTCCAGGGGACCAGCTCCACATTGCCCTCATCATCATGCTAAGTTTATTTCACTTGTGCATTGGAGAGGATCAATCCTATATAATAAAGAGGGAATATGCAAATGGTCATCATACCCTCACACACCCTCACACTATAACAGTTCAAACACTCAACACTGGGGAGAGAGGACTGGGGACCAGCCAGGCACAACTGAGCTTGTGAGAGAGAAATGGGGACCAGCTAGGCTGTGGCTCAGAAGAGGGACAAGCCACTCACCCTGTGGTCCCGTCTGTGGCTACAGCCCAAGAAAAGGACAAGCCACATGCCCCATAGTCCCCAGTGCCTGCCACTGCAGCCAGGGCAAAGCTGCCCATTCATGGTCCCTTGCAGCTGTGGCCAACCCAGGCAAAGCCGGGCTGGGTCCTGGGTGCCTGTAGCCAGCCAGAGGGAGGGAAGCTCAGGTCTCAGGTGCCTGCAACCAGCACCCAAAGGAGGGAATCTTGGGTCTCAGGTGTGGGGCAAGGTAGAGACAGTTAGGGATGATCAGGCTGATAGGGGAGCAATTAGGGGCAATCAGGCAGGCAGAGGTGGTTAGGGGTGATCAGGAAGGCAGGCAGGCAGGCGAGTGGTTAGGAGCCAGCCATCCCAAATTGCAAGAGGTAGTTGGGCATCCCCCTAGGAACCCCAGATTGGAGAGGGTGCAGGTCAGGCTGAGGATCCCCCTCCCCCATTTGTGCATGAATTTCATGCACCAGGCCTCTAGTAAGTACATATTTTATAAAGTACAAAAATTTATTTTAGCCCTAGGTGGTTTGGCTCAATGTATAGAGTGTCAGCCTGCAGACTGAAGGGTCCCAGGTTCAGTTCTAGCCAAAAACACATGCCTGGGTTGTGGACTCAATCCCCAGTAGAGGGTGTGCAGGAGGCAGCCAGTCAATGATGCTCTCTCATCATTGATGTTTCTATCTCTCCCTTTCCCTTCCTCTTGAAAATCAATAAAATATATATTTTTAAAAATTTTAATTTAGTATTATCTGTTGAACTACTTGTTAAATGCCCCCTGAAGTATCGAGTTCTCCCCTAAATGCTGTAGCTGAAAGTGTAATGATGCCAATACACATGAGTCAGGATCTTTATTACATTACTTTATACACATTATCTTACGTAATACTTATGATTGCTCTCTGAGGTTTTCTCTTTACTGCCAAGGATGCAAAGTCTCAGACAAATTAAGGAACTTTCGCCCTAAGTCAAAGTGGCAAGAAACCATTCAAACTGGCTTGCTTTAGAGCCCCTACTCTTCTTTAAAATATATTTTAGATGTTTATTATAGATCATAGAAAACACATTATCACATCTGTTCATATTAAAATTTTAAGTTCACGTATGCTTATTAGTTATTGTTGTCAAATGTGATCATAGTGCTATTTACATTTTATTTTATCTATTTTTCTTCTTTTCAACTGCCATGCTTTTTTCAATAAAGTTGGTTGCATCAAACATGGAAGAAATCTGAGAATTAATCTAGTCCACACTGAGACCCTGAGAGGTGGAATTATTTTTCCAATGACTCAAAGAATGCCCAGGACAGAGTTTGGCCTGGAAATCAGATGTAATCGGGTGTCTTTCTACTGCAGCCAGCAAGGGTTGCTCATTGCTCTAGCTGCTAGAGTCTAGCATAAAGCTCGGTGAAGAATAGACAGCTTGGAAAAAGACCAAGGGCCTATATTCCTTGGTGAGAATGGCCATGACCTTTTAACTCCTTTGGAAAGCCAAACTTGATATTTCAGGACACTGTCACTCTCTCCTTTCTCTATACATCTATTGTTGCCGTGTCATGTCATCTAAATCATATCAACATTTACATGCTTTTATCTCTTTTAAGGACGAGCCTCTTGAGAGCAATCACGCATCATTCATTTCATAGTCTTCTCACAAAGGCTGGCAAGGACACCGTAAGCAGCTCTGCACTGTGTTTCTTGCAGACAGTTACTGTCTCAAAAGCACAGAAAATGTCACCTAAGACTTCCCTAAAATTATACTTAATGAGATGTCATCTATACATGTTTTACCTTCTAATATGGAAACAGATGATTTGGATGCTTATTCTATATATTTTTTCTAAGGCATTTAAAGGACAGAGCTTTAAAAAATATATTCAGTTTTCTGAGTCACTCCTGCATTTATGAAATCCCTCCACGTTATGAAGATTGAAGTGTAGAACTCCCATTAGAATACAGAAAACCCAAAACAAATAAATCGAGATAGCACATAGGAGCTTCATCTACCACTGTAATTTAAAAAGATGAATACTGCACTTACTTCTTGAATGCCAATGGAATGGGAATTGCATAGAAATTCGACATCTACAATTCCCCAACCGTGGGCTTGGGAACATACTGATAAAGTTCATCTTTATCATGATATCTTTATGTAATAGCCATATTCAGGTGGCTTGGAACAACTAGAAATTAATTCTGTATTTCCATGTTACACTCACCCCCAGTTCTCCTTCTCCCCCACTCTTGAGAACTGTCTCTTTCTCCAGAGTTCTTAACCAATTTTTTATAGAGAAAAGTGTATTGAGAATAGGATTCATCCTACCTAAGAAGTTAATATTAAGAGTATTTCTTTAACCACTGATTAGTGATGGAATTTTATAAAATGTCAAGGGGTATTTGTTCTGCAAAAATGAATACCCTGGCTAGTATGGCTCAGTTGGTTGGGCATCATCTCAAGCACCAAAAGGTTACCAGTTTGATCCTGGTCAGGGCACATTCCAGGGTTTGGGGCTCCATCCCTGGTAGGGATCATGCAAAGGGCACTCTCTCTCTCCCTCTGCCTTCTTTTCTCTCTAAAAATAAATTTTAAAATATTTTCAAAAAGAAAATTAGAATAACAGTAAAAAATAGTACAAGTCAGTGAAAGTGTGTGCACTCACATGCTCTAAAAATGTCCATGTTTTCTCTGATAAAAGGTCTTGCTAGAGAGGGCAGTGTTCTGTGGACACCAGTATTCAAAAAGATTTGAAATGTTGTGATGAATCACTGCATTCAGCCAGGTAAAGAGGAGGAATTTACCTAGAGAAACAAAAAGAGAAGGAAGAGGACTAAGTTTTACTTGCATATTTAAGGCCATTTGTGGGACATAAACAAGAACAGAGTTGCAGTTCAAGAAAGAAGGTCAGTATCTTAATAAGGAATTAACTATGCACATGTCACTCCTAGAAACCCAGGTGTAGAGTTACCTGGCCATTTAATGCTATTACCATTAAATGCTTAGATAGAAGATAGATTATAGATGGAAGACAGATGATGATAGATGATAGATAGATAGATAGATAGATAGATAGATAGATAGATAGATAGATAATGTTGATATATGAAGCACCATATTATCTGTCAGTTTCATGTTAAATCAAAGACTATGACTAATTTTGAACAATGGATAATCAAGTTTATTCCTTGGTGGGATAAACTTTGTGAAATTGCTGTGGTACTGCTAGTGCATGCCTCTCCTTACATTAGCAGATTCAAGGACAGGCAGCCTCATCCAGGAGGCCTAGCAAAAATGGAACTTTATTTTATTATTATCAACCAGTATTTACTGAGCGACTCCTAGTACCTTCGTGGTATTCACTGTGTCATTTTCTTTTCACAGCACCCTGGTGAGGCAGGGATCATTAAATTCTTCCTCTACTTATGAAAGAGCAAACAGCCCAGCCATGGTAAAAAAAAAAAAAAATCACTTCAAAGAAAGTGTTATAACTTCAACTTTAACTAAAATCTCTAACTACAAAACCTTATGCATTATTTCAGCAGTACACACTGACCGTTATTTATGCATTTAACTGGCATTTATTAAAGTAGGTGTTGTTGGGAAAATGATATAGTTAATAGCATGAACTTTACAATCAGACAGTCCAGGCTAAAATTGCAGCTTTGCCATTTGGAAGCTGTTTAACTTTGGAGAAGTTATTTGTTCTCTCCCAGCATTAATGGCTTCACCTATACAAGGAGGATTAAAAATACACCCACTTCAGAGAAATGTTTTGATGGTTAAAGAAGATATTGCATTTAAAAAAAAAACACTCAGCTCAGTGCCTAGATTATAATAAATACTCAGGAAATGGTAGATGTTCTAATTGTGATAAATATACGGGGCCTCTGCCCTCAAGCATCATAGATTTCAGAAGGGAAGACTAGATACACACCGAGTGACTGTCATACATAATTGAAGATGACATTGGGAGAGTTCAGAGTGATAAATTCAGTTTAGTGAGATCATCAGCATCCTTGTGGAGGAGGACACATTCCATTAGGGCCGAGAGGGACTGGCTTATGTAGATTCAAGGACAAGTCAGCACAAGGAGAGGCAGGAACAAAGCTGGAGGCAGGACAATACAAAGCCCAGCTGATAAAGAGCACTGAGACTGGGACCGATTCAAACGCGTGCTCCATAAAGAAGCACAGTGGAGATAAGACTAGAAATATATAATAGAGATTTGAATGTATGGCTTAGGAATCTGTTCTTCATTCGGAGGATAAAATAAAATCTTTGAGATTTTTAACAGAGGAGTCACAATGTGATTGAACTATGAAGTAAGATGTAAATGTAAAATTCTGGGGAAAAGGAAAAGGGGAAATACGACAATCAGGGAGGCCAATTAAAAAAGAATCTAAACAAATCAAAATGGGCAATAATGCTACTTGAGCTGATGGATAAGTGGGAAGGTAATTCAGACAAAGGAACTATCTCTGAGGATGATGGACACGGAAAGTGGGCAGGAGTTGGCAAATTGATTGTCCCCAGGGGACCATGGAGAGAAAAGAAAAATGACTGAAATTTCAATTCTGAGTTGGAGGAGAAGAGAGGAGTGACATTTAAAAAAAAAAAAGCACGATAAGAAAGAAGCCCACTTTTGCAGGGCAAGTGAGGCATTCACTGCATTTGAAAGCAGACAGCTACACAGAGGAGCTGAGTGAGCATCAGAATTATATGACTGCAGCTCAGGAGAGACTGAATCAGGTTTTACCTAATCTGGAGCACCAGAGAGCTGGGAAGTGAAGCATCCTTTGCTCAAAGACACTGCTGAGGTAGACAGAAGAGGCAGGAAAAAAAATTGCATGCAGAGAGGAGAAAGAATCACAGAAGAAAAAACCCAGAACATTAAAGCACCACAAAACCCAAAAGAGGAAGTTTTAGGTAGAACGGATGATCATCAGTGCAAAACTGGCAGTGTAGTCAATGATAAAAAAATGAATAAAAGGTCGGTATTCACAATGGAAGGTAAGAATTCATTGGTGTGTTCACTTTGGAGAATACTCTGACAATTTCTCACAATGTTAAACAAAGATGTTCATATGCATCAGCAATTCTACCCCAAGGTATCTACACAGAGAGAAACAAAATATGTCTCTACACCAGTGGTTGGCAATCTGTGGCACGTGAGCCACATGTAGCTCTTTGGCCCCTTGAGTGTGGCTCTTCCATAAAATACTATGTGAGGGCGAGCAGAAGTTGGTTTTTGGCTCTCAAAAGAAATTTCAATCATTGTACTGTTGATATTTGGCTCTGTTGACTAATGAGTTTGCCAACCACTGGTCTACACAAAGACTCAAACAAAAATGTTCATGGTAGCCCTGCCCATGATAGGCAAAAATGGAGGCAACCCAAATGCTCACCAATTGATAAATGGATACACAGAATATGATATATATATATAATGAAATATCATTTGGCAATAAAGAGGAATAAAATAACCATATGCTACAACATGAGTGAACTTTGAAAACATGATGTTAAATGAAAGATGTCAGTCATAAAAGACCACATGTTGTATGATTTCATTTATATGCAATATCCAGAATAGGCAAGTCTCTACAAACAGGAAGTATATTAGTATTTGCCTAAGGTAGAGAGGACTGAGCAGAATAGGGAGTGATTGCTAATGGGTATATGAGGTTTCTTTAGGGAGCGATGAAAATATTCTAAAATTTTGTGATAACTAGACAACTATGTAAGCATATTAAAATGATTGAATTGTATACTTAAATTAGCTGAATTTATAGTATATAAATAAAACCTCAACAAATCTATTTCAAAAGGAAGAAGAATTCATTGGTAAGGTTTGAAAGAGCGATTTCTGCAAAGTGGTAGGATACAAAGGAACAAATGTTTTCACCATGAGCCACACTGAAGACATTTGTCAGTGAGGTATGGCCTTGAGTTAAATCGAATGAAACCTTAAATATGACTTTAACTAAGCCATTCATTGTCTGGCGTCTCTGCTAATGAAACTCTCATGATCCATTAATGATTTCCCTGGTGGAGAAGGTGAAAGAAAGGGGTGACTCCAAATGCTAAAACCTATTTTCAACTTATTCAAAGTACTTCAACATAACAATGCATAGATTTTTTAATGAAGTCTACGATTTGGTTTTTAAAACTCAAATTTTTAAATTAATTACTGTGAACATCTTGCATGCCATCCCCACATGTAGTCCCAATGCTCAGAGGGACCCATTGGGCCCAGCAGCACACATTTACCAGCCCCTAGTATACGGCGAAGTCACTGAGAGGACGGTCTGGTAATCTGCATGACGGCTGCCCTGACTCCCCTGGAGTGTTACTGTGGTGGTAGCACAAAGGGCATGAACTGAAGGTCATATCACCCCTGCGTGGGATATTGGAATAGTCCAGGTGTGATACAGCTGATGGGCACCCTTGGGCATTTGGTTGGGTCTGGGTGTCCAGGCACTAAAGTATGTCCAGAATCATTACAAAACAGAAAGGAATATGCCTTCGGACGAAAGGAATATTAATATTTATTGAATAATGTGTGCATTAAGATCAGCTGACTAGTAACTCAAATTCAGGAAGGAAAATAATATTAATTTTAAACAGAAGTGTGACAGTATAATAAACATATATACTCTAAGCAGAAGAAATCCTACTTAGTAGTAAAACATCTCAAATAAATAGTTTAGGCCAGTAGTCGGCAAACTCATTAGTCAACAGAGCCAAATATCAACAGTATAACAATTGAAATTTCTTTTGAGAGCCAAATTTTTAAAACATAAACTTCTTCTTTTTAAAAAAAATATATTTTATTGATTTTTTACAGAGAGGAAGAGAGAGGGATAGAGAGTTAGAAACATCGATGAGAGAGAATCATCGATCAGCTGCCTCTTGCACACCCCTTACTGGGGATGTGCCCGCAACCAATGTACATGCCCTTGACCGGAATCGAACCTGGGACCTTTCAGTCCGCAAGCTGATGCTCTATCCATTGAGCCAAACCGGTTTCAGCAAACATAAACTTCTTATAATGCCATTTCTTCAAAATAGACTCACCCAGGTGTGGTATTTTGTGGAAGAGCCACACTCAAGGGGCCAAAGAGCCGCACATGGCTCACAAGTGGCAATTTGCTGACCTCGGGTTTAGGCCGT
Organism: Vespertilio murinus; assembly: GCA_963924515.1. Classification (NCBI taxonomy): domain Eukaryota; kingdom Metazoa; phylum Chordata; class Mammalia; order Chiroptera; family Vespertilionidae; genus Vespertilio; species Vespertilio murinus. The sequence goes on from OZ004708.1 coordinate 95,522,500, forward strand.
ACTGGAAAAATAATTTCTTTCAAATACCATGTTTTTAGTTCTTATAATATGAACTAGAGGCCCAGTGAATGAAATTTGTGCTGGTGGATGGGGAGGGGGGGGGAGCCAGCCTGACCTATGCCCTCTCACAATGTGGGAGCCCTGTGATCAATCACCCCAAAGAGGTAGGCCCTGCCCACCCATCCAGGGCTCCTTGATGGATTGCCCCAAAGAGACCTGCCTCTGTGCCACGCCAAGCCACGGGACCGCCCCCCCCCCCCGACACACACACACACAACTCCACCCACTAGCATGTAACTACTGCACATGCAGCCTCCTGGTGATCAGTTGTTACAGTCTAAGGGCATTACAGTGTGAGGGCATCACGACCACAAAGGCTTTTATTAATAGGATGAGTGAATAAAGGGAGTTCTCTCGTATGTAATAACTAAATAAGATAATGTATTCTTATTAAATTGCCTGACTACAAAGGACTTTGACACTTTTAAAAAATGGTTTAGATCATTGTTTATTTCAAAACTAATTAGTGACCCAAACTGATTAATGGTTGTTGCAAATTCTAACCTCAGCAGCATTTATAAAACAAATTGATGCTTCTAAATTGTAGCACATATGTGTGAACATCTCAGAAAGCCTCCTTCCAATTTTTCTTCACCCTCTGGAGGTGGGACTAAATGAGTAGTATTTTGTCAACTAATCAAAGGAAATAAAAACAACTTTGGCAACTAGTAAATGGTTAAATATCATTCTATTTTTAGGCCTCTGGGCTACCTCATTAATATAACACAATTGAGACACTGCAGCTTCAGGGCCTGCACTCCCTGGAATTCTAAGATTAATGCTTCAAGCAGAGCCCTTCAGAACAAGACACATAGAGCAGGAACATATTGTAGTTTATCAATTCAATAGATTGATAATTAATGCAAGTCAACAAAATTTGAGTACCTACCATGTACCAGACATAGGACTCACCATTCTGATGGCTAAAAAGAAATGTAAAACACACTTATTCTATTTGAGGAGGTATGAATATAGTAGAGTTGGTAATATTAAAAGGTTAAAGACATTTAATTTTAGGCAATTTAAATACTAAAATAAAATGCATTATCTGAAGTTTTAGAACTAGAACCCAGTTTGAAGATCAGGAAAACCAAGAGAAAACTATGAGAAAATTATCGTTGACATAAGGATAGGATAATAATATATTTAAATATTTGTGTGACAAGTATAACACATCTTTTTTCTCATTTAATCCTAAATATAACACTCTGAGTCAGGTATGCATGGCTTCATTTTATAGATAAAACAGAAGTCCCAAGAGATTGCATGGATTTTTCAAGTTAATGCATGGTTAAAAAAATAGTGGAACCTTTGTGCAAACCCAAATCAATCTAGTTCTAAAGTTTTAACAGGTCAGCATAACAATGGCTTTAAGAAGAAAGGTAGATTCGACAAGCAGAACTTATGTTAAATCCCTTAGATGCAGAAAATTAAAGTGCCCAGATGTGTGCACAAAAGACCACTGGGATCTTGACGGATTGTCAGTGCTGTAAAGGCGTGCAAGCACAGTAGAAAAGATTAGAGTGCTCAAGAGTTCAGAAAAAGTGCTTTAAATGTCACTTTATGCCTTTTTGGTGAACAATGCAAAGCCACTAGAAGACTTTTCTAAAAGGGAATAAAATAACCAGAGCTCTAATTCTAGAATACTGTTCATATAACAGTACATAGAAGAGATTGTATATCAAACAGTAATGACGAATTTCCATAAAAACATATCCCCAAACTAAAATCCCTACTGGTAATTAGAAGCAGATTATTTATTAGATGCATTGACTATGGGTAACACAAAGGGATGTTTGGAAGGTATTTTACATGAAATAATTATTCAGGGTGCCCACGAAAAGAATGCTGAGTATTGCATTGGGTGAAACTCTGTAATTTATTTATAAAAGTCTGCTGGACCCACTCTTTCTTGCAGTGTTTATCCATACTGGGCTCATAAAAGCCAATAATTCCTCCATCTACCCAAATATACTAGTATTTTATCTCCAAGAGTCACTGTTTGTATTTCAATAATCCCATTGACACTTTATATAGTCATCCCAGATTTTTATATCTATAAGCATATTTTCTTCATTCATTTTCAGATCATTATCCATAATCCACTATTTATGGAACACTTTCCAAAGCAGGACCTATGCCAGGCCCTGGGGAAAACAAGAAAAATAACAAAGGTTACACAGTAGGCCAGGGGATATACACATGTAAACCAAGTATTTAATATGTTGTACTATGGGTATGTAATTGAAGCATATCAAAATCACTATGTATATCTAGTAGGATCACATCATAATCCTTTCAAGTACTTATGACAGGCAATTTAATGTAAGTATTTGGTTACACAGAAGAAAGAGGATCTGAGAAGCTAAGGAGTGGACAATGAGATAATCTAGATATTACCCACAGCAGACAACCTCTACCAGCGAGATACGGGAGAAACAAAGAGAGAAAGTAGTTATAGTAGATTTAATGGTGACCCCTAAAAATATGCTCACATCCTAATTTCTGGATCCAACAACTGTTACCTTATTTTGAAAAATGGTCATTGCAGATGTAATTAAATTAAGACTCAAAATGAGATCATCCTCAATTACTCAAGTGGACCCTAAATTCAATATACAAAAGAGACAAAAAGACGATGAAGAGAGAGCAGAGGAGGCCATGTGAAGAAGGAGGCAGAGGTAATGCTATCACCAGCCAAGGAGCTCCAGGAACCACCAGAAGCTGGAAGAGGCACAGAAAATTCTCTCCCTGCTGACAAAGGGAGCACATCCCCGCCAATACCTTTATTTCACATTTTTGGATACTGGGACTGGGAGAAAGTACATTTTTTTTGCTTCGTTTTAGCAAAATTTGTAGTAATATGTTATGACTACCCCAGGAAACTACATGATATTACTGGAGCTGAGATACCCCCTACCCTTGGAGCTGGGAACAGCAAATCCTATGGGGGTCTCTATGCTGAAGCCAAGTATTAATAGAGAGGGCTAGGTTAAGATTTGTGTCAAGATTGTGTTGGGTAATCCACAACAGAGCAATAGTATAATTCCTATTTGCTTTCCTGCCTGGGTGAATTGCCAGCTGTCAACCTATGAACCAGGAGGTCACAGTTGATTCCCAGTCAGGGCATATGCCCAGGTTGCAGGCTCGATCCCCAGTAGGAGGCATACATCTCATCATTGATGTGTCTATCTCTCTTTCCCTCTACCTTCCTCTCTGAAATAAATAATAATAATAATAATAATAATAATAATAATAATAAAGGGAGCTGGAATTTAGACATGAACATGGAAATAGTCAGAGTGAACATAGCCACTGCTAGGAAAGCCACTCAATGCAGAGGAAAATGAGGAGATGATGTTTCCTGCCCTCCCACCAATGTCTCTCTTTGGCTGCCACCAGCCATAAGCCAGCAACATCGGAGCCTGGGGAAGGCAGAAAAAGCCAGTCCCTCACCATACAGAGCACAACCATGAAGGACAAAGAGTATTTCTGAGGGCCACAGCCTCATGGCCAGTACACTATGGAGCACGCTAGTTAAATTAAGCTTGATATAGCATGATGTTTTTTGCACAGAGAAGGTGACATTTAAGGTTAATCTGGATGAATGAGTAGAAATTCATCATGCAGTACAGGAAAGGCATTCAACTGGAGTGAAAAAAACACATGCAAAATCAAGTTCAGAACCCTCTGCTTTGTGCTTCTGGTGTACTATGTGCAAAATAAATATGGGCTGAGTCTAATTGTCAGGGCGTAGGCACCAGGTAATTGATCTAGGGTCTCACCTGAACACTTGGCTATCTTAGGTTCGGGACAGAGAGGGAACAGCAAATCCTATGGGGGACTCCAAGCTGAAGCCACGCTGTGCAAGTATGAGTAGAGAGGGCTGGGTCAAGATCTGCATCAAGACTGTGTTGGGTAACAGTGATCCATAACAGAGCAGTAGTACGATTCCTATTTGCTTTTCTGCCTGTGTGTATTTCCTGGACCTTATGTATAAGGAACCCTGGTAGAGGTGAAGTGAGAACTAGGCTTTTCAATCCTCTACCATGTTCCCCAAAAGAGAGCTTCATTTTTAGTTCATATGATCCGTTCATGTGTGTTGGCTACACAGTTAAAGTATATTTCTAAAATTCAAAAGAAATTTCTCAACATGACACAGAGGTTTGGATGTCACCGTGTAGTAAATTAAAACACTGCATTGAATGAGGTCATCCAGGTAGATGGCAGATGAGCACTGGGCACCTCTCAGGAAGGGGCACATTGCCCTTGCCCTTGAGATATTCTGCCATTGTTCGTCGGACCCCGGCACCTATGTGGGCTCTGCCACTTTACCCTAGAACTGAGCTGAAGTTATCAATAGCAGCTTAATTTTAAAACATTCAACAATCCTTTCCTGCAATTCCTATTCTACCAGTTACTGGAAGGGATTAGTCAGAAAATGACCCTGTAAACCCATCACAGCCAAGCAACATTTTTTTTAATCCACCAATTTTACCTGGATTCCAACAAGAGAGAAGAAAGGGGAATGTGCTCTTCTCTCACTTGATTTACACCTCCTGCAATGTATAACTCAATTTTACAAGCTTCTGCTTTTTTTAATCCCTTGCTTTATTTTATCATTTAAATTCTTGTTCAGTGAGCACTCTAGTGATATTTTCTTGCTTTAGCTCCCTTTTCAAGTGACCTTGAAAGGCTAAAGAAGATCCTACAGTGAAGTTTATTTTCTGGACATCATGGTAAAAGAGGATGAGAATACTGGCTCGTCAACTAAATAGCATTGGAGGTTCAGGGATGCAGCCCTTCTTGGGGACAAGGCTGTATCCAGGCAGAGGCTGGCAGGGCTAGAGTCTTGCAAGTAAATGAGATGCACTGCAGATAAAATGCAAATCAACCCAGCTTCTGGGCAGCAAGCCCATTCAGGGAAGAAACCTTGCTCTTTACTGGAAGCACACCATTTCCCCTGTTCAGCTTCTCCAAATGCCTGTCATTTCTTCAAGAAAATATCAAATAAAGGACCGGCCTCAGTGAAGGAGTCACCATCCCAGCGAGGGGACTCTGACCTTTCAAAGCAGTTATAATGCTCCATTTTCTGAAAACAGAGTCAGCTCCAAGAATTTAGATGTGATGGGAACGTGTGTTCTGTTCCTTTGCAGGTTTATTTCAAAGATGCTTGTAAAACATCCCCAGTAAATCTGCCTGGGAACATTTATGTCTATTTTCTGGCATTTGGAATGCTGGTGATAGCTTTAAAAAATCTGCAAATTTATAATAGCTAAGATCGTAAAGAGAGAAGGGTATTAGAGAGCATTTAGTCTAATGGCATGATCTATTTTTAGCAAGAAATTTCCTTTGCAACATTTCTGGGAAATTCTGCTTTTACTGTCTGGGGACAGGAAGCCCACCAACTGTTAAGAGAAGCTCATTGCTTTGATGGAAGGTTCTAATTGACAGAAAGTTCCTCCCCATAGAAAGATGAGATGTACTTCACTCACCTTCCTCCATCTTGCCACTGTGATGAATCCAATCTATTCTTCCACATGACAGCTTTTCATATATTTCAGTTTCTGATTGTACCATCCTTGTACGTGAATTGTGAAGGATATGCCCTACTGGGAAACTGACCAGTACAGTGCCTGCCCTACAATACTGCACTTGTTCAGTAAATCTTAGTGTCTCTTTAAAAGTAAAAATAATCCCTGAAATTTCAATAGAACTGTACAATTTGATGGAACTTTTACAGACTCTCTTACAGTGTCTCTTCAAAGTGAAGAGGAGGATGTGATGACCTACACTCTTTAGTAGATTATACTTGTTCATTCAATAAATGCCTGTCACATGACTAACATGTGCCATGCCCTGCTTTAGGTGTACAAATTGACATTGAGAAAATAAGACATCTTCTCAAGTTGATGGAACTTCTAAGAGGAAGATTCAGGATCCCATACATGCAGAACTTCATATATCAAATCCCATTTTCTTTCTATCACATAAATTCTGCTGTGTCACCAGAGATAGAGGAGCACAGGGCTCCATGATCCTGAGCAGTGTTTCATGTGAGACAACTCCAACTACTTATAAGCATCCAGACAGATTTTAGGGGCCCACTATATATGGAGAGGGGAGAGAGGGGGGGAGAGAGAAACAGAGAGAGAGAAAGACAGAGAGAGAGAGAGACAGAGAGACAGAGAAAGGAAGAGAGAAAGGGAAATAGAAACATCAATGATGCCAGAGAATAATTGATCAGCTGCTTCCTGCATGCCACCTACTAGGGATCCAGTTCAAAATCCTGGGCAAGTGCCCTGACTGGGAACCAAACTGTGACCTCCTGGTTCATAGGCCAACACTCAACTACTGAGCCACACCAGCCAGGGCAAGGGAACCCACTCTTAATTACCACATATTTGAGGGAAAATTCACTATAGGAAACAAAAACAAACACCAAAAGCAACAATGAGGACATAGAGATAGTACAGGAGAAAATTAAAATCTATATTAACACTATGAGAGATATAAAATATGTTATATCCATGAAGAAAAAATCAGGATGCTTCAAAAATTATTAAGAGAATAGCCAAAAAGATATGATAAGAATTTAAAATTAAAATTAAATAAAAAGTAAACTTGAAGAAATCTCTCGGAAAGTAGAACCAAAATATAAAGAATTACAAAGGAGAGAGGAAATGAGAAAATTGGACAACCTTTCCAGATTATCCACTACACAGAGAGGAGTCCAAGAAAAAGAGGACAGGAAAATGGAAGATCAGAGGTAATTTGGGAAGGTTCCTCAGATTTGTAACACAGAAGTCACCAGATGGGAAGAGCCCACTCCAAGCTCAGCACAATGGATGCAAATATATGTACACCAGCGCCCTGTAAAATCAGAACACTGAAGGGGAAGAAAAATTTCAACACTTTCACAGAGAAAACCAACTTTGTGGAAGAGATCAAGAATCAAATGGTGTCAGATCATCTGATAGCAACAATGGAAGTCAGAAGACCATGGAGCAATGCTTTAAAAAGAAATTAGTCTCAAAATAGACTTATTCAGCCAACATTCAAGCAAGTATGAGGGTAGAAAAAAGACATTCTCAGATATTTATATTTTCAAACCATTTTTTATTTCATTACAAGATCTAGAAAGTAGGTGTAAAAGCATGGCAACTGTGTATACAGGCAAAAAGAGAAATTAGTCCAGATTGGAACATGCCAAAAAAATAAAAACCTGATATTTATTTTTATAAAGATGATATTGAAAAATATTGAATGAGTCTGCATATATGAAGAGGTTTACACCACTGAGAGAGAGTTCAGGTGTAAATTTATAATGTATGTATATAAAAAGCTAATATGTAAAGTGTCCCCTCAGGAGTTCAACAGAAGACCAGGAGTTTGATCACTCGCTATGAGGTGCACTGACCACCAGGGGTTGGCATGGAATGAAGGAAAGCCCCAGCTGGCAGCCGGCAGCCAGAGAAGGGGGCTCCCAGGCGGCAGCCAGAAGTAAGGCACCAACTGGCAGCTGGAAGGTCCTGATCAGCCCTGACTGCCAGACAGGCCTAGGGACCCTTCCCATGCAAGGATTTTGTGCACCGAGCCTCTAGTATTTTTTTTTAAAAAAACCTAATCAAATGGTAAAAGGACAATTATTAATTCTAAGGAGAACAAATAAGAAAGGGAAAGCAACTCTGGTATGCATACAACGTTCAGCTACAAAGTATATTTAATGTGAAAATAAAATGTTTATCTCACCCAGTGGTTCCTAAAGTGTGGCATGTAGACCAAACGGCACCGTTGACATCACCTGAAAACTTATTTGAAATGCAAGTTATTTGGATCCCCTATTACTGAACCAGAGGGAAAAGACCTAGGAATCTGTATTTAAATGGGCTATCAAGGCAATTCTGATGCACACTAAAGTTTGAGAATCACTGACCTAACTAAAATTAAAATACTTGCTCTAGCTGGTTTGGCACAGTGGATATAGTGTCGGCCTGTGGACCAAAGGATTCTGGGTTCGATTCTGGTCAAGGACACATGACTGGGTTGTGGGCTGAATCCCCAGTAGGGGACATGCCGGAGGCAGCCAACCCATGATTCTCTTTCATCATGGATGTCTCTCTTTCTCTCTCTCTCTCTCTCTCTCTCTCTCTCTCTCTCTCTCTCACTCTCTCTTTCCCTTCCTCTCTGAAATCAATAAAAATATTAAAATAAGTAAATAAAATACTTACATTAGAGGGTAACCAGCTGTTTTCATGTGTACAGATGAGAATGGGCATGAGAAATTCCACATTAAACCAAGCATTAATAAATGAAGTAATCCATACTGATAAAAGGATAATATGCTAATTAGACCAGACTTCTTGCAGACATCCTTCTTCTAGATGTCCTTCCAGACAAAGCCACAATAGCTGTAAGGGCTGAGGGCCTCAGCGAAGAAGGCTGTGAGGGCTGGTCCAGTATCACAGCCCCTTTTGCAGAGGCTGACGGAGAAGGTGCCGTAGGAGAAGGCAGAAGGGAGAAGGCCAGCACCACAGAGAAGGAAGAAGGCCGGCAACCCATGAGAAGGGAGAAAGTGAGAAGGCCAGCACTGCAGGAGAAGGGAGAAAGGAGAAGGGAAAGGGGAGAAGGAAGAAGAGAAAAGGTGGCAGTTAGGCAGTTAGGGCGATCATGCCAGGGGGGGAGAGAATAGTTAGGCAGTTAGAGGGATCAGGCTGGCAGGGGAGAGCAGTTAGGCAGTTAGGGGATCAGGCAAGGAGGGGAGAGCAGTTAGTCAGAGGGATCAGGCTAGCAGGGGAGAGCAATTAGGCAGTTAGGATGATCAGGCAGGCAGGGGAGCAGTTAGGAGTCAGTGGTTTCAGATTGCAAGAGGGATCCTAGATTGGAGAGGATGCAGGCCCGGCTGAGTGGGACCCCCCTCCTCTGTGCAAGAATTTCTTGCACGAGGCCTCTGGTATGACACTTAGAGATATGGAAGCAGAGATGGATGAGAGAGCAGGGGCAGGCTGCTGTAAGTTTTATCTATCAATCTTCTAGGACTCCGTGGCCTTAAACTATGGTCACATTTCAACTGATAAAAGTAAAGACTAAATTATGAAAAGATCTCTGACCTGCTCAGCCATTTCATCCATTGAAATCAAGGATGTTTTCCCTTTGCAAATGACAAGAAGGGTACTTGATCCCTAAAGGAAACCTAGCTTAAATTTTTTTAAATGTCTACCTTTTTTTCATACATCAAAATTCCCCATACATCATAAACCACAGACTTTATATTCCAAAATATTCTTTTTAAATCGGTATTACTTCATTGTCCTATAGAGAGGTTTTTCACTGAACACCAACATTTTAGGCAAAGCACGGCATTATGCCTTGTGTCACTGAGCATGGTGTGATGTTGTATGTTATATTTATGTAGGATTAAATAAAATGGGAGAGATTGTGTGTGTGTGTATATGCGTAAAATATTATTTGATCCTCATAACAGTCTTAGAAAACTGGTTATCTCCAGGTTAGAGATGAGGAAATCCTGGCATCAAGAAGCTATTGAAATTTAGCATCACACAGCTAGCAGACTTTTTCATCATATTTACTTACTAGTATGTCCGGCCCCTTTATTTTGATTTGTTTCAGTCCAGAATAAGTGTGGGAAGCAGACAATGATAGAAAGCAAAATTAGCACGGCATCTAAACTGAGTTTCACCCACACTTAGTAACTTCTTTAAACATATCTTCAGTCCCCTGATTAAAACACAGTGAAAAACTGGAATCCAAGTCTAAAAGTGGCTCTTATTTAAATAAATTCTTGTCCCTGGAAAGTGCTGTGTGGAGCTAAGCACATTTAGTTACTAAGAAAAATAAAGAGAAAGATGTGAGGATTTTTGTGGCTACATTTAGGATTTTTTCCTCCATGATTCAGGGCCTTAGGACAAGAGAGCAAAGTGGCTTCTGCAAACCCAGTGTGTAAGGCTGGTCTTGCCTCAGGATGAGGGAGGGAGGCCCCCAGTGGCTTGGAATCCACCTCTTAGAATAGGAGGAAGCTGCCGAAGCCAGTTTGGCTCAGTGGATAGAGCGTTAGCCTGCGGACTGAAGAGTCCCAGGTTCGATTCTGGTCAAGGGCACGTACCTTGGTTGCGGGCAAATCCCCAGTAGGGGGTGTGCAGGAGGCAGCTGATGGATGATTCTCTCTCATTGATGTTTCTGGCTCTATCACTCTCTCTTCCTCTCTGTAAAAAATCAATAAAATACTTTTTTTAAAAAGAGAAAATAATAGGAGGAAGCTGTCCCAGGAGATGAATGAAATAGTTACAGAGCTGGTTTGTTCCCCCACCCATCCCTGCTGCTTCACAGCTGTTCCTCTGTGATAATCTTTTTAAATTTTTAAATATTTGGGTCAATCTTCTGATGACCAACTAGATAATGCAAATCGCCAACAAGGGGAAGACTGCCGGAGTACTATGACTGCTGACTCAGAGAAAAGAGATGTGTATGAGAACCATTGTGCAGGAAAACATATATACTGAGTACTAACTGTGGACACTGCACTGTGTAAAATAAGAGCAGCAACAGGTTTGCTCTCAAATTGCAGAGTTTACGTAGATTTCACCATCACAGCTCGGCCTTATAGATAATGCATAAAAATGAAAATTAAGAACCTAGATCTCCAAGTGCCTATCTACCTTCTTGGTGCTGCAGTTTCTTAAATCTGGATTAATTTGCTTTTTATTTTCAGTGCAAATTTAGTTGCTAGAAGTCAATTCCGTGGGCAGTTATGTCAGGATCTTTAGCTCACATGTGTCTGAAAGACTGATTGCTGAGGCTTCTTTAACATCACGCGAGGGCCTGTGGTAGAACTGGGAGCCAAGAGGAGTGGTGAAAATTGTGTTCCAGAATCCAAATGAAAAGAGCACATCAGCAGAACCCAACACTAAGCTTCAACCATTTGCACCTGGCTGTGTACCAAGCCATTCCTCTCATAACCAAGGCAACTTCTTTTCCCAACCTTGGGGTTAGAGGCCATACAACGTAACCGCTGACATGGGACTTGCCTGTGGCAGCAGTGAGTACAAAGTGGTGGGGTTGAGCAGAGGTATGGCTTATGTAATCCGTCTTATTTCCTCTGTAAGCATTGTGGTTAAGCCATCCGCAGTGCCATTTCAGAATTGTTAAATAATTTTACTAAGCTTTCAACAATTTACTGAGAAAATTGTATTTGACCAATTAAGTTTGTTTTCTAAGTTGAAAATCCAAAATAATGTTCATGGCAGCAAGCTAGCTTCAACTGATCGGTACTTAATGTAACTTCTCTGTATGTCCTTACAGTATAGCCTCGGGAATCAAATGCACCTTCTTTGCAGCGGAAATACAATAAACATGAGAAAGTAACCCCTGGAAATGAGCTGAACAATTTTAGGAATATCCAGTCTTCAGTAGAGTCAGACACCAAGCAATTTTAATACTGTAGCTATGAGCCTTCTAAAGAACAAGACTTTCATGAGTTTTAACCTAATTGAGGGCAGAAAAACAATTGCCATAGCAATAGCTGTGATAACTTAAGTACCATACTCAGTGTTTGCCATCTGCTCAACAAGGGTTTTCACATTCCTATCAGCTAAGCTTCTCCATGACTTTGGAAGGTAACTATTATTATGCCTTTTTTGTGTCCTCTAAACTGAGGTCCAGAGAGTTTAAATAACTTACTGAGATCACACAGCTGCAAAGTGACAGAACTGGTGTTGAAAATAAAATTCTGCCTCATTCTAAATCCTATTTTATTTATGTTCATTATGCTACTTCAACTTCTTTTTCTCTGGAGGCGAGTTCATTCATTCAACCCCTTCATCCACTACTCAATGAATATCAGATACTCTTCTGGATTGTAGCAGTGAATGAAACAAAGTCCTTATTCACATGGATCTTACATCCTAGTAATATATACTAATAAAAGGGTAATATGCTAATTAGACTGGATAGACTGGATGTCTTCTGGTTGTCATTCTAGATGTCCTTCCTGACAAAGCTAGGGGTGTGGCCAGCTTACAAATTGCCTGTAGCCCCTTGCCCAGGCTGTCCCTGTACCCCAATGGGGAACCCCTACCCAAATTAGGGGTGTGGCTGGCCTGCAACCACCCACAGCCTCTCGCTCAGGCTGGCCCTGCCCCCCAGTGCGGACCACCACCCAGATGGGAGTGTGGCCAGCATGCAAACTCTCAGTGGCCCCAAACCCAGGCCAGCCCCACCAACCAGCAGAGACCCCATCCCTGATTGGGGTGTGGCTGGCCTACAAACCGTTGGTGGCTCCTTGCCCAGGCTGGCCCCTCCCCACAGCAGGGATCCCAACCCTGATCCTGGGAAAAGCCAGTTGGCCCCACCCATGCACAAGGCCTCTATCCTATATAATCCTATATAATATAATATAAGGGTAATATGCAAATTGACCTAATGGCAGAACGACCAGAAGGACAGCTGGATCAGTCACTATGAGGTGCACTGATCATCTCTTGGTCCCTTTCCCCAGCCAGCAAGCTCCATTAGCCTGATAGAAAACAGGGAACTGGGGGTGGGTGGGTTGGGGGGGGGTGAGGGAAAGAAAGAGAGAAAGAAAGAAAGAAAGAAAGAAAGAAAGAAAGAAAGAAAGAAAGAAAGAAAGAAAGGAAGAAAGAAAGAAAGAAAGAAATGTCATATCCTATGAAAGAGACATCTTGAAAATGCCTAAAGAAAGTTGTCTTTTTTTTCTTTTTTTCTTGTGGTGAAGGGACTGAAGTCCGTGTTGATGAAAACACCTTGGTGGCTATGGCAGCTGGCAGTGGTAGCAGCAGCACCAGGGTGATGGGGGTGGCTCCTTCCCCTGATCAGTGGTTGCCTCCAGCCTCCATAGGGAATGGATCTAAGCCATCAGTAGGACATCCCCTGAGGGCTTCCAGACTGAGAGGGGGCAGGCTGGGCTGAGGAACCCCCACCAGTGCACAAATTTTATGCACCAGGCCTTTAGTTCAGTCATAAAGAGGAATGAAGGGTTGAGGGTTTTTTTTCATATTTTATTGATTTTCCACAGAGAGGAAGGGAGAGGGATAGAGAGCTAGAAACATCGATGAGAGAGAAACATCAACCAGCTGCCTCCTGCGCACCCCCTACCAGGGATGTGTCCACAAACAATGTACATGCCCTTGACCAGAATCGAACCTGGGACCTTTCAGTCTGCAGACTGGCGCTCTATCCACTGAGCCAAACCGTTTTGGCAGGAATGAAGTTTTGGTACCATCTACTACTATGCGAATAAACCTCCAAAACATTATACTAAGAGAAAGAAATAAGATACAAAAGCTCACATATTATATGATTTCGTTTATACGAAATATGAAGAATAGATTACTGAATAGACAGAATACAGATTGGTACTTGTCAGGCACTAGGAGGAGGGGGAATGTAAATAAACCTATTAATAAGTAAGATGTGAAGGAATGTTTTGGAATTAGTAGTTATGGTTGCATTGTGAATGTCACTAAATTGTTCACTTCAAAATGGTTAATTTATGCTATTAAAATTTCACCCCAATAAATTATTAACATACATTTTAAAAAGCTAGGATCAGTCAGATTTTATTTTTTATATATTTTATTGATTTTTTTACCTAGTGGAAGAGAGAGGGATAGAGTTAAAAACATCGATGTGCCCACAACCAATGTACATGCCCTTGACCGGAATCGAACCTGGGACCTTTCAGTCAGCAGACCGACGCTCTATCCACTGAGCCAAACTGGTCTCGGCAAGAGCCCACAGTCTTAACCATAATTGTTTAGTGACTGCCTGGCATTCTGTAGGCTTGATTTTCCAAGACCAGGCCTCAGCATTCTGTTGGTTCTTTGTCACTGTTTAGATATTACCTGGATGCTGGGTTCCTAACCAAGTCAGGAAGCCTTCTGGTATGTGTGGAATCTTTTAAACATTGAAAGACTAACGAAGTGAGATATTCACCTAGGTCAATTAGCCTTGATGGAGAGAATTGAATACCTACCTCATAACTGAAGCCCAGAGACTCAGACATAATCAATGAGATTGAGAATTAGCAATATAATTAAATACGCTCAATGAACACTCACCATCCTGTTATTATTTCCACCAATTCTTTTTTCTCTTCTGCCTTTAAAGTCATGACTATAGAGTTTGCATCTGCCTTTCCAAATCAAAGTGACTGAGAGGCAGTTTATTTGTAGAAAAGATCTTCTTGTCATTGTTTCTAACACTATGTCTGCACCTAAGTGCACTCATCCAGAGCAACCAAAAAGTAAGTGAATGTCATGGCAATGACACCCACCTGTGTATAAATGGAAAGAGAATACTCTCTAGGAGGGCCTCCTTCTCAGTGTAGACACACCAGATCCATAGAATCAGTCAGTGATTGTCACAAAGCTCTATTAATCAGTTCATTCAACAAATATTTATTAACAACCTATTTATATGTCAGGCACTGCTGGCTAATGGCAATGACCCTCAGAAAGAGCTGCATCTATAGTAATGATTGTACAATACGATAAACACTATTAAAATATTTACTTAGGTTGCTATGATAACAGAGAAGAAAGCTATAAACACTGTCTTAACTAGACTGTCCTAAAAATCTTTACTGAAACATTGATATTCATTTTGATCATAAAAGGATATGTAAATATGTGCCCTCAGCCAGATTAAATAATGCCTCGAAGCCTTGATTCTACCATATGAAAAATAGGGTAAAAATGCATTATATTCATATATTCTCAATAACACTGGCACCCACGTTCATTCTTTGGGGTGCTGTTATTTCATCTATTGAGTGATTCTTTTTTAAAAATATATATTTTATTGATTTTTTACAGAGAGGAAGGAAGAGGGATAGAAAGTTAGAAACCTCGATGAGAAACATCAATCATCTGCCTCTTGTACACTCCCTACTGGGTACGTGCCTATAACCAAGGTACATGCCCTTGACTGGGATCCTTGAGTCCACAGGCCGATGCTCTATCCACTGTGCCAAACCAGTTAGGGCTATTGAGTGATTCTTTATCTGTAAACTCTTCACCTATAAAATCTCTACTTTGCAGCATACTGTCAAAATTAAAGATAATAAAGTGTTTGTAAGATAACTACCACATCTGCCACCCAGAACATATTAAGTAACTTGTCTTTCCTCCCTCTCTTTTGTATAGTCATCACAGCTCTTGGGTAAATAGTAAGTACTTCAATAAAGAGGCTGAAGAAATATTGATTGAGTCTACCCATTTCATATGCTGGTCTTTTATATTCCCTTTGGCATTACAGAATTTTTCAAAGCTACAGAGACAGAACACAGGTCTTTGTGCTCTTCTGCTCGCTTAATTTCCTCTCAACGATTGTCCTGCCTAATGATATAGTTCCTCTTTAGGCCCACCTCCAGTTATTAGCTGACTGAAAGGCTTGTTTGTGGATTTTATTTAAATGCTGACTTTAAGGGCTAATTGCTAATGATATAATTAAAGTAAACAGTCCAGGAACACTGCCAATGTGTATGCTATGAATCCATCGCTGTACAAGCCCTTATTCTGCGAAGCATGCACAGAATGCATAAAATATTCAGAGTGGAAGCCAAGCTGCTCATGTAGCAGAAAATATCCCAGCAGATCTGCAGCTCAGCACGGGACAGCAGAGAAGGCTTAAGCCCAGAAAACTCTATCGCGTAGGCCTAGTACTTCTATTTATGGTTAAAGAGAAGGAACTCTTGGCTGGACTTAAAGCATAGCCTGAATTCTAGGTATGTACTCAGAGAAACCGGGTGAATGGGTGTAACTCTTTTGCCCACTAATGAAAAAGAGCATAACAACCACCATGCCATCCCTGAGTCCCACGTCTTGGCAACTTCTATTCTCAGAAGCAGGCAAGTCAGTTACCCTACTCCAATGTTTCCCAAAGTGTGGTATGCGTACCCTCAGGGGTACAGGAAGAGTTTACCAAAAAAATAAAAAATAAATATATTTTGATTGTTATTAAAATACATCCATTTTTTTTTTGACTAGGGGTACTCAGCATTACGAAAATTATAGAAGTGGTACACATATGTCAAAAGTTTGGGAAACACTGCTCCAACCCCGTTCTCAGCCCCTCACAACATCCATATCCTGGGGCCAGGCCACTTAGATCACTAGTTTTAGACAATAGAATATTCAGCTCGGGAGCTCCCTCCCCTCTATGTCCTTGTGCCCTGTGGCCATTCTCTCTAGAAATGCAACTAGGGAGCTATTCCTGAGGTCGCTGTTAAGTGAGTGGTGGCAGTGGCAGCAATCTCGCCTCACAGAAGCCACTGTAGTGAAGGCCCGATGAGCTGTGATTTCTGTTGCACTGGGAAGCCTTCTTTCCTTTGTGGACAACCTGACAAGCTCAGGGAAGGCCTGCCTGGCAGTCTTGCAAGATCAGAGATCTAAAGTAACCACAAAGGATGGTTGGAAATTAAACTTTAACTAAAAACAGGTTATAGTGGGCAGTCATGTCATAGGCCAGTATTTTCCCTAACAAAGATCAACTTAGATCTTTATTGAGCCCAGTCTCGGTTCATCTAAGATAACATATCTGTGAAATGTCTGGGTAACTTGTAACTCCCCCCCCCTTTTTTTTGGACCCGTCAGGGCACAACAAATGGCACCAGGACATCCCCTCATTGTTATTGTTATCGAGTTAATGGTTAACTGTTAACTAGATTAAACTATCCTGTATCCATGTAAAAGAAGCATATGTCCATCATTTCATTCTCTATCTGATCCCAAAGGTTTCCACACTTTGCTTTATTCCACCTCCTTAGTCTATCACCAATGGATTTCATGGAACCCACTTATATAATTTCCTTTTGATAATAATTTATAAAAACAAGATATGAACTCCCCATTCTCGGGAGCACTATCTCAATTTGTTGAGATTCTGCCTCCCAGTTTGGCTCAAATAAACTCACAAAAATTCTTTCCAGGTTTCAATGCTTTTTTTTACGTTAACACCTTTGACAAGATAATCCCCTCCTGCCTGAAACTGCTGAAAGGGAACAACTGAGTTTTACCCTTTAATGACTTGCATTTGCACCAGACCCCCCCAAAAAAAATCACAATCCGCCACCTCCCTGCAGATTGTGAGTCTCTTCATGCAACCAGGAAGCCACAGCAGTAGGTGCATATAGCGATTCCTCATCTCCTGCTCAGACCACGCATTACTCATAGCAAAGCATAGCTTAGAACTGCAGTAGAAAGTGGGCAGAGGCAAAAGCAAATGCAGATTCTAGAAACAACCATTTCTATTGTGTTATAATTTTCATTCTGTTGACTCTTTAAAATATAAGATGCAGAGGAGAACCAACAAACTGACTGTAATTATTCTAGTTCAAGGTAAAAATGGAGCTCCCATATTGAACTCTGTCTGCCTCTCAAATCCCATTAATATTATAAACAATGTGTAGGAAATTCCCAAATTTGAAGGGATTTCTGCAAGAAACAGTGCTGGCAAGACTAAGGTGACGAGCCACCTGACTAGCCCCAGGATCGTGTTCGGTACATAAAGGAAAATCTTTCCTGTGTGGCAGGCAGGGAGCCCAGCAGACTCCGCTAGTCAGTAAAGATGGACCAGAGATCAGTGAGTGATGGTTAAAGCATGACCCAACCACTGTCTCTGGAAGAACATGTCAGTCCTGACACCCAGGAAGATCAACTGGCTGCACTGTCCCCTCTCAGCTTTCACCTGGCGCAACCTTTGGCTAAATATGGGTCTGAGAGGCAGGGGGAGTGAAGCAAAAAGAAGATTCAATCTGAAATCTGCATAACAAATCCCTCCTGTATGCTAGCACAAAGTCTTTGTAACCTTCACCAAAACATTAATGAACCTTAAATATATGAACAAAATATTTAAGTGTACCATAAGCATCCTATATAATAAAAGCACAGTATGCAGATTGTCCCCTGGACTGGGAATTAGTCCCGGAGTTTGACCAGGGGGCTGGGTTGGGCTGGCTGGCCAGGGGAAGGGGCAGCCAGCAGGTATAATAAAACCATAAAATATGTATTTTTAAAAACCAAACAGAACACATTAAAAATTCATGAGTGATAAGAGTCAGAGAAATTGGGCACTATTATACCTATGAGAACATAAATTGACAGTGTTTTTAGCAAAATTTGAATATACTGTATACATATGCTAGTATATGTACATGCATACATTAGTACAGATATAAATAATATTTTAAATGGACATACTTGCTTATAGTGCCATAACTAGGGAATCATTCTAATAAAATAAGTACAAATATATGCAAAGAAGTGGCCAAAAGACAATACACAGAACTTTTATTAGACTGATAAAAGTCATATAGTTATATGTGGTTATCAAAAAGGTACACTGAAAACATTTTATGAGAAAACCGCATATTTAAAAAGTGTATATAGATTGCGATTCAATCCCATTACCATGCATTTATTCATTCAGTCATTCATTTATGGCCTTACAGAATTTTCAAACTAGTGGAAGTCTTTGTATTTCTAATGACATTTTAATTACAGAGCTCAAAATGGTGATTATCTCAAGCTGACTAGATCTAACTTTCTTATTTTTCTGCAGTACATTTGTAAAAATAAAGTTATTTTAATTTTTTATTGAATTTTAGAGAGGGAGGAAGAGACAAAGAGAAAAAAATATCCATGTGAGAGAGATGCACTGATTGGTTGCCTCCCACATGAGAAATGACCAAGGAGCAAACCCTAAACCTAAGTATGTACCTGACTGGGTATTGAACCATGACCTTTGAAGTATGGTAGCAACCGTACTTAGGTAAAAACTGCTGTTTGAATTTTAACCCTGCTATTATGGCTTCGGCACTTTCTTACTTGCTTAAACAATAGGGTAGTTGCCTCAGCTTCCAGATTGAGACCTGGAGGCTAAGGCCATTTTCCTGTGCCTGTGGACCAGGACCACAGGAGACTGATTCCCACTGACTCAGTAGCTCCAGGAGCAGAAACTGTAGATAACCTTTAGAAATTAACTGCTGTGCTCTGCTTCTGTACTATCTGCTTTCAAAAAATAGGGCCACATTCCAATGTCCAGCAGGATGTGGCTGGGAACAACCACCTTTAGAATTTAGAATTCAGAACAAAGGAACATTTTTGTGGTTTGGACTTTTAAAAGGACTGCCTACACCTAGAACGGTGCGGTTGTGAGTGTGGCCACCTGTGTGTGGTGCTCTTGCAGCTGTCCTGGCCAGTTCAATAAATCCTTGCCTGCTTTTTTACATCAGCCTCCAGTGGTCTTATTTTGAACCCAGGGTTTGACCCCACAACAACCTTCCTATGCACAAGAGGATGCTCCAACCAACTGAGTCTCACTGGCCAGGGGGGTGGGGGGGGGAGGAGAAGGAATTTATTTTAAATGATACAAAAAATAGTAATGATATGGTTGAATTAAATCAAATTACCATTTACCACATTTTTAAACAAAATCATATAGTCCACAATTAAAATAATGAATATTATTTTGCCTAGTTATTTTGATTGAGTTAATACTTTGATTTAAAACTTTTCTTCTATAAAAGGGTGTGAATAAAAGTAAGGAGAACTAGTCAAAAACAGGTGGGGCTATATGTTAAGATAAATTTTTATTGGAGAATCTTTACTTTCTCCCAGCAACTTCTCTTACTCTCTTCTATAGGATGATTCCTCAGAAGTTAAGTAAATGCCAGCAAAGTTCCCACAGATTCAATTGAGATTCAAGGGATATTTCTTATGGATATATATCCATCACAAAAAAAAAAGTTTTCCTTTACAATTAAATGAGGTAATGCAGCCTTAAGATTTAAGGAAGGTGCAGCGCCATTCTCGCTTGCAGACTACTTATTTGATGGGTGCTGGGATGAGTCAAAAATGAGAAGCTGTGCACTTTGAGCCCTTCATATGAATACCACTTATTCTAGACTGCTATCCGTGTGTTATCTCCCAAGCCACTCCCAAGATTTTGTTTTCAACATCATTCTCAAAGGCTTCCCTTGCATATTTATCTTGATTTCGTTGGAATACATCTCAAGGAATCCCAGGCCTGGGCTCTAGATTTCAGCCCTATCAGAGTTGCATTTTCACTCTTGAACAACTCATTTAACCTCTCAGGAAAGGCTACACATATATTCAATAAAGATTAATAAAGCAGGGTTAAATAGTAGGTTTCGTTTTTTGAATGTCTGACTGATTTTTAATTCAAAAATAAACATGCTTACCATAACGATGCGAAATTGTTTTTAACAAATCTATAAAAGTGCGTTAACAATAACCCTTCTTTTTCAGACAGGGGTGTTTGAGAATAGATAATAAATGCATACTGCATTGTGATTTGCTAAGCTATGCACACCTATATGCAGCATGAGGAATGCATAGAAGCAAATTGCATCACCCCTGCCTTCCAGTTGGACAAGGAAACATAAAAAGGGGATCTACTATTTACTTGCATGTTATGACAGGGATTGAGAAATAAAAGCCCAGAAAAATGATAACTGGCATGCCCAAGACCCCAAGAGAGTGACCAGTAAAGCATTCCTAAGAATAAAGAAACAAAATATAATTTTAACATTTACAATTAGCACCTACCTTATACCAAGTCTGCCAGTTACTATTGAATACTCCAATAAAACATTGCTGGAATGTTTCTTCCACCCTCTGATTTTCCTCACATTCATACTATTGGGCTTATGTATCCATGTTTGAGCTGACGACTCATCTAATCCCTTTGTGGGTAGAAAGCCGAGTCACCGGTGAAAATAAGATTATTATAGACGGACAATTATCCCCTCTTCCTCCATCCCCATTATCATCCCTGCCTCAGCATTTCAAATATTTTGCCCGCAAATCATGAAAAAAAAATGACGATATGGCCATTTTTCATTCAACCTTTGACAGCTTCGGAGAAATCAATGAAAATTAAAAAGCATTTCTTATCTCGTGCATTAGCTATATTGGAAATATGAAAGTACTGGTAATAGCTGTGTTTTAGTCATGTATGTGTTTGTATCTATCATTCTTTTTAGAAACGGGCATCCTAACTAGTTTGTCAAGAGCAGTTTGATGCCATGCAACTCGAGGACTAGTCTCCCAGCCTAAAATTTTCAGTGAGCATTTCTAAGTTTTATAATGATTTTATCCAGGATCCTCTTCACCTCTCAAAAATAAGAGACAAACCATGTCCATCTCCATATTTACTTCTCTATTGCTTCTTTCCCATCAATGTTGAATTATATCCTTTCTTTCTTTCTTTCTTTCTTTCTTTCTTTCTTTCTTTCTTTCTTTCTTTCTTTCTTTCTTTCACAGTCATACTTTAAAAAATAAAAATTCAGACTCAAGTTCTCAAATTCCATTTACTCCCCAACTCGTTGTAAACTGCATTCTTCCACCACAATCCACTGAAAACTGCGCAGGGTGCCAGTAATCTAGTAACGATACATTCAGCAGATATGTTTATCTACAGTATCTAAATCTTTGACCATGTGATTATCTTTAAAACTATGCAGGAGCATGTTTTTAATCAATAAAGGTCAGCAATTACCAAAGACTAATTCAATTATTGTTGTACGGTTGGATGCTTGGTTTAAAGGCCAGAGAATGGTTGGTTGAGTAATTGAATAAAAACATGCATATTTCATAGATCATGACATATTTACTTTTGTTCCATTATATCAGCAAAATGCATTAGTTATTTAGTTAAAATGATTATAACATTATTTGTGCTCCAGTGAGAGTAACTAATGCTAAATTAGACAACCTTGAGTCGCTGTAGTCCTGATATTTTTTCCATTTTATTAATGTCCCTCTGAAGAAAATTTGCCCTGTTCAGGCAACAGAAAATGTAAGTACTAATTCAATTCTTACACAATATTAACTTCAAATGTTTTGAAACCACTGTGATAAATTATTTTCATTAGAAATTATTGTCATATTTATCATCCCTTAAAGCAATATCTAAATTCAACCATTATTTTAAAGTTATTCTTGCTGTAAAATTTTAATGCTGGAAAATCAAATGGAAAAAAAAGATCAAAATGTTGTTCAATTTATTCAAATCTTTATTTTAACTAAGACTATAACTTGATTGAATGTATTATTGTCAGAAAATACTACCTCTAGAATTTACTGTCAATATCCTCCTTTATGGAAATGCAAGAATTTATATTTTATTGAAATATCACACAGTATTGTATATTTCACATGGTATCTTTTTAGACAAAAAATGTTCTCTACAATATTTTTAAATATTTTAATCTTTATAAAAGTAGAATGGCAAAACCTGGATCAGTCTGAGGATTATTTTTATAAATTTTGCTGGTCATTTGTAAGTTTTTAAATGATTGGGGAAATGTAATTATAGAGTACACAAATTTAAAATGTATTTCTCTTCTTTCCAAATACAACTCAACCTTCATGAATTTTATGTTGCTTAGCTCAGCTCTTTAGTATAAATAGAGTTGTTTTTGTATATTGCCTAAGTTAACCCTTATTATTTTAAGAGCATTCCCATTGTCTTTTCAAAGGTAGTTGTGAAGTCAAATATACATATTTCATCAAGGAATTCCCTATTTGGACAAATAAAAAATGCTATATATAATTTCTTCATAGTTTCAAAGAATGCCATTGAAATTGGAACAATTGAGGCCATGTCTGCTACAGAAAAAACATATAGATCATGCAATGTATAACATATGCTTCTGGATTATGGATCAAAATCCTGGTATATCTACTTTTTTCTAACAACCTTCATAGTATTTCATAATAGTCTTGCCTTAGACAACTTTTTAAATTAGAGAGGACAATTAAGAAGTAATTTTTAGATCTTCACTTAAGTCAAAAATTGTACTGCTAAAAATTAATAAGATACTCATTAATTTTGATTCCTTGGTTTTCTCTTGTTGGTAATTCAAAATTCATATAATAAATTTATTTGCTTAATATAATTTTGCAATATTCCTGGTATAATCTAGTTAAACTGAATAATGTATAATGTTTCTCTTGTAAGTATAATTGCTTCTCTTTATTACCTATAAATTAGTAAGGTCATCTTGAATTCTCCATCTTAAATAATAATAATTCCTTCCATTATTTTTATCTATCTTAGCTGTCCAGTCATTCTAGCATATAATTTCAATACCCTATATATTTAACCTAGAAATTTTCCACTCATATTTTTGTAAATATGCTGTTCCTTGCACCATCAAAACATTATTATGCTTGACTAAATATTAAATACATCACATGATATTTTCTCTGATTATTATTAGACATATTCACACAAATGTATCAGTGTTTGTTGAATATTCCCAATTATTGCTGGTTTTTCGAGGTTTCATTAGTTCTGGCAATGGCCTAAGTGCTTTTCTTATGTACATAGGAAATCTGCTCACTTTTATTGTTTCTAATTTTTAATCATTAAGCACATGGCCTTTTTGAAGATATTTTATTTCTATTTTTTATTCATACTTCTGGGTTTTGTTAAGCTCTACTTTAATATTTTTATTTCTATTATGAACCCAATATAAAACCATCCTAAATTATCTAAGAAGTAGATAGAAAATGATTTTATTCAAGTGTACAAAATGAGTATTTTATCAAAATGTAAAATAAAATAAATATGAAAATACAAAATCAAGACTATTTTATGCTTCTCAAAATGTTATTTTTCTAAATATTCAGATCTATTAAAATGCAAAATACAAATTATAAAAATGCATATAAGTATCTTAGATCAAAATTATGTAAATGAAATATTCTTAAAATTTACTTTATAAATTAAGTTAAATGTTATGAAACATAACTATAAAAGGAAAATTATTTATAAAACTGGAATTTAGTCACCATGTTAAAGAGTCAATATCATGCTTTATATATATTATTTCTGCACCTACATATATACAAATTTGAGAACAATATGAATTATTTAACATTACAAAAATATTATTTAATCTCCATTGGCAAGCGTTAAATGCCGCATTAACTTGTACTTTTCAAAGTATGAAATGGACCCAAAGAGGAGCTAGGAAATGGATGACCGACAGTCCTGGGAAATAAAATTTCACAACCATTCTATTATACACATGCTACCTGAAAAGGTTTGACAAGCTGATTGTTTTTTTCTCTTTCCCAATTCTTCCCACCTTCTGAGTCCGACATGCTCTCTTTATGAGACCACTTTTGAGGTCAGCAGCAGCATGACCTGCAAACCTTGACAGCTTTAGACCACAGCAATGTTTCGCTTTGGGTTTCCTGGGGCCTGAAAGGTCCTCGTCTGGGGAGGCTGTTTGGAAGTGCAGGGTGAGCTGTGGCAGCGCTGACAGTGGGTCCGGACTGGCAGAGGGACCAGCTATCATTTAAGGATTTAAACCATGTAGAGGATTTATTATATATTTGCCAGGGCCAGCCTGACAGGTTGAACCAGGATGAGGTAGAGAGGTGGGAATTGAGAAAAGAAAGACAGGAAAGCGGGATCGGGAGGACTAAGGTCATCGAGAGACTGCAGCGACTTTATTAACTGCGTAATGCTTTTTATACACAAAACACTGAATAGGAGGTCTGTCAAGAGGAATGTATTCTTTGTTCCTCTTCATTTCTAAGGGAGAGACAGAGCAGAAGGACAAATACTCGGTACAGGAAATCAGGCAGATTCTCAGTACAGCAAATCTCAGTAAATAGTTGCAGACTTCTTAGCAAGCCATGAAAGGCTGCTCTCATTCTACAAAGGTTGCTCTCATTCTACTGATAGTCGCCACCCAAACAAGTCTGCGAAACTGTGTGGGTAGGGGGCCAGCCTTGCTAGTCCCTTCCGGTGCAAGGTCTGTGTCAGCTTATACTCAGTCTCCAACATAGATTTATGATATGAGAGCTCCTAACGGACAGGGCAGAATGCAAGCTAGTTCTTGCCCAGGTTTCTGAGCTGGACTTCCTACAGTACTGAACTGGGAAGCGGAAATCCTACTGCCATCATCTCCACTTAGCCAATCGGGAAAATGGGCCAGAGAGAGAGAAAGCACTGCGCCCAGGACCAGATCTAACAGGAAGGAATCTGAGATGTGAATCAGGCCAGTCTGGATCCTCTGTGCTTATATTTCCTGCAAAAACATCTGTTCATATGCCAGGCCAATAAAAAGCAGAATGCCTTAGCACAACCCAATAGTCTCCTTTAACCAGTTAAAACTCAGAAAATTCTGCTAAAACTTATTCCACAGTACAGTGGGTTTCACTCTTTGGAGGTGGATATGAAACCAACTATTTACTCTAAATATTAGTAATTGATGGAAAGAATTATGTGGCTATCCTGTTTTTCCAAACTGGAAGTATATTTCAAAATATACAAATAGCCCCAGTCAATAGGGGGGAAAAAGTGAAAATAAAAACAAGCTAGTGCTCTTTCTTGTAATCAAATATGTTTGCAAATCTCAAGTCAAAAGGAGAGATTATGGCTCAAAACTCAGACACATTTTTTTATTTTCCTTTCTTTTCTCTCCTGTTTTCTTTTTTAAAAAATATATATTTTTAGGCTTGCCATACCAGAATAAGTATTTTTCAGAGGCTGCATGATATAGTAGCAGAGAAATCACTCTAGAGGGAGTCACTTACCCATTTTCCTCAGACCAAAAGTGAGCAAGCTGCAAGAAGAAATTAATTTGTGCTAATATTATCTTCAAACCCTGCCAAATATTTCTTGCTATCCCATTAACATTTAGAATCCGGTCCATAATTCAGAGTGATATATTCTAGCTGCATTAATATAAATTTTGGTATTGACATAGTCATTAAAATTCTGGAAGATTTTTTTAAAGGTAGCTTTATATTAATCTGCTAATAAAACACAAGGTGACCGGAAAATTGTTATACACAAAGAATGTTCAGAAGGAGAAGAATCCATAAAGTAGAATTTTTCCTATGATTTTGTTCAAGTTCTCAGATTTTATTAGATATTATTATTCTAATTCCAAGAAAATTCCCAGAAGAGAGACACTGTGAGATATTTGGTAAATTATTAGCATAGAGGACCAGTTTGATTTGAAAGAACAATGTTGAAAATGTCTACTGGATGATAAGTAAGAATTATTAAGATAAGATCCCAGCCGAAACCGGTTTGGCTCAGTGGATAGAGCATCAGCCTGTGTACTGAAAGGTCCCAGGTTCGATTCCCATCAAGAGCATGTACCTTGGTTGCGGGCACATCCCCAGTAGGGGGTGAGCAAGAGGCAGCTGATTGATGAATCTCTCTCACCGATGTTTCTAACTCTCTATCCCTCTCTCTTCCTCTCTGTAAAAAATCAATAAAATATATTTTTTAAAAGAAAAAGAAAAAGAAAAGATGCTCATCATCTTTTAAAAAAACAAACAAAGATAAGATCCCAGATAACCTGTGTTACTGGACACAGGTACTAAACGCTGGACAAGAGGTCATCATAAAAAAAGGTGTATACAGGCTGAAATAAAATTAGCCTATCTTTGCTCCAACCTGATCTTTTCATGTGGGTATCTACTTCTGCATCATTTAATCCTTAACTTTTTGACCCCACTCGATGTGACATCCACCATCCAGAATTCCTTTTTGGCTGACTTTGGCTTGGTGTTTGGGAACAGTACATTTATTGCATTCTCCTTCATCCCTGATACAGGATTCTCTCCAACATGCCAACCTTTTACCACCATCCATGGCGCCTCCTCCTCAATTGCAGGCTCAGATCCTAAAATAACCTCTTGAGGGCAATACCAGAGAGAGCTTTCACTTAGTAGCTACATGCATTGTGAGCTTCCATCTTCTTCCCCTCCAATGATACTACCTCTAGGCACAAGTAATACCTCAAATGTAAAATGATCATTTCTATGAGAACTAACCAAACATGGACTTCCATTTCCACTAGGTTATAGGTGGTTAATAATAAATTCTTTTTTTTTTTTTTGGTCAGGTTCTGAAGAAAGTGAGTAAAACAGGGGAATAGAAGAGTGGGGGAAAGAAGCAACAGGAAGGGCCCTTAACAAGAAATCTGAGGAAAGCAGATAAAATGTTGAAAAACAAACATCTGTCTATAATCTTGCCTTATCGTCCAATCACCTGCTTCTAAGGATCTCTTAGAGTTTGGGGATTTATTTCTAATAAATACCTAAAGGTAATGGTTAAATATTAACAGAGATAGGGCATTATATTCCTATATAGAATGTGTCTTGGTGAATGCATCTCAGTGGAATTTACCTCCTGTGAGAAGAGTCTGGAGAGTGAGTCAGGGAGGTCAGGCAATGCCGTGGGACGAGGCTACAGAGATTTCCAGGAACAGTCCCTTCACTTGCCCAGGGACTGAGAAGTATGTGCACCAGAAAATAAGGTAAATCACTTAGGCATTTCTATCTACATTTATATAGAGATAAGCTACACCCACTTTGCAGAGACTGGATAGGATACTACTGCTCAATGTGGTCCTATAGTCACCATGTCTTAGGAAATATTTTTTCTGGAAGCATGTGTTTCTAAATATCTTTCTCAAATGTAATTGCCCATTTTCTTAAGTGAACAAATAAAATGTAATAAACCCTGACATTGTTAGAAAAGTAAAGAAGTCCACATACCATTTAAAAGGGTGATGAAATCAAGAAGTTTACATTAGTTATTTCCTAGTCTCCCTTCTCCCACTATGGACAGGCATGTTGCATGTTGCGCTATGTAACGTGCCTTAATTATTCTTGCAAGACTCTTGGCTGTCTAGTTATCAATGATACCTATCTACTGGTTGCAAATGGGAAGCAATACTAGTCATCTTCCAGTTTTCTCTTAAAGCCATTTCCATGATGACGGGGACCCAAATCACATTTTTATTTCAGTCACTCCTGATAAACAACACATTTAAAGAAATGAGTTAAGCATCAATCAGCCGCCTATCAGGGATAGAGACCCTGCATGCCTCCTATCAGGGATAGAGACCAGGCTTGTGCCTTACCAGGAATTGAACCAATAACCCTTCGGTTCAGGGGACAATGCTCAACCAACTGAGCCACACTGGCCAGTGTGAGAAATAGTTTTAAGTAGAAAAGGTTTTGTCAAAAGTCTCTAAGCTGCAGTTTGTTGTATCTTTGTCATTTTCTTCTTGTCCACAAGCTCTATATACCTTTTGCTCTATATACCTTTCTAACCAGTATTTCTACTACCTATAGATTTATTATTAACTTACAATTTAAACTGGAGTTGACAGTAGTCATAACTACGTTTGGATTAGAAAGTATCAGGAAGGAAGCAGAGAAATTACAAGAAGAAAAGGAGGGTACTAATACATTTTGTTTACCAAGTACATTTCAGGTATTTTCTTGTGGTTTCTGGGCACATTCATACATTTTATGCTCACATTTTGGTCTCCATTTGGCAGTTGAGAAAACTGAAACCTAGAGAAACCATGACTTATCCAAAGTCACAAATATAGTGAAGGAAGCCCAGCCAGTGCGGCTCATGTGGAACCATGAACCAAGAGATCACCAGTTTGATTCCTGGTCAGAGCACATGCACGGGTTGTGGGCTGGATCCCCAGAAGGGGGTGTGCACGAGGCAGCTGATTGATGTTGATGTGTCTCTTTCATTGATGTTTCCCTCTCTCTTTATCTCTCTCTAAAATCAATAAAAACATATATATGGCAAGTGCTGAGATTTGACTTCCAAATTTAAATCCAGCTCCTTCTATTTCATCTGACATGAATGACTTCTTAAGTTATACCTCCATTCTCTTCATCTCCTGGTCAGCAGAACTCCAGTTCTGTTCAGGAAACCACTTCTCAGGGGAAATGACCAATCCCAGCTCACGCATTACTTTAGATGAGTGTATGCCTGTTAGGCAAATTCGAGTCCCCTTGCCAATGTCAGTGTTCATTGGTGTGCATGTAATCCAATTCTGGCCAATGAGCTATTTGAAGAAGTTTGCTGAGAGATTTCTAGAAAAAGAAAAAAAATGTCCTTGTTCTTGTTAATCCTCATCCAAGGATATATTTCCATTGGTTTTTAGAGGGAGTGGAAGAGAGGGGGAGAGAAAAACATCCATATGAGAGAGATAAGGTTAATCATTCTTCTACTTTCCTTCTGGATGAGACAAAGATAAAATTAAGCCAAGTACATGACATGCTTTATAAATGGCAAAGCATCTTATAGGTGAGAGTGGTAGTTGTAAGGTCCTTCCCCCTCCCAACTGGTGGGCGGAGCTATCACATGACTGGCACCTGTCACAGAGATATCTCCAATACATTGAACCACCAATCAGCACGTACCAAAGTGTCCTGGAGCCCACCCCTTCCTGTTCTGCCCTGGGCCCAACCCCCTTCTGTTCTGGCCCTTAAAGGGACCCCCAGGCAAGATGAGTGCTGCTGCTTCTCCTTGCCCATGAAGCAGTCCGGCTGGGTCCCCTGCCCCTTCCCCACTCCTTCAATTCTGATTTCTCTACTTCCGTAATGGGTCCCGGTCATTACAGGGGAATAAACTTTACTTTAAAATTCCCTGGTGGTCTGTTTCCTGCTTCCCTTCAAACCTAACAGTAGTGCTTTGGGAATGAACAGAAACAACTTTAGTAGTTTACAGATTCTCACCCACTAGTTATTCCAAACTTGAATTACTTTGAAGTAGGCCAAGTTTTCTTGGTCTTTTCCATTTATTAAATCTTTGGAGAGCTTTGAGGTGTCACCAATGCTCAGGTCTGATGCCCAGATATTTTGATTTAAACTGGGGTGGGGGCTGGCCACCAGTACTTTTTAAACTTTCACCATGTCTCTAATAGGCAGCCAATCATCTACAAACCCACATGCATGTAAGTAGTAAAGTTCTGTTGGATTTTATTTTCTGTCTTTGTGTTCAAACGCCCTCAGCCATGACCTGTGCGTCGGAGATGAGTGAGTCAGAGGCTGGCAGCAGCTCCAATCCCCACTGTCCGCCAGAGAACAGCTCTGGGACACAGCCCTCGCTCCTTGCTTCCTCTCTGACTTCAGCTCCTGAGTCAGGAGAGAGCCCTTTCCTCTGAGTCATCATCCCCTAGAACAACCTGATGTCAGCTGGCTGCTTCTCTTGGCCCAGCCACAGCTATCTCCTGCTGAGCTCGGTCCATTCACAGGCTTTGCTGAGGCAGCTCTGACCTGGGCTCAACACAATGTGTGAATCCCACTCAGTGTCCAGGTCATTTAGAGGCCACATGGGAGCTGGAGAGGGAAGAAGGATAATAGAAGAAATACTTACTTCTCTATGCCCTGCAGTCCTATGTATTGTATCTGCTTTCTTCATGCTGGGGTTGCTCTTAGCATCTGCTAGGGTTCAGGAATCTGGAAAAGGGCTATGCATAAATTAATGAAGAGACTAGAGAAGAAATATGAATGTGGAAGGCATTTTGGGGTGCCAGACGGAAAGATAGTTCTAGTGACTAAGCTTCTCGAAGCTCCGCACCCAGGGCTTTTTATTCACACATTTTTCCCTCTAGCAAAGCAGATATACATATCAAAGGTAAGGTTCTTAAACAATAAAGGACAGACCATCAGGTTGGGAGAATTGCCTTCTGCAATTCCAGAAGCAGATAATAACCTGCAGATTTTCAGCACAGCTGAAAGTCCAACCTTTTGAGGACTTCTTGCATTTATTATGACCCTCTGGAATTAGCCTCTGGCACCTTAAGAAATCATTCCAGTCCTAATCAGTTTGGCTCAGTGGATAGAGCATTGGTCTGTGGACTGAAGGGTCCCAGGTTCAATTCCAACCAAGGGCATATGCTGGGTTTACAGGCTTGATTTCCAGTAGGGGGCATGCAGGAGGCAGTTGATCAATAATTCTCTTTCATTGATGTTTCTATCTCTCTCTCCCTCTCCCTTCCTATCTGAAATCAATAAAAATATACTTTAGAAAAAGAAGTCATTTCAGATTCATCATAAATTCACAGAAACAGAGAAGCTAATTACCTGAAGGACGTGTAGGCCAATTCTTACTGACACAGGTAACCCCTCCAGTTCCTTGGGCACCTTTTCACTAGGATTTCAGATAGTTGGGCAGGTCCTGAAAGAGCTGGCCATCCAGGATGATCATTCAGGGAAAATTCATTCTGGAAAACCCTGTGGATGGACAGGGAAGACAAATACCCTTAACTCTTGCAGTACTGAGAGGGGACTTCCTTAAGTCCCAAATTACTGTAGACTGCCTATTCTTTCTTTTCTTTTTTTAATCCTCACCCAAGGGTATTTTTTCCATTGATTTTTGGAGGGGGAGAGACAGAGAGAAAGATCAATCTCAGAGAGACACAATTGGTTGCCTCCCGCATATGCCCCTCCAGGGCCTAGATAAAGCCTGAATATGCCCTATACCAGAATTAGAACCAGGATCCTTCAGACCATAGGCCAATAAATACTCTAACCACTGAACTAACCCAGCCATGGCTAGACTAGCTATTTTTGCTGATACTTAGGCCCCCTGTCTCAATAGACTTATTAATAGATTTTTAAAGACTATTTTATTGTTGTTTTTTTTTACAGGAAGGAATGGAGAGGATAGAGTCAGAAACATAAATGAGAAATATTGATCAGCTGCCTCCTGCACACTCCCTTCTGGGTATGTGCCCACAACCAAGCTACATGCCCTTGACCAGAATCAAACCTGGGACTCTTCAGTCCACAGGCCGACTCTCTGTCCACTGAGCCAAACTGGTTGGGGCTTAATAGATTTTTTTAAATTGTGATTATTGATATTCAAGGCATTATCTCTCTTACTAGACTGTGAATTCTTAAAAGTAGAACACATATTTTATTCATATTAGAATCTCCTAAAATGAACTTGAATTAGAATAAGAAGGGGCTATTACAACCATTGGCTTTCAGTAAAAATGTGTGAATAGGTATAGGTTGAATGAATAAATACATGAGTGAATTAATGGGGCTGATCACATTGTCTACTCCTGCTGCTACAGGCACCTCTCAGCAACACCAGAGGGGTGTTACTGGACAGCCCCATGAGTTAGAGGGAAAGGGCTGTCCCCAACCTCCATCTTTGTCTCTTCATATTGACAAATTTATATGAGAGACCTTGACTGTGCTGTGATTAAGCCCATTTATTGAAGCAATGAAAGCATGCGCCTTTATTAAAGAAACAAAGCAAGAAAGCAAGCTTATGAAAGGCAGATGGACTCTCAGCCAATCTGAAGAGTGATTTGGATGGGGGTCCAGGGCATTATATACCCTCCTGTCTATGGGTCTCAGAATTCTTCTGCTGAATATTTTGGTACAGATTAATTCCCAAGCCTCCCCCCCCCCCTTTTTTTTTTTTTTTTTTTGCTTTGTTGTGGTCTTTCCAGAATTCACCCGGCAGCTTTATCTTGCCCTGTCTTGATACTGTGGGCTTCTCTGCTTAAGGAGCAAAACTGCCTTTTGTCCTTGCTCCTCCCCCACTCCCTTTCTGCATTCTCTGATTAAGGAGGCTTTTCTTTTTCCCCCCCATTTGCTCTCAGGTCCTTGGCTGGGGAAGATAATGGTTTGTTATTTACAAGCTGGCAGCAAATCGCCCACACTGTGGGGCCTTGCTTCCCTATTCCCCCTGCCCCGGAGTTTTCCTAGCTCTCTGCTGCCCTGTAACACCATCTGGTAAAAGTGACAGTTACTTGTCAGAGTTCAGTGTCACCTGAGGAGTAGAAAGAGAGAGGCCTGAATAAGGAGTTTCAGGAGGCAACGGCAGCCATCTTTGGATGGTCAAGAGTCCTGCTCTTGACCACATCATACCGTTTCATCACATTACTGATTCTTGCCCCGTTTGCTTACCCTTCTGAAGTGAATGGATTTGCTCCACACTGGGCTTTTCTCGTGGGCACCAGACAAGGTTCTGATTAATGTCCACTGAGACCCAATGCAGGTTCCTGGTCACTCTTCTACTGTGGTCAATCAAGTTAGCTCCATCCTCAGAGAAAAGCCTGTTTTTGTTTGTTTGTTTGTTTGTTTGTTACACTCTGTTTTCTCTCCTGTATTATATTTCCCACTGTTTAATGGCAGCACAATTTGGCCATAGCTAACAAAGTCACATTGAGGCAGGCCCATGAAAGAGTGACTGTGGAAGCAGGTGCACTCATTTCCACTGTCATCGCACTGAGGCCGGGAAGCCAGTTCCCTGAGGAAGGTGGTCAGTTGTTCGTGGAGACATGCTCCAAGCCAAGCCTTGGCCTTCCCCTACTTATCAGCAGACCCTTCTGCAGAGGAGAGAACTCTGCCCAGTTTTATTGGGAGGACACAATTTGAAGGGTTTGCTTTTTTTTTTGGGGGGGGGGATTGAGTTGCTGAAATAGCAGTGCTTTGGTATTGAGAAGGTCTGGTACTGCCCTATTTTCCCCTCTCATATTTGTCTATTCAGAAAGCACATTCTGGCTGTTCTCAGTCCAACATATTTCCTGGTGTGTACTGTGTTTCCACGCACCTGAGTCACCACTTCAGTGAAATGTTGCCTTTCATGGAACGAGGCAGAAATGTGCAGTTCCAAGGCCAAACTCTGATTCAATTCAAAAATAATTAGGATTTACTCAGCACTTAATATGCTTCAAGCTGTTTTTATCCTTATATTTCATTTAATCTGTAACTTTCTTCTGAGAAATAAATTAGCATATCCATCTGGTGAATGAAAATACTGAGGCTCCATATGATGTAATATTATGCACTTATTTTTTAAAGAGCAAACAAAACATGTATGTGGTACGATCACGATTGTGTATAATGAGATGGAAACAGGGTAACTGTGGTTATTTTTGCATGATTGAATTGTGAGTCCTTGTAGATTTATTCCTTATGCTTTCTTAAATGTCTATAGTGATCACCCTGAGTGGTGTGGTTCAGTTGGTTGGAGCATTGTCTAGTACAGGAAAGGGTGCAGGTTCTATTCCTGGTCAGGGCACATACTCAGGTTGCTGGTTTGATCCTCATCAGGGTGTATTCAGGAGGCAACTGGTTTCTCTCTCACATTGATGTTTCTCTCTCTCTCCCTCTCCCTTCTTTTCTCTCTAAACAATCAATAAAAATGTCTGTAGTGCCGAAACTGGTTTGGCTCAGTGGATAGAGCATTGGTTTGTGGACTGAAAGGTCCCAGGTTCAATTCTGGTCAAGGGCATACATTGGTTACTGCCACATCCCCATAGGGGATGTGCAGGAGGCAGCTGATCGATGTTTCTCTCATCGATGTTTCTGGCTTTCTATCCCTCTCTCTTCCTCTCTGTAGAAAATCAATAAAATATATATTTTTTAAATGTCTGTAGTGATCACACATTATTTTAAAATACATGGTGATAGAGATAATTCAGTTTTGGGTAGTGGGCCCACAATAAAATGTGCAGATGATGTATCATGGAAATATAAACTTGAAACCTATATGATTTTATTAATCAATGTCACTCTAATAAATTTGATTAAAAATAAAAATAAATTTTAAAAATTAGTTAAGCAATATGTATTTTTAATGGGAATTTAAAAAATAACTCCAAAGGCTGCAACAGATCATGGTGCATTGTGTCTAAGCTTCTGAGCCAGGGTCTTCATTTTCCTAATGGAAAATTTCCCCCACTGTTCTGCTAGGCATGTAAATGTGAGACGGACTGAGAGGACAGACACAGGAACACACCTGCTGCTGACACTTCCCCACTATGAGCTCTGGGGCCTTGAAGTTGATGCTAGAAAGCATCAAAATAGGGGAGTCGGAAATGAGAGAGAGAAAGCAGTATCTGTATGGACAGGGCCCAGCGGGAGAGGGGGCTCAAATTCATGGCTTGGGGGAAGGGGGAGTGGAGACTTAAGCCATCACTGTAGCTTCAAAGAGTTTCTTCTCCTCTCACCTTTAAGTTTTCTCTTTTTCTCATGCCCTTGCTGTAGATGCTGCAGGATACAAATTATAATCCTTGTCAGAATTCCAAATCTAAATGATCTTCTCTTCCATTCAGGGCCATTGAATTAGGTTTTGGCATGTGTCATTCCAAGTGCAAATTCACTTTCAAAGTGTATGCTGGAATTAATCCTGAGCTCAGAAATAAGGGTTGTACTGAAGAGCATTTGAGAGGCACTGACGTCATGTCGGTGGCCGCTGGTCCATTATGCCTGGGTGTGGATGACTTTGATACAGGGT
Source organism: Vespertilio murinus (assembly GCA_963924515.1). Classification (NCBI taxonomy): domain Eukaryota; kingdom Metazoa; phylum Chordata; class Mammalia; order Chiroptera; family Vespertilionidae; genus Vespertilio; species Vespertilio murinus. The sequence continues at coordinate 95,557,675 of OZ004708.1, forward strand.
GTCTGGTTTTCCAAAACTCACTCAGTTATCTTGCCTGTTTGTGTCAGCCTTCTCAAATAAGCAGGGCATTTGCCAGATGAAGCAACAGAGACTTTGAAAGATTGACTTGATTCAGATTGCTCCTCTGTCCAAAAGGATTCAAAATGACTGAAAATGAGACACCAAAACAATATTGGTAATCAAATAGAAATTTTAAAGTCATAGCCACAAAAAAGAGAAGGACATAAATAACCCCACTGGGCAAGCTAATACACTTGCTGTGAAGTATAAAAATTACAGCCCGGACAAAAAGATAACCATGGGCAATGAGCTCATTCTTATTACTAGAGAGTAGAGGGGATAGGGGGGTGGGGGTAGGGGAATAGGCAACACCAGTGTCTCAGATAAGAAGAGTCCTTTTTAAAAATATATATTTTATTGATTTTTTTACAGAGAGGAAGAGAGAGGGATAGAGAGTTAGAAACATCAATGAGAGAGAATCATCCATCAGCTGCCCCTTGCACACTCCCTACTGGGGATATGCCCGCAACCAAGGTACATGTCCTTGACCGGAATCGAACCTGGGACCTTTCAGTCTGCAGGCCGATGCTCTATCCATTGAGTCAAACTGGTTTCAGCTAAGCAGAGTTCTTTTTAAACTGACTGGTAGTAAAAACCAAATGAAAAATTGGCAATGACCTTGACAACAGATTTTACAACAGATTTTGTAGCAAAAACATAAAATGAATATCATGTGTTTTTTTTGTTTTGTTTTTTTGTTTTTTTAATGCTACAAATTATTTTCAAGCTACAATTATTTTAAAGGTATAAGAACATCTCCTTTTTATGGGGGCTGTATCATTAAAGTCTTACAAACCTCTATGAAGAAAGTATTTATTCTTACATTTTCCAACATATGAAATAGAGACTTAAAGTAGCTCTCCCAACATCACACAGCCACTCCCTGTCAGACACAAAAATCTGTATATATAAAAGGCTAAGCGGCTATCCAACCAGCTGACCAGCAGGTAGGTATGATGCACACTGACCACCAGCCAATCAATGCAGGAGCTGTGCCCAGCCAGCAAGCCCAAATCATCCTATCAAGGCTGGGCCCCGGGATGGGACAGGGAACCAGGGGAGGGTGGCAGCAAATGCAGACTTTGAAAGATTGTGATGAGGGAAGAAGGGGGGAGGTGAACATGGGGAACCATGTGGTGGCAGCATGTGGGTGGTGAGAGAAGGAGGAGGTGGGGAGGTGGAGAGGCGGGGATTGGCCCTGATCACCAGCCAGGCCTAGGGATCCCACCTGTGCACAATTTTCTTGCACCGGGCCTCTAGTACTAAATAATAAGTGTTGGCAAGGATGCAGAGAAACTGGAATCCTCAGACATTGCTGACCGGACTTGTGGAAAATAGTTTGATAGTCTCCCGAAAAGTTGAACAGAGTTACCATGTGACCCAAAAAATTCAACTTGTAGGTATACACCAACAGAACTGAAAGCATATGTTCTCACAAAAACTTAAATAGGAATGTTCATAGCAATATTTTTTAAAATAATATTCTTAGTGATTTCAGAGAGGAAGGGAGAGGGAGGAGAAAGAAATAGAAACATCAATGATGAGAGTGAATCATTGATCAGCTGCCTCCTGGAGGCCCCACTGGGAATTGAGCCTAAAACCCAGGCATATGCCCTGCCCAGGTATTGAACTGTGACCTCCTGGTTCATAAGTTGACACTCAACAACTGAGCCACAACAGCTGGGATCACAGCAATATTTTTTATATCCAAAGACTAGTAATAACCCACATGTTTAGTGACTGTGTTTGGATACATAAAATGTATACCATACAATGGAATATTCTTCAGCCATAAAGATGAATAAACCTGAAACCGGTTTGGCTCAGTGGATAGAGAGTCAGCCTGTGGACTGAAGGGTCCCAGGTTCGTTTCCGGTCAAGGGCATGTACCTTGGTTGCAGGATCATTTCCAGTAGGGGACATGCAAGAGGCAGCTGATCGATGACTCTCTCTCATCAATGTTTCTAACTCTTTAGCTCTCTCCCTTCCTCTCTGTGAAAAATCAATAAAATATATTTTTTAGAAAGATTGATAAAATATTGACGCATGTTATAATATAGATGAACCTTGAAAATATTATGCAGAGTGAAAGAAACCAGACACAAAAGTACAAAAAAGAAAAATACAAAGGTATTGTATGATTCTGTTTATATGAAATGTCCTCAATAGATAAATTCACAGAAACAGAAAGTAAATTAGTGATTTCCAGGGGATGGGAGAAGGACAAATTGGGTGGGTGGAGGGGGGAGATATGGTTTCCTTTTGGAGTAATAAAAATGTTGTGGAATTCAATAGTGGTGACCATTACACAATGTTATAAATACAGTAAAAACCATTGAATTCTACACTTTAACGTGGTTAAATGGTAAATTGTATGTTATGTGAATTTTTCAATTTTTCAAAAGAAGAAATTATACCCTTGTTGGCTTTGCTGCTTGTTCTAGGACAGTGGGCAAACTGCAGCCTGCGAGCCACATGCAGCTCTTTGGCCCCTTGAGTGTGGACAGAATACACACAGTGCGATTGAAACTTCATGGCCCATGCGCAGAAGTCGGTTTTCGGCTCTCAAAAGAAATTTCAATCGTTTTACTGTTGATATTTGGCTCTGTTGACTAATGAGTTTGCTGACCACTGTTCTAGGATATTGTCCCATTGCTCTGCCTATATCATCAATGCCCTGACTTGTTTGTGTTCAGCTGGACTCATTACTAGACTGAAATATATAGTTCTCTGAGAGAGCATCTCATGAGAACATTCCTTATTCTCACCACATTCACTAGGGTTAACTTCTGCTGTTGTTTTGTTTTCTTTCAGTCTTTTCTTATTTATTCATTTATCTTTCCAGCTCATCATACTTTGTTTTTACAACTTATTTCCTACTTATAATTTTATCCTCTTTTTTTTTCCCATGTTTTTTTATCTCTTCCATTGAGATACCAGAGAATATTCTAAAATTTTCTTCTGCAAGTTACTGCAATCAATACATTATTTAATAGTGTCTGGCACATGTTATGTATTAAACATTGGTCCATATCATATTATTAGTAATGCTATAAAAATTAAAAGAAATTTGACATAGCAAGTTTACAGGTTCTCCAGGAATGACTTGATTTTCTGCTGCCATGAAGATTCACAGCATACCCTCCTATTATTTAACAAGTGCTTTATGTGCATTATGCAATTTAATTATCACAATTAGGTGGTTATTCAAGTTTAGAAATATTAAGTAGTGTTCTCTCCAATATGAAAATTTTTGTTAGGAAGTGGTAATTGCTGAAGAGCCACTAAGCTAAGCTGCCCCAGTGTCCCCACTGTGACTAAGAACACGCAAACCAAGCACACTCATAAAGGATAAGTTACCTTAATGGGCATATAGTCTTTTTTTCCTGGGCAAGCATGCACATTCTCTCACATTTTAAGAAAAGTATCCCAAAGTGTGTTTATAGTCAGTTTTAATAAAATTGTTCAGCATTCAGCCAAAACCGGTTTGGCTCAGTGGTAGAGCGTCGGTCTGCGGACTGAAGGGTCCCGGGTTCGATTCCAGTCAAGGGCATGTACATTGGTTGTGGGCACATCCCCGGTAGGGGGTGTGCAAGAGGCAGCTGGTCGATGTTTCTCTCTCATTGACGTTTCTAGCTCTCTATCTCTCTCTCCCTTCCTCTCTGTAAAATATCAATAAAATATATATTTTTTAAAAATTGTTCAGCATTCAATATTCCACCAGTATCTAAGAGACAACTAATTTATTTGACCTCTACAGATCTTGACATTCCTGACCAAGTCTCATTATTCATAATCTCTCCTCTAGCCCTTCTAATGGTAAAATATTTATTATCAGACATAAAAAACGATATAAACTATTACTAAAAAGTATATAAAACTATATCCTAAAATCTAAAAATTCCTCCCCTCTGATCTAAGTAAAGAGAAATAAAATAATCCTACTCCTAAATATTCCTTTAAAGGCCTAATATAATAGGATGTGAGGCTAGTAAAGTCCTCTATGTCAGTTCCTCAGTGAAGTGTCACTTTGGGTGGTGCTCTCTAAACAGATGACCTCTGGGGACATGGGGTCCCTCAAATACACACATTTATGCTTTTGACACTCCTAGGAAAATCTGAATATTGAGAATATAAAAATTTGAGAAGTTCACTCCCAGTAATTTTTCCCAGCTTTACTGAGGTATAATTAGTATACAAAAATTCCACATAAATAATATATATAATCAGGTGTTACCATCACTACAATCCAGGTAATAAACATATTCATCACCTCTGAAAATGTCCTTGCATCCCTGTGTTTTTTGTTTTGTTTTGTTCTGCTTTATTTTTGTGGTAAAAACATCTGATCTGAGATCTACCTTACTAATAAAATTTCACGTGCACATATCTTATTTTTAACTATAGGCACTATGTATTGAAAAGAGTATGGAGTTTCCTCAAAATATTGAAAACAGAACTGCCATATGAGCCAGGAATCCCACTTCCAGAAATATATCCAAAGAACTAAATCAGGTTTTGGAAGCAATATTTGCACCCCCATGTTCATTGCATCATTATTCACAATAGCCAAGACATGAAAGAAACCTAAATGGCCTCTGACAGATGAGTAGGTAAATAAAACATGATGCATACGTACAATGGAATATTATTGTCTTCAAAAAAAAACAGGAAGAAAGATAAACCTACCTACCACTGAGACAATATGGATGGACCCAGAGGACATATTGCTAAATGAAGTAAGTTGTCAGTCACAGGACAAACACTGCATGATTCTTCATATATGGGACATCTAAAATAGTCAAAGGTAGAGAAGTTGGACAATGGAATGGTGGTTACCAGGGGAAAGAAGGAGGGACATATGGGAAGTTGTTCAATGGGTATAAAGTCACAGTTGTACAAAATGAACAAGTTTCAGAGATCCGTTGTACAATGTAGTTCCGTGATATTTTTCATGGTCAGATTTTGAATACCAGCTTTGACATATCCATTGACCTCTAGGAGGATGACTCAACATTCAGTTAGTTCCAAATGCTTTGTTACAATACCGAGCAGGTAATGGTTTAATTCTTAACCAAATTAAAATAAAACTGCAACTGATTGGGAATGCCAGGAAGATGCTGCAACCTTTATTAAAGGTTGTTTAGTGTGAGTCATGTTTTCCCTGAGTCATGTTTTTTAATTTTACAATATTGAAACTTAACTTCTTATAATTTCAGCTGATCAAGTAGAACTTCCTAGGCATTGAAGCATCCATTAATCTTCCCTAAATTTTAATTTTTTTAAAACTCTGAGACATTCAGCAATCAATGAAAGTAGAATAAATTATCTCTTTATCTCCTTTCATGTTCAGGAAATGAATCAGCAAGCACAGCAGTAAGAGGTGGTTCTGCCTTTTTATGAGTCTACTGTACAAGCAGTAAAATGTCTGCAAGTAGGGATTCAAGCTGCCAAACTCTCAATTAAAATGGAGCAGACAAACATATTCATGGCAGTTAGTCTTTGTGCAATATCTTACCATTTCCAGACATTTTCACATGCCTTACCACATTTAAATTGTCACAGGACATGAGACAGGTATAATATCTTACCTGTAATTTCTGTCTTGAAGAATGTAAGGTTCAGAAAAGACCCACAGAGGCCCCAGCGGACTCCCGACTATGCCCAAAGCTCTTTCCTATTTTACTGTTCCATGGCAGAATCCATAAAGCTGCTCTCAAATTTTGTTTTCTTCTATAAAATATGTTCTCACAAATGCTTATTGAAAATGCAGGCTACTTGCAAATGTTAACTTTCTTGATGATTTTAGTGCTTAGTCATACAACTTAGAGTAATCATATTTGGCCAAATATAATTAATTTTCCCGACATCTTATAAAGAACTAGACTTTATAAATGTTGTTGGGCATGTTAAAATTATTAAACTTTAAGCAATTATAAGATTAATTCTCTGCACTATCAATTATCACAAATGCATAAAATGAATTTTCAGTTATTCACTCAGAATTATATATATATATATATATATATATATATATATATATATATATATAACAAAAGTAAACAAAACAAAAAAACACAAACAAAAACAAACAAACAAAAAGCTACTACCTGGAGCTTGATATTTATTTACAGCTTTTCAAAACCTCAAAAATGACTGAGTTTAAGTTTATATATATATTAATTAATATATTTTATTGATTTTTTACAGAGAGGAAGAGAGAAGGATAGAGAGTTAAAAACATCGATGAGAGAGAATCATCGATCAGCTGCCTCTTGCACACCCACTACTGGGGATGTGCCCCCAACCAACATACATGCCCTTGACCAGAATCGAACCTGGGACCTTTCAGTCCGCAGGCCAATTCTCTATCCACTGAGCCAAACCGGTTTTGGCGGTATATATATATTTTTAATCCTAACGCTATTTCTTCCTTTTTCTAAGCACACTTTTTAATCACCCTAATTAAGCAATACAAATGCTTGTGAATATTGGCCTAAAGGAAAATAAGGATAAAAGACATATCACTTGTTATATATGCACAAATACCTTTGCTGCTGTCTTCCAACTGAATGAATATCAAAAGTTCATGTTTGGAAATAAATAACTGATTTAAACAATATATAAAATAATGAGTTTATATGATGAAACACACACACACACACACACACACACACACATTTATATAAATGAATTCACACCAAAACTCCAATGACAAACTACCAACCACAGAAGACTCATTCTAGTCTCCCCATTTCTATATCTATAATCCCCTCTTCAGATATGAGAAATCTAGGTCATCTTATACTCACATATTTACTCAATATATATTGCTCAGTCATTAAATATAGAGAAAGTAGTTGACAATTGTTAACCCATAGCACTGCCAAAAGTAAACAAAACAAAAAAACAAAAACAAACAAACAAAAAGCTACTACCTGGAGCTTGATATTTATTTACAGCTTTTCAAAACCTCAAAAATGACTGAGTTTAAGTTTCCTCTCTAGTCAGTGTAATAATGTTATTTATTTGAAGCACATTCAAATTCAATTTTTTAAATCACTTTTTATATTTTGGTTCTTTTGAGTATGTACAATAGTATCATGGTTCCCAGAAGTCCAAACTATCTAAAAGGCACACTTAGAAAAGTGTCATCCCTGTGCTGTCCTTACCCCTCATTTCTATCCTTCCTTGGAAGTTGGCAATCTGATTTTCTAGTTTATCTTTTTATGAGTCATTTGTAAAAATAAAAATTAAAAAATACATGTGTAATTTCATATTTTCTTAACCAACAGTTAGTGTACAATAGATAATTTTCTGCTCTCTGATTCTTGGTAATCACTCTATATCATTTCCACCTGCCACTGTGGTATTCTGTCTCCTATAATGTAAGGCTGAAGTCATGAGTGGTGTGTGGTTTTACTGTACTCTGTGTTTAGTTTTATGTGTTAGAGGTATTATGTATGGAGAGATTTAGATTCAGCTGGCCACAAACCTGCGGGTTTTATGACTGTGAATGTGTGATCTAGGATATTGCCAAAGCCCTTCTTAGGCCTTTGATGCTGTTACTACAAATGCATTTTGAAAATGAGAATACCACACGATTGCCTCTTTGAAGAATAAAGTTCCAGAAATATTTTGAAAAAATGGAAGGGCTAAACTACAACTGCAGTTAGGTAATGAGAACTGGTAACCACGATGGGCTACAGTCTAATGAACTAACACCCACTAGAAAACAAGGCCTCCTAATTAATTATATTTGTCATTTCACACTTGCTCTCTGCAAGCTAGCTTTCGTCTGCAGCTGCTCTAGTTAGTGGGTAAACACACTTTAGTGCATTGTTTATTGGACACACACACACACACACACACACACACACAACCATGAGAGCAACCTGAGAGCTCTAGAGAATGAAAAAAGTGGGAAAATCTTGGAGAGTTCAGTAGGAGAAAGGACCTGTATAAGTTGTGTTGCCCATTTTTCAGCTTTTTCATAGTCAGAGCATGGCATGGGGTAGCTAACACTGGGGAAGGAAGGTTATCATATTTCTAACCTGAAGAAATAGGATAAAACTTGGGGCAACTGTAACCACCACAATGTGGAGAGAGTACTGAAGAGGAGAGAGCCTAAAAGAGGAATTTCCAAGTCCTGTGTGTAAAATCTATCCAAGTCTCTGAACTTTGCACACATTAGGCAGTTTAAACAGAGCCTGCAACTAAAATTTAAAGAACAGAAATTTAAACTGCCTGCCACCAAAGTGACAGTAAATGTGCAGTTTGTAACTAACCAAGATAATTGCCAACTAAACTAAAATACCAACCCTCTTCAGAGGAATCTCACACTATCCAGAGTCTCCACAGCTTCACATTCCCAATGTCCAGAATAAATTCTAAAGCAACTCAACTTATGATAAGCCAGGAAAATATGATCCATTTTTTAAGTGAAAGACAAATAAACAAAGAAGCAAACATCATGAAACCTAGATGTCAAATTTGTCAGATTAAGTCTTAAAAGCCACCATTATTATTTTTTCAATGAAGTAAATGAAAATATACTTATAGTGAATAAAAAATGTACAAAATCTCAACTCTTCCCTAGCTTGTCGTGCATTCTTTCCAAAAATCGGGACTTTTTTAAAACGCTGAAGGACGCGGGCCAAATTGTTAAAAATTAGGACTGTCCCGCCAAAAGCGGGACGGACGTCTGGTCACCTTACCCTACTTGGACTAGGAAACCTGCAACTGAGGTACGTACCCTTGATCAAGATTCAAACCTGTGATCTTTTGGTCCATGGGCCAATGTTCTAACCACTGAGTGAGCCACGTCAACTAGAGCTACATCTTGTTTTTACTAGATTTCATTATAATCATATTTAATATATTGAAATGACACAAAATTCCTATTCATCTGTAACTATTTCAGAATGAATAATGATATTGAAATTATAATCATGACATATTATTTAAATGGTATGTTCCCAAAATGGATAATATTAACTTAAAAATTATGACTTGCTATAGCAAGTCCTCACTTAATGTCATCAATAAATTCTTGGAAACTGCCACTTTAAGTGAAATGATTTATAACAAAACCAAATTTACCTTGGCTAGTTAATATAAACAAGAATTAAGTTCACTCCAAAACCGGTTTGGCTCAGTGGATAGAGCGTCGGCCTGCGGACTAAAAGGTCCTGGGTTCGATTCCGGTCAAGGGCATGTACCTTGGTTGCGGGCACCTCCCTAGTGGGAGGTGTGCAGGAGGCAGCTGATCGATGATTCTCTCTCATCGATGTTTCTGACTCTCTATCTCTCTCTCTTCCTCTCTGTAAAAAAATCAATAAAATATATTTTTTTAAAAAGAATTAAGTTCACAAGCATATTTTTTGTCATAGAAACATCGCTGAATTTCTAAATAAAGACCCAAAACACTTCTAATATTAAACATTCAAATAAATGTGAATATATATATATATATATATAATTTATAAAAAATATATATTTAAGAAGATAAATAAAAACAAGAAAGATCATTATTTTTCCAACCCCTTGATTCCGGTTCAGGTGCGGCGGGGTAGCCAACACCTCTTCCCAAAGCTCAGGGTGCCAGGCAAGAATTAACACTGGGCAGAACCCTCAATCCCAGGGTGCATCCTACACACACACTCCCTCAGATGGGGACAGTGTAGACATGCCAGTTCACCTCACATGCACATCTCTGGGATGTGGGAGGAAACCAGAGTACCGAGGAAAAACCCATGCAGACATGGGAAGAACATGTAAACTCCACACAGACAGTGACAGCAACCAGGAATCAATTATTTTTTCTCCTCAATGTTATAACAAAACAACATTGAACAAAAGAACATTATTCAAGGGCCACTGTACTTTACATTGCCTTAATGGTTATTTTACCTGAAATTGTTAGGTTTTTAGGTATTACAGGTAATTTGCTCTCCTCCCACACCCACACACTAGGTTTAATGCCTAGCCTCTATAAGAAGCTCTGCATTTCTACTTTTTCTCTGATCATTTTCTGCCTACAATCCACCCCCATACAGCCATGCAATCTAGTGATGATTTTTTAAGTACCTTGGGAACCATTATAAACTCCTACATACTAGTTGATTATAGAAAAACCATCCATAAAAAATACTTATCCCAGTGATCATTTGGTTTACTTTTTGATATGGGGAGTTGTTTGAGCTGTCTTCCTTCAGTATATCAGAGACTGAATATATAATTATAAACAAAAACAGCATCCTTGTTTTTATGGAAATTACATTCCAAAGCAAAAAAACAAAAAAACAAAACAAAAAAAACATTATTTAGAAGTAAATGTATATTTGAACATTTGTTATAAAGAGAAGGAAAAGAGTGTTATGAGCTAATATAACAAGGGAACTCAGTACAGGTTAGGGGACTTGGGGAAATCTCAGTGAAATAACTACTGACATGAAATCCAAAGCTAGAGTAGAATTTATGTAGAGAAAGGTGAAGATAAAGTAAATGAGCTGTTCAGACAAAGGGAACACCTTGTCTGCAGGGCTATGGTTAGAGGGAGCATTACACATTTAAGCATGTAAAGAAGGCCAGTATGTCTGAGTCAGACTATGCGGTGCTACTACTGAGTTAAGGAAGAGCATGGCAGTTTATGTAAGCACTGTTAGTCCTTTCCTTAAAAGAGCAAATTATTCCTGTTTTAAGAAGGGCAGTGATTATAAAAAGATTACCATGTTTTCAGTACAAGAAAGAGAAGGGAAAAGAGCAAAAAATGGTGGAAAGAGACTAGTAAGAATGTTAAGGCAGCAGCCCAGATAAGAAATAATGATGACATGAACTAGAGGTTTAGCTGTGAAAAGAGAAAGGAGCAGATATATTCCAAAGATGTCAGGAGTTATTCTTAGTTATTATTACATATGGAGATTGCAAAAAGAGCAAGGAAAAAAGGGTGACAATTTACAAGATAGATGGATGATGCTCTCATCTCCTAAATATCCTTAATGCATTAAATTATAGCTACCATGTAGATATTTGAGCACTTGGAGCTGGAGCTCAGATAAGAGGTAAGCAAAATGTTAACTATGAATGAATTTACCTACTGACCCAATATGGAGTATGTAGGGTTCATTGCAATGAGTCACCTTTTAGTGAGATTCCCCTTTGAGTGAACTATTCTTTGTCCCTGCAGCCTATTGCCTTTGACCAAACGTCCTTAGCTATCAGCTATTCAGGATTTGCTTTATCTGCTTTATCTGAATTGGTCACCCAAGGGCATGACTATTTCTACCTTCACTTTCAACCAATGACTCAGATGAAGGAACATAAAGGCCAGGGCTTCACGGCCTAACTCAGAAAAACTCTGAAGAGCCATTCTAAATTTAGAGCTCCCATATTGTTGCCTGACACTGTGGTTTGACCTTCCTCACAGCTCAACTTCCCCCTTAACCCAACCTTGATTCCTTCTCCCTCACACAGGTGTTGATCCCAAAAACAATCCTTGACAAATACTCTGCATGCTAATTCTGGGGTATCCAGCCTTAGTAAAGGTGTAATGGAAAGAGGTCTAGGACTGATTCTTAATAAATCCAAATTTTTAGGCCCATGTAAAGGAAGAAAAAAAAAGAGACATTATGACCAGAGGAATAAAAGTAGAAGTAGGCACAGGTTAATGCTACAGTTGCAAATAAGTTAAATAACAATTGAAACCAAGAAATGAAAAATAATATTTATTTGGATTAGAGATTCTGGTGAGAGTCAAACTACAGAGGCTGAGGAGGAAATAGCATGTGCAGCAAAGGAAACAGACAATGCAGACAGTTCCCCTAGGTGTTTACCTGTTTGTGAGGGAGAGAAATAAGACTGATGGTTGTTGGCAGAGGTCAGGAGGGTTGTTTCAGTTCTTAAGAGGAGTGACTCTCATATTTAGCTGTCCATGGAAAGGAGCCAGGTGAAAAGAAGTTAAAATTTTAGAAGTGGAAGAGAGAGGGCAAAATTAGTTTGGAAGGTCAAGAAAAATGAGTTGAAACAAAAAGGTAAATATAATAATGGGATGGACTACTGATTTAAGTGGAGTGAGGAATGGAGTGAGAGTAAACAATGACTTTCCAAAGTCAGTGTGTGTGTGTGTGTGTGTGTGTGTGTGTAATCAAATTTCAGTGTGTATAATAATAACCAGGGATCTTGTTAAAAATGAAGACTCTAGGATCATTCTGAGATTTAGATTCAGTAGGAATGCAGTGGAGGCCAGGAATCTGTATTAACAAGGCTCTCAAGTAGCACTGGCACAAATGGTAATGGACCATGTGAGAAGCACCTCTAGGCATTGAAGGTACAACTCTTAAGCACTTTGGTGGCTCTCTGGTGGAGTAGAAAGAAATGATACGTGTGTGAGGAAGAAATCAAAATACTATCAGCACCATAGTCAAGTCCTTTGGGGTAAGAAATACAGTTTTCTTTTGAAATCATCTCCCTTGGAAGTAGATGGCAAGGCCCATGCTTTGAAAGCTAAAAATAGAATGAAATGAGATAAACAAATGGGTACATTTTTGTGCCAGAGAAATAACAAGAAAGAGGAATTTTGTGGGAAGAAAACAGGTTGACTCTTTATGCAGTTAGTACTTTAGGCCACTAAAGACTAAAATTGATGGAGACTTTTAAGATCTGAGTTTTAGTGAATTCTAATTTGCTTGTGTTGTTATTGTTATGGAAAGTCCCTCTTACTCTCCAGACTTTCTGAAAAGCAAGATGGTCTACAAGAGATGGAATAGTGATTGAAGGAATGGATGGCTCAATGGAAGTTTGATCTCCTCTCATGTGTTTTTCCAGTGAGCTTCATGATATTCAGATGGTCCCAATCATGATTTGGGTTGGCAGACAGCAGTAGTCTGCAGGACCAGGAGTGCAGTCAAATACAAGTTACTTCATGGAACCAACTCAGGTGTTCAGATGGTTTCCCTCATATTAGAAAACTGATAACTTGATTATATATTTATTCATCCATTCAATAAGCACAAGCTACAAGTCAGTGGTGTCCTGTATATAATGGACTACAAAAGGGAGCCAAAGCAACTACTGTCCATGTCTCCTTGATCTTGCAGTATAGTGCAGAAGATAAAAGTAAACTGAATAATTTTAAAAATTATAATTACAAATATAATTTTGAGGTCTTAGGTAGATAAGACACATGTCATTGTGTGAGCCATTAATAAGGGAAGATGATCTACTGTGGGAGATGGGATAATTAAAATTTCCAGATAACTAAACTGGGTATTGAAGAATGAGTAGGAGTTAAATGGGGTTAATAATATCTCATCATATTATCACTAAAGGATTAAATGTAATACTGTAAAAAAGCATCATTCCATATTTCCTGGATTCAAAGATGATATGACTAAACCACACAGCATTGTGGGGGATAAAGAAACATGACCACTTATGTGTGTACATTTAATGTAAGGGGTTGCTTCACTTCTGAAACAGTAAAATATTAACACCTTGATAACTGAGGCATAGTATTCTTTATATACTAAGCCTAGCAGAGTGCTTGATACATAGGGGATACTCAACAAACATTTGTAAAATGAATTAATCTCTGCCCTTGTTCTGTATCTCTTCCATCCTTTTTTTTTCCACTTGGGTGTAATCATTCAATTTCTTTTGTCAGGCACACTAATATTTTTAAGATTTATGTATTTATAATCTCTGGTGGTGAGAGTGTGGGAGGGCAACCCTCATATAGTTGTTTCTCTCTCTCCCTCTCCATTCCTCTCTCTCTAAAAAAAAAAGAAACGAATAAAAATATTTTTTAATTTAAAAAGTTTATTCCATACCAGTTACATAATGCATACATTGTCTTAGGTCTTTTTTTAAAAAAAAAATTACCTTTATTGTTGAGAGTATTACAGATGTTTCCTATTCTCCCTCTCCCCCAAATCTCATGCTCCACCAGGCTTCCATCTCCTGCCTTCACCAAACTATTACCTGTACCCATGGATTATGCATATATTCATATGAGTTCTTTGAATTCTGTAGCAGGAACTGTTGAAGACAGACTCTAAGGTGGCCCCAATGATCCCCAACTCTGATGTTCATCCCTTTGTGTAATCCCTCTCCTTGAATGCATGCAAGACTTGTGACTTCTTTATGATCCATAAAATATGGCAAATATAGGAATGTCACTCTCGTGATTATGTTAGATTATATAAGACTGTCTTATTAGCTTCACTCTCTTTCCCTCCTTCTGAGTTTGAAGAGGCAAGCAGCCATGCTATATGAGATAGAGATATTTCTATGGAGAAGACCAAATGGCAAGGAACTTCTGGTGCAGGGGTTCTCAACCTTTGTAATGGCGCGACACTTTAATACAGTTCCTCATGTTGTGGTGACCCCCCCCCCCCAACCATAACATTATTTTTGTTGCTACTTCATAGCAGTAATTTTGCTACTGTTATGAATCATAATGTAAATACCTGTGTTTTCCAATGGCCTTAGGCGACCTTGCTAGCGGTTTTCAACCTGTGGGTTGCAAATAAAAAATACCTCAAATAGCTGTAAATATATATGTTTTCCAATGGCCTCGGGCTCTAGAGCAGCCTAAGATTGAGTTATGAAAGAGATTAAAGAAGAAATTTAAAACATTCTGGAATTGAATGATAATGAAAGCACAACAATCCAAAATCTATGGGACACAATGAAAGCAGTCTTGAAGGGTAAGTTCATAGCATTACATACCTATCTCAAAAAACAAGAAAAATTGGTAATATATTATCTAACTCTACAACTTAAGGAGTTAGAAAGAGAGCAATAAGAAAAGCCCAGAGTGAGCAGCAGGAATGAGATAATAAATTTCAGAGCAGAAATAAATAGCATAAAGACAAAAAAAGAAAAAAGAAAGAAAGAAAGAAAGAAAGATTAATGAAACCAAGAGCTGGTTCTTTGAAAGGATAAACAAGATTGATGAACCTCTAGCCAGACTCAGCAAGAAGCAAAGGGAGAGGACCTAAATAAACAAAATCAGAAATGGAAGTGGTAAAATAACAGACCCCACAAAATACAAAAGATTTTTAAAAACTCTATTCCAACAAACTAAACAACCTAGAGGAAATTGACATAATCCTAGAAAAATAAGACCTTCCAAAATTCAAATAGGAATAATAAAAAAATTTCAATGTACACAGATGCAGCCGGGAGGGCGGGGGCAGAGTAAGGGCATGTGCTGGGGTGTGTGGGAGGGGGGTGGCTGAGGGAAAAAGGAGACATATGTAATACTTTAAAAAATAAAGTATTTAAATTTAAAAAAAGTTAAGTTAAGGGGAAAAAATGAAAGAAAGAAAGAAATTAAGGCCCCAATCTCACAGCTTTGAGAAAATGAATTCTGGCAACAGCATGAGTGAGCTTGGAAGCAGAAGCTTCCCCAGTTTAGCCTTCAGATGAAAACACAGCCCAGCTGAAATTTTGATTGCAGCCTGGTGGACCCTGAGCTGAGGACCCAGCTAAGTCAAGCCTGGAAATTGAACCACAGAGCCTTTCAGATAATGAATGTGTGTTGCTTGAAGCAGCTAAGTTTGTAGTAGTTTGTTATGTGCCTCTAGAAAATAATAAAAGACCTTAATTTGCTCCTCTGTCTCAGGTATGCAACTATTCCTAATAAGGATTCGTATTTTTAATCCTTTAAACTTGACTGTTTAAATTAGAGTGGATTTGAAAATGGAGAGGACACATAGTGTAAATGTTAATTCTTGTGTCCCAATCCTCAAAAAAGGGGTCTTTCCAGACCCACTATGTTAATCATCCTCCCACACTGATTGTTTTACTGCCAGATTTACTAAATCGACACTCAGCTTTCCTATCTGTATAATTATTGAAATACCAACCTACATTAACTTCATGCCTGATTTGCTTTTAAATTTGTAAACAACATTCCCAATTCCACACAGATGGATCATGGGGGGGGGGGGGGGGTAAAGATGGTAAAATAAACAGAAGTAAGCACAGCAATTCTCATTCAAATTCAAATGTCTCACAAGCAGCACAGTATGGGGCCTGGTGGCTGCCAACCCCATGCACCCTGGGCTGCTGGGCTAAAGAGCACTTGGCTACAATCCTCTCCCCCTGGTCAGGTACACCAAGTCCTTGGAGAGTAAAGAAATGCTCAGAAGCAGCCTGGGGGAGCGCTTTGAATGGCTGGACTCTTCAGCCACCGGAACAACTGACAGATGGAGCAGTTATGGAGCCAGGTGGGGAAGCTGAGCTGAATCTAGCTGCCTTCCCATCAGCCCATCCTTATGCTCCTTCCGAATGTCCCACAGGAACTTGGGCAGCAGCAGGAATGTGAAAGGATGGGAAATGCCTTAGCAACAGCTCATAAAGTAGTCCACAAAACACAGCCAGCATTTGAAAATATTAGCCAACTTGGCCCCCTTGCTTTTTAAGAAAGAAAGATCAGGTACTTCCCCACAATAGGAAGAGGGAGCCACCCTGGATGGTGGCAGATGAGCTAGCCATATGTTGGCTTCATCCTATAGGCAGGGCTAGATAAACTCCCCACAGAGGCCCCGAAGATCCCAATCAAATAAAAGCATCAGAAACATCTATAATGTACCTCTTTGCTCAGAAAATAAAGCATTTTGGTAGCTAGTCAACACCTCTATCAACACATCTCCCAGCCTTATTTTTCTGTTCTTTTGCCACTCAGAAAATAAAGCATTTTGGTAGCTAGTCATTCACCTCTATCAATACATCTCCCAGCCTTATTTTTCTGTTCTTTTGCCACTTCTCACCTACAAAAAACATCAATTCAACCTTGCAGTTTTTATTATACTTTATACCTCATCTTCAATTTTGCAACCAGTAGAAATCCACACACTCACACAAGCATACACACCTGCCATTTGAAAATATACTGCATATTCTTAGAATGTAAGGGCAAAATGAAAATAAGGAAACACATTAAAAATTCAATTTAAAGAAAACATACCTGCCAGTGCAGATAAATTGGATATAAAAAATTAAAAATAGTTCCTGGGTAAAAATATCACTATTGTGTGCAGATCTAAGCAACAATTGTTTCTTGAGCATCCAGTAAGCTGGATGTTGAGGAAAATACAAATGGGTTAAAAATACAATTTTTTTTTATTTTTAAAAGTTTATCCTTTGTTTGGGGAGCTAAGAAAAAGAGATTTAGAATTCCACTCTAGTATGCATTGTAGAGTATAATGCAATTTATAAATCATTTTTACATTTTTATTTTGATTAATTCTTAGATAAAGCTTGCCTTGTGATTAGATAAATATTTGTATTGTTAAAATTAACTGTAAAAAAAGATTGTCTCAGAGATGTGGCCTGCTGAAGGTCACCCAGCAAATAAGGGTTTGAGCTGAATCTTAAACATAGTTCTAACTCCAAATTCAATGCCCCTTCAAATTATGCATCGATCTCCAAATGAAACAAACTCTAAGTGTCAAAGATGTCTGTGGATTGGAGAAAACACAGAGAATCACATAAGCAAGTTTGGCACAGGGGATGTGAAATGTGAGCCCAGCCCTGGAGCGTTAGCCATTAAGAGATCAGGAAAAGGGAACTCTGGGTGGGGAAATGTTGAGAGCAAAGGCTTAGAAGCATGGATAAGGGTTAGCATAGGTGGGGCCCTGTGAGCATTTACAAATTACTGAATTTATTGGATGTCACCCTCATTTTACACTTATAATTATTTTCTATGTCAATAAAATAAAATAAAATAAAATAAAATAAAATAAAATAAAATACCCTTCCCTAGATGGGTGGGGGGAAGTAATCAAACCTCTATGTATGTCTTTTTAAAAATATATACTTTATTGATTTCAGAGAGGAAAAGAAAGGGAGAGCGGTAGAAACATCAATGAAGAGAAAGAATCATTGATTGGCTGCCTCCTACATGCCCGACCCTAGGATTGAACCTGCAACCCAGACATGTGCCCTGACCAGGAATCGAACTGTGACCTCCTAGTTCATAGACTGATGCTCAACCACTGAGCCACACCAGCAGGGCCTCTTTGTATGTCTTGAGGCAGCAGTTATATAGGAGAGCCTGACATCAGATTTCATTTCCATCAGCAACTAGCTATGCAACCTTGCAAAAGTTGCCCTAGTTTCTTTATCTAAAAAGGGAAATGTTAAGAGTGCCTAACTCAAGTGACTTGACTGAGCATTAAATGAATTCTCTTTTAAAGTACTCATGGAGCCAAAACCAGTTTGGCTCAGTGGATAGAGCGTCAGCCTGTAGACTGAAAGGTCCCAGGTTCGATTCCGGTCAAGGGCATGTACCTTGGTTGCGAGCACATCCCCAATGGGGGTGGGGGGTGTGCAAGAGGCAGCTGATTGATGATTCTCATCAATGTTTCTAGCTTTCTATCCCTCTCTCTTCCTCTCTGTAAAAAAATCAATAAAATATATTTTTAAAAATAAAAATAAAGTACTCATGGAGTAAGTGATTAATAAGTACTGAGTTTGAACCTGAGTACCTTGCAACAACAATTGCTAAACAATTTTCCTGCCAAAACAATTGTCAAACAATCCAGTCTAGAACCATCAAAACCAGAAAGTCTGCGAACATGCCCTAAGATAGTAGTCCTGACAACTCAAGGTGCTCAAAACTCCCAGCTGCTATAGATCAGTTGCTTCAGAACCAAAAAGGATTCTGAGCAGGCCAAACTTTATAGATCTAATTTAGAAAGCATAGCTTTATGGCCCAAAGGTTGTGAAAGATTCATCTTTGTTATGTGTGTGTGTTTCACAGCAGTCATAAAAGTTAATTGAGAATCTTCCTTCAGCATTGAAGTTGTGTTTTGATCTTTATTTCACCTAAACATTTAGTATTTATTTTTTTAAAAACTAGGTTCTAAACATTGTACATTTTAATATTTTGAACACTTCCAATTCATATGTGATTCAACACTGTATTTAGTTTTGTGTTAGTTTTGCTTGTTTTTTGAACCTATGAACAAATGCAGTCCTAACTTTCACAAATGTTCTCTATTTTTATGGCTACTACAAACTCTATTGGTGACAGTGAAACTCTTCAAGAATGAAGTAACACAGATTCGCATGGATATTCTAATCACTGAGCTATCAAATGATTAGCAGAGGGAAGGAAGAAAAAGGGATGAGGCAAAGATCCAATGAGCATGTTGTTTTAATTAAAAATAAAAATGACTAATTTTAAAATTTGTTAATTATCCATGAAAGACAATGGCATAATGAGTAAATCAACCTTAGTTCCACGTTCAGCATATCAACTTGTACTGAAAAGAAAATAAATATCTAAAAAATGCATCATTGCCCAGTCGGTTTGGCTCAGTAGTTGGGCTTCAACCTACGAACCAGGAAGTCACTGTTCAACTCCTGGTCAGGGCGCATCCCTGGGTTGCAGGCTTGATCCCCAGTAGGGGCTTTGCAGGAGGCAGCACATCGATGATGTTTCTCTCATCGATGTTTCTATCTATCCTTCTTCCTTCCTCTCTCTTTAAAAATATCAATAAAATATATTTAAAGTTACATCCTTTAAAAATCCATATTGGTTAAGATAATCTTTGAATCATGTTTGCTCGGAAAAGACAGATAATTGATGCAAGAAAGGAGGTGCTGGCCTGGGAAGTACAATGCCTGTGGTCTGCTCTGCGCCTGCTGTTTTGATACATGACTTCACTTAATTGCCCCACAAACCTAGGAAATAGATCATATTAGTTCCAGTGCCCAGATAACCTTACTGTGGCCCGTGAGAAAAGTAAGTCTCCAATACCCACGTTAAACAAGAAGCAGTATGAAGATTCAAGCCCAAGTGTTTCTGAAGATAAAGCCTTCCCAACCCGCCCCCCTCCTCGCCCTTTGCCCTCCCAAGAACAATGAACATGATAAGCATCCCTGGAAGAGGCAATGGCTCTGCCTCCATCGTCTAATCAAGTTGCTGGCCACTGCCTATATTGGCCTAAGGCAGCCATAAGCAAACTACAGCCCATGGGCTGGATCCGGCCCATTCAGCTGTTCTATCCAGCCTGCAGAGCCAAAAGAGCCCAGGGTTCTCTTGCTCTCCCCTCCGCTCCTTCACCAGCAGCCCAAGATGAGAGTGCTAGAATGGTCAGGTTGCTTTTGTTCCAGCCCTCTGGTCCAGTTTAAGAACCCATTGTGGCCCTCGAGTCAAAAAGTTTGCACACCCCTGGCCTACGGTAAGACCTCATCCCCAAAGACTACAGGCTTTTTCTGGTATGGCCGTTACAGTTACCTCCATCATTACTGCTTAGGTTAAAAAATATAGAAGAAATTCTGGGAAATTCTCTACTTCATTCATTAGAAGCACCTCAATAAAATTCAAGTAGTAAACAGATTTATACATGTATGTATGAACAATGTAAATTTCTAGGCATATAAAAATATAACCATGGAAAAAAGTCTGAGATTTGTGTAGTTATTTTTTCCCCTACGTAGTTAAAGGGTCAGTAACCCTGATAGTCACTGCCACAAATGGAGAAGTGGACATTAGTTCATTCTAATTAATTAATTAAATTTGTTATATGTTTAGAGAATGTGACTTGACTAATTTGTCTTCAGAAATGCACTGATAAAATCTTGGATACCATGCTAAAATATCTGTGATACATGACAAACTTGTCTCATGATTGCATGCATTTTAAGGCCAACTTCTTTATTAAAGTATTAGAGGCCCAATACACCCTCGTAAGGAATGGGGGAGTCCCCTCAGCCCAGCCAGTGCCCTTTAGCAGTCCGGGAGCCCTCGGGGGTTGTCTATGGGGCACAGACCTAAGCCGCAAGTGGACATCCTTAGCGCTGCCACAGAGGCAGAAGAGGCTCCTGACACCGCTGCTGCACTCACCAGCCATGAACCCGTCTTCTGGCTTAGCTGTGCTCCCGCTGTGAGAGCTCACTGACCACCAGGGGGCAGCTCCTGCGTTTAGTGTATGCCCCCTGGGAATCAGTGTGCCTCATAGCGACCAGTCATTCTGCCATTTGGTCTATTTGCATATTACCATTTTATTATATAGGATAACATATATGTTAAAGTATGGAAATCATAAGCATACAACTCAGTTAATTTTCACCAAGTAAACGCCTACCTCGGGAAATAAGTTCTTTATCCCCAAAATCTAAGAAGCCTGCCTTCCTTGCATCTTCTAGTCAGAACTCTTTCCTGTAAGGGTAACCACTATCCTGTTTTCTATTACTATTAAGTTTTGTCATATTTTTTAAAATGTGTTTTTTATTGATTTTGAGAGAGAGAAGACAGGAGAGGGATAGAGAGATAGAAACATCTATGAGAGAGAAACATCGTTGATTGATTGGTTCCTTCTGCATTACCTCTTCTTGTAATCGAGCCTGAAATCCAGGCATGTGCCCTGACTGGGAATGGAACTGTGACTTCCTGGTCCATGGGTCAATGCTCAGTCCCACTGAGCCACACCAGCCAGGCTAGTTTTGTCTGATTTTGAACTTTAAATAAAATCACAGAATATGATCTTTTTTGGTAATAGACTTCTTCGTTCTACATTATGTTTTTGAAAACCATCTAGGTTGTTTTATTTAGTAGTGGTTTACTTATCTACATACCATTAAATGAATATTTCACAAATTATTTATACACTAGAGGCCCGGTGCACAAAATTTGTGCACAGATAGGGTCCCTAGGCCTGGTGGGCAATCAGGGCTGATCTGTGGGGTGATGGGTGGGGCAATTAGGGTGCCCCTGCTGGCACCCACCTTGGTCAGCCTGGCACTGCCCATTCACTGGCCCTGCCCTCTGCTGCCATTGCTGGTCACCTCCCTCTATAGGGCAACTGGCAGAGCAATTGGAGGGCCCCCACTAGCACCCTCCTTAGCTGTCCTGGGACCTGTGGGTTGGGGACATGTCCTGTGTTGAGTGTCTGCCCCCTGATGATCATTGCACATCACAGAGACTAGTTGTTCTGCCATTCAGTCAATTTTCTTATTAGGATTTTATTGTATAGGATTTTATTTCTGATAGATTTTTGAGTTGTTTTCAGTTTGGGGTTATTATGAATAGTAGTATTATTAAAATTATTATATTTTTCTTTGGGTACATATTAGTACAATTTTTTGTTGCATGAATACTTAAGAGATGAATTGCTGTGCTATGGTAAATTATTAGAATTTTCCTAGAATATTTTAATTGTTTTATTCTTTCAGCAGTATACCAGAATTCTGGTTGTTCCAAATCCTCTCAAACTCTTACTGTTCTCTGTCATTTGAATTTTAACTATTCTGGTGGATATATTAAAGAGAATCATTTTGTGGATTTAATTTTTACTTTCCTAACGATTAACTAGGCCAAGCATTATTATGCTTTTTTTCTGTCTTTTGTTCGTTTTGTATCTTTTTCTATGAAATATCTGTTTAAGTCTTGCCCATGTTTCTACTGGGTTGTCTTTTCTTTTCTTTGCTAAGTTCTAACATCTTTATATACCTTGGGTGAATCATTTTTCAGATATTCGTGTTTTGTCAATGTCTTCTATTCTTCGCCTTGCCTTTTCACTCTTATCATGGTGCCTCTGGATGGACTACATATTTTAGTTTTGATATATTTCATCAAAGAAAAGCTTATTTTCATTCACATGGTATTTTCCTTTTGTGCCAAATGGAAGAGCAGTATTAAGTGAATGTCCACAAAGCATCTCAAAGGCTGAGGAAGGATTAAACTGAAGGCCGCCCTCTGAGACAGGGTGATGCACACTGTAGAGCACTTTCCTGCTGCTTGTTGTCTTTTACCCATCTGTAGAGCTATCAGAGGGCAGCGCTGCTGTCATGAAATAGGACTCATCAATTGAGTTGAGTTTGTATTTAAAGCAAGGTGAATTGATTAAGACAGTGTCTGCAAGAGTTGTCAGATGTGTTTCCAATCTGCAGTCAGAGAACAGTGGAAAGAGAAAGTCTTCGGATGGTTCTTTATTGAGCAATGCCAAAACCAAGAGGTCTTATATAGAGGACATAAGTACACAAATCTACACATTCCTAAGTCCAAACTGAGACTAGTTACTCTTAGTAAAATGTTTGCAGCTGTAAAACAGAAGGATGATATTATCTTAAGGGGACTACAGTTCTATGTGAGTCTCATGAAAAATGAAGAAAGAAATAATATTACATAAATGTAATCAAAAGCAAAAGAAATAATTATGCGACACAAGTTATTTCCCCTTTATGATTTGGTTAGTCAGGACATTTGAGCAAAATTCAATTTCCAGTCAAATGTTAATACCCTGGCCAGCGTATATATTTTTACTGGAACATCAGTATACTGTGGTAGCTAAGAATGAGCTCCATCCCTGCTTTCCAATCAGAGCACTGCCAGTCATTTGCTACATGACCATTGACAATTTATAGAGGTAGCCTGATCGTTTATTTATAAAACATGAATTATAATAACACCTATCTTATGAGATTTTTTTGGTCAAGATTCAGTTATAAGAGCCATGTAAAACAGGTATTCCCTACACCTCACCTCATCTATGGTACTCAATATATTTAGAATATTAATAATTTCACTGAATATTTGTCTTTTATTATAAGCTACTTCTAAATATTTAAATGCTACATATTATAAGCTAGTATTTATCAAATGTTACTAGACACTAAACACTAGACACTGTTGAAACTCCAGATATCTTAACTTCACTACACCGAATCGCCACTAATAAGTTAGTTATGAAATTAATTTTGTTAGCTGTTAAATTTATTCAAATTTCCTTGCCAAAAAAAAATTACATGTAGACCATGTAATTTTCAACATCTAATGGATGGAAGTCACAAAATTTGCTATCTCAAAAGTTTGTGGTAAATAATAAAACACATTATTACATAAATGTGTTTTGGGAGTATTATTATTTTCTGATTTTATATGGATAATAATAATAATAATATAATGTATGAGTGCAAAAGTATGTAATTTTTCTACATAAGTAAAGTCAACCTAGGTAAACAAAGCTGGAAAAACAAAGTGGTAAGGAATTGGATGAATTTAGCAAAATAAAACAATAAAGGCTAGGAAAAGACATTTTCAATCATCGATAAGACCATGAACATGCAAAAACATGATTACAGAAGAATCACTTTATATTTTATCTGAACCCAAGGCAAAGACAACAATGTTGATGGATTGTAAATTCCATGTGTGGTGAGAAAAGATGAATTTCCTCATCTTGGTTGTATATGTCCAACTCTCTAGATGTAATATCTTAAGACCAGATCACTTTTGCAAGAAATATAACCCCATGGATTGTGATACAAATATTTTAGCACTCTATCCTTTCTTATTTTTAACAACTTGCTGACTTAGGCAGATACATTAGGTATTGATTAATGGCTATCAATAAAATCTTATTCCAACTAGTAGCCAGATAGTAATAACAAAACAAAAACATAGTAATAAAATTTAATCAAGACAACATTGAATATACTAACTAATGATTTTATTGATTAAACTCATAACAATAATATCTTACAATGTGCCAGGCACTAGTTCTAAGTGCTTCATATATATTAACTGTTAATTTTGACAATAATAATCCTGTGAAGTAGTTTCCATTATTACCTCTTATTGTATGGTTAAGGAAACCAAGGCATAGAAAAGTTAAATACCTTCTCCAAGCCACACTGCTGTAAGGAGTGGAGTTGGGATTTGTAGGCAGGCAAACTGGATCCAAAGGCCACACATTCCACCCCTACTCTCTACTGGCTCATGTAGGCTAGTATATGAGATGTAAAAAGAACACCAAGCAAACGTGAAAGCTGAACTTCCAAGTTGAGTCTCCAGTTTTTCCTACTTTTGTATCTCATTGTGATGTCCTTTACTTTGTTAATCCATGTGACTAATGCCTTCTGATGTTTAAATGCTGCTTTAAATCCCTGCCTCTGTGCTCTCTCACAACTTCTACATTCCTCTAATTATACTACTAGTACTTTCCACAAGGGACTCTAATTTTGGTTTCCCCCTTTCTCTTCCTATTGTGTATAAGTTTATTTATTGTAGAAACTATGGTTTTATGATCCCAATGCCTAGCTCAGAGGAAGGGAGGAAGGAAAGAAAAAGGAAGAGAGGGAAATAGAGAGAAGGAAGCAAGGAAAAAAGGAAGGGAATGAGGAAGGGAGGAAGGGAGAAAGGGAGGGAAAGAAAATTTGATTCTTCTTTTCTCCATATGAAACAAAGTTGTCTTTAATATGCATGGTATTCAGAAGCTCTCTCCATTTAGATGACTTAAAGAGGGCGGATACAGTGCTGTAAATTTGTCACCATGCAAGAAAATGATTTTTAAAGTGAAGGAGACGTGGGGATACTTTGAAACTGCTTAGACACCGGAAAGAAAGCCAGCTTCCTCTCTCCTTCACTCTGTCCCAGGAGATGTTTGGCTGATTAAAACAGGAGCTGGTTCGTTTCCAAAGGACTGCATCACTCTCTATTTATTACCTTTCATCCTGCCCGCAGATTGAGGTGTGCAAACAGTTCACTTGTCCCTATACTTTGTGTCCTGAAGACAGGCTTCAGTTGCAATTAATTTCACCCATTTGCTGACCGCAGCTATGATCCTCTGCCCTTCACCTGTCTTGCTCTTCTCTTCCCATTTGCAATTTTCACTGAATTGATCAACACAATCATGCCTTTGGCCTTGAAATGTCATTTTCTCTGGACTAGAAAGCATCAGCTGCTCTCCAAAAAAATAAAAATAAAATAAAAATCTGTCAACCTTTACTTCCAAAGATCTTTTTATTGATTTTGTACAGAGAGGAAAAGAGAGGGAGAGAGAGTTAGAAACATCAGTGAGAGAGAATCATTGATCAGCTGCCTCTTGCACACCCCCTTCTGGGGATGTGCCCGCAACCAAGGTACATGCCCTTGACTAGAATTGAACCTGGGATCTTTCAGTCCGCAGGCTGATGCTCTATCCACTGAGCCAAACCGGTTTCAGCTACTTCCAAAGATCTTAACCAGCGGTGCTGACAAATTCTTTAATTTCTCCTTCATCCGCACCATCATGGAGATGCCCGACCCAGGATGGAATCTGCACATCTTCTTCACTTGTTCTTGGCTTCCTGTAGCTCTATTTAAGCAACATTTTCTACTTTGAAAGTTTTGATCAACCGGGCTACACTTTCCCATAAATGTCATCTCAGCGCCTGAGATGGATTAGTTTGGAGGCACCCAAGCCATTACTGGGCTGACCCAGTTCCTGGCAACAGAGCCTGTGTCATGTAGCAGGCAATGCATGGCCTCAATGTATTTGTAAATAATGAAATGAGGAAAGCTATTTACGACTGCAGTATATTTCATCCATTAATCTAATAGACGTTTTTAAAGCCAATCCCCTGCTTTGGTCTCTGTGGAATAGAAACGCCATCTCTATCAACCAGAACAATTTATTAAAGACTTAAAAAAAAAAAAAAAGAGGCATGCTCTCCTTCATAATGTCCTTTTTTCCTATTTTTCTCATACACGTTTACTACATTATTTGCATGTATTATTTTCTATTTTTCCTAAGTTTAGATGACTAAAAATATGACTGAAAGAAAATAAAATGTTTCCTTCTTTTTCTTACTAAAAAATGGTGCATTTCAAAGCATGGGTTTTTGATTTTGGCAGCCTTAGTTCAAAATACCACTATATTTTGGAGAACTTGATCACATACCTCAACCTCCCTAAGCCTCGGTTTTCTCATCTGTAAAATGGGAATAATACTAGCTACTTTTCCAGGTTCAGGGACAACTAAACTGAGTAATGAATTTGTATAAAGTCTGTGGTGTTGGGTGCACACGCAGCACTCCATAAGTGAAAGTTGCTCACAGAGAGTACATGGTTGCCAGGGAATTTTTGAAAGTTGTTTTTCTTCCCATCACTGCTTTCACATCTCTGAAAACCATCAGAGAGGGGAGTGAAAAGGATACGGAGCAATGGACATCAGAGCAGCTTGCTACTTTGAAAGTTGCTCAGTCTTCAATAATGCATTCCTTTTGGACAGCTTAGGGAGATCCTCCCTATGTAGCAGGTCAGGGCAAGGGCAGGGTTAGGGCTAGGACTAGGGGTAGGGGTAGGGGATGGGTAGAGATTGGGGTAGGGGTATGGGTAGGCTGGAAGGAGTTAAGCTTTTTCAGTGAGCTCTGTCAATTTCAGGTGATTGCAGACCAGTTGGCCAAACTGGGTTAGAGCAGGATGCTGGGCTCCAAAACACTCTTGGGGGGGGGGGTCTAAATTCATTTTTTGCCCTATTATGAAGATAACCATAAATGCATGGCATTCTCCATTTTTAATTTTTATTTTTTTAAATATATTTTTATTGATATTTTACAGAGACGAAGAGAGAGAGATAGAGAGCTAGAAAAGTCGATGAGAGAGAAACATCGACCAGCTACCTCTTGCACACCCCCTACCGGGGATGTGCCTGCAACCAATGTACATGCTCTTGACCGGAATCGAACCTGGGACCTTTCAGTCCACAGACCGACGCTCTACCACTGAACCAAACCGGTTTCAGCCATTCTCCATTTTTTAAATTTATTTTCAGTGTATTTGAGGTCGTATAATTTTATTTAAAATAGGCATATATGTTCCACATCCTCTCCAGTATCTGTTGCATATGTTTCTTACAACATCAGAAAGTTTTCACCCAGATGTATTAAAAACAACACAGATCTTTGAAGTTAACTTCATGAGGCCTTGCACACACCCTGGGTTATAACATGTCAGGTGTCTGATACTGATGCATATAGAAGGGTTCAGTCAGTGCCTTCACCTTACTTCATCGGCTTAGAATCATAATTATTTGCATTTAATCCTCTGCTAGATAGAAATTGCCTTGATAGCAAGGTCTATTTCTAATTTATTTTACCAGCTTTCACAGTCTCTTCACAATACCATGCATAGAGCAGGTATGAGTGTTTGTGAGTGAATTTTAATGACTCAGAACCCAGAGGTGAGATATCAGACTGACCAAATTTACCTGCCTTTATAACCATGTCTGTAATTTATGCTTTATTTAGGAGACATTACAGAACTGTGAGGTTGCACTTCTCAACTTAATCCCCTACTTCTGCTAAGAGAAACAAAAAAATTCAATTTAACTTGAATCAGGCAAGTAAGGTATCTTTATCCTTATTGATGGTGCCAATGGAGACTAGGCAGAGAACTTGATGTCCCACCCCTGCCCCCCAAAAGCAGCAGGGGACCAAGAGGAGTGCACCTTACTCTCCCAGCTTATCCTGGAGACAGATGGTACGTGTGGCCTCCCATCCCTACCAAGTGTGGCAGGCAGCACATGCACCTCCAAACTAGAGAGTTGGGGGAAAGATCCAGGAGAAGAGGCAACTGGAAAAAAGGGATTCCTAAAATGTAGAGAGGAAGGTCTGGCCATGTCAAACATGAAGCTGATCAGAATCAACACACCAGAGGAGACTTGAAAGAACATGGACTTCCACACACAGGTTTTCAAAACGTCCTTGTAGAGTAAGGACTCAATCTTAGGCTTTGGATTGCTGAGGCATCTGTTTCATCCAGAATAAACATATTGCCAGCTGAACAGCACAACTGCCAGCAGAACAATCAGACAAGGAATTACCTGCCCCAGCTCATGAAATTCTCTCTTTCAGAAAGCCATGGGTAACTAGGGAACTGACCATTTTAGGGACCTAATTTCTGCTTCCCACACCATAATTCCCATTTTTTTATGCTTTAAATTAGCCAATAAAGAATAAACCCGCAAAATTCTAAGCACTCCACCCTCAGTTCTACAAAGGCAGTACAACTGCCAAGGTCTGTGCACACTCTCACACTACACTGTCTTCTCTCTCTCTCTCTCTCTCTCTCTCTCTCTCTCTCTCTCTCTCTCTCTCCTCCTTCTCCTCCTCCTCTCCTCTCCTCTCCTCTCCTCTCCTCTCCTCTCCTCTCCTCTCCTCTCCTCTCCTCTCCTCTCCTCTCCTCTCCTCTTCTCACTGTGCCTCTCAGGCTTGCCAGATACCCTCCAGGTCCTATGAACCTGTTCCTCCAAGTTCACTGACAGTTTTTGCTGAAATGCATCCTGCAATCATAATAAGAACCACATGGGCTGGTCCAGCCAGATTGTCCCTAGTGAGGGGGATGTGTGTGTGTGTGTGTGTGTGTGTGTGTGTGTGTGTGTGTGTGTTTTGGGGAGGGCGGGGGGTTCTATGAGTTAATTCAGGAATATGGGCCCAGCCAAAGCATTCCTAGCCAATAGCATCACCACTAATAGGCTGGAACCTATGATCAAGCCTCTAAGGAGACAAAAATAAACCAATTAAAACTGAAAGGGCACTAAAAGAGAAAGTATTAGTGGAACTACAGCTCACAAAAGCAGGCCAGGAAGTGTGTTTTAAACCTGAACAACATAAATTTCTGCTAAAATAAAAGGTATAAATATCAAGAACCAGTAAATCATAACTTGAATGAAAGAATAACAAGCAATAATACTAGAAAAATGGAAAACAGAGGGAACAGAAAAGAAATAATAAAATGGCAGACCTCAGCCTTAGCATGTCAATAGTTACTTTCACTATAAATGGCTTAAATATACCAGTTAAAAGACAGATTGTCAGAGTGAATAAAAAAGCATGGTCCAACTATACACTCTATATAAAGATCCCATCAAATAGAACATGATAGTTTGGAAGTTAAAAGGATGGGGAAGATATGGCATGCAAGCATTAAATGAAAGCAGAAAGTGGTTTTATTAATGCCAGATAAAATGGACTTCAAAGCAAAGACTATTACTAGAGACAAAGAGGACCATTACATAATAACAAAGAGACCAATTTATTTAGCAATCCAAAATATATATACACCAAACAATTGAGTATCAAAATACAGGAAACAACAACTGGTAGGATCCTGGCTGGTGTGGCTCAGCAGTTAAACATAGATCCAGGAACCAAGAGGTCTCTGGTCAGGACACATGCTGGGTTTGCAAGATTGATCCCCAGTGGGGGCCATGCAAGAGGTAGCCAATAATGATATTCCTGTCTCACCCATATTTTTATCTCTCTATCCCCCTCCCTTCCTCTCTCTGCAAAATCAATAAAAACATATATTAAAAAAAATAAACAGGTAGGGGAAACTTTAATGTAAGTTTCCAACTGATGAGTGAAGATCAAATTCTAGAAAGAGTGAAGAAAATCTACAACGATCTCGCACAAGCTTCTCCTTGATAGACAATCTTCTGAATTAAGCAAAAATGGGCTACAGGGATTTGCCATTTAAAAAAGTTCCTGTATCCAATAAATAATATTTTGGTGATGATGGAGAAAATGATCTCTTATGCCATGTATATTATTTTGCAAATAATTTCACTGTATTAATATGTAAATAGATGGATGGTAAATGTTGGTTGGTAATTCAAGAGCACTGCCACTTTAAGGAAAAGCAAAAGTCATAACCAGAGAAGCAAGGTAATACACACTTCAGTTTTATTGAGCACTCACACATCTAGACACCTGCTCCTTTGCTTCAGGCCATCCTCGGATCCTGGCTGTCACCAGGAATTAGCGATTGTGAAATGATATTCCTCCTGGCCCAGCCTCTCTTGGTTTGGCTTTTGACAATAGCTTCACTTGATTTATTAGTTGCAGTTCCTACCACCCATTTAATCAACATGATCTTCCACTTCTGGCTAAGATGTGATAGCAGGCACCAGATTTATCCTGCCATTGGAGACAACAAAAAAATATTTTAAGATAAAATATATGAAACAACAGTTTAAAGACACCATAGATCGGACAACAGAGGACAGAGATTCCTGAAAGAAGGGGAACAAATGAAATGAGCCCTATCTATGATTGTCTTAGCTTACCATCGTGGGAGTCCCCAGACCACAGTGCATGGGGAATGGTGGTGATTGGGGGGTCCATGTAGTGGGCCTGTGGACCCCCTGAGCTGAGAAGACAGAACTAAGAATCTGGGGAGAGCTAGTTCCTAGAAACTAGAGCAAGGAGCAAATACCAGAGACAAGGTACTACACGGGAAGAGCCAGAGATCTGCAGAGAGTCTGACTGGTTAGTCATCACTTCAGTGCGTGAAGGTGAGAAAATACCCAAATCCAGGAGAAAGAACTGTTTGAAGGATTAGAGAAAGCAGCTCCCAGTGGTCATCCAGGTCTGAGGATAGTTTCTGTTCTTATCACACAGAGAGGAAAACTTTTTTTTTTTATTCATTAGGCATAAAGTAGAGGACTCGGAATTACTATGCCTCTGTAGTGAGGAATGGTACTGCTTTGATCTCACCTAACAAATCTTACAAGCAAGACTCTAAAGGATTAAACTGGGTCCAAGTAATTTAATTGCATTCACAGAAAAGGTAAAGAATATTTATGGTGATACAAAAATTATCCAGCACCCAACAAGGGAAAATTCACAATGTTGACATCCAGTCAACTATCACCCACGGAAGCAGCAAGTATGACCCATAATGTGCCATAATGTGATGGGTAAGAATGACACCTTTCCCAGATCGCTACATATATCTCTTCCACTTAACTCTGGCAACTGCCCTGATTGCTATTCACACTGGTGTCTGAATCATTTAATTGGTGTTGATGAGTTCTGACTTCAATGTTTGGTTTGGTTTGGCTTTTTCTGTTTTGAGATCTCTTTAAGGATAACAAAATCCCAATACTTCCTCAAGGTCAGTAGTTGCTGTCAATTCAGCCTCTACTTCAGCATTTTCAAAATAAATGCAAACACACATTTTCCCCTCCAATGGATGGAAGGTCAAAGTCTTATTTTTGTCAAGTCCTGATCAGAATATTTCAGTTTGGAAAAGTGAGAATTAGGATACGCTTGAGAGGTTTTGATACAGCAGCTTGTTATATTTGAAGAACCCATGTAGGTAAGCACAAATTGAACAAGAGGAACGGTGGAAATCTGCCTGTGATGAGCTTACCGTGTCCTGCTGTGGCCAAGTGGAAAGTCAATGCTGACCCTGCTTTCTGAAGATTGATCGTGCCAATAATCAGCTTACCTCCTGTGTCAAGTGTTTTTGCTGAAACCAGGTCTCAAGAATATACAGAAAGAGAATCCAAGGTATTTCACTGGCTGTGCCATGAAAGTCCTCTGTGACCACTCAGTTTGCCTCTTTGATAATGACATCAGATGTCAGTTCTTCCCTCTCACTCTCTACCTGACCTTGGGCAAGTCATGATATACCTTTGGGTTTGTGTGAATAGATGCAAAGATGGATTG
Organism: Vespertilio murinus; assembly: GCA_963924515.1. Lineage (NCBI taxonomy): Eukaryota > Metazoa > Chordata > Mammalia > Chiroptera > Vespertilionidae > Vespertilio > Vespertilio murinus. The sequence goes on from OZ004708.1 coordinate 95,589,967, forward strand.
GAATCTATTTTTCATTAATATTTCTCAGAGAAAGTAAAATAAGATGATATGCTCAGAGCTCTCCTTTGCCAGAAAGACCTTTGACAGGTATAAAATATATTATTGTTTTTGGAACCAATCCCAGCCTGCTGCCTTGTAAACAGAGGAACTCAATCAATACCCTTGGTTGATGGATTGGTTCAGCAAGTGAAGGTGTCCCTGGGAGAAAATAGCTCTAATAAAACATATTTAGCAGTATGTTACTAAGTGTGCAGATGTAAATACCTTCTCTCTTTTGAGTCAAGTGAAGCAATGAAGGGACAAAGTAAGGCACAATTATTCAATGTGTCCAAAATCCAGGTAGTTCCTACAAAATATGTTAATCTAGTGACATAAAATGCCAAAGAAACTATAACACTAACAGATATTTATGAAGTTCAAAATTCCATTTATTTGGAAGAATAAAACTCCATAAAAGATTTCATATACATGAAATACCTCTGTCACCTAACTCTCCAAATCTCATAGGAACTACTACCCACTTGGCAAATGGTGGTTAAAACAAAAAACAAAAAAACACACAGTCCCTCTTTCCCTGTATACATGGCTCTAATGAGCTATATACTGTAGTGTATTAACTCTACATTTTAAGGGAGCTGAAGATTTGATCATTTTAAATGTAAAAGTTTGACGAAGCTTTTTAGAAAATCATTGCATGGATTTTATTGTTATTCCCATTAGAGTTAGAAAAAATATTTTGTCACATTGTTTTCATGCCACAGTGCACTCATTTGGGACTACTTATACCACAAATCCCTGAGCCCCGCCTGAATATGCTCACTTCCCATCCTGTAGACCCCTGTCTCAATGTTGTGGTTGCCTATTGGTATTATTCCTTGGGACCTTTTGAAGGTATGGATAGTAAGTTTTCTAATAATCTCAATTGCATGAAATTGTCTTATTTAATTACCTTGGAACCATACTTTATCACTAAACAGAATAATGCTTAGTGATAAAGTATGGTGAATAATGAGAAGAAGATCCAGCAGGAATAAGAGTGGAACATCCGAATTAAGGCTGGGAGCATCCTGTGTGAAAAGGACGAGTATTCTAAAAGGACACAGGTTGGGGGCGAGGGGGAACCATGAAAGTGTAGAGGCAGCAGACATATTCCATTTTGCTTAGGAAGCTTCACTAGGACTTAAATGCATTTTAATTTGTGTAAATATGACATGATTTTTAGAACAAGGAACCAGAGAAGGCTGTCTCAACAAGAGTGGATATTGGGAAAATATTGTGTATCATAGTCTGATGGCACCTTAGCTAAGAGAGAAGTAAATATGAGCCTGTCGGCACACTCAGGTTGTCCTCCAGGCCATAGGAGGCAGTGGCTGCAGAAACCTGGAAGGCTGCTTTCAGAGGAACAGATTACCAAAAACTATCAAAATCCCAAAAGAAGGTGGGTAGGCCAGGAGGTTGACCTTGTAGTAGGAGGTAAGAATGGAGTGATGCCATTCAAGTGAGGAGAAAACTCTCAAGCATCCTGGCTTTGATAAATGATTTGAAGTGTGATTCCAAAACAGCATGAATGCCTGCAGCGGGTGCTGGCAACATCTAGGGACAAGCACCACTGCACTTGCATTAATCAATCCAGCCCCAGTCCCACCGCAGACATGACTTCTAAAATCGTGTGCAGCATCAGAGAAAGCAGCCAGATACGGTGAAAAGGAGACTCCACTAGAAGTCAGGAGGCCCAAGAAGGATCTGCAAACATTACCAAGCACTTGCTATTGGACAGACACTATGCTAAGCACTTTACTAGCAGCATTTATTCAAGCCTCCCAGCACCCTCTGTGACAGGCGGGCATGTGTTAGAATCAGCTTGTACTAGCTTATGCTTGTATCTCTTCCCAGTTCCATGTTCAGTGACATGACACTGGTAGCTTGAAATTAGTCCTGCTGACTCTAATTATGTAAGGGCAATCAGATAATACAACAATTTAGTATTTTTTCCAGCAGAGACTGATTGTAAAACATTTATGAGCACCCTAGAGGCAATAAATACATTAGTACTCGCTCCTTATGAGAAGTTAGAGAACTTTCCCAAAGACATATGGTTGTGTGGTGTTGGAGCCTAAACTCAATCTCAAATCTAGTTGGTTCCAAAGCCCATGCCTGTAACCCATATGTGCGCAGAAGATCCCTGACTCAGTGCCAAGCCGGATAACTTAGACTCCATCTCCAAACTTCTTTGAACTCCAGCCACAGGCACAGGAATTGGATAGTTTAAATGGAAAGATAAGTGCTTTTATTTAATTCCTCTAGCTATTGGTAGGGCAATCACAGAGAGAGAGAGAGAGAGAGAGAGAGAGAGAGAGAGAGAGAGAGAGAGAGAGAGAGAGAGAGACTCAATGTTATTGGCCTCAATTAAAATTTCTCCAGCATACTATGCATACTGATGCTCACAGTGTCTTTTCTTCTTTCTCAGTACCTTTCCTTGCACTGTCTATTCATGTACCTTTGCAATATTGTTATCGGTCCAAAGTCCATGTGCTCTGAAGCTCCAAAAAGCCAAAACTCAAAGCATCAGAGTTTGGAGTAAGTAAAGATTTATTGATCAAGCAGGTGCCAACAGAGAAGATGGAAATCCTAGTGGTTCCTCAAATCCATTTTAAGAAAGTACAAAGTCCAGGCTTCTTTTATGTCCAGGGAAGAAAAAAAATGGCTGTTTTGGTAAAACTCAAACTGCAAACATAATCTCTCTGATGGTGAACCTGTCTATATTCAAGACTAAGCAGAAGCCATTAGCCTAAAGGTCATGGGGATAAAGCAGGCTTGAACAAGAAGGAGTCAAAGAGAGACCGAGCATTTCAGTCTGTTACAATATTGTGGTTTATAATAAGAAATTTATATTTGGTCTTCATTCCTGTTCCCTGCACAGAGCTTCTAAAGCCCCTAGAACTTTCTAAATGCTGAGGGATAATGGTGCCCTTTGTTATGTTTAATAAAATGAATTTTGGAAAGCCCTAGAAGTAACCTAAGGATGGCAGCTGGCTGCCAGGGGAATCAACCAATTGATTAGAGTGTTGGAAGTTTCTCCCCTCTGGGGAGGGGAGAGGGACTAGAGACTGAGTTCAATTACTAATGGTCAGTAATTTAATCAATCATGTTTATATAAGAAGCCTCCAGAAAACCCCAAAGGTACAGTCTTTGGAGAGCTTCCAGGTTGCTGAGCGCAAGGAGGTATTGGGAGAGTGAAGCCCTCAGAGAGAGCAAGGAAGCTCCATGCCCTTTTCCCAGATCTTGCCCTTTATATCTCTTCCATCTGGCTGTTCCTCAGTTATATCCTTTTGTAATAAACCTGTAATCTAGTGAGTAAAATGTTTTCTGAGTTCTGTGAGTGTCTTGACCAAATTAATTGAACCCAAGAAGGGTATAATGGGAACCTCCAATGTATACCTGTTAAACATGCAGGTGACAGCCCAGACTCATGGTTGAATATGAAGGAGGATAGAAGGGGGTGGGCAGTTGGGAGGAGGGTGTGGATTAGTCTTGTAGGATCTGGTGCTAGCTTCAGGTAGATAGTGTAGGAATTGAGTTAATTGCTTCGTAGTACGGAGAAAAGCACACACATTGGAATTAATGCCAAAATTGGAACATTTCATCTGCTTCATCTTCTCCTCTGTGCCAACGTGTATTTTGATTAGAAGACAGATTTAATGTAATTTGAGACCTTAGACTTTTTTATTTAAAAAATATGTCACATGTTATCTTTTTTTTAAAGTACTTTTAGAGAGAGAAGAATGGAGAGGGAGAGAGAGATAGAAATATGATGGCAGAGAAGCAGCAACATGGATAAGCTGCTTCCTGCATGCCCCTTGCTGGGGATTGAGCCCTCAACCAGGGCATATGCCCTGAATGGGAAACATTCAGTGCTCTCTTGGTACAAGGGTTGCTGCCCAACCACTGTGCTACACCGTCTGGGCAAGACCTTAGAATATTTTATGGGACAAGTGTGACTGAAGTGGAAAACCTTAGTGAGAGCTGTATGATAGTAAAGAAAATAGGATGTTATTGTTCGTTTAAGATATTAGTTGAGTGCCTTAGTTCAGAGAAGGTATTCAAAAAAAAGTCTGTGAAACAAACAACTGAAAGAAAAGAAACTAGTGATACCTAACCAGTAAAAGTCACTATTTAGATAAAATATTCTAAGGCTAGATGTCATTCTTCTAGCTAAGGGAGACACATTTTTTATTCACGGGCTGTAGTCCTGCTCTAATGGAAACCTTAATAGAAGTGAAGGAAAGAAGCTGTATCCTGGAACAATCACCATCTTCATGGAATACTTGGTCTTTTTTGTTTCTCTTACTGTCTTGTGATCTTAGGAGGTTTGCCTAGTTTGGGGGTCTCTGCTGAAAACCTAATTGGTATGACAACACCCTAATACAAATGCAATATTTTTGATTCATAAGAAAATAATCATAATATATAAAAACCCTGGGTCTGTCATGTCCACAATGACCAGATGTTCAACCAACCTGAAGTCAGTCCTGCAGTCAGTGCTGGGTTGCTGTGGCAACTCATCACTAACTGATACAGCTGCAAGCATGGTGACCCAGCACCTACTGCTGAGTGGGCTGCGAATCAGGCCTGGAGAGAGGCCTGAAGAGAGAAGCAGGGTCTGTGGCAGCTGTTGATCAGCACTTGCCTCTCTCATTCTTGCTGGGCCTGGCCAGCAGCCAGGCCTCCATTTCTCTTTGGGCCTCCACCGGGCCTGCTGTTCAGCTGCAGCTTTCTGATAAGGCCCCGTTGATAGGCCCAGAGACACTGACTGGCATAGAAACCAACCAATTATAACCTCTACTGGCAGAGGAGAGCAATTGGAGGTGAGATCAGGCCTGCAGGGGAGGGCAGTTGGGGGTGAGATCAGGCCTGCATGGGAGGGCAGTTGGAGGCAAACCAGGCAGGCAGGGGAAGGCAGTTGTGGGTGATCAGGCCAGCAGGGAAGCAGTTAGGTGTTAATCAGGTAGGCAGGGAGCAGTTAGGGGTGATCAGGCTGTTAGGCAGAAGTAGTTAGGAGCAATCATGCAGGCAGGCAGGCAAGCAGTTAGGAGCCAGCAGTCCTGGATTGTGAGAAGGATGTCCAACTGCCTGTTTAGGCCCTATCCTTGTGGCCTGTTGAGTTAAGATATTTATGCCTCCTTTTACCAGTTCTGGTGAGATTCAAATAAGGAAATGTGTTAGAGAGAAATTATTTTGTCAATAATGAAGAATGTTACAAATACAAGCAATTATTCTGCAGGTGGGGAAACTAAAATTTGAAGAAATTAGTAACGTATGTAATAGAAGAGTGAGCCCCAAGGTAAACAATGGGTTTGGGGTGGTTATGATGTGTCATTGTAGTCTCCTCAATTATAAGCAAATTTTCCACTGTGGTGGGGGGTGTTAATGATAGGGGCAGCTGCGCATGTGTGGAGGCATAGACTATATATGAAATCTCTGTATCTTCCTTTTAATTTTTCTGTGAACCTAAAACTACTCTAAAAAAATGAGACACTTAAGAAAAAAATGGTGACTTTTTCAACGTTATCTTTCTAGATTCAAGTCTTGATATTTGCATAATCTGATACTACATTCAGTTATTCCACTCATTCCCCTCAATCCTCTAGGTCAGTGGTCAGTTTGCCACTCTGTTGACTAATGAGTTTGCTGACCACTGCTCTAGGTGATCTCAAATCTTAGAAACTCCATCATTTACATTCCATTTAGATTTTATCACAATATTAAAATCTAAGGTACAATGATGGTCACAAAATATGTAAGTACTAAATAAATACTCTTCCTGCTTAAGTGATTAGCTGAAACTTAGTGATGAAATAGAATACATATTTCTACAGGTTTTTTAAAGGTAATTCCACACTAAGAGGAAACATTGAACAATACACACAAATATAATTCTAAAATTAGACAATCCCAAGTTTAAAACCAGAATCTATCATTTATTAGCTGTGTGTCTTTGAGTAAGTTATCTAATACCTCTGAATCTTTAGTTCTTTATCTGTAAAATAGAGATGGTCATAAAATTCTGAGAACAGAACACATCTTGCAGAAAAAGGACTGTGCACTAAACCTACCATATTTATGCATTTAATAAATGTTCTCTGTTTCTACTACTTTATGCTAAATTTCTGATTTGTATGTCTTCCTTTATGAATCTGATTCATATGTCTTCCTAAAATTAAGGAATTTAATTTTAAGACAGACCAACTTAGTATTATGAAGGAAATGTCTATTCCATGTATTGAGACCAAAGATCTGCTTAGAAGCAAGAAGAAGTGACAATGAAAATAATTACTCCCTCCACCTTGCATGATTGCTCAAAGAAATTTTTTCCTTTACCATGAATAAAAAATAAAAAATAAGGATGAGATAATGTTGTTCCTACAAGATCTGTGAGAGAATAAATGGAATTCTTTCTACAAGTCCTGTTTGCTAAGGACATAGAGTATATCAATTACAGCATGTCCTGATTAAAAACCATAGGAGTCCCTAAGATAGAAAAGATTTATCTTGTTCAAAAACCAAGAGACAAATGAAAGTACTTACCATAGAAATAATTAATGGGGATCATTGACTTGGCCAGAAGATTTTTGGAAGAGAGATTAGCGAGTCTTATTTTAACTCCTAGGTGGGAAAAATAGAAACTAGAGAGAGAGAGAGAGAGAGAGAGAGAGAGAGACCTCTAATTGACCTTATGTTATCAAAAGGACCTCATCCTAATTCCTTTTGGTCACTCATTCCCAAAGGCCTTCACCTCCAAACCTTAAAGGGCAAGGTTGATTTGTTTTGATTAGAATTCACCTGGAAAGAAATGCTGTGTTGCTGTATTGTGTCCTGCCTGTCACAGCGTGGGGCTTGGCAGGCCAGGGCTAAGCAAACACCTGAAAAGACAGGCGTATTTTGGAAGAATTGACACTCCAAATTGTCAAGCTGTAAGCTTTTTTCCAAGCTTTCCACATCGTGAGAATAAAGTCAACCAATGACTCAAAAAAAAAAAAAAAACCCAAAACTTCCAAACACTGTTTCTCTCATTACTGTCCTTGCTGAGGAGCTCTGTTTCTCAGCAACCTGACCTTCTTGTCCAAAGCTTCGCATCAATTTCCCAGGTTAAGTGCTGTCTCTCTGGAACTGAGAACACTGGACATTTCAAAGACTGGCATTTTTAAACACCTGGCTGAGAAGCTCCTGGTGAGATAAGACAGAGGAATAATAGAGCAGGTCCATCTATGTACTGCAAATCTTTAGCATTTGCACGATAGCCACCCAATGATTCAAAAGGAATAACAGGTTAATTCTTTGGACCAAGGTTCTAGTGTCATCCCAGACATACTCCTCTTATTATGATGTGCCAGATAGTGTGACCTTTTACAGCCTCCTAAGATTTTACACTCTCTGCCTTCATAAGCAGAAATATATCATCTTCAGTTGTGTGTTGAGATTTCTAAGTTTTAAGACTAAAATCTCTCCAATGACAGACTATTTTTAGAGTTCTTCTAAGGTTTATGTCACCAGCCCTGAAGGTTGCATATCTACCTTAGTGAGAAAAATTAGGGCATGTCCTTAGGAATGCCAATTACATACTTATCAAAGGAGCCTCTTTGCGGAAATGGTGATGGAAAATTGTCAGAAGCAATCCTCCCCGGCCATATAGCATGTGAAGTGCCTTATTTTGCAGAAAAGTGCTAGAAATAAAGGAAATGAAGAGATGCTAATCAAATGGTACAAACTTTCACCTATGCAGGACCAATAAGGTCTGAGGATCTAATGTCCAAACAGGGACGATAGCTAGTAATACTTCATTGTATGTTTGAAATTGGCTAAGAGAGTAGATCTTAATGGTTGTCACCACACATATAAATAAAAGATAACTATGAGAGGTGATGAATATGTTTATTATCTTGAGTATGATAATCATTTCACAATGTATACAAATATCAAAGCATCACATTATACACCTTAAATATGTGTAATTGTTAATTTTTAAGTAGCTACACTAGTAAAAGGGTAAGATGCAAATTGCCATACCTTTGTGACACCCACCAGCCAATCAAGAGTGAGTATGCAAATTAACCCAACAAAGATTGTGGCTTAATTTGCATATGCAGACACAGGGAGGACAGGGCCAGGGCAGGGTGGGACACTTGTGTCTTCTTCATGGCAATGACATAGGAGTTTTGCACTGCTCCAGCTGCTCTGGGCCTCTGGGCAGCATGGAAAGGCAGTGCTGGCAGCCAGTGGAAGGAAGGCCCATTCTAGCATGAATCTTCATGCATTAGGCCTCTAATATCCTAATAAAGCCAGAAAAAAAATTAAAAGTTTTAAAATATTTTTTAAAGATGGGACAAGGGAACTCTGAAGCAAAATCCACACATACCCCCACCCTCCACACCTACACACACACACACACACACACACACACACACACACACACACAAAAACAACCTGATAAATATAAGATGATAATGTCATGGTTCTTAGTCAATCCTCGGGATTCAAAATTAATCTGCATTTCCCAAAGGGAATCATGGTGTCAGTGTAGGTAGCTAGTTATTGATATATGGAAGGACAACCAGTTATTAATATTAGGAAGAAAGCAAACAGGAATGAAATAATCTTAATAAACTGGGGAGCAGAAGCAGGTGCCAGCACAGAATTCCATCTAGTTTACTGGTAAACAGACTAATTCTCCCGCTCAGGGAACTGCCTGGAGGAGACTTAAGAGGGAGGGAGGAAAGGCCTCTGCTGGGCGCCTGTGCAATAGGAACTACGTGCTGCAATGAAACTTTTGGACGTGTGCAATGACAGTGAGTGAGGGTGACAAAACAGAGGGCAAGGCCTAGCCTGGGAACAACCAGAGAGGTAACCGGATTAGATAGAGGACATGACACCACAATAGAATTTCCTGGGAGGAGGGCCCAATCCAGGCCTGGGAAAGTTAGGAATTTGGATGGGATCCGTTTGAATGATCATTTGTCTTTACCTGAGCCAAGAAGACATAAGGAAGATTAACAGGAGCCTTGTGACTATGCTTTAGAGCCTGCTCACCCTCTATGCCCCTGAGGGTATATTAATTCCCTTTAATTCACAGTAAAATCTTAATGTCGCATTTAAATGTCTTCATGTGTTTGTGTTTGAAATTATTTTTTCTCATGTCACTACAAAATAATGTATCACATTCACTGGCAACAGTGGGAGATTCAGGTACCAGGTGGCTGAGTTAAGGAGCAATCAAGAAAACTAGCCTACCCTGGTAAGGGCAGTTTCAGTGAGTTACGTTTCAGTGTTTACTTGGGCATCAAATTCCAAATTTATCATCAGGTACATGATACTAGGAATGCTGGGAATTACCACTGGAAAAATAAAGGAAACTGGGCTAATCAGGCTAATTCTAGATAATATTTGCTAGAGAGTAGCTTATAATTGTACCATCAGGTTTGGTTCTCATTGGGCCTAGTGCTGGATAGGCCTGAATTAGCAGGAGTTAGAATGCTTTAATCTTTCTCTCCATCCTATTCTTCCCTCTTGAACGCATCACCACTGTATTAATGGTGAAATGCTAGTTTTCAGTTTTCACAATTCAGCTGAAGATATCCAGGTAAGACACCCAGATAATTATTTATAAAATAAAGATATACTACCTACCTCATAAAAGTATTGAGAAGATTAAATGTGATAGTTAATCACATAGCTACAATGTTTAATAATATCATAAGCTTATTAGACAGTAGGTATTATTAAGCATAAGCATGGTTATCCCTTTTAACTGATAATTAAAATACCCAGATGAATTACAAATCTAGAGACTGCAACCTCAGCCACGAAAAAAGAGACAAAAGTATAATCCATTAGACAGATGTTTCTGCAATTTGTATTGCAAACAAGTACTAGTAACTCACAAAGTCCATTATGCAGAAAGCAGTACAATGCCTCGGGTAGTAAATAGAAAAGATATTTGCAAACTGTCGTGTATGCTCACTTATTTGAAAGAAAAGAAACTAAATGTTGTTGGACATCCTTAGTGCTGCCGCAGAGGCAGAAGAGTCTCCGGCTCTGCACTACCAGCAGTGATCCTGGCTTCTGAGGGCGAGATCAGGCCTGCAGGGGAGGGAACTGTGGGAGCGCACTGACCACCAGGGGACAGTTCCTGCATTGAACGTCTGCCCCCTGATGATCAATCAATGTGTGTCATAGTGACTGGTCATTCTACCATTCAGTCAATTTGCATATTAGCCTTTTGTTATATAGGAAGGTTAATATGCAAATTGTCCCCTCAGGAGTTCCACCTACTGGGAGTTCAACCACTTGTTATGATGTGCACTGAACACTAGGGGGTGGCACAGAATGAAGGAAGGATCTGGCCAGCAACCCCTAGGGCAGCTGTGGGCAAACTATGGCCCGCGGGCCAGATCCGGCCCATTTGGCTGTTCTATCCGGCCTGCAGAGCCGAAAGAGTGGAGGGTTCTCTTGCTCTCCCCTCTGCTCCTTCACCAGCAGCCCAAGATGAGAGTGCCAGCATGGTCAGGTTGCTTTTGTTCCAGCCCTCCGTACCAGTTTAAAAACCCATCGTGGCCCTCAAGTCAAAAAGTTTACCCACCCCTTGTCTAGGGGAATGAAGGCCCCTAATGGCCCTGATTGCCAGCCAGGCCTAGGGACCCTACCCATGCATGAATTTTGTGCACCATGACTTTAGTAATATCATATTTATCTTTCTCTGACTAGTTTATTTTACTTATTGCAATGCTCTCCAGGTCTATCCATGCTGTTGGAAAAGGTAAGATTTCCTTCTAATGAGAATGTGTATTGTGTATTGTGTATTTATAAAATAGATAAAATTAATACTTGCTCATCCCCGTCCTGCTTGTGCCCAGTCAGTCATGATCAGGAGGGGCTCGCTTCACTGCAGCAGCACTCACCAGCCATGAGCCCTGGGTCTGGCTCCTGAGAGCCAAATGTGGGAGGACACTGATTGCCAGAGGGCAATTCCTGCATTGAGCATCTGTCCCCTGGTGGTCAGTGAATGTCATAGTGGCCAGTTGTTCAGTTGTTTGGTGATTCGAATGTTCAGTCACTTAGGCTTTTATATATAAAGACTAGAGGCCGGATGCACAAAATTCGTAAATGGGGGGCAGGATTCCCTCAGCCCAGCCTGCAACCTCTCCAATCTGGGACCCCTCAGGGCATGTCCGACTGCCAATTTAGGCCCAATCTCACAATCCTACACCACTGGCTCCTAATTGCTCACCTGCCTGCCTAATTGGTTGCCCCTAACTGCCCCCCTCCCTGCTGGCCTGGTTGCCCCACACAGCCTACTTATTCAGTCGTTTGGTCATCCCTCACTAACCCCCTTGCTGGCCTGGTCATAGGCAGCCATCTTGTGAGGGCATGAGGGTTAATTTCCATATTACCTCTTTATTATATAGGACTATATTCAAAACATATAAAGACTTCATACAACTCAACAGCAAAACAAAAACAAAAACAAACACAAAACACAAAAAAAAACCAATTTAATTCACTTAAAAAAAATTAACAAAGACCTGAGAGAATTTTTTCCAAAAGAGACAAAATAATCAAGAGGTATGTGAAAAGGTGCTTAACATCACTAGTTATCCAGGAAAATGCAAATCAAAACCTCAATGAAATATCATTTCATACTTGTTAGAATGGCTGTTATCAAACAGACAAGAAATAACTAATTATTGTCAAAGATGTGAATAGGGAACCCTCATGCACTGTTTTTGGAAATGGAAATTGGTGCAGCCATAATGAAAAGATTATGAAAGTTCCTAAAAAATATTAAAAACAGAACTACCATATGATTCAGTAACTCCACTTCTGGGTATTTTTTCAAAGGAAACAAAAGCACTCACTAGGAAAAACTATATGCACCACATGTTTATTGCAGCATTATTTATATATAATAATGTACATAAAATAACCAAGAAATAAGCAATCTAAGTGTCCATCATGGATAAATAAATAAATGTGAGATATATGTATACTATATACAATACTATATATATGATACTATTCATCCATAAAAAGAATATCTTGTCATTTTCAGCATGTGTGGACCCTGAGGTCAACATGCTAAGTAAAATAAATCAGAGTAAGATAAATACCATATTATCTCACTTATATGTGGAATATAAAAAATCCAAATTCATAGAAGAGGGAATAGAATAGTGGTTGCAGGGACTAGAGATAGGAGAAAATGTGGAGATATTGGGTCAAAGGGTACAAACTTTCAATTTTAAGAGGAATAAATTATGGAAATCTAGTGTACAGCATGGTGATTACAGTTAACAATATTGTATTTTGTAATTGAAAATTGCTAAGAGAGCAAATCTTATATTGTTCTCCACACACACACACACACACACACACACACACACACACACACGGTAATTGTATGACATAATGGAGTTGCCAACTAACTTATTGCAATAATCATTTTGCATTATGTAAGTATGTCATATCATCATATTATACATCTTAAACTTACATAATGTTTATGTCAATAAATAAATGAGTGACTTGAGATTTATAGATACATAGGCTGTTGTGACATCACCGTCATAACCAAGCCAGAGGCTTGAAAATTCTTATAAACACATCCACATCAAATTCTCTGTGTACATCCTCATGCCAACAATCTGCCTGGGATGTTTTTTCACAACTTTCTTTGCTGGTTCAAATCCACCCAGAAATAGTCAAAATAGTTACTTGTGGTTCCAGCATCAAGAAGAGAAACACCTGGGAAGTAAAAAACAAAAACAAAAAACACTTGGGGGCAGTGGCACACTCCACCAACACCCTAATGAATTTCCTTAAATTAAACTTTTGAATTTGTTGGTGGAATAGAAGTGGGACTACATTATTTTCTGTGGTGTTTTGAGTAGAGCAGTTACTATTTTAATTGTTCTGCTGCCTCTCTTCTGGTCCTTTGGAGGAAGAGCAGGCTACAGTTGGGGCTTTTTTTTTGTTTGTTTGTCTTAACTCGTTGACATTTCTGGGTTACTGTTTTTGTTTTGTTTTTTTTTTCAGCTCCAAATTTGGGGTATATGAAGCATAAAAGAAAACTCAGGCAACTAACCATCATAATACTTGGATCATGAGAGCTGTCAGATATCTGCCTTTGTCTCTGCACTTCTCCAACTCTTCTTACACGTTTTGTATTTAATGTCCAGGATCTTTAGTTGCACTTAGCTGGAGGACTAGGGAAAAGTATTACTCCATCTTCCTGGAAGCAAAATTTTCCTTGTGTGCATTTTATCATATCTGTTATCACTCTAAATTATGATTATTTACTTAACTTTATCTGCTATATTAGGTACTTATTTTTATAACACTGCTATGGGAAAAATCACCTCAAACTCAGTGTTCAAGAATTATATGCCTTTATTTGCTCATGAGTCTATGAGTTGGTGGTTTAGAATGTAGTTCTGAGCTCAACTGAGTTCATTCCATCCTTTATGGTTGACCAGTTGTCTACCAGGAACATTTGGCTCTGTTCAACATGTACCTCCATATATAGTTAGGAGGCCAACCCTAATGTAGTTTTACATGTTAAGGCAAGGTGCAAACATGAAAGCAAAAGGATGAAAATTCTTTTTGAAGCCTCAGGTACCTCACCTCTGCTAAAAGGTCTTTGGTCAAAGCCAGTTGCCTATCCAAACTCAAAATCAAGGTGTACAGAAATAGACTATTTTTTCCAGTGAGATGAACTAAAAATCTCATGATAAAGCATATAAATACAGACAGAATAAAGAATTGGGACCATTCGCAAAGCCTACCACTCTACTATAAAAGGGAAGTTTGTTAAGAGCCAAGAAAGATATTTTGTCTTATTCATCCTTATATCTCAACACCTCAAGTGCTAAAAGGCTCAAAGTAAGTGCTCAATAAGTGTTAAGATGAATTAATGAATGAATGAATGAATGGCAGTATTTCAATTTCCTTCCAACCAGTTGGAGATGGGAAGGCAGACTTCCTGGGTCTCTAGAGTTTATAAATTTGGGCCTTTGGTTTCTAGAAGGAGGCTAGTAATATGCCTTTTATGAGGGCCTTTTCCACTTAGGAGATCCTGGCAGCAATTTTCTTTTTCCAGAAATCTTAACTATGGTATGCACTGCCACCTTCCTTGCTTTGAATCTAATCACTACCTAAAAGATCTGGTCTGCACCAACATTAGAGCTGTCCAGAAATGTCAAAACAGGCAACATTATTCCCAAACTAATAAGAACTATCTCATTTTATATTAATCTGATTGCTTGCCTCCAATGGAATGGAGTCCTGCTACATGAACTTGTCTAGTTTGGATTGCAGATGGGCCTTAGCTCCTGACTCAGCTACTTCTCCAGGTATCCAACACTTTCTCCTCCCAATCTGGTCTCTCCTGCATTGCTCACAGCATGTAGAGCATTACTGTCTTACACAGACTCTCACACCTCTGGTGGGATCCTCTTTTCAAAGTTCAACATAAACACATATACTTACACAATCCTGAGAGGTGCCTATGGATCTTTAACTGGAATGATGCAATCTACATAAATCAGCTGTCATCAAATAAATGTATATAGTAAATCCTAAAATAAAGCACTCATTTTTTTAAGATGATGGTGCACTCTGAAATAGTTTATTTTGAGATGTTTGTGGACATTGCCAAATGTTGATATATAGTACCTTTCTAAGGGAAACTATGGCATTCCAAGATGCTTCTCAGTCAATGCCACCTTGCTCTCCTATAAAATAGCTCTTGATGCCTAAACATAACAATTTATATCACTGCCCAAACTGGTTTGGCTCAGTGGATAGAGTATCAGCTTGTGGACTGAAAGGTTCGATTCCGGTCAAGGGCATGTACCTTCATTGCCCGCACATCCCCAGTAAGGGGTGTGCATGAGGCAGCTGATCGATGTTTCTCTCTAATTGATGTTTCTAACTCTCTATCCTTGTCCCTTCCTCTCTGTAAAAATCAATAAAATATATATTTTTTAAAATAATTTACATAACTCAGGAAACATCTCATTTTCTTTCTCAATATAATGTATGTGATTTAAAAAATGCATAACAGATTGTATCAGAAGCTATTTGAAAAAGTTACATTTTGTTTTAAAAAAATCTTAACAGCTGCAGAGAGAAGTTGTCTTGTGCTTAAGTTTCAAGAAATGCCTAAAATAAAATAAAAACACCCCGTTGGAGATAAAATGTGATGAGTTTCATAATGCACAAGAAAAGTGATGCTCTCTGCTTTCACTCCGGTAAAGGGAAGAAAATCAATATTGTAAATGAGGAGAACTTGGAAAGGTTTTCTTGTTTTCTCTTTCCACTTTTAAGTCCCTAGTCTTAACTATTTCTAGTCTACTTACACACTTGCATTTATACAATGAAAAAGGTTTTAAGACAATTTGAACCAAGGGCAAAGGATTTAGTTGGAGAGTCCATAATTATTGTAAAGTAAAAAACATCAATTATGCAACAATGACCTACAATGTTTTTCATTCATTGTCTTATCAATAAATATTTAATGAATAGTTATTATAAATAATGTATGCTGGATATAGTGAGATAATACAAGGATAAGTAAGGGTATAAGAAGTTTAGAGCTACCAGAAAAGATAAAATAATGAAACTAGATAAATGCTTTGTGGATAAATGCTGCACAGATGGATAGGTGATGGACAAATGGATGGATGGATAGATAGATAACTACAGAAATTGACAGGGGCTAGAGAAAAGAGAAGGAAGTTGAATGATGGGAAGTATGTGCTATGGGAAGTCACGGGAGAATTTTCTATGGGCAGTGGTAGGAAGTTGTAGTATGGGATCCAGAAAAGGTACAAAGAAAGGATTTATACATGAGATAATGAGAAGTGCCTTCTAGAGGGGCTAGATGGAGTTAGAAGGAGAAAAAAATTAGGAAACTTTACAAAGCAGGTAAGTGTGCAAATTTCTAGGGGAGAAAAAGTAGTTTAGTTTGGTAGGAGCACAGAGAACATGAGGTAAACACAATGTAATTCAAGGAAACTTGCATCCCAGAGGTAAAAAATGGCATATGAAACCAGCATCTGAAACAAACTTTATTTATTTTTTAAAATATATTTTTTATTGATTTTTCCACAGAGAGGAAGGGAGAAGGATAGAGAGCTCGAAACGTCGATGAGAGAGAAACATCAACCAGCTGCCTCCTGCACACCCCCGACCGGGGATGTGCCCACAGCCAATGTACATGCCCTTAATTGGAATCGAACCTGGGACCTTTCAGTCCACAGACCGATGCTCTATCCACTGAGCCAAACCAGTTTCAGCATCAGAAACAAACTTTAAATTAAACAGCTATTTTATTTATCTTGCCTATTAAAGTGTTCATGTAACTAATGCTAAACTTCCTACATAAACTAACTAGGATTGTGAAAACAAACACCAAAATATTTTTGAAAATAAAAATTATTCTGCTATATACTTAATACTTTCTTTGTATAGTTCCTAAAAAAGCAACACAAGATTTTCCTCTGGATATCTAGATGATAAATTATGATACTTTTCCAATTTTTTAAGAAAAAAGAAAAAATATATTTCAAGCCAAAGAAAATAACAAGGGCTAAATAGAAATATAAGCACATATGCAACAAAAACAGATGGAGACAAATCAATATTGATGGACAAGCCAAAAAGCTGTAGGAAGAATTTCTGGTTTATGCTGTATTTCACTGTGTTTTGAAAATTGGAAAAAATAGTACTGTAGCATATAAACCTGTGCAGATACATTTTTCTTGCAGCTTCATTTGTTTTACCACCAAAGCCCAGGGCAGAGACCATAAACCTTTCTATGCAACCTTGATCTCTGAGAGGGTGTGTAAATGGAACTATAAAAAAGGCACTGAAAGCTAATATTTGGCAGCCAGTCAAGATCTCTCCATTTCTGAAATTAAATGGCCTGGCTTCTCCAAGAATGGGAGATGAGGGGACAATTGGAAGGCTGCTGCATTATTCCTGCAATGATAAGCCAGATGGTTTGAAAAGTTAAAGGCTCTACACATGAGTAAGTCACTATTCTAAACAAATTACTGTGGGACCTGCAAAACAGAACCTGAGCTGTCCATGCCTCTGGGACCTGTTCCACTGCACCATAATCTGAGAGGAAAGTACTTAACAGCTCATTCAACATTTTGCTTAAAGAAAAGTCATGGTGGCAGTCCTTAAATGGCATCTTTAGAAAAAGCATAATGTAATCCTTAGCATGCACAGGGAATCCCAAACCCCAAATCACATGCGAAAAACCTTTTCATTCAGGGAGGTGGGTATCAATAGACCAATAACATGTGTGTATAAAATTAATTGCTCCTCATAAAATGAAAGCAACACAGTATTAATGAAGTATAGATTCTAGAGCTGAAGTTGATTTAGTGGAGAAGTGGGCCCTCTGAAACCCAAGCAGTTCTGAGCATGTCATTAAAAGATTCTGATCATTACAACTGTACTTTCTGTCCCTGCATTCATTGTTGCCATAATGGCCAGTGTTGGATCTCCTGGGCTGTCAATGACCTCCAGACCCCATTAATAAAACAACAAGTAATGGCATTTTCTGTCATAGTTGAAAATGGCTGGGGCCAACAGATCCAGCTTTTTGCATTTGTATTAGTCTGTATTAGCCAGGGTTCTCCAGAGAAATAGAACCAATAGCACATACATAAGAGATTTATTATGGGAACCCATTCCCATGATTATGAAGACTGGGATATGCCCAATGTGCTGCCAGCAAGCTGGAGAGCCAGGAAACATGGTAATATAATTCAATCCAAGGGCAGGAGAAGATGGCTATCACGGCTCCAGCAGAGACAGAGAATTCACTTTTCCTCCGCATTTTTGTTCTATTCGCACCCTCCATGGATTGGATGATGCCTACCCACATTGGTGAGTGTGATCTTTATTCAGTCTACTAGAATTCAAATGCTATTCTCTTTTGGAAACATCCTCTCAGACAAACCGGAAATTACAATTTTACCAGCTATCTGGGCATTCCTTGGCCCAGTAGAGTTGACACAAAACTGTAACCATCACAGCATTCTATTCTTAAAATGAACACAAACACACAGGACCAGGACCATTTTCCCAGAGTCTGCAAGTGTTGGTCCTGTTTCCTGTTTCTTGGAGTTTTCTGTAGGACCACATTGCTTTACTGATGCTTTGAAAAGATTTCTTTACTACCATCATTACCATGACAGTGGAGGCATGTTCATGCTTCTCTCTGTTTCCTGGCAAAGGGTAGCAAGATCCCACCATAGACCAGCTCCAGGTCTCTCTGCTTGAGAGCCAGGGTCAAGAAGATGTGGAAGAAGCTCCTTGAGTCTTATCATCCCAAGGCCTACCTTATATCTTGTTCCACTTTAGGATCATTGCCAGTTCCTTTAGGGAAGTACCCATCACCACCTAAAAGGGTAGGGTCATGTTCTCATGGCTTTAAAAATCAATCACAACACCACTCACTTGTGGAATATAATGAACAACATAAATTGATGAACAAAAACAGAACCAGAGTTATGGAAGCATCAAAACAATGGACACGGATGGGTGAGGGGGTGATGGCATGTGCTGGTGGTTGGGGGCAGCTGGGGGGAGGTCAATGGGAGGGAAAGGAGACTTATGTAATACGTTAAACAATAAAGAAATTTTTAAAAATCAATCACAAAATAATAAGACTTGGAAATATGCTTCTAGATACAATAAACCAAATTTGGCTTAATGTATTTAATTTGTGGTCAATTATTTATTGTCCATTAATTACATTTTAGTTAGACATCTCTCTGAAGGCATGTGAGCTGGCTTTCAAATCATCCATTAGTTTAATGAAGTTCCATCTAGTGTCTGTTATGAACAAGACCTTCCCTGAAATGCTGAGGAATGGGTTGGAGAACTTTGTATTCGTGAATTGTTCCAGTTCTCAAAGCACACATAATTTGGTAGGGAAGACAAGACCTATGTATTGAAAGACATATAATAAGGGAGTACAGTGCATTGGGAAGTAAAAAAAACACATGAGCAAAAGCTAGCCTTGCAAAGAAATAAGATCAACCCCTAAGGGCCTCATACAAAGGCCTCTAAGTTTAATAGCATCCCTAAAGACTCCAGGTCTCATAATGTTTGGGTTCTGATGGATAAAAAAATAAAAAATAAAAAAATAAAAAACAAAAACAAAACCACACACACACATACACAACCCAAATGCCTGATTTTTTTTTCCTTTCAGAAGTGAAGTAGAGATAGATAATAGGAGAAAGAATAGAAGGGAAGCTGAAAAACCCTCAGAAAAATGTTCTCCGTGAGTCAGTTGTTGCCTCTTCTTTAAACAAATTTGACTTTAATATGCAGAGGGAATGCTGGTTAATTACACTGTAGAGTTTATGGAAATGGCAGAGTGAAAATTATCCTTTCACTTGCTGTTCGAGTAAATACCATCCTATCTTTACTGAAGGAGATCAAATAGAGAACTCCTTCAGGATGTTTAAAAGGTCTTTTTTCCTCCATTTCTCCACATCTCCCTTCCATTCTGTTTTTTCTTCTCTATTTTATGTTAACACTAAATAAACATACTTTTTAAATTCAGAATAGGAAACTGTAAAATCATTTCAATTCAAATATTTAAACATTTATAGTAGAAATTCTTAGCTTTCCATTTGCTTAACTTGCTTAACCTTATTATATCAAATTATAGGATAAACATAAGAACAGGAAAGCTATAAGATGATAACTTTTCCTATCTCATCTATGAAGATAATTCTTAATGATTTGCTTTTTCTATGTATGCAATACTAAGACTGCTTGGGAACTGTTTTACACAATGGGGCTCTGTGTTTTGCTTTAGCTATTGCTTGTACAACATCATGCTTCTTTAAATAAAATGGTAGATTCTCAAAGGCTCAATAACTTGCATTTATTTTGTGTTCACAATAAGTGGAACAACACTCAGAAAAATTATGTTAGAGTTTACTAAACATATTCAATTGATTTGGTTGAAATGTGTAGTGAAAAGTTACAGGGTTTTTTTTCTATAAAATAGCATTTTGGAAATTTACATATATTATTTTTCAAAGGTGTTTGACCTTAACAAGTGTGATTTTTCTTAGCTCTTCACATCATTTGCATATATATATTAGAGGCCTGGTGCACGATTCATGCACCAGTGGGGTCCCTTAGCCTGGCCTGCCTGATTGGGCTGAATCCAGCTCTTCAACATTTCCTGAGGGGTCCTGGATTGCATAGGCCAGGCCAAGGGACCCCACTGGTGCTCTATCAGGGCCGGAGAGGGACATGGAGAGGTTGGCCAGCTGGAGAGGGACCACCAGAAGATTCCAGGGCATGTCTGGCTCATCTCACTCGTTCCAGTTAGCCAGAACCCAGATGCAAGCTCACCTACCAGTTGGAGCATCTGCCTCCTGGTGGTAAGTGCTTGTCATAGCAACTGGTAAACCAGTCAACTGTCTGACCCTTGGTGATCAGTGCACATCATAGCAAGTGGTTGAACAGCCTTAGCATATCATTAGCATATTATGCTTTGATTGGTTGAATGGACAACCAGTCAACTGGACATTTAGCATGCTAGTCTTTTATTATATAGGATACATAAATGTATATTCACATTACCATTCTTCATCCTCTACTTGCCTTCTATTTCTAAATATTTAATAATATATGAACTAAAACAACTTAATTTTTAAAAAAACATATTGAGAAACAAGTTTCTATACAAATCTTAGTCTTAAAGAATTTAGTCTTTTAGAATACTGGCTTAGTCCATTCAGAGTACTATTTAAAAATACATAGATCAGGTAGCTTATAAACAACAGAAATTTATTTACCACAATTCTAATAGCTGTGAACGCTAAGATCAAAGCACCAGGAGTTAAAATGGTTAAGACCCACTTCCTGATTCATAGATGGCCATCTTGTTGATGTGTCCTCACATGGTAGAAGGGGCAAGAGAATTATCTGGGGCTTCTTTTATAAGGGTACTAATGGCATTCATAAGGGCTCTGCTCTCAAACCAATAACTTCTCAAAGACCCTACTATTAATGTCATGATCTTGAAGGATAGGATTTTAATAATTTTGGGAAGACATAAATATTGGCTCCAAAGGAAATATGAATTACCATAATCACCTCTAATTAAATTTTTTTATTGATTTCAGAAAGAAAAGAAGAGAGAGAAAGAGACAGAAACATCAATGATGAGAAAGAATCATTGATTGGCTGCCTCCTGCATGCCCCCTACTGGTGATTGAGCCTGCAACCTAGGCATGTGCCCTGACTGAGAATCAAACCTGGGGCCTCTTGGTCCATGGGACAACGCTCAATCCACTGAGCCACCACAGCTGGGTATCCCTAATTTATTCATTAGCCTCTGAGTAGCATTTTTTAAAGAGTGTAAGCTATATGGTAATTACGACGTATTTGCCGGCGTATAAGACGACTGGGCGTATAAGAAGACCCCCTAACATTTCCACTAAAAATACAGAGTTTGTTATATACTCGCCGTATAAGACTACCCCCCACTTGGAGCCATATTTTTCAGGACCAAAAAATTGTCTTATATGCTGGCAAATACGGTAATTAATTCTACAAAATGAGAAAATTAATATGAGAGTATTAAGCCTCACTAATAAAATGTCAGATTTGGGGTCATCTCTTGAATCCTCCATGTCCATAAAACATCATTATTTCCCTCCAACTTTCTAGCAGCATGAGGAATTATAGGAAATAATATAGTTTAAAAACCAGAATCTTTAAAAACAACATTTTAAACTAATATCTTAATATTTCAGTTAATAGTGATATCCAGAGAAGGCAAGGGCACTCAGCTGGGTAGTAGACATATCAAGAAACAGAACATTCTGCTTAAACCAGCTACCCAGAGTTCCATGGAAACAGAAAAGTTGTCAAGACTATGAACAATGACTATTGTTTTTCCTACCTAGAATCCATCAGACATAAATGCCTTTTACACTGAAAGTAACTTGGGTAATAGAAGGCTGATGAAAATGTAAAGATAGCATTAGGAAGTGAAAAAAGCCCATGGAAATCTCCTTAGGTACACTCACTTCTGTTGAAATCTTCAAGAGAAGGCAGAGTAAAAGAAAGACAACACACTTAAGATTCCTCGTATCCACCTTGCTCCTCCTCAACACATTTATGACAAAGAATTAAAGCCAGAATTCAGAAAATTTGAATCTTCTACACTACATGGCCCTAATTCTGACAAATATTGAGATGTTGAGTTACTATATCCAGTTAGCTTATCCAAAAATTGAGGAATATATTGATACTCTTATCTCTATGCAAAGAGGTGACTTCTTGCATTGAAGACTCAGACTAGAAATTTGATGCACTTTGACTTAAAGAAAAAAATTATGCCCTATGTAAAAAAACAAACAAAAATACAAACTTGAATAATCAGCAGAATATATCTGCTTAGGTCTCTGTTACCAAATTCTAAAGATTTCAAGCCCAATAAAATAAAGCATTGAAAAGAATAAGCACCAAAAGGCCATTCTGGGTAATGTTATTTCTATTCATCTCCATGACTTTAAGAGCAAACTGTCAAATAAAAATTAACAGCCCAAGGAAACTTACCAAAAACTATCTGGCCCCAAAAACTATAATATCTTAATTTTTCCTTGGACTTCAGTTGCCAAAACCATAAGTCACAGAATATCTCCATTAAAGATAATGCCAAATTACAGGTTTCTCCTCTAGCTGTCATCCTGGAGATGGCTCCTATTCGGGAGGAGAATTTTTTATGACAACCTAAGCAATAAAGTGTCAAGAGAAATTATTTCTGAAAGTTCCTGAGTTGATAGCTTTGACCCCAGCTCTCTTCTTTATTGGAAACAGGTAAGCGTTGCTGTTTCTACAATGCAGAAGCATAAAAAATAATGCATTTGGGAGCAGCTAATCTGATCACTTAGATCATCATGAGCCACTGAAGACTCAGGCTTAGAAGTACAGAACCTGGGTTCAAGGTGAGCTTTTTGGCAAGAGGGGGTGTGAATTTGAGCTTGTCACTGCAGGTCCTATGTAGATGGTCCTAGGAATGTTTCTTTGAACATGGCCTTGAGATATCATAAAATACACTAGAGGTCTGGTACACAAAATTCATGCAGAGGTGGTGTGTCCCTCAGCCCAGCCTGTACCCTCTCCAATCTGGGATCCCTCTCACAATCCAGGACTGCTGGGTCCCAACTGTTTACCTGCCTGCCTTCTTGATTGCCCCTAACCACTCCCTTGCCAGCCTGATTGATGCCTAACTTCTCCCCTGCCAGCCTGATTGCCCCCAACTGCCCTCCCTTGCAGGCTAGTTCCTCCCAACTGCCCTCCCCTTCTGGCCATCTTGTGGTGGCCATCTTCTATCTACATGGGGGCAGCCATCTTGTGGGTTGGAGTGATGGTCAATTTGTGTATTACTCTTTTATTAGGTTAATTTACCTCATGAATAATAAAATCTGCTCTGAGATCCTGCTTTCAAATGCTCTCTGTGTTCCTTACCTTAATCTCACCATAGACATAAAAGGGTATCATTTCTCTAAACAGAACTCCAACTCTAAGGCTGGTAATGAAGATTTTAAGGAAATAATGTGAGCAATATTAGTTAGCAGCACATCAATCAAATTAGGTGGCAATGATTGATACATCTTTTCTTCCAGGTGTTACACTCTAAAGATTCTTATTGAGCAAATTTTAAATTACAAATAGTGGATATTTATAGTTTACTAGAGGCCTGGGACATGAGATTCATGCATGGGTAGGGTCCCTAAGCCTGGTCAAGTGATCAGGGCTGATTGGGGCCTTTTGGCTTCAGGCTTGGGCCTTCCTTCATTCCACGCTGCCTCCTGGTGGCCAGCAGCTGTCATAGCAAGTGATCGGTCTCCCGGTCCAACTCCTGCAGGGATAATTTGCATATTGGGCTTTTATGTAGAGAGATTGTAAATACACATGTTTCATCTATGCTATTCTGATTTTATGGACATTTATACTTATTTCATCATCTGAAAAAGCAATAAATATACTCATTATTTCCCTACATCTTTCATCAACTCCAAACAGCTTCGTAGTCCAGGAATGGGTATAGTCACGATAGTGTGTATATATAGTAGAAGGCCTTCAACAGAACTCAAATTCTAAATAGCTTAACATAGGAAGATTATTGCATATCATAAGAAGTGTTGCTAAGTTGAAAGATTGTGTATTTCTGCAACTTCATCAATCACCCAAGTTATTCTGTTTGAACATTCTCTGCTTTGCCCCCAGACCAGCTGCTTTTAGGGCTACTGGAGGAACTGCACAATTTCAGGAGTCACTTCTAAGAACAGAAATACATTTTCCTTACACTTTTTAACGGCAAAGAGCCCTTTCTCAAAAGCTGCCTGCAAATATACCTCTTGTCTCTTGGGCCAGAACTAAATCACATAAAAAATCTTGATCCATTTAAAAAAAATTTTTTTGACAAAATGTATTCAGTTTTATGATCTAAAAAAATCAGATCAAGTGAAGAGATTAAAACTCCCTTGCCCAGTGCCTCCCAATGTCTAACTTTTTATACAGGAGTAACATTATTTAAACTTTAAAAGCATTTCTAAAAACAGTACTTTTTATTATTACCTTTAGTCTTTAAATGACCTGCATTTCCACTATATTTATTGATTCAGTAATTTGAGATAACATCTATTGACTTTTAATTCTGACATGAGATTTAATTCTCTTACATCATCCTAGGACTTCCCTTCCTTCTCCATCCAAAATGATTTCCCCCCTTTTTTATAAAATGACTTTTGTGACTAAATGTTCACTATTATACTTATTTTTGTAGAAACTATAGGCAACATCTCTTGCTTTTTAAACTGCCAAAGTTGGTAATACTTTCATTCTTTTCCAACTGCCCTCCCTTTGCTTCCCCTCTCTCTAAAACTGCCTTTCTGTGCTTCACCTATAGTTCAATTATAACAGCAAAAAGTCAATTAATCAGGTTTTGTTTGTTATTCTTCTATAGGTACTGCTCACTGTTGTTATGATATTTACTTTTTGTATAGCTTTTGGTTTTTCTGAAGTTTCTGTCTTATTTCTCATATTGCTTGATTTTATTACATTAAGTAGTTCTACCTTCTCAAGAAAGCATATCTATGAAATGCCTTCTCCTCCTCTTCCTCCTCCTCCTCCTCCTCCTTCTCTTCTTCTTCTTCTTCTTCTTCTTCTTCTTCTTCTTCTTCTTCTTCTTCTTCTTCTTCTTCTTCTTCTTCTTCTCCTTCTGCTCCTTCCCCTCCTCTACCTCCTCCTCCTCCTCCTCCTCTTCCTCCTCCTGTTCCTCCTCTTCCTCTCCTCCTTTTCTTCCTCCTCCTCTTCCTCCTTTTCCTCTTACTCTTCTTCCTTCTTCCTCTTCTTCTTCTTTTTATTGCTAAATGCCTCCTGAAACCTGTACTCTTACTTTTCCATAGAATGCTATTCTTAGGCCTGCTACAAAGCTGTCATCCTGGGACACCAGTCTTTCTCTCTCTCACTTTCCCTGAATCTGCCTTTCCTTGAATTCCATGTTTTTCTGCCTTCTTAGTTACTTTCCTCATTTGGCTAAAGCAAATCCTCAAGTAATGTCCTAAGAAAGTTTGTCTGGGAAGTAAATTCCCTTAATTTCTACAAATGTCTTTATTCTTTACTCATCTAGATTAAGAATCTGACTTGGTATAAAAATAAAATCTTTGAAAAACCCTCAGAAATTTGAAAGCTCCTCTTCACCTCCTTTTTAATATCCTGTATTGCAGATGTGAAATTAATATTAGTCTGATCCTCATTCCTTTGTACATGTCCTGATTTTACTCTCCGAAAGCTTTTAGAATCTTTCATTAGTTTGGCATTCTAAAAATTCACAGGAATTTTTCTAGGTGTATACTTCTTTTGTAATTCATAGTGTGTTATACTCCCCACTGACCCATTAATATGAAGGCACTTATATTTCAGATTTTGAAATTACTTTTTTGGTATTCTATAGTTTTCTTCTATCTATTTTTCTGTATCTACTATTATCCAAACATTTGCCTCCAGTTTCAGTCCTCTGTCTCTCATATTTTTATTTATCCTTTCTCTCTACTTATTTTTTTCTTCGGTAGCTACTAAAATTTCCTAAAACTTATATTCCAATTGAAATTTATGCCTTCTTATTAATATTTTAATTTCAGATAGTATTGTTCTCTAACTTCATGACTTTTCAAGGTTTATCTGAACTTATTTGTAGAGATGATATTTTCTTAAATCCCTGAGAACATTGAGTTATTTGACAGGTCACTTTTATACTTGAGTTTTTTTTTGTTTCTGCTAGGATACTTTTTTTCCTCCTAATTTTTCTTTGCTTTTTTCCTCTAATGTTGCAAACTTGCCTCATGCTGATTGAGTGATCTGTTTATGGAATTAGAAATCCATCAGCAGGCTTCACTTTAGGGCTCATACCAGTAAGTGAAAGTCAGAATGTGAACGTCTTTATTCAGTAGTACCACGATTCAGACTGGCATCCCCAGGGTTTCTGATTCAGTACATCTGGGTAGGACCTGAAAGTTAGCATTTCTGGAAAGTGCTCAGATGACAATCATGCTGATAATTTGAGAACCTCACTTTGAGAACCACTGCTCTTTAGCTCTGCAAAGGAGAACTGCTCAGGTCTCAGTTGTCCCCATCAGTTCTAGATTTTTAGAGCCTAATTCCTTCACTCTGTTTCTTCAGCCATCTTCCTTCTATCTTCTTTCCACTTTCCATAAAGTTTTTAAAGTTTCTTCTGCAATAATTGTCCACCACCCAAATCCTTATGTTAAGGGTAATACTCTGTTCTGTTGTTTTCATTTTTGTTTACTTATTTGTTTGTTTTAATTTTTTACTAACACGTTCATAACTTTTGTAAGAAAAGAGATTATAAACATACTAGAGACCCGGTGCCAGTAGTTCTGCATTGTGAGAGGGATGTCTGGCTGCCAGTTAGGCCCAATCTCACAGGGCAGTCAGACATCTCTCTCATAATCCGGGACCACTGGCTCCTAATCACTCGCCTGCCTGCCTGCCAGCCTGATCGTCCTCTAACCTCTCCCCTGCTGGCCTGATTGACACCTAACTGCTCCCATGCAGCCTGATTGCCCCTAACTGCCCTCCCCTGCAGGACTGGTCACCCCCAACTGCTTTCCCCTGCTGGCCTGACCACCTCCAACTGCCCTCCTCTGCAGGCCTGTTCGCTCCCAACTGCCCTTTCCTGTCAGCCATCTTGTAGCAGCCATCTTGTGATGATGTTGTGCCAGGGTGTGGCACCACTTAAGCTTTTATTATATAGGATGTGGTCAGTCTATCTTATTAAGTCAATCATAGTCTTTGTATTACAATACATCAATATGTTCCTAGCACCATGTCTGTTTAGGGGATTTCATTTCTTCTGTGTCCACAGCTCTCACCACCAAACCAATTTGAAGGTAAGTTTTAAAAAATGAATTCTACTTGTAAATATTTCTAAGGATATACTGAAGGAGGTATACAGGAAGTAGAAGATATTTTGAAGTAACACACAAATAAAACGTGGTGCCTGGCCAGGGTGGCTTAGTGGTGGAATGTCAAGCCATAAACCATGAAGTCACTGTACGATTCCTCATCGGGGCACATCCTGGGGTTGCTCACTCAATCCTCAGTAGGGGGCATGTAGGAGACAGCTGATTGATATTTCTCTCTCATCAATGTTTCTCTCTATCCCTCTTGCTTTCCCTCTCTCTCTAAAATTAATAAAAATATACTTTAAATAATGAATAATAATAAAACCTGACAGAATTGAGCTAGCTGTTTACCAAGTCAATTTATCTTCTTCTAGAAACACAGAAAGTCTGTATATTATAGTCCTGATGATGAGCTATGAGTGGGAATGATAGAAATATTGCCTCTAGGCTAAGCTAGTTGAGAGGTAGATGGATCTTTTCCCCTCTCTTTCCCATGTGCAACTTTGTAGTTCAGAGTGCTCTGAGGCCACAGATGGAAGAAAACTGGGTCCTTGCATGACTGACTGAAGAAAAGGCAGTTGATCAGGAACAATTTCAGTTGACTGCTTGCTATCAATAACGTATGCAAGCTACGTTACCCCAACTAACACATGGAAGGATGAGAATGCTCCCTCTTGAGTCTATTAATGTGTTTGGGGAAAATTAACTATGCATTGGACTATTGTCTATATGAACTTCTGTTTTATGAATGCAAGAGATCCACATAGAATTTCACCACAGTAGTGAATTAGATCATTTTCAGGTGATGTACTGCTAATATCTAATCTTATAAAACTAAAAAAAATGTTCTTGTTTAATCTCCACTTTAATAAATAAGGCATAACATTCTTTTATAATGAGCTGAATGAGATAATGGGTATAAAAGTACTTCCTAAAAATAAAAAATATCATCTAATATCACATAATAACTTACTTTTCTTAGAAACAAGGGTAGAATTAGATGAATTCTAAATTCCCATGTATTAATTTATTAATTTAACATGTAAATTTCAGATTCTTCCCCAACAAGGAACAAATTCAAGATTATTGGAGAGTTTAAATTAGCCTTTTCAGTCACATTCCTAAACCAGGGCCACTGCATTGTATAAGAAACTTAAGTTTTATATTATTCAACTTTTAAAATCTGCAAAGGTATAATTAAACATCATTAGTGCTTTTAACCTTTGGAAATTTGAGATTCCAACTGCAGTATGTCACAAGTCATTTCAAATGATTGAGGGCCCTAAGGGCCAAATGAAGCTAATCAGCATATTTCCATTTTAGTAATTGAATCATTGGCTTCATTCCACATGCCTAGATGGGCCTCTCAATAGTTGTTACCCTGCATGCCCTAAGCTTCGATATAAGACCTGCCAACAACAACAACAACAAAAATATGAAAAGAAGGAAATAACTTTGAGAACACTTCAGTTCTGCAGGAGATGTGACATTCACTAGGCCATTTATAAATTCTCAAGTTTCTCCATTTCATCTAACAAATATGTATTAAACACATATTATATTTCGCATCCTGGGAAGAGGCCATGGGATGTGGGCAGGGAGTTTATGTGTATTTGCTTGCAGAAAATTCAACCCTTGGCCCTAGGTTTTTAAGACAAGTTTTCTATTTCTTGCACAACAAAGTCGAAACTCTTCATGCCTTATATCTTTGCAGAAGCCCCATAAAAGCTCATCCCTTCAGACTGGGTCCTCTTGTGATTGTTTTCACAGGAGCTAGCTGGCATTTACTTTAGTGCTCAATGGAAGAGAAATACAAATGTGGTGAGCAGTTAACAAAAATGGAAGAAAAAATATTACCTTACTTTTTAAATTGAAAATATAAGGACTTTACTAATATCCATGTATAGAACAAAATTGCTGGATTAGTACAAATCCACAGTATTATGACATTCAAGAAAAACTGGAAGAGCTTCCATTTGCCAATCAGTAGATGTTGCTGTCAATACTTAAAATGACTCAACACTATGTATTGGTAAAGTCTTGGCTTCTATATATTTGGGCCAAATTAGTGATTCAGTAATCATTCTCCACTTGAGTCTGAAATATTTTAATGAATATTTATTTGGTTCCATTGTGTTTATAGTTGATATAATATAGGGTTGGTTCTTGTCCTCAAAAACCTTGAATTAAATGGAGAAATTAAAAGAGTGACACACAAAAAAAGTAATTAACAGCAGGCAACAAATGACATACAGACGATAAAACCAAGTTTACTTACAGTCCAACAGAGGCAAAGATCACTTACAATTTCAGCTTTCTTAATACTTTTCTCAGAGAGATGAAATTTCAGCTGAACCTCAAAGACAGATGGGATCTCAAAAGACAATAAGAAGTAGGAAGTCTATTTCAGGGGAACAGAATGTGTTCATAGAAAGACAAGAAAGCACAAAGCAATTTAAGAACCATTAAGAGGTCAATGTGAATTGAGTGTAGGAGAGTGCAGAAGAAGAAAAGTAACATGGAATATTCTATATTCTAAGGTAGTTTAGAGACATTATGGGGTTTGATGGCAGACAGACTTGAGTTTGATTTCTAGTCCTGTAACATCAAGCTACACAACTTTGGGCAATTATTTAATCATTCAGAACCTCCCTTCTTTATTCACAAATTGTGGCTAACAGACCTAAACCAGCGATTGGACTGTGAATCACTGTCTATGAAAAGTAATATACATATAAAGCTGTTGACAGAGTAACACTTCAATGTGTTAGTACCTCCTTCATGTAATAATTCCTTAAGCATTCAATTTAAGAATTAATGAAATGATATATAAGCTTTCTAATCAAAATCATGGTCTGATATTACTAGCTAAGAGAAATACCAAGGGCTAACCAGTCAGGTTCTTCTCACAGATGGGATTTTTTTTCCACCATTTTTTTTAATTAAGGTATTATATGTGTACATTGCTTACCATTGCCCGCCCCCCCCCCACATCCCATACATGCCCTCCCTCCCCAGAGTTTTGTGTCCATTGGTTGTACTTATATGCATGCATACCAGTCCTTCGGCTGATCTCTTATCTCCCCCAGATCACCCTCCCCTCTCCTCTGTCATTTGACACTCTGCTTGTTGCTTTACTGTCACTATATCTATCTTTCAGTTCATTAGTTTATAATATTCTTTATTATCCATAATTGAGTGAGGACTTGTGGTGTTTCTCTTTCATTGGCTGGTTTATTTCATTCAGCATGATGTTCTCCAATTCCATCCAGGTTACTGCTAATGATGAGAATTCCTTCTTTTTTATGGCAGCATAGTATTCCATTGTGTTGATGTACCATAGTTTTCTGCTCCAATCATCTGCTGACGGGCACCTAGCCTGTTTTCAAATCCTAGCTATTGTAAATTGTGCTGCTATGAACATAGGGGCTCCCCTGGGTCCCACCGCCCCCCAGGACACACGGCTCCCCCAGGTCCCACTGCTCCCGGGGAGCCCACGGCTCTCCTGGGGAACATGGCTCCCCTGGGTCCCACCGCTCCCAAGGGGCACACAGCTCTCCTGGGGCACATGGCTTCCCCAAGTCTCACCCCCCCACCCCAGGTCACACAGGTCCCCCGGGTACCACAGCTCCCCTGGGGCACAAGGCTCTCCTGGGGCACACGGCTCCCTGGGATTTTTTTTTTAAGTAAGAAATTTTGTATTAACTTTAAAAAGTTTATTCATCTCAAAGCATATTTTAGACAACTTCTCATCTCTCTCAAAAGAGGTGAGAAAAAAGCAAGAAATTCTATTCCAATTTAATAATCAAGCCTTAAGAATAAGAATTCTATACTGTAATGAAAATTTCTTATACAGAAATATTATAAAAGCAGCTAATTATCTGCAGAACTTTCTGGATTTCATTTTATTTTTCATCAATAAAATTAAATGAATGCATTTTCCTTACCTAGTTCTCAGGATTGTTAGGAGAACTAAAATATATTATATATGTGAAAATGCCTTGAAAAGTTATGCAAACTATACTGAACACCCACCTGGTATATTGAATCATCATCTGTGGTGCTGAAGATTCACACAGAGCCATTCTACATTCTACATGGGTGTTAGCATTCTTCACACTGAACTTCCAATAATTCCTGTAGCCATGCTGCTCATAATCCTTTCTTGCATTTCAAAGTAGCTCCAGGCATATGTCTTTGCAACCTACAGAATCTTTTCACGTGTTTCTTTCTGATTAAAGCTGTTTGGCACTATCAATAGACTGTAAGATATCATTTGCAAATTTAGCTAACCCTTGAGATCACATAGTGGGGCGATATAAGGAGATTGCATAGGCTTTAGAATTAGCCAGATGATTTTTGATCTCTGATTTATGGACACTTAATCAGCTACATGTCATCAAGTAATTTAACCTCTCTGAAGACTTTTGTGTACAGTGGGACAATGTGTTTCTTACAAGCTGTAAAATCTAGCACCTCATAAGTGCTAACTGCTCTATTTCTTCCCTCTTCCTGAGTGCATAAACTGAGAATTCAGTTCTACTTTACCAGTGCAAAGTATTGCATTCAATGTTAATTTTATATGCCCTAAGCTGCTGCAATACTGTCATCCACTAATGTATTAGGATGATGATGATGAAGAAGAAAGAGAAAGAGAAAAAAAAAGCTCACTGCAAACATATTACTAAAGTAACTTCAAATTGGGGTCCATTGTTCAGAATCTTAATCCTGTATGTTTTTATGTAATCTTAGTGCTATGTATACTTCCTTGCATCCAATCCAAAATGAACTGAATAAAAACTCAGAACACATAGCTTATTACAAAGCTACAGTAATCAAAACAGTATGGCATTGGCATAAAAATAGACACATCAATCAATGGAACAGAATACTCCAAAAAATAAACCCATGCATATACGGTCAATTAATTTACAACAAAGGAGCCAAGAATACACAATGAGTTAAGGGCAGTCTCTTTGATAAATGTTGGAAAAAACTGGACAGGAACATGCAAAAGAATGAAACTGGACCACTATTTTATACTGTATATAAAAACGAAGTCAAAATAGATAAAAGATTTGAATGTACGATCTGAAACCATAAAATTCGTAGAAGAAAACATAGGTGATAAATATCTTGACATTGGTCTTGATGATGATATTTTTATATTTCATAACAAAAACAAAGGCAACAAAAGCAAAAATAAACAAGTGGGATTACATTAAACAAAAAAGCTCTACACAGTAAAGGAAAACATCAGCAAAATGGAAAAGGAGCCTAGTGAATGGAAAAGATATTTGAAAGTCATATCTCTGATAAGGAGTTAATATTAAAAATACATAAGGTACTCAAATAACTCAATTGAAAACAAAAGTATTTAAACATGGGAAGAGGATCTGAAGACACAGTTTTCCCTAAAGAAGATATAAAGATAGGCAACAAGTACATAAAAAGATGCTCAACATCACTTATCATCAGGGAAATACAAACCAAAAATCACGAGATATCACCACACACCTGTTGTAATGATTATTATAAAAAAACACAAAATATACGAATGATGGTGAGGATGTGGAGGATAGGGAATCCTTGTGCACTCTTGGTGGGAATGGAAATCAGTGCAGCCACTATAAAAAAGAACACACAGCATGAATATTCCTCAAATTATTAAAAATATAACCACCACATAATCGAGCAATTCCACCCTGGGTATTTACTTGAAAAAAATGAAAACACTAACTTGAAAAGATTTATGCATTCACATGTTCATTGCAGCATTATTTACCAAACTAGGATATGGAAATAACCTGTGTCCACTGATGGATGAACAGATGAAGAAAATGTGAGAATATTATTAAGCCATAAAAAGAAGATAATCTTGCAATTGGCAACAATATAGATGGGCCTTAAGGGCATTATGTGAAAAAAAGACAAATACCTTATGATCTCACTCATATGTGGCATCTTAATATATATATATATATATATATATATATATATATATATATATATAATTGATTTTTTTACAGAGAGGAAGGGAGAGGGATAAAGAGTTAGAAACATCAATGAGAGAGAAACATCGATCAGCTGCCTCCTGCACACCCCCCTTTGGGGATG
This sequence comes from Vespertilio murinus, assembly GCA_963924515.1. Taxonomy (NCBI): domain Eukaryota; kingdom Metazoa; phylum Chordata; class Mammalia; order Chiroptera; family Vespertilionidae; genus Vespertilio; species Vespertilio murinus. The sequence goes on from OZ004708.1 coordinate 95,623,626, forward strand.
TGCCCGCAACCAAGGTATATGACCTTGACCAGAATCGAACCTGGGACCCTTCAATCCGCAGGGCTACACTCTATCCACTGAGCCAAACCAGTGTTGGCCATATGTGGCATCTTAAAAGAAAAAAATCCCAAGCTTATAGGTACAGAGAACAGATTGGTGGTTGCCAAATGTGGGGAGTGGTGCTGGACAACATGAATGAAGGAATCCAAAGGAACAAACTTTGAGGTATAAAATCAATAGGTCATGAGGATGCAATGTGCAGCATGGCTTCTATAGTTATATTGTATTGCATATTTGAAAGTTCCTAAGAAAATAAACTCTGTAACTATGTATGGTAGTGGATGCTACCTAGACATTGTAGAGATAATTTTGCAATATATACAAATATGGAATCACTTGAAGCTAATACAATATTGTATGCCCAGTATACCTCACTTTAAAACCCCCACAGTGGTTGCTAGCATTATTATATCACCTTTAATTTTTCTCTTACTAACCATGCCTAAGTTGGTAAAGTAAATGCATCTAAAATCTAAGTGTCGCCAAAACCGGTTTGGCTCAGTGGTAGAGCGTCGGTCTGCGGACTGAAGGGTCCCGGGTTCGATTCCGGTCAAGGGCATGTACATTGGTTGCGGGCACATCCCCGGTAGGGGGTGTACAAGAGGCAGCTGGTCGATGTTTCTCTCTCATAAACGTTTCTAGCTCTCTATCTCTCTCCCTTTCTCTCTGTAAAATATCAATAAAATATATTTTAAAATAAAATAAAATAAAATAAAATCTAAGTGTCTATGCTGAATTTTGCAATTAACTTATAAATAGGTTGAGCATAAATTTCAGTAGGACTCTATGTACTTTTGTCCTTTCTTTGCTGTTTTATAATTAAGGTTAATTTACTTCATGAATAATTAGATAATGTTAGGAGAAAATGCTTAGCCTTTTAGATGATTAAGGGAGATATCTGGCTCCTTCTCACAAAAATGACATCATCTTGTCACATATAACAATTTAAAATTGCTTACATGATAAAGTACCATTGAGAGCCTTTCCTAATAATGCTAGTCATATTTCTCCACCTACCAGGTTTTAACCAGATAAATAAAATGACATTTTGTCATTGTATTTATATATAAAATAAAATTCACAATATGTTATATAACAAAGAATAACCCATTTTTATATATTGGGTATAATATGTATAATACTTTTTTTAAAATATATATTTTATTGATTTTTTTACAGAGAGGAAGAGAGAAGGATAGAGAGTTAGAAACATCGATGAAAGAGAAACATCGATCAGCTGCCTCTTGCCCACCCCACACTGGGGATCCGCCCACAACCAAGGTACATACATGCCCTTGACCGGAATCAAACCCGAGACCCTTCAGCCCGCAGGCTGAAGCTCTATCCACTGAGCAATACTGGTTTTGGCTAATATGTATAATACTTTTAAGTTAAATTAAAATATAAATGTAACCAGACTAAGGAATCTTACCTTAAGATTAATAACCAAGTCATAGTGGTCCAGGCCCACGGCCTATTTGATGCATTTTTTCCTTTCAAAATCAATTGTTGTTTCAGTTTGTAAGTGTGAATTCTTTTCTCTTATTTAAAATTAAAATGAACCACTGAAGGTCACCATAGTACTTTGGAAGAGTGGAGAGTTTACCTCTGGGTACCACAGAAATATTCCTTAGGCCAGTCTTTCAGCCAGCGTCTGGCTCTGAGCTGGTTCTGCTTCAGCAGACAACCTTTTACCTCACATCACTACACTTTCCAAGGTTGTAGTTATTAAATCATAAACAATACCCACTCGGGCTATTGTACCACAATACAGGCAGCATTATACTGAGATGATTCTAGACCCATTCCTTTTTCTGAATTTTTTCTCCTCCTGGTTTCTAATAATTTTTTCAAGCCCTTACTTCCCACAATATTCTCCATCTCAGCTCTACATCACCCAAAAAGAATGGCACTAAAAATAATATTTTTTAAAGAATGGCACTAAAATCACCACAATCACAGCTCCACATGAAGAGGAAATTATATATAAACAGAATTGGGGATACAAAACTGAATTTAAGGGGAAAATATCCTAGTTATAAACATAGTCTAAAAACTGTGGGTCGCTTACAGGAATACCCATTTTTCATTACTTTACAGAATACTTGGGGTTTTTTTAGACTGAATGATCAGCATTTGAAGTATTTCACTGCACTCAGGTCTTCCACAAGAATAAGAGGTGGAAACTTGGTTTTTATTTGCCTACAGAAAAGGATTATTTCAAGGGTTAGTTTTTTTCAGTGGATCAATCCTCTGCAAAGCTTCCATCTTAGAAGGAATAGCTTATGATGTTTTAAATAGTTGGGCAGTTGTTGATTTAGCTTTAAAAAAAAGTAGTAGGTATAGGTTCCATCTTCACTACCTGATCAGTGCTAGTCACTGTGCTAAAAATACATGGCAAGTCTCATGGTAACCACAAAGCAAAGCCTTATAGTAAATGCACAAAAGAGAAAGAGAAAGAAACAGAAGTATACCACTAAGGAAAGTCATCAAGCTACAAATGAGGAGAGCAAGAGAAGAAGAAACAGAGGAACTAGAAAACAGCCAGGAAATAATCACACTAAGTGTCAATAAAATAGCCAGGAAACAATCACACTAAGTGTCAATAAACATATGCCTATCAATAAGTATTTTAAATTTAAATGGGCTAAATATTCCAATAATAAAACATACAGTGGATGAATGGATCAAAAAAGACAAGACCCTTGCCGAAACCGGTTTGGCTCAGTGGTAGAGCGTCGGTCTGCGGACTGAAGGGTCCCGGGTTCGATTCCGGCCAAGGGCATGTACATTGGTTGCGGGCACATCCCCGGTGGGGGGTGTGCAGGAGGCGGCTGGTCGATGTTTCTCTCTCATCGACGTTTCTAGCTCTCTATCTCTCTCCCTTCCTCTCTGTAAAATATCAATAAAAAATACATTTAAAAAAAATAAAATAAAATAAAATAAAATAAAAGACAAGACCCATCTATGTTCTACCAAGAAAAGACTCATTTTAGATATAATTTAAAAAATGAAGAAACTAAGATCCAGAAATGTTAAGTAATTTTTCCTACCTAATGCAAACTACAGATGGAAATACACTGAGTGGCCAGATTATTATGATCTCTGAACGCATAATAATCTGGCCACTCAGTGTATATCCTATATAATAAAAGGCTAATATGCAAATTGTCCCCTCTACTAGGAGTTCGACCAGCAGGCAGGCCAGCCAACCACCCATGTCCCCTCCCCCTAGCCGGACCCCACCCATGCACGAATTCATGGGTTAAGAGATCATAATAATCTGGCCACTCAAAGTATAAAAATTAAGTCTCTATCTCTTTAGTGAGTAAATACATAAGCCCTTAAGAATGGTTGACAGGGAAATTGCCAGAAAATAAATTTTATTTGCTTTATCCCTACACTGAAAATCCTTCTTTTCTTGTTTACATAAATATAGTCTCCTCTGTGAAACCCCACTGAGGACCTCACACCAGCTGTGCCTATTCCAATGATAGCATTTATGCTATTGTGTATCATGTGTGAACTCACTGAACACAGAGATCTTACATATTTGCTTTTATATCCACTTTATCTCAGTGTCCAGCATAATGTTGGTTTTACTGTAGAATAGTAAAGAAGAAATAATGACTGAATAAATATGTAATGAGAGCATCTTTATGATGCCAGACATATTGGCTACTTTAATGTCTATCAAGATATTATGTCCAATATTCTAGTGTCTTGCATGTGTTTGTGAATAAAGAATGTGGGTTTATTATTTATTTCCCCAAAAATAATAGCAAATGTTGTGAAGACTGATCATGAAACTTATTCATAAGCTTAATAGCAGCAAAATTCACAGAACTAGGTGAATTTTGAAAAAGGATAAATATTGTAGGATAGATGAAGGAGACATAGTGTTATTTGTTTCTAAGAACTTGGTTTTAATTCTAGTTCTTTTAAACAAGTTAGAATTGACATGGAGGTATTTCTTCACTCAATTTGGCTCTAGGTTCTAGAACAGCCATGGGCAAACTACGGCCCTCGGGCCAGATTCGGCCTGTTCGGCTGTTCTATCCGGCTCGCGGAGCTGAAAGAGCAGAGGGTTCTCTTGCTCTCCCCTCTGCTCCTTCACCAGCAGCCCAAGATGAGAATGCCAGCATGGTCAGATTGCTTTTGTTCCGGCCCTCCGGTTCAGTTTAAGAACCCATTGTGGCCCTTGAGTCAAAAAGTTTGCCCATCCCTGTTCTAGAACCTTATCATACTACCTTCTCCCTTTTTTTCAAACTCTAGATCCACCTCTGGTGGTCCTTTCTCACTGTTACATTAAAAACATAACTTTCTGAAGCAAGGGAAGTCACACTCAGAGCTAGAATATCTGATCATTTTCATAGCATTAAAAAAAATGTGAGGAAGATTTTAGAACTGTCACCACATCAATGCCAAAACATTATCCCACATGGAGTGAAAAATGACTCAAAATTTATTTTTAAAGATATAGTCCATGATTTTTCTTAAGTCCATGTCATTATTTCTTAACATGCAAATAATCCCGGGACACATTTAAGCCATTGGCAACCATCAACACTGTTAGAGGTTATATTGCTTGCCAGTTGTCCTCAAATGAGTGGGATTTTGGAAATACTAATTTCTAAGTCTTCTCTCAGAGAAAGGAAAGAATGGATGAGAAAGAGGAGGCATGTGCAAACAGGGGTTGGGTATGATATTCCTTGGGATAAGACTTGTCTGTCTCTTGCTTAGAAGGGATGTTGGGATTGCCTCTTCTAAACTTTCAGCAATATTCCTTACAGACAGATACACATTAACATGGTCTTCTAGTCCTTTTATTGTATACTAGAGGCCCGATGCACAAAATTCATGCAAGGGGCTCAGCCCTCGCATCCCTGGCTTCATCCAGAAGGTCGTCCAGATGGTCTTTCTGCTGTTCAGTCTAATTAGCATATTAGCTCTTTATTTTATAGGTTCTTCTCCCTCCTAAAAAATACTATTTTAAATGGTTTATTAAGTGGATTTTATCTTTTATGCACATACATATTTTTATAATTTTTTACATTTCCACTAGTAATGTGTGAGTGTTCCAGTTGCTACCCATCTTCACCAACATTGCTCATTGTTATTTTTAATTTTATCCATTATAGTGAATGTGCAGTGTACCTTATTATGGTTGTAATTGGTATTTCCTTGATGACTAGTGATTTATAGTGGGGGTTTTTTATGCACTTATTGGCCATTCATATACTGTATATTCTGTTTTTAAGAGGATTATTATTTAGCACATATTATTGAGTCATAAGATGTCTTCGTATTTCCCAGATATAAGTTCTTTGTTGGATATATTGTATGCATTTTGAATATTTCCTCCCAGAATTTGGTTTTACCATTTTATTTTCTTAATGATATTGTGGGAAGAGGAAGTTTACCTTTAATAAAGTTCAATTTTTTAAAATTTTCTTTATATCATTGGTGCATTTTTGTGTCTTACATAAGAAATTTTTGCTCACTGGTGGTAGATTGAATGTGAGCAAAATTTTTGACATTCCTCAAATCAACGGGCAGAGCCTATGTTCCACCCTCTTGAATCTGTAATGGCTGGCTATGTGACTGCTTGACCAATGGCACATGGCAGAAGTTATGCTATGCCAGTTTGAGGGTTCTGACCTTAAGCGACTAACAGTATCTACTTCTGGTGTCTTTGGTTATTGGCTTTAGAGACCCATGCACCAGGTGCTCAGAAAGCTGGCATAGCCCTGAGGGTGGCCCCAGGGTGGGTCAGAGACTCTAGATGGCAGCTCTGGCTGAGCTCCCCACTGAAAGCATCATCTGGTCAGCCATTTGAGAGGGGATCCTCCAGTTGGCTAATCCCAGCTTGATGTTCAAAAGAGAGATTAGTGCCCCAGCCAGTTTGACTCAGTGGAAAAAGCATTGGCCTGCGGACTGAAGGGTCCCAGGTTCAATTCTGGTCAAGGGCACATGCCTGGGTTCCAGGCTCAGTCCCCAGTGTGGGGCATGTGAGAGGCAGCTGATTAATGATTCTCATCATTCAGGTTTCTATCTTTCTCTCCTTCTTCCTTTCTCTCTGAAATAAATAAAAAAAATTTTTTTAAAGTTAGAGATTAGCCATCCTGCTCAAGTTACAGATTTGTGGGCAAATTAAAAAAAAAAAAAAGTGAAGCCACTGTTTGTGAGTGGTTTGTTACAAACCAATAAATAACCAGAGCACCACCTTAAGATTACAAAGGTTTTATTTTTGCTTATCTAGAAGGTAAATAGCTTTAACTCTAATACTGAGTTGTCTGATACATTTTAAGTTACTTTTTATAAATGGTGTAAGGTAAGACCTTAAAATAATTATTTTTGCTTATGAGTATGAAGTTGTTCCATCACCATTCTTGGAAAACCCATCTTTATCTTTCCACCCACATTCATTAAATTGACTTGGTACTGCCCGGCCAGCGTGGCTCAGGGATTGAGCATCGACCTATGAACCAGGAGGTCAGGGTTCGATTGTGGTCACCGGCACATGTCAGGATTATGGGCTCAATTCTCAGAAGGGGCCATACAGGAGGCAGCCAATCAATGATTCCCTCTCATTATTAACGTTTCTGTCTCTCTCTCCCTTTTCCTTTCTCTCTGGGAAAAAAATTATTTTTTTTCCCAAAAATAATGAACTTATCACCATTGATGCAAACCAATTGACCATATATGTAGATACATTTATAGACTCTCTCTTCTATTCCATTGATGTATGTATGTCTACGCTTATGCTAATATTACACTGTCAATTACTACGATGTTATAGTAAGTATAAATATACGAAAGCATAAGTCTTTCTTCTCAAAATGTTTGAGCTTTTTTAGATTTTTACATTTCAATATAAATTTTTTTAAAATATTTTTATTGAGTTTTAGAAAGAGAATAAAGAAGAGGGAGAGAGAAAGAGAAATATCCATCAGCTGCCTCCCACACGTTTCCTACTGGGGCCTGGGCCCACAACCCAGGCATGTGCCCTGATTGGAAATGAAACCAGCAACCTTTTGGTGCATGGGACAATGCCCAACTAACTGAGCCAGACCCGCCAGGGCTCAGTATAAGTTTTACAATTAACTTATCCATGTTCACAAATAAACTTGCTGAGATTTTTATTTGCATTGCATTGAAATCTATAGGTCAATTTTGGGAGAATTGACATCTTAATTGAGTCTTTCAATTCATGAATATGATATGTCATTCCATTTATTAAGGTGAGCGATATTTAATTTCACTCAGTAATGTTATGTTGTTTAGTCTTAGGCATCTTATGTTCAACTTGTTCCGATTTATTATTTATCTTATGCTACTGTAATATTTTTCTAGTTGTTTATTGCTAATATATAGAAAAACAATTGTTATTTGAATATTGATCTTGGATTCTGCAATCTTACTAAAGTCACTTATCAGATCCAGTCATTGTTTTTAGATATAATTTTTGGTCAGGGCACATGCCCAGGGTTCAGGTTGGATCCCCAGTGTGGGGTGTGCAGGAGACAGCCAATCAATGATTCTCTCTAATCATTGTTTCTATCCCTCTCTCTCCTTCTCTCCTTCCTCTCTGAAATCAATAAAAATATATTTTAAAAAACACTAAATAGAGACTGTTTCACACTCATTATCATATAGTCCTATTTCTATAAATTTGTATAATTCTTACACTATTAAGTTCACACTGTACATAGTATAGCTAGCTTTTCACATTAAACTCCACATTTTTATGATATTATTCTTCATGTCCTTTGTTGTTAATGCTTTAATTTACGATAATGCTTTAATATATGCCAGAACATATGCAAATTGTGGACATTGTTAGCCTGCCGAAGTTCTTCCATTCACCTCACTTTGAAGTCTTCCCACAGAAGATTTGCTAAATAGTAAGAGGGTTAACATCTCTTAGAGGAGGATGCATTGCTCAAGTTCAAGAACCCAGATTAAGTCTGCATTTTTCCAACAGTGAAGTTGGGAAGGGATAAAATTTAGTGTTCGTGGTCATGGACATTTTTGCTCTCTTCTTTTTCAAAGCCACATTGATCAGGCAGAGCTTCTTCTGAAATCAATCCTGTTTCTCTTATGGCAGCTAAGTCTGTTTCTCCCAAGTAGAGTCCTTTCCTGGAAAAGTCGCACACACCTCTGAATTTCTGAGGAAGATAACCTCAACCAGGCCAGCCCCAGAGGCAGTAATTAGAAGGAAACATTGACTTTCCCCCTTATCTTGTAACTTCATTTCCCCTGGCATAGTGAGTAAGGTTTTTTAAGTCGCTCAAGTGGTAAATTCTGAGAATATCCAGGAGAAAAGGCAAAGAATGCTACCTCATCCCTCTGGGTCATTCAAGCTGATCTGCTAAAATAAAAGGTTTTTCTAGATGACCCAGACCATATGCAAGTTCAGACAGAGCCCCTGTTAAGGACAACTTGACCTTGCATTAACATTTTTGTTTTGCTATGTGTGGAAATCTGTTCCCCTCTGGTCTTCTCGGGAAGAAGGTGTAATAGAACCAAGCTGTTTGGACTCAATCCCAGTCCCTTATTTAATAACAAAGTCATATCCCAACCGCTCACAGACATTTGCTTTCAACATTTTAATATTCTAAATGACAATTAACTTATTTAATATAAAAATTTTGTATTCAACTTTATTTTGTGGGAATTGATTTCTGGAAGCTAAGTTGCATTGCTAAAAAAAATGTAAACTAAGCATGATTTATATTTTTAATAAAAACAGCAAATTATCCTCCAAAAAAGTTGTACAGAGGTATCAGATGTATGTTTTTATCACTGCCAAATGGGTTTATCTTTGTTGTCATATACTGATAAATATTGATCAGCAGCTTTAAACAAAAACAAAAAGAACTTTGCCCCCAAAAAAATTTGGTTTTATAAGCAAATGGTAACATCTAAAATACCAAGCTCAGCAAATTTCCAGGTTTTAAAAATTAGTTTTACAGCCGAAACTGGTTTGGCTCAGTGGTAGAGCATCAGTCTGCAGACTGAAAGGTCCCAGGTTCGATTCTGGTCAAGGGCATGTACATTGGTTGCGGGCACATCCCCAATCAGGGGTGTGAGGAGGCGGCTGGTCGATGTTTCTCTCTCATCGACGTTTCTAGCTCTCTATCTCTCTCCCTTCCTCTCTGTAAAATATCAATAAAATATTTTTTAATTAGTTTTACAAAACAACAGGATCTTCTCCCACTGATACCCTAGGAACTACCCTCAAACTGAGGACCTGGTACAGTATCCCATCTTACATGTATTCAACAAGCAACATCCTACTGATGCTTTGGAGCACACTCAAGTGAGCTTGCTCTGGACTTTATGGATCTGAGATGTAAGAGTGACAGAGAGACAAACGCCAGGAGGAAGATTCACGTGCCGTTATGAGAAGAGATTCACAATAAAATGGCTTCCAGCCAGTGGCAATTCCGCTTTCACTCAACATCATTAATCCACGGTCCATGTTTACACAACTAAATGAGAATAATTAATAATTCAAAGCAATGCTATCTTTGATGTACAGATGGATTTTCCTCTGAAGGCCCCTTAGATGGTATGGTCTTTGAGGCGTTACTGTCTTAATTAGAGAATGATGTGGGATTTCTTGTGGGGTTTTGTTTGTTTTAGCAGCATTCTCGAAGGCTTAGTATGTGAAGGGCTAGACAAGGCTCTCTCAGAGTCCAAATCATTTTAGAAGTAATTCCAGTGCAGGAAGTAAAAAAAAAAGGATATTCTTATATTTCTAATGGAAAATGGAGTGCATTCTTCAGGTAGAAAGTTAACTTAGTCCCTGCTCCTTGGGGGGGTGGGAGGACGGGAGAGTCGGGGTGGGGGGTGTGAATCTGTGCAGGCCTGAGAGGACAGAAGGGGAGGGAGAGCTGAGACAGGCTAGGATGAAGGGGAGGGACCGTTCGCCCACTAACTATCGGGAGAACTGCTCTCCCCTTTATTGGGTGATGACGTTGGAGCCTCTGGAGAGGAGAGCGCTGGCCAGCCTGGCGCTGGACGGTGAGAACCAGGGCTGCACGGGCCTCAGAACGTGAGTGAACAATAGCGCCATGGCAATGCAGCTGTCCTCGGGAGGTGACACGGTGTCTCTGCGATGCCATCAGCGATGCCCCTGGGTCCCTGAGGAACGTTCTCTAAGAACCCAAGAGAGGTCGACCCTTTCACTGCTGGTCAACCCTGAAGGGCATGGAGGTGCGAGCCCTCTCTGCGCAGGCCCCTGTGGGAAGACATCGCTCCTTCCCTCCCCTGCTAGAGGAGCTGCTAGAGGCAGCGTGCTGCCCTTTAATGAAGCCGCTGCAACCCTAACCTTCTGGAAGGCAGAGGAGGAACAGGCCGCTGGGAAGGAAGGGACTGGTACAAATTGCATTGGGTGGAGGGGAAGTCAGCCTCCAGGGTATCAATGGCATGGACCTCTGCCGCCTCCTTTCCCTCCCTCCCTCCCTCCTCCGCTGCTGTCCATGGTGCTTGCTTTCTTTTGCCAAGAGTGTATGCTGTGTGAGGTCTGAGCTAAATCTCCAAAAACCGACACATCATGCCCCAACACCCATGAGATTTCCTCAGGAAAGAAGAGACGGGAGCAGGCTGCTCTTTAATCACCTCCCTGGTTCCTCCCGGAAAGCTCCTTCCACCAAAGCCAGGAGAGCCCCAGCTCACAGGAATGCACTCTTCCCCGGGCCTGGCTGTCCACCGCCGGCAAGGCCAGCCGGCCTGGGCCACCCGTTTGGGGACAACAAGCGCACCTCCTCTTGTTGCGGGGCAACCCCACGCTGGGAGGCGAGCTGGATGTGCAGATCTATGATCTCTGCAGACTGCTCTAGGCACAAGCTGCTCCATGGATCCCTCAGATCTCTGCTTTCAGGAAAAGGGAGGAAACCAATCTCAGTGCTGTGAGTGAACACGCCTGTGGAAACTCGTCCTGGGACTTAAGGCAGGACTCCGCCCCTGGGGCCTCTGGCAGGTTGTGGGGCAGAGGAGGGAGCTTAGGGGAGGTCCATGCAGCTCCCCTGTGTCCGGGCAACAGCCGTTCTCAGCCTTTGAAATTTCCATTTTCCTGAGGAGGACACTTCCTTTGGCAAAAGGAACCTCACTGAGCACACCACCACCACCACCACCCCAACCACCACCTCCACCACCACCACCACCACCACTACCACCTCCACCACCCCAACCACCACCACCACCACCACCACCACCACCACCACCACTACCACCTCCACCACCCCAACCACCACCACCACCCCAACCACCACCCCAACCACCACCACCACCACCACCACCACCCCAACCACCACCCCAGCCACCACCTCCACCACCACCACTACCACCACCACCATCCCAACCACCACCATCCCAACCACCACCCCAACCACCACCACCACCCCAACTACCACCCCAAACACCACCACCACCATCCCAACCACCACCACCACCACCCCAACTACCACCCCAAACACCACCCCAAACACCACCACCACCACCACAACCACCACCACCACCACCACCACCACCACCACCACCTCCACCTTGCACACACATGCCACACGGGTCCATCACCGCCATCATCACCCAAGAAACAGCCAAGTGACTTGGAAGCTGGTGCTGCTTTTAATGAGAAAAAGATAAATTTCCTACACCTTTTAAAAAATTAAACAAGCTATATAAATTATTCATTTTTTATTCCCCCCTAAAGCATGGATATAATTATGTTTTAGACATTATTACTTCCCCAATGGAATGCTCAGTTTTTTCCGCAGAGCTCTGCGTGATAACTCAGCAGAAGGAAGCCTCTGTGGGAACTGCCCCCTTCCCCCCACCCCACACCCTAACCTCCTCACGTAGGGCCAGCCCTGTTGATGGGGTGCTGCCCAGACTGCCTTACAGCTGTTTGTTAGCATGAGCCGTTTCTGTTGGTGCCTGAGTAACGCCTCCCACCCCAGGGGCCAGAAAAGAGAACCTGAACCCCAAACCCCATTTGTCATGCTCACACTAACTCGAGGTGACTGCCCTGTTCACCAGTCTCTGACAGCCTGGGGTGACTGAGGGACATTGGGCAGCTGACTTCACATCTTCTCTAAAAGCATCAGGGGTGGAATGGCTAAAGGTGAATATACAGACACGGTTAGCTCTGTAGAAAGGACATTTTCTTTTCTTCCTGCCTCTTTGCCATTAAAAAGAATCACTTTCAAACACCAAAAGGAAATAATTAAAAAGCAAATGTCAGTCTGCTTCCGCAGCACAGTTATTCTCTGTGCACAACCACACGCGGCCGCCCTTCAGGCAGTGTCCTTGGCCAGGGATCACCTTAGAGCGGCGGGGAGGGAGCGCTGACTCAGCGCCCGCGAGCCTGGCCTGCACTGCGGGCTCCCTCCTCCCTCCTGAATCCTCCTCCCCCCATTTGCTCAACCGGATGATGTCAGGTGACTCAGAGCCAACCAAAGCCTGGGTGCCTAGCCCATCTCCTGTCTGCTGCAACCCCAGAGGAGTTAAAAAATATGCACACAAGCTTCTAGAAGGCAAATGGCAGCGGGAAAATCAAGTTATACTGATGGATGACTCTTGAGCCCAGAGCAGAAGCAGCCTCTCCTCTGAGTCAAGTGCAATGAGGCGGCGGGTGGATCCGGCATCTCCATGCAAGAGAGAGAACTGCGTGTGTCTGCAGAAGTACTGGGGCCAAAGGGCAAATGCTGCTCTGCAGTCCTATCCCCAGGGGGAGGGAATTTTTTCTTCCTTCCTGCAGGGACATACATTAGCATCAACAAACACGAGGCGAGGGGCGGGATGAGGTGCGCCAGCTGGTCAGAGGTGGGGCGAGCACGCAGCCCCAGCAGGGCTATGCAGTAAGTCAGCAGTCTGCCCTGTATCCAGGCAGCAGCACCTGTGAGCCTGGCTATTTAGGTTATCGTTTCATTGTCCCACATGCAAGCGATCCCTTCAGCAGGTTTTCTTTTTCATTATTATAATGCTTATCACCATAGAACTCAAGCAAGCCCAATCCCTTTAATAGAGACAGAGACCAAGACACAGGAAAAAAATATCCTAGGATTGAGGGGACAGGACCCCAATTTTGCTGGCAGAACCCCAATTTCAGTGGCTAGTCAGCCTCCCCTAACCTCAAGAAAGATGACAACTCCCAGCCCCAGGGGATGAATACCAATTATGGTGGGTCCATTATCCTCAATGTGCTGAGTATGACATGAGTATGTGAAGTAACCTGCAAATGAGATCTAAGACTGCAGCCTTCCTCACTTGTGAGAAGGGACAGAGATGGGGACTTACCCTTCCCTGTATGTGGATCTTCTCCATGAGGAAGTATTTGAATATTGGGAACAGTGGCAGCCATGTGACCCTGAGGCAAAATGCCATTCACATAGCAAGGATGGTGGAGAGGGAAAAAGGAAACCCCTGAGCGTTTGAGCACATGGTTATGCCACTGAATGAAGCCTGGAAAAACAGAATAATGAAGCCACTCCTTGTCACGTGAAACACGCAGGAACATGTCAAGCAGCCCATGTGCCTGCTGTGCCCCTACTCTGTGCTGGTGAGGAGGTACAGGCAAAGGCCATGTAATGCAACAATCCTTGGAAGACAAGACAAAATTGAATATGTGGTATATTGTATTTTAAAAAAGCTGTAAGAAATACAAAACTTTATTGAGAAGAAATTAGAGTGCCGTTTAGAATTAACAGGAGACATATTAGATATGCTGACAGAAGGTCCAGCTGGGAGTATGTGGGAGGGAGAGCTTTGCATCAACCACCACCATGAGTGGCACCGCAACCCATGTGGACTGACTTGAGAATAAGGAAGGTGGTGTGGTAGCAAGAAAGGCTGCCAGGGATAAACAGTCCCTCAGTATCCTACTCAAGGAGCATATTTCTACCCAAAGAACACAAAGGCTGGGCTAGTCTTTCTTAGAACGACACGATTACAAAGCAGCCTGGAACTGAAGTATCTAGCCTCTAATTCTTTTTTTAAAATACACTGAGTGGCCAGATTATTATGATCTCTGAACACACAATAATCTGGTCACTCAGTGTGTGTGTATGTGTGTGTGTGTGTGTGTGTGTGTGTGTGTGTGTGTGTGTGTCCTGGTGCATGAATTTTAGAGGCCCAGTGCATGAATTCATGCATGGGTGGGGTCCAGCTAGCCTGGCCAGGGGAGGGGGAGATGGGTGGTTGGCCAGCCTACCTGCTGGTCGAACTCTTGGTTGAGGGGGCAATTTGCATATTCCCAAACTTCTCTCATGATGAGAATCACCTGGTGGAGTTGTTAAAATACAGATTCCTGAATCCCAACTAAGAAGTGCTAAACTAGAATTTTGGGGAACATATAGGTAAAATTGTATACTTAACTAGTGCTCTTAGATTGTATACTTAACTAGTGCTCAACCACTGAGACACACTGGCCAGGTTACCTTCTAATTCTTAATTCCCTTACCAAGCTTGGAGTAAAGGGAGCTGATGTGCGTGTAGAAGTTGTTTTTTAAGCCGTCTAGATCTCAGGGGCTCAGAATGACTTCTCCCGTGCTTACTTCCCTTAGCAGCAGTCTCTGCCACCGGCTGAGAACAGGTGTACCAGGCCAGACACACTTCTACCCCCTGCAGAGTTCAGAGACTGTATTAGTTTTTAATCCCTGCATGGCAAATTTCCGAACTCAGAAGCATAAAACAACACACACACACACACACACACACACACACACACACACACACACACATAATCTAATGGTTCCTGTGGGTCAGAAACCTGGGTAGGTCTCAGCTGCATCCGATTCAGGACTCACAGGCTGGAAGGTGTTGCCAGGGGAGTTCTCCTCTGGAGGCCCAGCTGGGGAGCAGCAGCCACATCCCTGCTCAGGGGTGGTTTGCAGCATCTGGGTCCTTGCAGCTGCAGGTCCATGACATCTTGCTCCTTCAAAGCCAGTGAGGGGGGAGAGATTGGCACAGGTCTTCCAGCAAGCCAGAAACTTACAGAAAGACACTGAACCATTTGTCATCTCTCCCAGAGTTGCTGGTTAGAAGCAAGTCACGGGTCACACCCACACACAAGAAGAGGGACTCACACACAAGCAGGAATGCCAGGAGGCAGGGATCCTGGGGAGAGAGACCACCACAGAGTTCACCCACCTCAGGATGCAATCTGATAATCCTGATGAGTTAAAGTGGCTGTGTTTTCAAAAACATAGATTCTTCTAACCCTTTATGAGCCCAGTTTTCATTAGTCTAGGCCACTGGTCTGCAAACTCATTAGTCAACAGAGCCAAATATCAACAGTACGATGATTGAAATTTCTTTTGAGACCTGAAAACCTACTTCTGCACATGGGCCATGAAGTTTCAACCACACTGTACATGCACACCTGCACGTGGTATTTTGTGGAAGAGCCACACTCAAGGGCCAAAGAGCCGCATGTGGCTTGTGAGCCACAGTTTGACGACCAGGGACCTACGCAGTGGGTAAAGGAGGTGCCAAAGAATGTTGACAACATGAGCTTGAACAGAATCGGGAACTCAGTGTGAATCTGAATTGGAGTCTAATGGATCCAAGAATGGAGTGTAAACAGTTCCCCTAAACTGGCTTAAACCAAGTGTTAAATGAAGAGCCATCGCCTGTGGATACAGCAGGAGGTAGGTTTGCTAATCAATTCATAGATAAATAGATCATTACCCATGACCTGAGGACTATGGTTCTTTTTAAGCAGAAAGTTTCTGCTGCCAATACTGAAAGGATGCAGTGCTCTTTTATTCACAAATATGAAGAATCAGCAGTCAAGCAGGAATCAGTACTTTACCAGATAATTATGTCCAATTAGTTTCACCTGACAGATAAAACCCGTCTAAAAGATCAGATCTTAGCCGATGTGAGATCTTGAAGACTAAGAAGGGCGTGGAGACGAAGTATTGGGAGTGATGTTGGAACCCCCACCACTGCGCTGGGTGTTGGGAGGGTGGCTGCCTGGGAATCGCTCACTCACGAAGGCCATGCCACACGGGAGGCCACTGGAGAGAGAGCAGGGGGCCAGAGCAAATGGGACAGCTGCAGGCTTTATACCAACAGTTAGGGAGACAACGTTGTCCACCTTTGTCCCCTTACCAGAGAATATCCCCCAAAATGGGTAAAACTGGGCCCTTACCTAAGGTCAATGCTGGCCTTCAGGAGGAAGGCAAGCACCACACCCACCTGTCCTCCCACTTTGAGGAGGG
Organism: Vespertilio murinus; assembly: GCA_963924515.1. Lineage (NCBI taxonomy): Eukaryota > Metazoa > Chordata > Mammalia > Chiroptera > Vespertilionidae > Vespertilio > Vespertilio murinus. The sequence continues at coordinate 95,639,921 of OZ004708.1, forward strand.
GAGAGGCAAAGATCTCTTCTTTCAGGCCATGTTTGGACATTTCTAGAAGGGTAGCAAAGCTAAAGTCATGATTTGTGCCATAATTAGTTTGTATTATTAACTCTCTGGATGGTCCTTTCTCTCTGTGCACCCATCCAGCGGGAACATCCTACTAAACCAGGGGCTGCCCTGCCCAGGTGGGTTTCCTACAAGTAGGAGCCTACCAGTGGCCACTTCTATTGGCTGTGGCCAGATTACAAAAGAAAACAGCCGTAACCAGTTTGGCTCAGTGGATAGAGCGTCGGCCTGCAGACTGAGGGGTCCCAGGTTTGATTCCGGTCAAGGCAAGTACCTTGGTTGTGGACACATCCCCAGTGGGGGGTGTTCAGGAGACAGCTGATTGATGTTTCTCTCTCATCAATGTTTCTAGCTTTCTATCCCTCTCCCTTCCTCTTTGTAAAATATCAATATTATTTGGGGGAAATGACCCAGTCTCCCCAGCCTCTCTCTGGTAAGGGCCTTGGGTGAGAGATCCAAAAGAAGTGTTATGGTTCACAAGTGATTCAGACCTGCTTAGCAGCCAGCCAGAAGGGGGTCTGGGTCCAAAATTTGGCAGTGCTCACTTCCCTCTCCTATCCTTCCTGTGACACTGATGCTATAGGAGAAGCCAAATGAACAATCAAAAATTACATCCTCCAGTGGATGGAGCGGTGCTGTTTTTCCAGGTATTCCTCGTGGCTCTTCTCCCAGGCACACATAGAATAGTATTCCTTCACCCTTTTAGGTTGGGAGTGGACATGAGGCTGAGTTGAAAGGTGAGCATTACTTCTATGAAAAGATGTAAGAGCCAGTGCAGAATGTACCATGCTCTGTTCAGCTGGGTCTGGAGCTGCTACAATGAAAGGGACCTTGCTGGTCTGCAGGGGACATGCAGCATTAACAAGACATAAGCCCTCCTTGTCTGTCACTGACCTTCCTCTCTGTTCATTTGCTTCCTGTGTTCACAACAAAACATTGCTTGTCCTGATAGCTACAGAAGCCTCTGTCTCTGGCCTCTGAGACTACACAAACAGGGGCAGAGTCTTTGCAGGAACTGTGATCCTGGGCTTACATTTTTCATCTGAAACTTGTAACATTCTAAGCATCACCCCCTGAAAAATAGGCTTTGGGGCAATTTGTTGAGCACTGCAGGCTTCTGGGAGCAATAACTAATATGACTAGGATGAAAAATGGATCCCTACTTATAGATTGCTTACTGGAAAATTCCCCCAGGTTTTTATTTTTTGAGCTAACATGGAAAATGCCTATTTAGAGAAAAAATTAAATTAAAAGTAGGGTGAGAAAGGCCTATGAGAGAGGGGAAAAAAAGAACACATAAAAAGATCCATGCATAATAATTGAGATGACAATACTCAAAAGAGAATATTACTCAGAGACTTTTCCATGTGAACTAAGTAATGACAAGATAAATTTTCTTTTTCTGACCGGGAATGGAAGCTTACAAAGGACATTAAAGATAAAGGAAAATGGTATTTCAGCTCTGTATCTATTTATTTGTAACAGCCCAATTTATAGCTGACACAGAAAAATAAATTACTATAAGAACATTAAGTAATATAATATACCCAGTATCTCATGTAGCAGTCAGGCCCACAGAGAGTCTATATGAAAATTCTGGAAACCTGCTACTGTAAGTACAGTAAGAAGAAGTCGCTGTGCTCATTGTAGAGAACTTTGAAACTAGAGAGAACCAGAAGCAGGGATTCTACGCCACATGAAATAAAGTCCTTCCATGGTCCAAATCCAAGTTCACAGACATTCCAGGTGTTATAGCTGAAAGTCCTCTTAGTATTCACAAACTTCAAGACTGGATTCCATTGGGAATCAGGTAAAATAAGATGGTCAACTACAAGGTTGACAGAAGAGGTCACCTCAACATTGACTTCCCTTTTATTCTAGATAAAGGGGCCGTATTGCAAAAGGTTGAGAGGAATGCTGACAGCACCTTAGTCTCCAGAGGCTACTCCCATATCCTGAAAACATAGCCTTCTGGTGTGATTAGATTCTGCAAGAATTCTTTTATACACAGCCTGTTAGAAGTACTGATATGTAAAAGGGGTCCCAGAATAAAAGACTAACTTATAGACAGGCTGCTTTCTCAGCACTCCAGGAGGAAATGGAGTACAATGGTCAAAAGCATAAGCATAAACATTAGTATAAACGTCAGGACTGAAATCCAGTCCTAGTTCCGCCATTTTCTCACTGTGTGACTGTGCAATCGTGTCTCTCACTCTCAACTTTCTTATCTATGAAGTGGAGATAACAATAGGATCTACCTCATAGGGGTGACAAAAGATTAATCAATATAATGCTTGCTTGTAAGATGTTCAGTTCCTGGCATTCCATACAAATCAACATATATATGTGCTATTGTTAGAGTTTATAATGTTTTGGGACTGAGGAATGCTCCAATGTCTTTCCAGTGTTAGATCAACAATTCCAGTGCATTTTGGATCTCTTAACCTGTCTGCATTGTTGACACTGTGCCCAGAATATGGAATCTTACTTAGAACATTCTTAATAAGTAATAGAGTGTTTATTATTAGATAACTTAGAATATCTACTTAAATATTAAGAATTACAAGAGAGGGAGAACATCCAAGATGGCGGCCTAGGCAGTCTCCTAAGCTGCCGCCTCATCAACAATTTAATTAGAAAAACAACTAAAATAAAAAAGGACTTCACCAAAATGTCAGGAAAGCTGGCGGAGTGGAATAGCTACAACTAGAAAGAAAGAGAGAGGCTCACGGATCGGACTGGGAGCCGAAAAGCACTGAGGTAGGGAGACGCTCGCGCACGCGGCCGCCGAATACCTGCCTGGCGGTGGGAGGGGAGGAATCCCCGATTGCACGGAACCCTTTCCGACTGTACTGAACCCAACCCCGGCTGAAATTCCGTGGTCCCAGGCTCATACGGGTGGAGTCTGGACTGCAGAGAAAGGCACCCAGACTCAGAGACTCGGAGACTGGGAGACCGGGGACCGGGAGCCGCAGCCGGCAGGGTCTACAGATGCGCGCGCGCGCCAGCAAGTACGCGCTGAGGTCTGACCGCAGCCCCTCCGGAGCGGAAGGAGCCAGAAGCTCCAGGTCTGACCGAGAAGGCTGCAGCTGCCTCGCTGTACAAGGTGGCGGCCTCTCTGTAGCGGAAGGAGTCAGAAGCTCCAGACTACAGAGACCAGCCCAAGTCCGGGTGAGCCCCTGGGGCACCCACGCTCTTGCTCTGAGACTCCGCCCCATCCAAGCTGAGCAGAGGCTTCTGCAGTTTTTCAAGTCTGATCCTATAAGACTGTGTCCAATACAGAAGTTATCCCAGAGTAGACACAGCTGATACCCACATCCAATTGGCCTGAAGGTCAATTCACAACAATAGAGACTTAGCTACAACAAGGCTGTGCACGCAGTCCACAAAGGGGATCACCAAGAGTGTCTACCTCAGGTAACTGAGGAGGCTGACCCACTGTGCTATATAGGACACCAAACACACAAAGCCATCCTACCAACTCTGAAAAATAGTGATAATGCGGAGACAAGGAAATAGATCTCAAACAAAAGAGATGGAGGATATAGAGTTCAGAACTACGGTTCTAAGGTTATGCAACAATATCCTAGAAAAGCTCGATAAAATTCATGAGACCCAACTAAAAAGTATAGATAAACTGACTAAATTGGAAAATATTATGCAGAGATCCAACAGCAGAATGGAAGAACACAAGAATCAGGTCAAAGAGCCAAAAGACACTCCTTTGGAGAAGGAAGAAGAAAAGAGGATCCAGAAAGTTGAAGATAGTGTAAGGAGCCTCTGGGACAACTGCAAGCGCACCAACATCAGAATTATGGGGGTGCCAGAAGAAGAGGGAGTGCAAAATACTGAAAACATATTTGAAGAAATAATATCAGAAAACTTCCCTCACCTGGTGAAAGAAATAGACTTACAAGTACAGGAAGCCTACAGAACCCCAAACAAGAGGAATCCAAAGAAAAATTCTTCTCGACACATCATCATCAATATGCCAAGGGTAAAAGACAAAAAGAGGATCTTACAAGCAGCAAGAGAAAAGCAGTTGGTTACCTATAAGGGAGCACCCATACGACTATCAGCTGATTTCTCAACAGAAACCATGCAGGCCAGAAGGGAGTGGCAAGAAATATTCAAAGTGATGAATAGGGAGAACCTACAACCAAGATTACTGTATCCAGCAAAGTTATCATTCAGAATTGAAGGGCAGATAAAGAGCTTCACAGATAAGAAAAAGCTAAAGGAGTTCATCACCACCAAACCAGTATTATATGAAATGCTAAAAGGTATTACTTAAGAAGAGGAAGAAGGTCAAGTGAATTAAAAATCTCAGGAATAGAATAAACTGGTGAATATAATAGAATTAGGGGCAAAGAAAGGGAGTGGATAGATAATTATCAGGGTGAAAGGGGTGTGGGGTGCAGAGACTGGATTAAAATTGTATAACCTATGGATGAAGACAATAGTGGGGGGAGGGGGAGAGGGCAGAGGGTGGGGTGGGAATCAGGTGGAAGGGAGCTATGGGGGAGAAAAAGGAGAAACAATTGTAATAATCTGAGCAATAAAGATTTATTTAAAAAAAAAAAAAAAAAAAAAAAAAAAAAAAAAAGAATTACAAGAGAGCCGAAACCGGTTTGGCTCAGTGGTAGAGCGTCGGTCTGTGGACTGAAGGGTCCCGGGTTCGATTCCGGTCAGGGGCATGTACATTGGTTGCGGGCACATCCCCGGTGGGGGGCGTGCAGGAGGCAGCTGGTCGATGTTTCTCTCTCATTGACGTTTCTAGCTCTCTATCTCTCTCCCTTCCTCTCTGTAAAATATCAATAAAATATTTTTTTAAAAAAAAGAATTACAAGAAATAGCCCTAACCGGTTTGGCTCAGTAGATAGAGTGTCAGCCTGTAGACTCAAGGGTCCCAGGTTCGATTCTGGTTAAGGGCATGTACCTTGGTTGCGGGCATATCCCCGGTGAGGGGTGTGCAGGAGGCAGCTGATCGATGTTCTCATCAGTGTTTCTAACTCTCTATCTCGCTCTCTTCCTCTCTGTAAAAAAAAATCAATGAAATATATATATTTTTAAAATCACAAGAGATAATGTCATTAGGACACATAGAAAAAATAGTTCCCTTAAGACAAAGTAGAATTTGCCAAGATCTGAACTCCTCCAAACCTAGACCAAAGTTAAAGGCCATTTGAAATTGGTCTTATACTATTGAACATTTATTCTTTGGGACCTTGCCTCCCTTTTTAGTGACCCCTTTGGAGAAGAAGAAATAAAACAAATACTTCATACCTTTTGATTGTCCCAGATTATTGATAAAGTGACCATATCAGAGTCCTGGCAAGGGACCCAAAAGTGTTCTGTGGCTTCATGGGACAGAATGTCACTCTATGAACCTACATCGGGTAGCAGTACAGAAGTGCTGTCATCACTTGTCCTTCGGGGACGATAAGTCCTTGCTCAAAGCACATCAGGCTTTGAAATGGGTAGGAACTATGAGGAATTTTAATCTGGAATTTTAGAGCTCAATACTGAATCCACAATAGTTTGGTTTCCTGATGGAATGACTTAGCATATTTAAGAATGCAATAAATGATGACATCTTCAGGACACACTGAGTTAAAAATTAAGAAAGATAGAGGAACTATGCTCAAATAAAGTGATCCCTGGGGCGGGGGGAACAGAAAGTGGCATTGACCAATAAATAAGCCCCTGTACAACCTCTTTCCTTTTAATCCCATTAGAAGAAAATATAGCAAGCCCTATCTTAGGAGCCAAATTATGCATTTTTGTTACTTTCTGAATTCAGTCATCCTTTATCTCATTATTTCCTGGCAAGTCATTTATAACTGATATAATTAACTTCATTATCTTGGGGATATAAAAATGATGTACATCTCTTTTAGTTTTCCAAGTTGTGTCTCTAGCCATAAGTTGGCTGTATTAATAAGAAGTTCAACGTTGAACACTTGGCCTGAATAGTCCAAGGGAGATTTCTATTCTTCTGCAATTATGACCAAGGCACAAAGCCAAGAAAAATAATGTGCTAAGAACTTCACATACTAAGGTCAAGGTCTCAGCAGCTGGCCCTTGCCACTTCTCACCAAGGTTTACTGAGAGGGACCAAGAACACGAAGTGCTCTCCACCACTATCCAATACAAGATGATTTAGGGGAGGGGGGTAAGTTGTCAGCTTTTGGGGGAAAACATTATCCCTTAAAAGAAGCTATTCCCTTCTTTCCCTGTGAGAAGAAAAAAAAAAGAAGAAAAGAACATCCTGGGAAATTATTTTTTTAAATAGGTGTTCTAAAAGAATGGGGACTTGAATTTGTTTCTTCTTAAATATTAAATTATCCAATGGGAGTTAAGTAGAAATTGGGGAAAAACACTTTCAGTCAAAGGGAACAAGATGTGCAATGATCCCATGGTAGAAGTAGGATCAAGTGGCTATTTAGTAGATAAAATCAACAGGAGTTGGAGATAACTTAAATATAGAAGGAGAGTAAAAAAAGAGTGTGTGGCATAGACCGGCATAGAGATAATGTCTTTTCTTGGCTTGTGGGCACTGAGGTAAAATGATTTTTTAAAAATTATGAGTTTGATTTAGATATATTGAAGTTTACAAAGCTTTTTTCCATTTTGATTACAAAATAGATTCAAATCTATTCATATTTTACTTATATAATTAATGTGTTTACTTCTATGCTAAAGATAGCATGGAAGAAATTAAGCACGGTTGAAGACTCAAATGGAATGTACTTAATGGAATCTTCTCTGAAACTTCAATTACTTAGGACCTAATAGCCTTTTAATGTCACAAACTGATTCTCCTCTCTCTCTTTCAGAAATATATTGTTTTTAACTCATTGATTTTTTAGAGAGAGAAAGAGATGGAGGGAGAGAAACATCAACTTGTTTTTCCACTTATTTATGCATTCATTGATTGCTTCTTGTATGTGACCTGACCAGAGATTGAACCCACAACCTTGGCATGTGGGAGCAAGCTCTAACCAACTGAACTACCTGGACAGAGCCAGAAATATTTTCTGATAACCTTCTATATATCCGATGCTGTTTTAGGTGAGGCAAGTATAGTGGTAACATGTTTGTTCAAGGAATAGTTTTGGGAGAGGGGTAAATTTAAATAGACAATTACTATATAGTGTTATAAATTCTTCTAAAGGAGAAGTAGAAAATTCCATAAGAGCACATAGTAAGGACTCATAATTCAGCCGTGGACAGAGGGATCAAGAGTCCTTATCAGGATGTACTAAAATCTAAGGTAGGCAGGAAGCATAGATGGGTTTTAGTAGCAGGGAGATATCAATGAGTCCCACACAGTGTTCTGAATGAATGAATGAAATGTCTTATTGTGTGATTTCAGATATATTCTTAATACCTGGTTTGAGAGGAAGTTGGCGGGCACTGTCAAGCATTCAAAAATGTGTATCAAGTAAAGGACCACCTCTGCCGCATTAGAAGGTTTGCCCCAATCCTCCAGGTCTGGATACTTCACAAAAGCAATGTTTCCACTAACTTATATTTTCTAAGGAAACACCTTTATTTTTATCAACCTCAGCAGTGACTTTATAATCTTCATCATTCCCAGAGACTCTGCGAATATAAAACATTCAGATGCCCAAGATAACCTTTCTGAGAAAGGTCATTCCTGTGTCTGGGGGGTATGCATTCAGGAAGAGGGGTGTATATGCTCTTTGTTTTCTTCTGCAGTGTCGGTTGTTTTGTAGGCAGAAGCGGAGACTTGATTTAGCTGCTCTCCCTCCCGATGGGTCTGCAAAGATGAAAATGTTTGCCACGCTTCCAAAAATAGTGCCGATGGTTTGCATTCCCCAGAGGCACAACCTACAGACCATAATGCCTAGACAAACAGGGGTGTCAACACTTCAACATAGCTGCAACCCACTCACCTCCCTTTCCAACATCTCATCAGCCCTTTGCCCCTCATGCCTCCCTTGGCAGCAACACATTCATGATGGAAAGTTAATAATGCAAAATAAAATACCAGATTGACTAGATGGGAGGGGTGGGGAGGGTTGGGTGAAAACGGTGAAGGGATTAAAAAGTACAAGTTGGTAGCTACAAAATAATCATAGAGATACAAAGTACAGCATAGATAATACAGTCAATAAAATTGTAATAAGTATGTATGGTGTCCAGTGGGTACTAGCCTTATCATTGGGATTACTTCATAAACTATATAAATATCAAACCACTATAAAATAATATTGAATGTCAATGGTAATTGAGAAATTAAAAAACACACACATCAGATTGGCTCAGTTCTCATTATCCAACATAAGGAAATTCAAAGGAAACTGACTCATAAGTGACCCTGCAGTCTTTTTCCTTTTGATTTGTTTGGCAGTGTTGTCAGAGTTGTTTCTATGAATCATGAAGCTGATCTGATGTGCCCTTGTTTAAAATCCTTCAGTGGCTCCTGTAACCTACAGGATAAGGCCACAGCTCCTCATGTGGTAATAAAACACTGACAACAACAGTAAACAATAATAGTAAATAATGCATGCCAAGGAGTGTTCTGAACTTGTTAAATATACTACCATCTTCCACGTTTTGAAGAAACTATGTTATGGGGATTATTAGTAACTGCATCAGTAACCCATTTCATAAGCAGTGTCTTCCATGACAGAGAAATGCTGGATGGTAAAGACAGGCTACTGGAGGTGGCTTCAGGTCTAGGGTTCTGAGCCACTATACACACTCCCAACACAGATCAGTCTCTCCAGCGTTTTCTCCCACCACTCCATTTGCTATGTTCCAACTGAACCAATATTAAGGCACTGCTATTTGCATCCTAAAAATCCTATACAATGAAAGCCTAGTATGCAAATCAACCAAACAGCAGGACAACCAGTTGCTATGAATCATGCTGACCACTAGGGGACCTCTAGTACTTATATAATGTCACCACCAAGATATAACTACTATATATATGTTCTATACATTTGTGTGTAACATATAATTTAAAATTAATATATAATATGTGAAAGGTTATCCCCCCCGCCCAACTGATGGGCGAGTTTATGATATGACTGGCGCCTGTCACAGAGACATCTCAAAGACATTGAGCCACCAATAAGCACAGGCCAGAGTGTCCTTAGAGCCCACCCCTTCCTGTTCTGCCCTGGGCCAAACCCCCTTTCGTTCCGGCCTTTAAAAGGGACCCCAGGCAAGACACATGTTGCTTGACCTCCATGTCCAGGAGGCGTCAGCCCGGCTGGGTCCCGTCCCTTCCTGCTCCCTCCCCACTTCGATTCTGATTTCTCTACCTTCATGATGGGTTCTGCCCATTACCAGGGAATAAACTTTACTTTAAAATTCCCTGGCGGTCTGTTTCCTGTTTCCTTTCAAACCTAACAATATGCATTTACAGTATCTAGCTACTCTCTGTTAACTGTTTTTATATGAATTAAACAATTTATGCTTCTCAACAGTCATATGACATAGATATTATTTATATTTCCATGATAAAATGGGACAAAAAAACAGAGAGGTTAAGAAATTTCTTTAGGTAGACCTTGACTATGGGAACCGTGAGAAAAAAAGACACCTACTAAGAAGGCCTTCTGGTTGCAAACTGGGCTCAAGGACAAAAAGCAGAAGCTTAGCAGCCATTTCTGAACACGGGCTTCTCACACGAACTGAACTTTGTAGAGACACACTAACCTACCTGCGCTGGGCCAAACTTCCTTACCCCTCACTCACACATACATAACCACCTCTCTACTGCACTTCCGCCTTCTGAGCCAGCCCTTATAAAGGTTTCCTGGAATCCTATTTCAACCAATTGGGTTGTGGCTTTCCCCATGCAATCAGAATTATGAAGCTCTGACCAGAGCAGCTCTATTCTGACTAATCAGTTCAGTGCCTTTGGACCAATCAAACTGTGAGGATTCAGCCCAATCAGCTACCAGAGGTGGGGACTTCTGTCCAGACAAGCCAGCTGCCCTCTGGCTCAGAGGAGCACTTTCTATTAAAGATGGACACTGCATTTCCCTAGCTGAGTTGAGATACCCACCATGTCTTGCCAGAGTAGAATGAAGCAGACCAATGCACAGTGGAACATAACATGAAGCAGACCATTACAGCGCTGAGCTGAGCATTGCAGGACTGAGCTGAGCATTGCAGCACTGAGCTGAGCATTGCAGCGCTGAGCTGACCATTGCAGAGCTGAGCTGATCATTGCAGAGCTGACAGGCCATTGCAGAGCTGAGCAGCCTTTGCAGCGCTGAGAAGACCAGCTCAGTGCAGAGCGGACCAGCTGTCTAGCTGGAGAGGGGCCTGGCCCCAGGGCCTTTTACAGCCTTGCTGTTTTCACAGTGGCATTGTAGCACTACTGAGCTGTTTGCACAGAATGAAGTTTTCTTTTTCACTGCATCCCAAATTGGGGATTCCTGTTGGCATTTGAATTGACACCAACACCCACTCAATGGCAGCTATGTGCTAAGGAGATCTGATTTCATGGGCCACACTCTCATTATGCTCTGATGTCTCTCCTGAAAGACAAGTTAGAGAAGTAGAGAGGTGGGTAGGTGTGTGTGAGTGAGGGGTGAGGAAGTGCAGATTCCACACACAAACAGCATAATGTTCAGTAGCGTGCTTTTTTACTGAAAATATGTTAAACTATCCCTTCTTAAATATTCTTTACCATAACTGCATTGCATTGTATTATACAAACATACTATCATTTGTTAATCAATTTCCTGTGATTTAACATTTTAGCCAAGGCATTTTTTTCTCTCTTTCTTCCTTCCTCCCATTCTTCCTCCCATTCTTCCTTTCTTTCTTCCTCCCATTCTTCCTTTCTTTCTTTCTTCCTTCCTTCCTTCCTTCCTTTCTTTCTTTCTTTCTTTCTTTCTTTCTTTCTTTCTTTCTTCTTTCTTTCTTTCTTCTTTCTTTCTTCTTTCTTTCTTTCTTTCTTTCCTAAATATAATGACTTGTTCTAACAAAGAAGATTCATAGATTGGTGCAACCACATCAAATACTTGCTTAATCAGGGTATTTCCTCAGCACGTTGATATTCCAAAACCACAGTTGCTTTTGTTTCTTTGTTTGTTTTAGTCCTTTATAATTTAATCACAAACTGGCTTTACAAATCCATCCTTTTCCTTCATTTGTTTGTTTGCTTTGTGAGTTTCTGCTTTTTTAGGTTGATGTGTCTGTTTTAGTGTGCTCATCCAGCCTGGGATCAGTCACACTCCGTCCTGCCCCCAGCTGCCATCCCCAATCCTAGGGCTGGTTATTTGTCTTAAGGGAACATAGCCCACCCAGATCCCATAGTCAAGCTTCACAATAAAGCTTCTTAAAGGCCTGTGAGAGGCAATCGCCTCCCACTGTAAGCTGAAGAGCGACCACATTAGTCTCCATCCATGAAGAATCTGAAAGGAATTCCTGACACCCTACCTACCACTTCCAAAATGCCGACCAACAAAGTCCACTTACTCCAAAAACTGATATTTTCATGCTGTTGTTGAAACTATTACCTTTTTCACTTTATGTCTACTTCCATTGGCAATTCACAGGAAAAAGCTCCAACATGGTGTGATTATTAGCTCACCCATTCATTTCCTCTTACCTCAATTACAATTCCCATTCCCTTACTTCATTCTTTCACTTTTCCCTATTTTCAAACTCTGCTCCTTTCTTTAAAAAATCTAGGATTATTGAATCATGTATTTTTAAAATAAAAACATCAACTCTTCGTGTTTGAATAGGACTAGGTCTACCCTGTCCTCTCATTTATCTCAGAGAAATGCCAGTGGTTTCACTTGGCCTCTCCATATCATTCCTCCAATTTGTACCAGCATTGTACTGTGTCTTTGTCTGGAGAGTGGATAATGCCAGCTTGCTTACATTTCTCTCATTCATGACCTAATAGCATGAGAAAGACATAGAGGAACTGATACTAAGGATAGTCCCAGCTGGTAAATGTTGTCTCTGTGTGGCTTCTTCTCTATGTTTAATGAAAATATTATACCATGGAGCTTCTCTGTATCCGTTTTCTCTTCAACCAAGATTCCATCTTAGCTAAGTAGCCTCTGTAACTTGTCCCAGGGGAAAGCACTATAGTGTCCAATAACTATCCCTATAGCATGAGAATAAGCCCTGGAACATTCTGGAAGAAACTGAGTCAGGAGAAATTTTCAAGTTCTGTTTAGTATGTCAGCCTCACCTGGAACCTCCAAGTGTAGCCATCCCTGTTTGTGAAAATGGTTTCATGTGGAGTATCTCTTCCTCCACCTCCTTTCTGTTTTTCTAACACTTTACCCACAATTTCATGCCTTCTAAGTCTATTTCAGCTCCTTGTGACTTCCCAGCTTTCATCAGGAAGAGAACTGTGTGTGTGTGTGTTGGGCTTCAGACTGTTCTCACTCTGGTTCCATCTGCCTGAGAACCAGCGGACTCTTTACCTCTGTAACCAAAAACGACACACTCTCATTTACATCACTGGTCCTGGTTTTCTTCTAGCTTTGTATTCTTTGTTCATTTCAGCCTGTTCTTCTGATGGGAAGGGAGAGAGTGGGATGACTGTGCTCCGCTCCCATCCTCCCCAGAACTCTGGCCCTGTCTGTCCCTTTTGATTAAGATAATCAATGTCATATTCAATGTCATATTGAATCCAACTTGGCCATTCTGCTGACAGAGACACTCTGCTTCTCCTAACCATTGTGAAGAAGGCCCTATTTTTAAAAATGATGCTATTGACATGTATTATTACTTAATAAGTATACTTGAATTTAACTTAATTGCCCACAACATCACCATGTTGGACAAGGAAAAAGTCAGGATCTCTAAGACAGAACATTTGTCCAAAGACAAAGAAGATTTGATTAGAATAGATGTATTCTAAGAAGTTGTCTTGAAACTCTTTAGTTACTGCCTTGGCATAAAAATTGTCAATTGCTCTCAAAAGGCATTGTTCAGACCCAGCCACCATTATCACTAAATACTCCTCAATGGGAACTTGTTCCTTTTGGACAGTCTCACAAAATACAAGATATAGTTATCTCTAAGTCCTCACCATCTTCTGGCCATTCAATGACACGGATTTTTACTCTGGGAGAAGGGGCTTCTAGAAATCAGATAATTGTCTCTAAAAGAGAGAAGGAGATGGTGATTTTTGCCCAATACCAAATCTCAGTAAGTGACTAATGGTTATAAATCCAGTCAGTGGAAAATAGTACCCAGGATTCAGTATTTGGTGTTATGCTGTCCAGCGATTTTCTTCCCACTCCATCATTTAAATGTGCACAACACACACACAAGAACTGAATGAGGTATGTATGCACAGTAGATGTATATGGCACAAAAAGAGAATGGGTACCATGAGCTCTCATGTACCTAGGAGAACTTTTAGTTTCCATTTGCAAAAAATTCAGTACTTCCCTTCTATAATACAGAGCAAATTAGAAAGATTCTGATATCTTCTTCCTCTCTGCTGAGACACTTAGAAACTCATGAAGATGAGAAAGGTATTCCATCACCTAATAAGCCAAAGGAAGGTCCTGCTGACAAAGGTAAGATATCTTTGAACACCGAGTATGAAAGTAACCCAAGTCCTGCCCGGCCTATGTGGCTCAGTGGCTGAGTGTCAATCTATGAACCAGGAGGTCATGGTTCAATTCCCTGTCAGGGCACATGCCTGAGTTGCAGGTTCAATTCCTATTGGGAGCCGTGCAAGAAGCAGCTGACTAATGATTCTCTCTCATTATTGATGTTTCTCTCTCTCTCCCTCTCCCTTCCTCTCTGACATCAATAAAAATATATTTAAATTTTTTTTAGAAAGAAACACCTGTCCTGCAGCTGTGGTATCACATTGGGAAGGTTCTCTATGAAAAATTCGTAGCAAGAACTCAGCTCTCTGCCTGGCCAGCTCGATGTGTTTAGAGTAGTGTGGGGGGGGGGGGTTGTTTCACCTTTCTCCTCATCAGTAAAAGGAACCATGTAGCTTGCCAGGCACCAACATCCATCTAGAGGACTCGCATTTTTGTCTGATGCTTCTGGTGCTTTGATGCCTTCCACTGCCACCCTGACTGGCCACCACTGAGCACTTTTCAATTCTATTAATTCCTAGATACACTAACTTACCTGTGTCATAACTGTTGTACTCTACCTCTAACTCAGTGCTTCTCACACAATGAATGTGCATATGGATCCCTGAGAGATCCTGCTAAAACACAGATTCTGACTCAGTAAGTTGGGGTGGAGGGGCAGGCCTGAGGTTCTGCATTTCTATCAATTTCCAGATTATGCCAATGCTGTTAAGATCACATTTTTAGTAGCAAATTTTTGCTTCTATGCCTTAATTTTCATTCTACTGATTTTCAACGTTTTATTTTAAACATTTTTATCCATTATTTTTAAGTGTTTTTACGCTAATCTCTGGTTCAGAACCATTTGCCATCAGGGGACAGAGTAGTTGAAACCATCTTCTGAGAAGTGCTGATGGAGGACTATTTCCCACAATCCATCTCAGATGGATATTTCATAAAATTTGAGAAAAACAAATTATTATAAAAATGAAATAGCAGTCATAAAAATGCAAGCTCAACTTTTCTTATATTACATCAGTAGATATAATATTGCCTTGTCACGTGCTATAAAACCTTTTAAATGCTTACCCTCAGTTTTGGTGGTTGTCTCCTTTCATATTGGTAATGAACAGTTCATGAACCACACTTTAAGGAAAAGTGATCTAGATGCAGTGAATTTTTTCTTTTAAATCTGTGAAAATTATGGGACAATGAAATTTGTTAATTTTTTTCTTTATTGATTAAGGTATTACATATGTGTCCTTACCCCCCCCTCCTTTGCCCCCACTCATGCTCTCATCCCCCTGGTTCTGTGTCCATTGATTAGGCTTATGCATACAAGTCCTTTGATTGACAATGGGATTTTTAAAAGTAAAAATATATTGATGACTCCTTATCTAGCCATAAAACCATCCTTAACTTCAGAATATGAATATAAATATATAGATACATAAATATATATATACAAATACATAAAGTTGTTCATATAGAAAGTAATATAATAATTAATAAATAATAACACCAGAATAAACTGTGTCATACGTGTTCACAACTATAAATCTACTTTTGCCCTTTTATACATATCCGATGTTCATAAGCATGGCAGTTAATATTCTATAAAGTCACCACAACCAGTGAGGTAGCAAATACTGGATCATGGCTGTAGGGAAAATACAGGGGTAGGTTCCTGTGAGCCTCAGGCACAACATTTTAATCAACTGACCTATACATAACCCTGTTTTTTGTGTGTGTATGCTTCTTTAACCTATGTTGTTGGTTCATTAACGTTGAACTCATGGCCAAAGCACGACAACGTGGGCCTGAATGAAATTATTTAATACATGCATTCTCTCCATGAGGCACATGGCAGGCTTCTGGCACTTAGGAATACTAAACAGTGCTTCTACACTTGGCCACGTTAAAACAGCAATGTCACCAACCGGAAGTAGAAACATGCTCAAACTGCAGCACTCATAAGACCATAGAAGGACTGTTACTGCAGTATGAGAGCCGAAACAAGAGGCAGAGTGTTGTCTTGTTTAACCATTCCTGGGGACGCACACATGGCGTGCCTCATGCTTCTCACAATTCCACACATGTCTATATATAGACCATGAAAACAAATGCACTAAGAGTATTAATTTTGGGATTACAGATACATTTTAATGAACAGGCAAATTCACAAATACAGAACCCACAAGGACTAACTCTGTGTGTGTGTGTGTGTGTGTGTGTGTGTGTGTGTGTGTGTGTGTTAGAACTGCCTGCTCATTACCTCCCTTTAGATGTTTAAAAGGAATCAGCTTTTTCCGGTCTGAAACAAAGTTCTGATTGTCCCCACCAAATCTGTCTCCAATAGTTTTCCATTCTCAGTAAGTGACAACTTGCTGTTGGGATGACTGAAAACCATACACTTTCTTCTTCTCTCACTGCCAAGAAACCCAAAGTCTGGCCATTTCTCACACACCCATGTAGTCCAAACACCATTCTTTTTTGCCTGTTTTGTTGTGATAATCTCTCCTATAGCCCATTCTCTATGGATAAAAATGTTTAAAATAAAACATTGAAAATCAGTAGAATAAAAATTAAGGCACGTAAGTGAAAACTTGCCACTAAAATGTGATCTGAACAGCATTTGTGTAATCTGGAAATTGATAGAAATGCAGAACCTCAGGCCTGCCCCTCCACCCCAGCTTACTGAGTCAGAATCTGTGTTTTAGCAGGATCCCTTAGGGATCCATATGCATGTTCATTGAGTTAGCAAATACTGAATCATTGCAGTAGGGAAAACACATGTTTATGGCTTTTCTCCTCCACCACAATACAAACTTTCTAAATCTGAGCCATGATTTCTGGAGGATTAAGAAAAGATAGGACCGCTGAAACGGGTTTGGCTCAGTAGATAGAGCGTTGATCTGTGGACTGAAAGGTCCCAGGTTCGATTCTGGTCAAGGGCATGTACATTGGTTGCAGGCATATCCCCAGTGGGGGTGTGCAGGAGGCAGCTGGTCAATGATTCTCTCTCATTGATGTTTCTACCTCTCTATCCCTCTCCCTTCCTCTCTGTAAAAAAAATCAATAAAATATATTTTTTTAAAA
The DNA here is from genome assembly GCA_963924515.1 of Vespertilio murinus. Classification (NCBI taxonomy): domain Eukaryota; kingdom Metazoa; phylum Chordata; class Mammalia; order Chiroptera; family Vespertilionidae; genus Vespertilio; species Vespertilio murinus. The sequence continues at coordinate 95,656,642 of OZ004708.1, forward strand.
TAAAAAAATTTAAAAAAAGAAAAGGTAGGACCCAATGACTTAAAACTATATTATTGGCTAACTTTGCAAGCTGTGTGCCTCCCCCTCCAGGCCTTGGAATCCTGGTATTTAGAAAGTTTGGAAAAAATCTAGTGTTGGAATAAAGAACTGTCCCTAAGCTGAAACCGTTTTGGCTCAGTGGATAGAGCGTTGGTTTGTGGACTAAAAGGTCCTGGGTTCTATTCCAATCAAAAACATGTACCTTGGGTGTGGGCACATCCCCAGTGGGAGGTGTGCAGGAGGCAGCTAATCAAGGTTTCTAACTCTCTATCCCTCTTTTCCTCGTTCTAAAAAAAAATCAATAAAATAGTTTTTAAAAAAAGAAAAAGAAAAAGAAAGAACTGTCCCTAAGCCTGAAGATACAGTGTGTGTAGGGGGTTCCATTTTGACAATGTTTCCTTCACTACCATGAGCTTTCAGTTGTTTCTTTGGCTGGACAAAAACGGTGATTACTCCTGCTTTTCTTCTCTTCTCACTGCCTAATAAGACTCCAGTGCTGGCCTGCCTGTTCTTACTCCTTAACCTGATTTTTGGAGCCTTGAACAATTTAACTGTAAGCTTTCTTTCTGTTTCTCCATTTCGTAGCCTTCGTTGAAGCTATATGCCTCTCAAGCTGCCCTTTGTCCTTCCCTCCGTCCACACTTTTATTCATGGTGGCACACCCACCAGTGATGTCTTTCCCCATCTCCTCTATTCATGCTGAGCTCCTCATAGTCCTCTCTGTAAACATCTCAGCCCATTCCCGCTGGAAGTCAGAGCCAGTCTGTACCGGAACTTTGACCTGAGCAATCCATTGACTGTTATGCATTGTGACATTGTTTCCATTGTCGTCTTAAATTATTCAAACACTTTACTATTATTTAACTTGCAATATATTTGTATTTTTAAATGTCCATAGCCCTTAGACAAGACTTAAATGTAGTAGCTACCGATCAAATGTGCAATGGCATAAAGACCATGATAGTTATTTGAAAGATTAGTTTATTGATTAGAATACTAAGCAGCATTCATATCTCATAAATACATTTGTATTGTCAGAGATTTTAGTACTTATTTTCTTTGAGGTCTTCAATTATTAACTGGAAGTGTTCAAGTAAGAAAATTTGATAAGCCAGTAAGAGAAAGAGAAATATCACATGATCTCACTCATTTACGGAATGTAATGAACAACATAAACTGATGAACAAAAAATAGATCCAGAAATAGAGAAACATTGATCAGACCATCAAACTTAGAGGGAAGGTAGGGGAGGGTGGGAGTAAGGGGGGGAAATCAACCAAAGGACTTGTGTGCACGCATATAAGCCTAACCAATGGACACAGACAATAGAGAGGTGAGGGCATAAGTGGGGGGAGTAGGAAGGGGGAGGAATGGGGAGTAAGGACACATATGTAACACCTTAATCAATAAAGAATTTTTTTTAAAAAAAGAAAACTTGATATCAAGGCTAGGCCTTTTCAAAAACTAGTGAGGATAGATGGCATTTTCCTCAAATTTATACTGTAGCTTTCACCTCTTCACCAGGTTGGCATGAAGTAGGAAAATAGAAATTGGTACCTGGACTATGTTATAATATAAAGGATTAAAGGCTTTTTTTTAGGCTAAGATGGCACAAAAGCTGATTTCAGAAATCAAAGACCAAAGAAGTTAAAGTAGATGCCCCCAAAATCCAAAAAATACATATTTATATTTGTAGTTTTTGAGTATTTACCAAAATAGCTTTCCTTAAGAATCATTGTGATTTAATTAAGTATGTTATTTTATTGTTTTTTATTTAAATTCTTTATAATTTAAAGTATTACATAACTCCCTTTTTCCCTATGACCTCTACCCAGCCACTCCCTGCCCTCCCCCCAGCCACTCCCTCACCCTCCTACTCTCTGTGTCAATTGGTTATACTCATATGCATGCATACAAGTCCTTTGGTTGATCTCTTACCCCTCCCCCCAACACCTTCCCTCTTAGGTTGGATGGTCTGTTCGATGCTTCTATGACTCTGGCTCTATAAGTTATATAAAACTAATTACATTTTCTATTAATTGAATCTCCAAACTGAAAAATCAGGGAAAAAATGTAATATGTATAGCAGAAAATTATTTTTGAAAAGCATTGCCAATACTTCCTTAGGATATCTTTGTGGAGGGAAAACGGAAACATATGTACTACATTGAAGTTTTATCATATGCATAATTAACCTATTCAAATTCAACACTAAGCAAAAGAGAAAAGTAAATTTAATGTGACAGATGGATCGAAATACAAATTATCAAGTGTGTTCAGCAACCTTCCTCATGGTCTCATCATTCATCATATATTTGGCATACATGTTCCTATAAGGGATTTAATATACAATGTCCTAGGTCTGATTACCTGAGCAATTCATTGACTATTATGCATCATTTAGGCAATATTCTAGAATAATTGTGAATATATAGGAATAAGGTGTAATTAACAGAAGATTTATATGCTTTATATTAGGAGACATTCTCTCTGCATCTCTCTCATTTCTGCAAGTCTCTCCACCTCTTCCTCGTGTAGATTTGTTTATATTTCAGGGTAACAAAGACCATGTCCCTGGGAGAATGATGGGCACATTTGTCAGAAGTCCCTTATAGGGCTGAAGATTTCCTGAATTGGGCATTCCTCGGTATGATACAGATCCACTGTGAAGAGCATTCCACCTTAGTTTACTCCCCATTACCCCCAGTGAGATTAGAGGGGAGAAGAACTGGTGTGAATACAAGCTCGTGACACCTGGTGTGGTTTATAATTAACCACCAAGTCCATTGAGGGTCATTATTTCCTACCCAATGGAATCTATGCAAATCTAACTAATGCCTGCTTCTTAAGGACAACTTCACCATTTGACAATTTGTAGTTAAACCAGGTGCAAAATATTTTATTAATATATCACAGCTAACCAAAATGCTAGTCTTTAGTGGTCTTCAGTTGCTCAACAACATTTCGAAACTACTTGAATTATTTTAGGAAGGTACATTGAAGAGTTTGAGAATGACAAGAACTGAAAAGGAAAACTAAATTATGGGTGAAAAAATAAAAAAGAACCCAGCAAAGTAAAATGGTTTAAAATTAACAAAATGAACATTCGTAGACATGTATGTGAAGTCCTAAATTTTAGCTTAAAATATAGCTGCCCAAGAACAAAGTACAAGAAGTTCAAATAAGTAATTCACATAAACACAAAAAAAGAAAAAAAAATACCCCGGAGACTTGAATTTCCAAAAATAAGAAAGTAAAATAACCCAAACTTTCTCTCCTGCTAGAAACAATTAGAAAACAGGACAAAACATAGAAAAATTACTATTTCCAGGCACTGAATAATAGGCAGTACAGAACTGTGATTCTAAAAAGGCAGAAAAACATTTTCTGCCTAAGGAAATCCTGAATGTGGGGCAAGGAGAGGGAATACAGTGTCTAACAATCATGCTTGAGAGAGAGAAACTGGAGATTGGTGAGGATGAAGCAGCTAGAGTTACAGAGAAAATGCCAAACTGAGGAACTCACACAGAGAAATAGTTCCAGAAATGTACATAGGTGTCCTCTTGACTCTTGGGTTTAAGACCATTCTACACATGTATAAGTAAAACCCAACAATGATGAACCAGAACAACTTTCAAGGACAGAACTATTACCAGGAAGCTGTAAGACTGACAATTTGGAGAGCTCACCCAGAACTGACAATTACTCAAGTTCTCTCTAGGAGGAATGGAGAGATTTTGTTGAACATGTAGACCATTAAGTAGAGACCCCTGAGGCCCAAACCTGGAAAAAAAAAAGGAGCTAAAATAGCTCTACAATACCAGTTATTCAAAACCTACCCTACAAGATTTCAAAAGACTCAAACCAACCTTTTAATGCATATATAATTTAACTGCCTGCCTCAAAATGAAAGGCCAGTATTCTTTAAAGAAAGAAGCACAACAGAATCCAGCACTTAACACTGTAAAATATAGAACAGTCAAATGTTCCACAGCCAATAGAAACAGACTCAGAACTAACAGGAAAGAAGAAAGGAGTCATTAAATCACCAATTATAAATGTGTTCCATATATTCAAGGGCATAAAGAAAAACATAAATATATTTTTAAGACAAATATGGACAAGGTAGGAAGTGTTGATGAAAAAAATAAACTCTAAAATAAAAATACACTAGGAAAGAGTAACAACCAATTATACACTGTATAATAAAAGATCAAAGAACTTAAAGACTTAGCAATAGAAACTATACAAATTAAAGCACAATTAGGAAAAAGACTTCTAATAATTAACTATAGTGATCTGTAAGCAATAATAATGTCTTCATACATATCGAATTAGAGTCATTGAAAAGGGAACACAAAAATACTGTAAGAAGTAATGATCAAAACTTTTTCCAAATTTGATAACAATTGAAAGCCTACATTTCCAATTATCTTAATAGACTCTAAGCAGAACAAACTCTAAAAATAAATATATCAATAAACATTATAACAAAATTCCTACAACCCAGTAAAAAAGAGAAAAACTTAAGAGAAATAGATAAAAGAAAAGGCATGTTATGCACACACACAAAAAAAAACATAAGTAAGAATAACAGCAGTTATCATATCAGAAATTACATAAACCAGAAGATAACAAAATAGTATATTTAAAGTACTAAAAGTATCAACATAGAAACCTACAAAATGCCTCTTAGAATGAATATACAGCAAGAAATAAAAGAATAAGCAATGTTGAGACACTTAGTCTAATTGACCATAAAGAAACTCTCAACATACTTTAAAACATTAAAACCACATGCATCAATCAAAGTCTATCTAGACAACCACAATATTTGAAAACTAAGAAGTAGACTTCTACCTGCTGTGCAACATTGTGTATTTACTTAACTCTATTGTATTGCACATTTAAAGACTTAGTGAGTGTAAATCTCATGTTAAGTATTTTTACCATAACTTTTAAAAGAAACACAATTCTGAATTAAAGGGGAAATTTAAAAAAAAATAGAAAACACAGAACTAGGAAAACTTCCTCTTCTAGTCAATATTTGAATAATGCCTTAAAAGAATTGGAAAGCAGTTAGTGCAGGACTCTGGAAGAGAAGAGGAGAACAAACAAGGTGAGCTGGTGGTTGTACCAGAGGGGGAGCCAAGCAGCCCAGAGTTCTTACCAAGTTCAGGAGACAGAGGCTGGAGTCTGAGCAGTTTTAAAGCAGAAATTGGAAAGCGGAGTACCAAAGAGCATAAGCTGTGCGGAGAGAGAGAAAACGCTGGAACCCGGTAGAGGTCTTCGCTGTGTACTGGCCTGTACATGCATGAGAGGAAGCAACCTGATGCTGTGGAGAGAACCACTAGAAAAGAGTGAGCAGAACAATTGCAGTGTGAAAAAGTTTGTTTTTTCATTAGCCAGAATGGAAAGGCTCCATATTATGGAGGGTGGGGCAAAAGTGGGTTCACAGTTGTGAGTATGCCAAGCACAGAGCTTATTCTTATATTATTATCTGTTAATTATCGTGCCCCATTCCATACAAACAATTGTAAACTTTATTTCACCCCACCCTGTTATAGGCTATCAGGGAGAATCCTCAGCTGGACTAAATATCCCTCCTCTACAGGCAGCTCTGGACCAGCCCTCACAATCTTTAAAATCAGGCCTCCAAAGGTTCCAGTTGTTTCTGAGTAACTTTACTGTGCTACAGAGGAAAACAAAACATTCTTAAATGAAACAATAAAAATATAGCAACTAATAATGTAAAATTCAAAAGGACCAACCATCAAAAAAACCCATCATATGTAAGAAGATAGAAAAATAGCACCTATAATGAAGAGAAAAGAAATCCATAGAAAATTCCCAAAATGACACAAATGATGGAACAAAAGAAAAGTGTTCTTATTTTAAGCTGAATTGTGGCTTTGAAGTTGAAGTTTTGTTTATGGCTTTGTTTTGGTTGAGGGTGGGGATAAAGAAGGGATTTTGTACTATAATCCAGGCGGAATGCTTTGTGGTTTAAAACAAATGTCCCACTGAAAGCAATTAGAATATAATTATTTTAGGCTAAAACAGGAAAAAAATCTTAAAAATTCATATGGAATCTCAAGAGGCTTTGAATAAACAAAACTATCTTTAAACAGAAGAACGAAGTTGGAGAACTCACACTTCCTGAATTCATTGTGATAACGCTGTGGTACAGACATAGAGGCAGACATGTAGACCAACGGAATAGAAGAGTCCATAAATAAGCCCAAACATATACAGTAAAAGGCTTTTTATAAAGGTGCCAAGATTATTCAATAGGAAAGGGACAGTCTGTTCAAAAATGATACTGGGAAAACTGCATATCCACATGCAAAAGGATAAAGTTGGAGCCTCCCTGTGAAACATTTACAAAAGCTAACTCAAAATGGATTAAATACAAACCTTAGAGCTACCACTATAGAACACTTGGAATAAAACATAGAAGAAATCTTATGTCCTTGGATTTTTAAAAATATTCTGGTTTCTCTTCAGACTGTATAAATCTTTTGCCTTTTACAACTTATTCTGTTTGGAATATGCCGTTTCTATCATTATATTTTGGAAGCGTGTAAGGCGCTGTCTGGTTTCACAGTTTCACAGCTGGCAAGAGAGTTTTCCTCAGAATGAATCACACCTCACGTCTCACCTATACCTGATGTAGATGATACTTAGATGAGATTTTGCACTCAGAGTTGCTGCAGAAATGGGTTAAGACCTTTGGGATTGGGCTCACTCATTTGTGGAATATAAGGAACAACATAAACTGAAAAATAGGGCCAGAATCATAGAAGCATCGAACAGACTGTCCAACCTATGAGGGAAGATGGGGGTGAGGGCATAAGAGATCAACCAAAGGACTTGTATGCATGCATATTAGCCTAACCAATGGACACAGATGGGGGTGGGGGATGAGCTGAGGAGTGGGGGAGGGTGGGAAGAGGTCAAGGGGAGGAAAAGGAGACATATGTAATACTTTAAATAATAAAGAATTTAAATTTAAAAGAAGACATTTGGGGCTGTTGAAATGGGGCTATTGTGAATATATTTTGCGTGCAAGAAGAACATGAATTTGGGGGAACCAAAGGACAGGATACTATGAGCTGAATTTGTGTCTACCCCCCCCCAAAAAAAAATTCATACAAGCCTCCATCCCTCAGAATGTGACTAATTTTGGAGAAGGGTTTTTAAAAGAGGTAATTAAATTAAAATGAGGTCATTAGGGTTGACTCTAGTCCAATGTGACTGGTGTCCTTAAATGAAGAGGAAATTTGGCCACAGAAAGGCACGGAGGGAAGACTGCCATCAACCAGTCAAGGAGAGAAGCCTCAGAAGATACCGGCCCTGCTGACCCCTTCATCTTAGGCTTCCAGGCTCCAGAACTGTGGAAAAAAATTTTTTAAAAATGTCTGTCTTTTAAGGCACCCAGTCTCTGGTACTCTGTTATGGTACCCTAGAAAACTAATATCCCATATGACCTAGCAATTCTATTTCTGAGCATATACCCCAAAAAAGTAAACGAGAATGTCAATAAATATTTGGACACCAGGTTTTTCAAAGTGCATGGAATATAAACATATAATGGTATATTATTCAGCCTTAAAAAAGAAAGTTTGACACATGCTATCACATGGATGAAAAGATATTATGCTAAGTGAAATAAGCCAGTCATTCAAAGACAAATATTGTATAATTCCATTTATATGAGGTTTCTCGAGCAAATTCATAGAGACAGGAAGTAGAATGGTAGTTGCCAGGGACTGGAAGGGGGGAAGGGTAGAGTTAGTGTTGATGGGTAAAGAGTTGTAGTTGGGGAAGACAAAACACTTTCTGGAGATGGCTGGTGGTGAAGGGTGCACAACAGCATGAATGTACTTAATGCCATAGAACTGACGCTTAAAAATGGTTAAAATGGTAAATTTTACATTATATTATATCACAAAATCAAGGAGAAATAAACACCTTTTTAGACTAACAAAATATGAGAAAATTCATCAGCAGCATACCAGCAACCATACGCGATGTTAAAGAATGATGGAAAATGTTATTAGTTCGATATTGGCTCTACATTAACTAATGAGCACAGAAAGGGATAAACATAAGGATAAGTACAAAAGACATTTTTCTCAGTTTTACTTTCAGTCATAGATATAAAGTAAAAATAATGACAACGTGTTGGGGCGTAGTTAGTGCATTGCAGAAGCAAAATGTTTGAAAATAGCTCAAAAGACAGGAGGGGAAAGTGAGTATGTTCTGCCGTGCTTTTTACACCATATGGGAAGTGGTATAGCATCACTTGGAAGTTAAACCCTAACTTTTAAATGATGCTAAAGTTAAATGCTGAAAAATAAAACAACAAGGTATAGATTAAAAAAAATAGTTATTTTTTTAAAAGTTCAGTTCAGCAGAAGGAGGGAAAAGAAACAAAGATTAGTAAGAGAAGTAAACGAGAGAGGCACGCTGGTAGATTTAAACTAAACCATTTTGATAATAATGGTAAACATGCCTTACTTCAGCTAAGGTCTTCCAAAAAAACAGATGCCAAAATGGGATAGCTGTTCAAGAGATTTGCTGGGGAACATGCCTGTGAAGGAGCAAAGAGAGGTAGCTGAGGTAGTCTGGCAAAGACTTGAGACCACAATATCAACCTGACATCTATCTGTGAAAGAAGAGAAAGAAGAAAGGAGATTGGGAAAGACAAGCCTCAAGCCATTGCACAGTTCTGAGAATGTCACAGCAGGCTAATGGAAGCTCATTAAGCAACAGTTCCCCATTAGAGGCAGAATGTCCCAACACTTAGCAACCCCACTGTGCTGGGAACAACCCAGGGGAAGCATGGTCCAGTATGGACATGTGTTATATCTGATCTAACTCTGCTTCCACAGAAGGTTTGCTTGCAGGGAGATTGAGCAGCAAATCCCCAGGAGCTCCATACTTCATCTTTGCTGTGCACAGATCCACAGCCTAGACATCTTCATGGGTCCACTGACCTCTTCTCCTGAGGGTAAACTTCATGAGATTGACACAGTTATTGCTACAGTTGGTCTTGGGGCCACAGCTGGTTTGATAATCTCCCTCCTCTATCATCCACTCTGTTTCCCTCCCCTCAACTAATGTCAGGGTAGGCCTCGGTGTCTTATCTGGTTGTGTAAACCAAACTTTCACTTTTGAAGGATCTAAGTCCATGAACATTATGTCATTCTCAAGGTTTACTGCACATGTGCACATGTTCATTCAGTTACAGCAGGGTAAGGGAGCAACAAGGGATCACCTGGGTACCACAAATGTTCCTTTCTATCCCCACTTTCTACTCTCAGGTCAATACTCCTATTCTCACTTGTTGGTCCCTAAAGGGCTCTAAAATGCCCTGGCAGCATGTATAGTACATCATCTATCCAGTGTTTCCCAAACTTTCGACATATGTGTACCCCTTCTATAATTTTCATAATGCTGAGTACCCCTCGTCAAAAAAAATGAATGCATTTTAATAACAATCAAAATATTTTTATTTTTTTGGTACAAACACAAAATAATAATAAACAAAAAATAAAATTATGCATAATAAAATATAAATAAATTTATATTATAAATAACATTTATTTGCACCGGACCATCTCAGGCCTCACAAGACTGTCTTGACTCATGAGAACATAGAATTAGGTGCAGCTAAGCACGGTGCAGTGCATATCCCCACCAAACTCCGGTGCAACGTGTATCCCCACCAAACTCTTCCAGTACCTCTGGGGGTATGAGTACCACACTTTTGGAAACATTGAATTCTATACTAATAAAAGGGAAATGTGCTAATTAGACCAGGAGACTTCCAGACATCCTTCCAGACAAAGCCATGGTGGTGAGGCTGAGGCAGAGGCAGTTGGAGCCAATTAGGCCAGGAAGGAGGGCAGTTAGGGGTGATCAGGCCAGTGAGGGGTCAGTTGGGGGCTATCAAGCTGGCAGGAGAGCCTGTTGGGAGTGAGCAGTACAGCAGTGGGGAGGCAGTAGGGGTGAGCAGGCCAACAAGCAGAGTGGTTAGGGGCAATCAGGCAGCTGGCAGGTGAGCGATTAGGAGCCAGCAGTCCCAAATTGTGAGAGGGATGTCTGACTGATGAATCAGGCCCAATCCCACTGGCAGTCGGACATCCCCCTAAAGGTTCCAGATTGGAGAGGGTGCAGGCCAAGCTGAGGGACACCCCCCACCCCATGCATGAATTTTGTGCACTGGGCCACTAGTAGTTCAATAAGATCTTATTGATACTATCCTAATAGTAGTATGTCCCCTTTGGGGATAAGAATCTCTAACCTGAAAGAGCCCATATTTTTAGCAATGAAAAACACAAACCCTCCTAATAGGGTAGTAATTACACTCAATTTTCCATAAACATTAAACTATTTTAAAAAATAAAAGCATCTTAATTTTTTAAGAAGAGGGAGAGTCTTACATATAAGAACAACTAATGGACACAAAACTCTGGGAAGGGAGGGCATGTATGGGAGGGGGGGGGCAAGGGTAAGCTATGTACACAGATAATACCTTAATAAATTAAAAAAAAAAAGAGGGAGAGTCAGGTTATGTCACTCCTTTGCTCTAAACACTGCAGTTACCCCCCATTTCATTCTGAGTCCAGGCCAAAGTTTCCTCCTAGGCCTCCCTCCATTACCCTCCATTCATCTGCTACTAGTCTTCTCATTCAAAGCAGACTTTTGGCATAGAACCTTTGCACTGAACCTTTTCACTACCTGGAATGCTCTTCCCTCATATCCCCATAATTCCCTCATCTCTTTAAGTCATTATTTCAAATAGTACATATAACAAATAACCCTCAAAAAGACAAAGAGCCTGATTGAAAGAAAATAGGCACATGATATGAATAAACTCTTCACAAATCCAAATACTAGAAAAGAAGATATGATCAACTCATTAGCAAGTAATGAAATGCAAATTAAGACCACAATGGAAAGCCACTGCTTCCCTATTGCACAGGCAAAAATCACAGTGTCTGACAATTTCAAGTCTTGATAAGAATGTGGAACAATAGTAACTCTCTTTTGGAAGTGAAAATAAATAAAATGTTTTTAAGGTAATTCAGCATTTTCTGGTGAAATTAAAGCTCTATGATATAGCATTCCACTCCTAAGTGTAGACTTTATCTCCAGTACATAGCCAGGATAAAAGTACAGTAGTATTCATAGAAGCATCATATAAAATAACCCCAAGCTATAAATGATCCAAGAGCCTCAAAATAGAATCAGTATAAAAACTAACTATAAATATAATATTTTAGATTATATATAGATCCATCATCATGGATAAAACTTGAAAGAAGCAGTCAAAAAAGAAAAAGGTGTATAATTCACTTGCATAAATAAAAATAAAAAAAACTAAAGTCCTTGGATAATAAGCTATAAGAGTAGATAAATCTATAGAGACAAGCAAGGACAGATGGGTATATTTTTCTGGTTGATGTTATGTCTAGTGGGGGAAGATTCTGTCTGACTGTGGAGAGGCTTATGGCAAGTTGCTACTTGGCCAGAGTGGTTCATAGACATTGCTTTGAATTGTATTTTGCTGTTGTTTTTGTTTTTGTTTTTTATTGTCGACACTATTACAGATGTCTGCCATTCCCTTCCTCTTTCACTCACCTCTACCCAGCCCCCACCACCCCCTTCTGATCATCACCACATTATTGTCTGTGTCCATGCACTATTCATATACACTGTATGGACAGATTATTATGATCTCTGAAAGCATAATAATCTGGCCACCCAGTGTGTGCGTGTGCGTGTGCGTGTGCGTGTGCGTGTGCGTGTGCGTGTGCGTGTGTTTGTGTGTGTGTGTGTGTGTGTGTGTGTGTGTGTGTGTGTGTGTGTGTTAGAAGCCCGGTGCATGAATTCGTGCATGAGTGGGGTCCGGCCAGCCTGGCCAAGGGAAGGGGACATAGGCGGTTGGCTGGCCTGCCTGCTGGTGGAACTCCAGGTCAAGGGGACAATTTGTATTTTAGCCTTTTATTATATAAGATATACACTGAGTGCCAGATTATATTATGTGTTCACATATCATAATAATCTGGCCACTCTGTATGTTCTTTGGCTATTCTCTCCACCTTCTTTCATGTAGTCCCCCCATCCCCTTCTCCTCTGACCTCTGTCAGTCTGTTCCATGTATCCATGCCTCTGGTTCTATTTTGTTTGTTAGTTTATTTTATTCATTGAAGTCCACATAAATTGTATATACGTTTTACACACTCTTCTGTATGTAGCAAATATTTCACAAGAAGAAAAACAAACAAATCCCAAAGAGACAAATTGAAGATGGATCAAAATCTGTAGCCATCAATATGAATGAAAGAAAGATACAGCCATAAAATTAAAAAACTACATTTTTTTTCGCAACTTTGGTCAGGGCTTTGGCTTGCTTTGAGTACCAATTATCTAATATCTGTGTTGCTGCCTATGCGTTTTACTAGGTGTTAGCTGATATAGACTGAACTTCTATTTAGTAAATGTAAGTAGTCAACAAGAGGCCTTAAATTACATCAAGACATATTGCATTGTGTAATATTGTTTTTTAAAAATAAGATAAGATGATGCTAGGGCTTGCAAAGCAGCAAAATAAGACACTTTAGATATAAGGCATGCCTTTAATTGGAAGAGAAAGTCACAAAATTAAAGTGCAATAGTCTTGAGGGATGGAGGGTAAGAATGCATTGCTTCTTCCCTGACCCATGTGGCTCAGTTGGTTGGGCATCATCCCATACACTGAAACGTCTCCATTAGATTCCAGGCCAGAGCACATGCCCAGGTTGTGGGCATAGATGTTTCTCTCACTCGCTCCCTCTCCTTTCCTCTCTCTCTAAAATAAATACAAAAATTTTTTAAGAGAATGCCTTGCATCCTCCTACTCCCAGGATCTTGAATTAAATTCCCTTTAATAAATGTCTTACTTTTGAATGTCAGTTTTAAGCAGGTCCATTACACAATTTGGCAAAAATTCATTTCAGACTGTTGCCAGGATTATTTCCTAATCATGCAGGATAGGATTGTTTGAAAAATAAACTAAGGGAGAACTAGTATTTGAAAGTAGATCTCTCTAATTTCATAAGCTTTGTCAGCTGCCATGTCACATAGTCTTTCTAAAATAGCTCCAGATGACTTTCAGAACCATCTACTCAATCTCCTTTTGAGGCCATATCCCTAATCAACTTTGGGGAAAAAAAGTAGAAATAGTTTCAACAATATGATCACATTTGTGTTGAGATATCCCTGCAGGTGCAAGTCTAGAAATAAAATGTAGAATGATATCATGGAAAGCCCCCTGGATCAGGGTCCAACAACTTTAATAGATTGTGTGACCTTGAGCAAGTCCTACAAGCTTTATATGCAGCTAGTCTGAAAGCTGTGATAATATCTGTCTAGCTAATCTCTCATTGGATGGACCAACTGATATGAAAGATATGGAAATGATTTGTAAATTTTAAATCACTCTGCATATATTATGCTAATATAACAGAAGCCAAATGGAGAAGATGCTCAAAACTTCTACTATTTAGAGTCCTCAGACATTATATTCTTCTAATGGCAACTCTCTTCCCAGTTAGATATGGCAGCTCACCTCATCAGATTTAATGGTGCTAGTCACTTAATTTCTATCTCGAAATGTCTAAATCCACAGAGGAATGTGATTGGGAAAGACAGAATGACATAAAGGATTGGACTAATTTGGGGTAAATTAGTCATCCCCTTATGGGGTAAACTATAAAGGAGATAAATCTATAGAGACAAGCAAGGACAGATGGGCACATCTTTTTACCTTAGATGTGTGAAGCAGATGATGGCTCATGTCCTAGCTATTCTAAAGCTTAATATAAAGAGTGCACTGAGATAGGAATCCTGCTGACTATCCAGCCATAGAACATATGCTTTGAAGTTTTTCTGTAATAAAGGTGAGAGCTTGGCTGCAACCCAACTCTCACCAGGTCCTCCAGTGCAGGCTCATTTTCTAGATTGACCTGCCAGCATAGCAGTTGCAAACTATGGCTGCAAAAGAAAGTTCTTTGCGGTGCAAAATAAACTGGATCATATAGGGCCTGAGTCTGTGACCTTGGCCTTGTTATCTGTGCTCTAACTAGGTGAGGGAATAGGCCCAGATGGTAACAAGATGTAGAACACTTTGCATAAATCACTCTGTACTTACATAGATCAGAGATGACTTCTGAAACTGAATCTTTGATGACCTTTGTTATTTCGCCCCTAGATATTTAGTCCATGGTTGTACAGAAGCAAAAGTGGGGAGACAGATGGTCTAGCTGGAGGGAAGGGAAAGAGAACAAACATAAAGGGAAGGAAGAAAATGTCAGAATTTTGGCCAATGCCACATATCTACACTATAAAAGAGAAATATGCAAATTGACCATACCTTCACAATGCCCACATGCCAATCAGGAGTGAGCATGCAAATTAACCCAATAAATATGATGGGTTAATTTGCATGTGCAGGCGCAGAACAGCCGGGTGGAGTGGGATGCCTGCTATGAAGGGGGGCGGGGGGCGCCAAGGAAGCTATAGGAGCAGCATTTTGGCTGAAGTGGAGAAGACTAGAGGCTCCAGCCAGAGCAGAGATGGAAGGCAGTGGCCAGAGTGAAGGCCTGGGTCCCAGGTGCTGGCAGCCAGGAGAAGAAATGCCTATTGCACGAATTTTCATGCAACGGGCCTCTAGTGTGAAATATAATAGAATGCTTATTAATCTCAAAGCATGAAAATTAGGTAAGCATAGACATTAGTTGCTGCAGTACAAAGCTCAGCCATAAAAATGAAATATCTCCCCTTCAACAGAATACATTATCATAAAACAAAATATAGGATTTACTTAGATTGGTAAATATTCATGAGAGGTCTCCAACCATGAGTCATGCTGTAAAAGAAAATAATATGTAAACTGTGAACACTTGAGAAGAATTCCAAAGTTATAGGGATCAGAGGCAAGGCCACTGTCTGGCTGGGGATATTTCAGCAGTGCAGACAGCTCTTTCCAACCCTTGTTACTAAGGAAGTTTCAAAGCTGATCTATAAATAGCTCCTTGCCATTGCCCCATGGACTGAGGTTCTGCAGCAGCACTGCAGCGGAGTACAGCTGAGGATCAGATTCCAATCATGTCTACCTTTCTGGCTTTTCACAGGAAGCAAAATAGAAAAATAAGCCCCACAGGGAAGAAAATGGAATAAGAAGTTGATAGAGATACCGTGTGACACTGCAATGGCTCTTTTTTGTTGAGCAATCCTGAAATTCCTGAAGCTGTGAAAATAATACAGACATTTTTTCCTAAACTGGGTAGGAGGAGTTCAGCTGTGATACTCTCAAGGTTGGCATCTAATGCCTGTTCTTCATAAGTCTATGAAGAAGGTATTAATATGGTAATCTACTATCTTTTCCTTTATTGAATAAACTCTTAATTCCATTGCAAACTTTATTCCATCCAAAACATTCATATAATAGATTTTTTTTAATTTGTCAACATTCTTATTAAATAAATTGTAAACTTTCTCTCCTACACATCAGCATTTTGGCCTCCTTTCCCTTAATATTTATTTCTATTTTCTTTTGAATGTGTACCCACCAAATAACTAATGACTTTTAAAATGTTAATTTCAACAGATGTAACATCAGTTTGGAGAAAAAAAAATAGCTGAACTCAAATTACTAGACATCATTCCAGCAGGGAGTTTTGATCAATATTGCTGCATTTAGAACCTTCTTGCCTAATCTTTGGTAAGTGCATGGATAAAGTAAAATTCATTTCAATGTCTGTCCCCTTATCCTTTCTGCTCTTGGAACGCTTCTACCCAGAGGGTCTGTGACCATGTCCTGAACCCACCTAAGCCTGCTTAGGGTGTCTTACTCTCTCCTTTTCCTCTTTCAAAGCAACATTTAACTGTTTCCTCAAAACTAATCTGTAAATTCAATGCAAGCAACGTCCATTAGGATTACTAAGCAAATTATAAAATTTGTCTGTAGGATTAAATATGCAAGAATAGCCTACAAATGCTTCAGAGGAAGAATAACAAGGGAGGAATTTGTCCTGCAAAATGTCAAAGGATGGTACACAACTACATTGAAATAGTACACAGGTGTAGACAAGCAAATCAATGGGACAAAGAAGAAAAGCCAGAAATATGACTACTAGAGGCCTGGTGCAGTCATGCACCAGTGGGGTCCCTCGCACTGGTGTATTTTGGGAGCCAGGGGTGGACTGTGGGAGGATTCCAGGACATGTTTGGCCTTTCTTGCCCAGTCCCAATCTGCCAGACCCCACCAGCAAGCTAACCTACTGGTTTTAGTGTCTGACCCCTGGTGGTCAGTGCACATTACAGCAACTGGTCAAACGGTGACACTTAGCCTTTTATTAGTATTTTACTGCATAGGATACATATATACATTTAAAATATAAAAAGGTGGCATTTTAAAACTATGGGAAAAGCTATTGGAAAATTGTCTATACATCTATCAAAATAAAAGTTGGATTCCCTGCTGAAATCGGTTTGGCTTAGTGGATAGAGCGTCAGTCTGCAGGCTGAAAGGTCTCAGGTTCAATTCTGGTCAAGGGCATGTACATTGGTTGCAGGCATATCCCCAGTGGGGAGTGTGCAGGAGGCGGCTGGTCGATGTTTCTCTCTCATCGACATTTCTAGCTCTCTATCCCTCTCCCTTCCTCTCTGTGGAAAATCAATAAAATATTTTTCTTAAAAAGAGTTGGATTCCCTACCACACACTGTATACAAAATTAAACTCAAATTACATGATTAAATTATCAAACATAAAATAATTAAAATATACTCTAATAAAATACAGGAGACTAATTTTATAAACTTAAAGTAGGGTAGAAGAAGACAAGATTAAGCAAATAACTTAGTAGAAAAAATAGACAAAGATCTGAACCAATAGCTTATGACTAAAAAGCACATGAGAAGATATTAAGTCTCACTAGAGATCAGAGAAATGCAAACTAAAATAAAATGAGATTTTGTTTTCAGATATTGTGATGGTAAAATTAAAGGTTGGTAATATCTAGAATTATTGAGATTATAGAGAAAAATATTTCTCATATACTCTCTCTGACATGGTTAAACTCACCTTTCTGCTTAACTCTCTGATTCCTCACATATAGCTGAAATAATCTGGGGGGAAATACACACCCTAAATGTCTGGTTTCAAACTCATGATTACAAATCTCTTGTAGCTATATAGTACTGCCCAACAAAATTACTACCTTTTTCTAGCATGTTCATTCTCCCATTCTCCAAAAATATTATTTGCTTTGTGCTCTTCTTTTCTCAAAAATTTGACATTTCCAAACCTCCTATATAACTACTTGCATTATAGCTAATCTTTTCTGACATTCCATTACAAAAAAAATCAGCACTTAGTAATTCCTCATTTTCCCACTACATCAACCAATTTATTTGCATCTACATCTATAACAATTTCTCTGCCTTTTGTTACTATTGATAGTGTCCCTACACTGATCTAAGGCTAATCTTACATTTGTTCTCTGGATCCACCACTTTTTTCCCCAAAAAAATATTTCATTTCTACTTTTCTCATTATTGATTGCTCTCTTATTGGTTCAATTTCATCAGCATATAACCCTATCAGTTAGTATCTATTTCTTTGTCCTCTTCTTAGCAAAATGTCCACTCTTATGAGTTATCTATTTTGCCTTTTTTCACTTCCTTCCATCACATTATATTCTCTACTCAGAGACATTAGGCTTTTATCACCACCACTTCACTGAATCCATAAAAATTAAAGTGACTAATGAATTCCATGCTGCCAATAACTTCCCTTTCCTCATCTTACCTGACCTCTCAGTGCATTCAACAGTGTTCACCTCATCTAACTACTTAAAATGATTCCTACTCATGGACTCCATCACCCTAAAACTATTAGATTTTTTTTCCTACTCACTTGCCACTGTTGGTTTCTCCTACTTTACTTGGAATAAATATATTAAATGATCCAAGACTCTGTTTTCTGTTCTTCTGTCTATATTGTCCCCTTAAGAGATCACTTATATTCCTGTGTACTTGAATACCATCTATATGCTGCGGAATTCCAAGTTTGCATCTTCATTCCTGACATTTACTCAACACCAACTTTGTATATTTAAGATCTTTCTTGAACTACCACATGGGAACCTAACAGTCATTACAAAGTTAATACAGCCAAAGCAGAATTCCTAACATACCACACCAAATCCAAGGCTATTTTCTCTCTCATCTTCCTTATTCTAGTAAATGTCATCTTTAGCCAACAAGTTGCCCAAATTCTAGTAGTTACTCTTTATCCTAGTTTGTCACATCATTAATTAAATTAATCAGCAAGTCTTGTCACCTTCATCTTTGAAACAGATTTATAATCTATTCCATTTTTCCACTTCACTGCTAATACCCTTGTCAAGCCACTTTTCTCTTTTAAATGGATTATTCATCTTTTCTCTTGCATATTTGAAATCCATTCTCCACAGAGCAGTCAGATATCTTTCTAAAACAAATCAGTGGTTTTGTAGTATAACTTGATATCCAGTATTGTGATTCTTCCAACTTTGTTCTTCTTTCTCAAGATTCTTTCTGCTATTCAGGACCTATTTTGGTTCCACATAAATTATTGGAGCATTTACTAGTATTCTAATTTTTAAAAATATACCATTGGTATTTCAATAGGGATTGCATTGAATCTGTAGATTGCTTTGAGTAGTATGGCTATTTTAATGATGTTAATTCTACTAATCCATAAACATAATACATTCCATTTGTTTATATCTTCCTCTATCTTTTTTCAATGTCCTGTAGTTTTCTGAATACAGGTATTTTACGTACTTGGTTAAGTTTATTACTAAGAATCTTAAGTATTTTGTTTCAATGGTAAATGAGATTGATTTTTTTAGTTCCTCTTTCTACAAGTTCATTATTGCTGTATAAAAATGCCTTCAATTCCTGTATGTTAATTTTATATATTGCTGCATTGCCAAATTCATTTATTCAATCTACTATTTTTTGATGGAATCTTTATGGTTTTCTATGTATAATATCATATAATCTGCAAATAACAATATTACTTCTTCATTTCTAATTTGGATGCCTTTTAATTTTTTTTCTTGTCTGATTGCTGAGGCTAAGACTTCCAGTACTGTCCTGTATAGTAAAAGGTTAATATGCAAATCGACCAAACAGCAAAATGGTCACTATGACACGCACTGAAAACCAGTGGGCAGACACTCAATACAAGAGCTGCCGCCTGGTGGTCAGTGTGCTCCCAAAGGGGGAGCGCTGCTCAGCCAGAAGCTGGGCTCACAGCTGCTGAGTGCAGTGGTGGTGGAGGGAGCCTCTCCTGTCTCCATGGCAGCACTAAGGAGCAGCTAGCAGGTGGTTAGTAAGGAGTGAAGAGTCCCAGACTGCAAGAGAGCACAGACCCGGCTGAAGGACCCCTGCTTCCCTGCACAAATTTCATGCACCAGGCCTCTAGTGTTAATTAGGAACAGTAAAGGAGATATCCCTGTCTTATTTCTCTTTTTAAGGGAAATGATTTTAATTTTTTTCCCATTGAGTATGATGTTGGCTAGTTTTGTAATATATGGCCTTTATTATATTGATGTATTCCCACTTTGCTGAGAGCTTTTATCAAAAACAGATATTGGATTTTGTCAAGTGTTTTTTCTGTGGCTATTAATATGATCATGTGATTTTTGTGTTTCAATTTGTTTATGTGATGTATCACATTTACTGATTTGTGAATATTATACCAGCCTTGCATCCCTGGAATAAATTCCATTTAGTCATGGTATATGATCTTTTTAACATAATGTTGGACCTGATTTGCAAATATTTTGTTGGGAATTTTAGCCTCTATATTCATCAGGAATATTGGCCTGTAATTCTATTTCTTGTAGTGTCTTTATCTGGTTTTGGAATTAGGGTAATGCTGGCCTCATAAAAAGAGCTTGGAGGTGTTCCTTCTTTTGGGACTTTTTGGAATTATTTGAAGAGGATAGGTGTTAGTTCTTTGAATGTTTAGTAAAGCTCCCCTGTGGAACCCTCATATACTGCTGGAGGGAATGCAGACTGATGCAGCCTATGTGGAAAACAGTATGGACTTTCTTCAAAAAATTAAAAATAGAACTCCCTTTTGACCCAATGATCCCACTTCTAGGAATAGAACCTAAAATATCAGAAACAACAATCAAAAAGAATATATGCATCTCTAATTTCATAGCAGCACAATTTACAATAGCTAAGATTTGGAAACAGCCTAAGTGCCCATCAGAAGAGGAGTGGATTAAAAAACTGTGGTACATCTACACAATGGAATACTATCCATCTGTAAAAAATAAAGAACTTTTACCATTTGCAACAGCATGGATGGAACTGGAGAGCATTTGCTAAGCAAAATAAGCCAATCAGAGAAAGATAAGTGTCACATGACCTCACTCATATGTGTAATCTAATGAACAATATAAACTGATGAACAAAATAAATCCAGAGACATAGGAGCATGGAACTGACTGTCAAACCTCAGAGGGAAGGTAGGAAAGGGTGGGTGGGCGAGAAGAGATCAACCAATGAACTTGTATGCATATATACATAACCCATGGACACGACAATAAGATGGTAAAGGCCTGGGGTCAGGGGCAGGCAACCAGGGGGAACAGGGACATATATAATACTTTCAACAATAAAAATTTAAAAGGAATAAAAATTATAATCTTTTATCATCTTTGAGAAAGGGGAAATCAATCACTAATGTTACATGTGGTAATCTAACTGGAGAGTAATTGTTTTAAAATTATTAATAACAACTCCAGGAGAATTTTTTAAAATTCCCCTGTGACCAGGGCTTTTGTTTCTGGGAGTATTTTTTATTACTTATTCAATTTTATCAGTAGTTAATCGGCCTATTCAGGCTTTCTGATTCTTTTTGATTCATTTTTGGAAGAGTGTAGTTTTCTAGAAATTTGTCCATTTCATCCACATTGTCTAGCTTGTTGGCATATTCATAATATTTTCTTACAATCCTTTGCATTTTGTGGTGTCAGTTGTTACTTCAGCCCTTTCATTTCTGATTCTATTTGGATTATCTCTCTGTTTTTATACCACCAATCTGTACCATACTCAAGAATAACCTCACCGAAACCGGTTTGGCTCAGTGGATAGAGCATTGGCCTGCAGATGGTATCAGATTCAATTCCGGTCAAGGGCATGTGCCTTGGTTTCGGGCACATCCCCAGTGGGGGTTGTGCAAGAGGCAGCTGATCTATGATTCTCTCTCATCGATGTTTCTAACTCTCTATCCCTCTCTCTTCCTCTCTGTAAGAAATCAATAAAATATATATTTTAAAAAGAATAACCTCAAAATGGGTAAATGTAAGTTGTAAAACCATAAAAATTCTAAAAGGAACCATAGGCAGCAAAATCTCAGACATTTCTTGTAGTTATATGTTTGCTGATACATCTCCAAAGACACAGGAAACAAAGGACAAAATAAACAAAGGGGACTACATCAAAATAAAAAGCTTCTTCACAGGAAAAGAAACCATCAACAAAATGAAAAGGCAACCCACTGTATGGGAGAACATATTTGCCAATGATATATCTAATAAAAGGTTAATATCCAAAATATATAAGGAACTCATACAACTTAACAAAAGGAAGACAAACAATCTAATTACAAAATGGGCAAAGGACCTAAATAGGCACGTCTCCAAAAGTGAACATACAGATGGCCAAGAGACATATGAAGAAATGGTCCAAGTCACTAAATTAAAATGAGAATGAGGTAGTACCTCACACCTATCAAAATGGCTACCATTAACAAATCAACAAAGGACAAGTGCTGGCGAGGAGGTGGAGAAAAGGGAATCCTCATGCACTGCTGGTGGGAATGCAGACTGGTGCAGCCATTATGGAAAACAGTATGGAGTTTCTTCAAGAAATTAAAAATGGAACTGCCATTTGACTCATGATCACTCCTAGGAATATATCCTAATAAACCTAAAACACCAATCAGAAAGAATGTATGCACCCTTATGTTCACAGCAGCACAATTTACAATAGCTAAGATTTAGGAAAAGCCCACGTACCCATCAGTAGATAAGTGTATAAAAAAGCTGTGGTTCATTTACACCATGGAATGCTATGTAGTTGTAAAAAAAAAAAAAAAAAAAGGATCTCTGCCCTTCTGGGGTGCTCAGTGGTTAGAAAGTCAGCCCATGGACCAAAGAGTCACAGGTTCTCAGTCAAGGGCAGGTACCTTGGTTGCAGGTTCCCCAGCCTTGGTAAGGGCACAAGTTGGAGGCAGCCAGGTGAATGGAAACCATTTCCCTTCTAAATCAATGGAAAGCCATTACAAAGTCTTTAGGATTAGGTAGGTGAGGACGGTGTGTGTGTGTGTGTGTGTGTGTGTGTGTGTGTGTGTGTGTGTGTGTGTATTCCTCTAAGAATGTTTCCCCCAGTAGAATTTCACCATCATGTTAGTCCACAGCAATTCAAAACAATCACTTAATAACCCTACCAGTTTATGGCTGCCGAAGCTTCTGCAGGCAAAAGAGGTGAAGTTAGCAAGAGCCCAGGGATGTTGGGAATAAATGCAGTAAAACTGCAATGAAAAATACCACCAGGAGTGCTGAAATACTGACAATAGGTTGAGACTAAATGAATATGTCTACTGAAAAATGAAAGGCTTTCTTGAAGAAATCTGTTTAGCTAGTGGATAGAGCATTTGTCTGAGGACTGAGGGGTCCCAGGTTTGATTATGGTCAAGGACATGTAGATTGGTTGCAGGCATATCCCTGTGTGTGTGTGTGAGAGGAGGGGGGAGAAGGGAGGGTGCAGGAGGCAGCTGATCAATGTTTCTCTCTAATCAATGTTTCTAGCTCTCTATCCCTCTCCCATTTTCTCTGTAAAAAAATCAATAAAATGTTTTTTTTAAAAAAAAAGAAAGGTTTTCTTATTTATAGCATGTTGTTTCATATAAGTGCAAACTTACACAAATATCAGAAAGAATACAAAGAGTATTCTCATCTATCTATACATTTCTAAATTAATCAATTGTTCACATTTAGGTTGATATATATGTGTGTATGTAATTTTTTCTATATTATTTGACAGAAAATTGGAGACATCATGCCCTTTTATCTCATACATCATTCATCCTTTTTCAAAGCCTGCCATTCCTTCTCTTCCCTAGGTGTCAACTCACCTGACTTGGGAAGAGCTTCTCTCTCCTTTCATGGTACACCAATGTTCTAGTTTCTGCTCCTTATCTTTCTTCTCTGAGGAAGGAGGAGGGTAACTCCAATCCTCCCAGTAAACCTAAGCTGAGAATGTTCCCCACTTCTAAGGGCAGTGTCTAACTTGCAATTTATACAGAAACAGTTGATAATTGTCTGGCATAGAAGACAAGTACGTCATACCCCCGGAAAGCCACCGAAAGCTCCATTATTTTGTGATTACAGCTACACTGGGGGTTGTTTGTTTGTTTGTTTGTTTGTTTGTTTTTTAAAACTAGAACCTGACTAAATTGCCCATACCGCCTCCTCATCCATACCTGTCAGTCCTGGCTATACATCAGAATTACATATGAAATTTCTTAAAACTACACACAGCCCTTCTACCAAGGATTATGATTCAGTAAGTCTTTATTGTTGCTGTTGTTGATGTAGGTGTGTTTTCAGCTCGCTGGTCTACCTTAAAGAATTCCCCAACTCAAACACATAGCTAAAGGTTCTCAAATCTAGGTTCCAATAGTACTTCATACTCTTGATTACTGTACTTTTCATATTATTGTATTTATAAAAACCTAGCAAGCATATATTCCTCTGAAAAATGTAAGTGAAACCAGTATACCTGAAATATTTAGCTCAGACAACCATCTATAATAATGAAAGTGTAATATGCTAATTAGACCAGCCATCCTTCCAGGCGAAGTCAGGGCTGCGAAGGCTGAGGCAAGCTGCTGTGGCTATTAGGGCGGAGCCCCTTGCATGAATTTTGTGCATCGGGCCTCTAGTTTTTAATAACTATTCAAACTTATCTGTGATCACTACCAAGAACCCTTAGTAGATTTTGGGAAATGACCAAGAAATATCATTCCCTAAAATATCCTTTACTTAAGGGACCAAATCAATAGCTTGAGGATAAAATTCTACTTAAACATAATTGGTAAGGTGTTTGAAATTTTAATTTCTTGGGTGGTTTTTCTTTCTGTCCCTTTACCGAAAAGACAAAGGAGAAAAAAAGACCTCTTTATTCTAATTGCAAATCCATCACACGAATTATTGGCAGGTTCCCTTTTTGTTGGATGAGCTAATGTAATTTTCAAAACTCCCAACTGAGCTGATGTGATTATGCTCCGTTCCCATTAACTGGGGGTCAGCCTGCGCCAAGCCTCTGCCCCTGACCTCCCATAAGCTGGGTCGATACTGGAGGAAGGGATGGCAGCTGCTCAATAATGAAAGTGCTCCAGTCCTCAGAGGATGTGTAGAAAGGCAGAGCTGGTGGACACTGCTCTCTCGTCATTCACAGGATGTCCAAAGGGACATGCATGACCTCCCCAAGGACAGTGAACCTGTCATAGCAGAGCTAGAAAAACTTCCAAGTTCAACTCTCTGTTGCACCCACGAGGAAGTTGGGGCCCAGAGAAGACACAGCCCTTGCCACAGGCCCGGACTGTGGCATGACTTCTTCCATACGCCTTGCCAGTAAGATGACCTTCTAGAAAAAAATGCAGCTGGGCCCAGTGTAGGGTCATTTGAAGGCGCACTGCCTAGGAAATATGCTGTGGAACATAAAAGCATGTTTCTGCCCCAGGTGAGCCGTGTGTCCCAGGGGGACTGTGTGTCCTGGGAGAGCCGTGTGCCCCGGGGGAGACATGTGCCCCGGGAGAGCCTTGTGCCCCTGGGAAGCAGTGGGACCCGGGGGGAGGGGTGGTGTGAACCAGAGGAGGAGCAGATTCTATTCGTGTGATCCTGAGATAGTCACCATAAAACAAGCAGACTGACAAATGACAGTGGGGAAGGGAAGGAGACCTGGGGGCAGATAAGAGAACAACCGAAGGACTGGTATGCATGCATATGAGTACAACCAATGAACACAGAACTCTGGGGAGGGAGGGCATGAATGGGGTGGGGGGGAACAATGGTAAGCTATGTACACATATAATACCTTAATAATTTTTTTTAAAGAGAAAAAAAGGCATATTTCTTCTATCCTCCATCCCGAAAAGTAAGAATGATGAGCAATGCCGAAACCGGTTTGGCTCAATGGATAGAGGGTCGGCCTGGGGACTGAAAGGTCCCAGGTTCGATTCCAGTCAAGGGCATGTACCTTGATTGCGGGCACATCCCCAGTAGGGGCTGTGCAAGAGGCAACTGATCAATGATTCTCTCTCATAGATGTTTCTAACTCTCTATCCCTCTCTCTTCCTCTCTGTAAAATATCAATAAAAATATATTTTTAAAAAAATTTTAAAATAAAGAATGATAAGCAACTTCAAGGGAAGATTTGCTCTGGCCAGTGTGGCTCAGTTGGTGGGAGCACCTTCTGTGCGCCAAAATGCAGGTTTGATTCCTGGTCAGGACACATGCCTAGGTTGGGGGTTCGATCCGCTGGTTGGGGCTCATGCAGGAGGCAACTGACCAATGTTTCTTTCCCATATAAATCATTTCCTCTCTTTCCCCCCCTCTCTAAAATTAATTTTAAAAAATTAGAATTGTTTGCAGTGGTTTTTAAACAATGTGTTCACTTTTTTCTGAATTGTTTATTATGCACTATGCAATATTTTCATGTTTCTCAAGAACAGAAAAGTATTCTATGTCACAGAACACAATTGCTCCTAAACCAAGATGGGGAAGCCTTCCCTGGTTCTAAGTTAACCTTCCCTAGTTCTAAACTTCTGTGAATAAAGGAGCACCAAAGATGACCTTTACAAAGATGGTTTGCATCAAGAGGTTAAACACGTAAAAACACTTACTCCCAAGGATATTTTGAACACCTTGCTCTGTATACATACCACACTCGTATTTGTTGCTGTGCACTCAATACACCAAAATAACTTCTCTCACACCTTTGTCTCTCCCTCTGTCCCAAATGCCCCTTTCTCGCCTCTCTTCCCTCCCTTCTTCTGCTCCTAGTCTTCCCCGTATCTCCGTTGGTTTCTCTCCCATTCTATTACAAAATTGGTCCCAATTTTGTCCGAGATCAGTTAATATATGCTTACCTACAAGTCATTCTCAGTCCTAATTCCTGGTGAACAAAAATACAAAATAAATTTGTTAACTGTTAAAATATAAATGTTAAAATTTAAGTAAAATTATCAAAGAATTATATATTATTGATATAAATATCTCCACAAAAATTGACCAAAGAGTATTAGACTTAGAGGAAATGATTGCCACCATTGAAATCCTCAGTGGCAGAAAGCCAGGATAGTAACATTTGATTGATGAATCAAATATTAGTCTTACATTTTAAATAAAAAAGAAATGATGCTGATCAAATTAATTTTATGAAATAAATGAAAATGGAAAATTGGAAATGGCTTAACTGCTGTTTTCTGAAACTCAGCCATGGAATTAAAGTGATTTAATATAACTTATTACTGTCTTACAATTTTTAAAATATATATTTTATTGATTTTCTACAGAGAGGAAGGGAGAAGGATAGAGAGTTAGAAACATTGATAAGAGAGAAACATCAATCAGCTGCCTCCTGCAAACCCCCTACTGGGGTTGTGCCCGCAACCAAGGTACATGCCCTTGACCGGAATCGAACCTGGGACCCTTGAGTACACAGGCCAATGCTCTATCAACTGAACCAAACCAGTTAGGGCACTGTCTTACAATTTATCTGTGGAATAATTGTGACTGAAATGCTTGCATTACAATGGGTAAGTCATTTTATTCTGTACCCCATGAGTAAATATCAATGATAGTAAAGTTTACAAGTAAGACTTGTGTAATAGTAATTCCATAGCTTCTAGCTGGGATAAATATTGTCATCTTTAATAATGAGGATATTCAATGATATATATTTATTTCATTGATTTCAGAGAGGAAGGGAGAGAGATATAGAAACATGATGAGAGAGGCTCATTGATCGGCTGCCTCTGGGGTCTAAGCCTGCACCCCAGGCATGTGCCATGACTGGGAATCAAACCGTGACCTCCTGGTTCATAGGTCCAAGCTCAACCTCTGAGCCACACTTGTCAGGCAGGATAATCCATTTTAAAAGTACATCAAGCTGCTGTGTTCTAGAAACGGGTACCAACCCCTGAAGGAAAGATTTCAGTCATGACTGAGGTACACAGGCAGGGCCACAGATCACAGTACAGGTTAGCCTTATACATTTCAGATGTCCCTTTTAAAGTGAAACACTCATTTATTCCCCTAAATTGTGGTTACTTGTACAGGAAGTGAGCTAATGTCTCAGAATTCTCTCTGGGTTTTCACTGAGTTATTGAGAAGGCACCATCCCAGATCCTTCATCAAAGCAACAACAAAAGTGAAAGAACCACAGAAACTGGTTTGGCTCAGTGGATAGAGCATAGGTCTGCGGACTGGTAGGAGGTGTGCAAGAGGCAGCTGGTCAATGATTCTCTCATTGACGTTTCTAACTCTCTATCCCTCTCTCTTCCTCTCTGTAAAAAAATCAATCAAATATTAAAAAAAAAAAAAACGGAAAGAACCTTCTGTAAGGCGACATATAGGGAACGGTTTGCTGCTATCTCCCTCAGTGGCTGCTGTGGAATGCTTAGGTACATGGATGACTGATTCATATGGTGTGATATGGGGTGTGTGTGTGTGTGTGTGTGTGTGTGTGTGTTTTATATTTAAGTGTGGGAGAAGATAGAGAAACAACATTGTAAATATGTATATGTGTGTGTGTATAGATGTGTGTGTGTTATATTTAAATGTGGGAGAATATAAACAACATTATAAAAATATGTATACATATGAGTGTGTGTACCATAATGTATATGAGTTATATACACAT
The DNA here is from genome assembly GCA_963924515.1 of Vespertilio murinus. Classification (NCBI taxonomy): domain Eukaryota; kingdom Metazoa; phylum Chordata; class Mammalia; order Chiroptera; family Vespertilionidae; genus Vespertilio; species Vespertilio murinus. The sequence goes on from OZ004708.1 coordinate 95,684,731, forward strand.
GGATCTGTAGAAATGTACACACTTTGCAGGGGAGTCAGGCAGCAGGGGCAATCCTGAGAGAGTGGGCTTCCCTGGCAGGGTAGCAACATGCCCAGTTCCTCTGGCGGAAAAGCTACACACACAGTTGGGAGGAAGCTCCCAATGGTACTCAGGGTCTGGAACGTGGAAGACAAAGCTAGCGATTTCAGCAGACCTAGATGAGCATAAGTCTCAGTAACTTGCTGGTTATTTTCCTTTCATTGTTTAAAAGCTCAGAGCCTAGATAACAGCAGCTCCTTTATCCTAGGTAAGAATGGAATGCTGTGAATTTTCTTCCCATTTATGCAAAGGATCCAATAGTAACGCAGGCAAACGAAGGGGGGAATGTGTGTATGAAGATGAATGGCTGAGCTTGGGGCACCGTACAGGGCCCCAGGCAAAACTGTCAAGGTTGACAATGTGTTTCCAGTTGCCCTTTATCTCTCCTTTTTTAAAGGAGTGCAACATGATTTTTTCCAGTTTCATTGAAAAATAAGTGACATACACCACTGTATAAATTTAAGGCATACAGCATGATGATTTGATTTACATGCATTGTAAAATGATTACCACAGCAGGTTCAGCTGACATCCATCTTCTCATATCTATAATAATAAAAGTGTAATATGCGAATTAAACCAGAGGTCCTTCTGGACAAAGCTGGGGCTGTGAGGGAAGCCCAGGTCCCAGGTGCCTGCTGGCAGCCAGAGGGAAGGAAGGCCTATTCTTGCACTAATTTCATGCATTGGGCTCTAGTAAGTACAATAAAATGTGGGGGGAGGGAAGATAACTGGAAAATTTTTCTCCTTGTGATGAGAACTTTTAGGATTTACTCTCTGTTAGACAGCAAGCAGCATGAGCTGTAGTCATGATGTTGTACATTACATTCCTAAGATTCATTTATCTTATCACTGGAAGTTAGATTTCTTGTTCCTTTGCTTCCCCAATTACACCTTAGTGCTTTCAGCCTGTGACCAGGGTCACCTTTGTGTTTTATTTCCAGTCGTGTTTTTTGTTTTCTTGCTTTTTATTGAATTAATTGGGGTGACAGTGGTTAACAAAATTATACAGATTCCAAGTGCATAATTCCGCAACACAACGTCTGTACATTGTGTGTTCACCACCCCAAGTCAAGTCTATTTATCCCCCCTACGCCCTCCACCACACTGCTGCCTGTGTCCACAAGTTTTTCTTTTTCTTTTTTTCTTCTTTTTTTTCTTTTCTTTCTTTCTTTTTTATTTTTTGCCTTTTTGCCTTTTGTTAACGAAAAAAAACTATTGAAACCTGTAAAGAATGTTGTGAGTTTATTTGAGGCAAACTGTCGACAATTGCCGGGAAGCAGAACCTCAAAGGATTGAGATAATGCTCCAGAGAATGGCCGGTTACGTATCTGTATTTATACACTGAAATCAAAGGAGGGACATAAGTGGGTTACATGAAATTCATTGGTGATGGAGTAAGGAGGCGGGAGAAAGCAAGCCGATGGGAAACCCCTGGGACTGGATAAAAAATAAAATGATGGGTGCTTACTTAGGTGAGTGCAGGAACAATTAACATGATAACGAAGGAATCTGAGGCATCCGTCCTGGCACCGGCCACATTTGGTTGTGCCCCAGGAGCTCCAGAAAGAGGGAAGTCACAAGTTATCCAGACATCTCATAGATATGTTATTTTAGAGGTAAAAAAGGCAAATGGGCTCAGTAAAGATCAAAGTTGATCTTTGTCTGGGAAAATATTGGCCTAGAAAATGACTGCCCACCATAACCTGTTTGTAGTAAGATATTTAATTTTCAAACCATCCTTTGTGGTTACTTCAGGTCTCTGAGTTTGCAAGACTGCCAGGCAGGCCTTCCCTGAACTTATCAGGTCAGCATTGTGGCTCTTTTCGTTCACACTTTTTTGCCCAACCCAGCACCTCGACTTAATAAATCAACAGCTCGGGATGGGTAGATAGGAAGCCAACTCATTAGCTTAAAAACTGGTAAAAGAAAAGAAAATCAAATATTGACCCTGTATCAACCCTGGGTAACCAAACAGTGAACAAGGGAAAATCTATCTATAAAAATATTTTCAGCCGAAACCGGTTTGGCTCAGTGGATAGAGCGTCAGCCTGCGGACTGAAAGATCCCAGGTTCGATTCCGGTCAAGGGCATGTACCTTGGTTGCAGGCACATCCCCAGTAGGTAGTGTGTGAGAGGCAGCTGATCAATGATTCTCTCTCATCGATGTTTCTAACTCTCTATCCCTCTCTCTTCCTCTCTGTAAAAAATCAATAAAATATATTTTTAAAAATACATTTTCAGCTAGTAATGAAAACAGGAAGGCTGAAATATAACATCCCCATTATGCATGCGAGCAGGCTTAGTTTAGAATCCAATTATCTTGTATCAACCTTGAGGATGACTGCATATAATATCATAAATCTGCAGCCATCAGCTATCTTAAATGATTCGCCATTGATATGAGATGGGAAGGACAGAACCATTGTAGATAAAAGAGCATATTGACTTCTTTATGGAATCTGTACTATCCAAAATAACCTTTTAATCCTTTTGAAGCCTTATTTGGAGGACATGTGCACCTGGACATGGTCCATCAATAACCCAGGCAACACCACCATGTGTCCAACATACATCCTAAATATAGATTTCCAGGCACAGTGGTGATAGGAACAGACAAAAGCTGATTAAAATGACATGAACATGCACATTAACAATATCCACTATGGGTAATAAGAGCTAGAATTTCCTGAGAGTTTACTATGCCCAGCACTAAGCCAATCTCATTTGATTCTCCAAGCCAATTTTTGAGGCACGTATTATTTTTTTCCCAATTTGTAAATAAATTGTACATTTCTCCTGGGTTGTTGCCTCTCCCTAACACCCGTCATACTTTTGAGATGAGATTTTCATCTCCTGGTCGAAGGGAGATGAGGGAGGCTGCATAGTTTGCTTCATAATCAGCTGCCTCCAGGATTAACGGTGACATTTCTGGAGCGGTTCCAGCACTCTGGGGGAGAAGTATATTTACAAAGATAGACTTCCAGATCCTTCCACAAACCCACAACCTGCAGAAGATGAGTCACAGCTCTTCAGCATAAGACACCACAAGAGATAAACAAGTTCTATTAGACCAGCTCCGGAACCCAAAGAGAAGTAACTCAAACTAGAATAAATATCAGAAGAGAATAGATCTTTTTCTCATTGGAAGATGAATAAAGAGAAAAAACAATTAAATCTGAAAAATAAAAGGAGCAGCATAAAAGAGAAAGATACACACAGTACCCAAGGCAGAGAAATGTTATATTTTTAAATGATTTATGCTAGTAAACTTTTGTTTCATACTTTCAATGAAAGTAAAGAATAACCAAATGTAAGGCAAAAGATGAAAGATGATGTGAAAAGCTAAGACTGAAATTAAAATGAAGAAGTCATTATAAGGAAAAAATATAAGGAAACTTTGTTATAAGAGTTCAGGTAGCATTGCAAGCAATAAAGCACAAAATCTTACTGTTGTAGATTACAAAATTACTGCTATGGCTGAACGTTCTCATCACCCAGCTGGCATGGCTCATGGTTGAGCATCTACTTGTGAACCAGGAAGTCACGGTTCGATTCCCGGTCAGGTCACATGCCTGGGTTGTGGGCTCGATCCACAGTATAGAGCATGAAAGAGGCAGCTGATCAATGATTCTCTCTCATCATTGATGTTTCTGTCTCTCTCCCTCTCCCTTCCTCTCTGAAATCAATAAAAATATATTTTAAAAAATAAATAACCACAACTTGATAAAACCTGGAATCTCTTTGAATATTCAATATATTCAATATATATAGCTCAGCCAGCATAGCTCAGTAGTTGAACAATGACCTATGAACCAGGAGGCCTATGAACCTGGAGGTCACAGTTTGATTCCCAGGCAAGGCACATACCCAGGTTACAGGTTCAATCCTCAGAAGAGCGTGTAAAGGAGGCAGATATTGTACCAATGCTGCATCCCGGAAAAAAAAAATCCCATTTGATCATGGTGAATGACCTTTATTATGTACTAGAGGCACAGTGCGTGAAAATTCGTGCACTCGGGATGTCCCTCAGCCCAACCTGCACCCTCTCTCAGTCTGAGACCCCTCCGGGGAATGTCCACCTGCCACTGAGGCCTGCTCCCCAAGGAATCAGGCCTAAGCTGGCAGTCAGACATCCCTCTGGCAGCCCAGGAGCCCTCAGGGGATGTCCGACTGCAGCATAGGGCATGGGCCTAAGCCAGTCGTGGGCAAACTATGGCCCGCAGGCCGGATCCAGCCCGTTCAGCTCTTCTATCTGGCCGGAGAGCTGAAAGAGCAGAGGGTTCTCTTGCTCTCCCCTCCGCTCCTTCACCAGCAGCCCAAGATGAGAGTGCCAGCATGGTCAGGTTGCTTTTGTTCCCGCCCTCCAGTCCAGTTTAAGAACCCATTGTGGCCCTCGAGTCAAAAAGTTTGCCCACCCCTGGCTAAGCTGTCAGTCGGACATCCTTAGTACTGCAGCAGAGACAAGAGAGGCTCCAGATGCCGCCGCTGCACTCACAGCCATCAGCCAGGCTTGTGGCTGAGTAGCACTCCCGCTGGGGGAGCACACTAGTTCCTTCAGGTGTAAAACTGGGTTGTTTATTTGAGATTTTTCTTGAAGTAGGCCAGTAATGCTATGAATTTGCCTTCAGGACTGCTTTCTCTGAATGTATGGGGTTGCATGTTTCAATGGGGTGTTAAAATCCCCTCCTATGACTGTATTACCATCTATCCCTCCCTTTATGTCCATCAAGATTTTCTTTATATACTTAGGTGCTCCTGTGTTGGGGCATAAATATTTACGAGGGTTATTTCCACTTGCTGCATTCATCCCTTTATTGTCATGGGATATTAGCATGTGGTGTCCTTCCTTGTCTCTTATTATAGTATTATAGCCTTTGTTTTATGGTCTGTTTTAATATAAGTACTGCTATTGGGTCCACTTTTCTGTGAACAGTATTAGAAAGCAGAAAGATATATATATATATATATATATATATATATATATATATATATATATATATATATTGCAAGAGTTGAAGCCCTTGTGGGCCCGCTGTTCATATGGCACAATATCCTCAGAACTAGGAAGTGTTCAAATTTCATGTAACCTATTCAGTTATGAGATTAATAATTAATGGGAAAGATATTATCTGAATACACATTTTAAAATGCAACAGATGCTTTAAAGGGATATTATTTCCTAAACCAAAGATAGAGCATTATAAATTCATGTATTAAATGTCATCTTTAAAGGAAAAAGCAATTCACAGTGTGAACAGAATTAAATAGAGATTTCCCTCCCCCCCCCCCTCAAAAAAAAAAAGGAATGGACTGGTGGGAAGAGGCATTTTTAACATTAATTTCTGGAAATATAAAAAACAGCTTTTTTGCTAGAACATAAAAAAGTAACCTTTTCTTTAGAGTAGAGGTACTTTATGCTCATTAGAGAAAAAAGTGAGAAAAATAAGGAAATTAGTGACAATAATCACATGAGATAGCAACTACACCTATTAACATATTTATAATTTTCCTTTCATACATATTTCTATACATTTATGGACCCCACGTATCTAATATACTTTAGAGCCTATAGATTATAAACCAACATAAACATTTTCTGCACTAATTATTCTTCTAAGACATATTTTATGAGTATGACATTCAATTAAATAGCTGTGCAATGCTTTAATTAAACAGTACCTATACTTAAAAACACAGTATATTGAGTTTTAACAATTTACTGTTATATTTACTGTTATTTTGAACATCTTTACAGATTAGTTTTGCTTCCATAATAAGGCCATTAAGTCATATCTTTGGATACATGTTGTATGTGATCTAATTCTTTGAAGTACTCGGGCCAATGAATGATTCTATAGTCAAATAAGTTTAAACAAGTACTTTTAAAAATATATTCTCTTGAAGTTCCCAATGTCACTCAGCACACTTAAAATTCTGACAAATTCCTTTGCTTAAAAACCTTACTTAAGCCAACATTTTGTCAAAATTTTTAAACCACAGAAATATCCTTTAAATTTATGTGTACCCATTGTATGCCTCTGAAATGCATACCTTAGAATTCTTAAAAGTGAATAGTAGACCTTTTGTTAGAAGAATATTTAGTAATAGATATCATGAACCTAAAAATGATGTCATGACCCTACACTTTGACCCAACAAATTCACGTTTAAGAATTTGGATGCTGGATGAAGGTGAACAAAGATGGGTGGGAGGCAGAATTAGGACATCTGTAATAGTGTCCACAATGAAAATAAACTTATAAAAATAAAAAAGTCTACCATATAAAATATGGTCTCTTCAAACTAATGATAGCCATAAGAATTATCATTTGTTTATTTTTTTCAATTTGATAGTTGGAAAATTATAATGTTTTAATTGGCACTTTCTATGTATTAATAAATTTAATCTTCATTTCACATTAATTAAAAACATATCTATGTTTGCAAATTACATATTCATTATTTCTGCCTATTTTTATATCATGGTACTCACCTTTACCTTTACTTATTTTAAAGCCCTTTGCATATAAATAATATATCTTATGTATTTTAAGTATTATCTCTGATTTTTATTTTTTAACTATGTTTATGATGGTTTCTAATTTTATTATTTTTATAAAGAAAAATAGGAAAATTTTTCATGTATGCTTTCTGCTTTATTGTCTCAGTAAAAGGATTTTTCCACATAAAAATTATATAAACTTTAAATATTAAACTAATAAGGAAGATTTTGGCAAACAAATCAGGTACAAGAGGAAACACCACAATTAACATATTTTCTATAAAAAGAACTTACTTGCAGTAAAAAAAGCAAATACTATAAAGTTTCTAGGAATGAATTTTATTAAAAATATGCAAGACCTTTATGGAAAATACTATAAAACTTTATTGAAGGGCATAAAAAGAGATTTTGTATGCTATTATAAAAGCAAATCCAATAGTATAAAAATGTCAAACTTTTTATATTAATCCATAAAGTTGGTTTAATTCTAATAAAAGCCTCAACACAGTTTATTAATAGAACTTGACAAGCTAATTCTAAAATTAATATAGAAAAGTAAATGTGTCAGAAAAACCAAGATAATTATGAAAAAGGACAATAAGGAAGAATTATTTCCCCTACCAAATAGTAAGATAAGTTGTAATATTGTGATAGTGCATAGGACTAGACAATAAAATTTATTCTTTCCCTCAAAGAGAGAACAATGTATTCCAAATCACCGCTGACAACAGCAAAGCTATTTGCATTGGCCTTGTTTTCATTTCTCTTCATTGTCCAGTTGTTGAGATCCTTCGTCAGACCATCACTGGCCATCACAGATCATCACTGTGTTTCACGCCAAGTTTCTGTTTTCTAGTGGGCTTTTACTAGGTTCACCTTTGATAAACTGAGGTAGCACTGTCCACCCCTAAGGGTAAGAATCTAGGAAGAACATGATAAATACCTCCTGTCTGGTATGATCCCCCAAGGCTGGACAAAGGGACAGACAGTGGAGATAAGGTTAGGAAGCAACCCTGAACTAGCTAGACTCTCTGAGTCCTGATGTGGTTACCAAGTGGTTGTGTTTCTAATCCAGCCTTTTACTTTGTGAAGTTGGGCTATTACACTTATTTTGAGTACTGTGTGTTTTCATTGCCAGCCATGTCATCTTAGACACTTTTGGGTGAAAAACTGGAAAGATGTGCTATCGAAGCAGCTAATACAACAATAATTTACCAATAAGGTGGGTTGTATTGTGTGTGTGTGTGTGTGTGTGTGTGTGTGTGTGTGTGTGTGTGTTACCTAATTTAATGGTATGCTTAACAGGGGAGATAGATTTTAAGAATTTTCATTTTCACTGTTTTTCTTTTTTTTTTCATAATGAAAACTACTGCCACTTGGAAAGTTTGTAAGTGGTTTCTGTCCCTTAGGATTAAGATTGTCCTTTGTCCTTGGGATATACTCTCCCCTGGAACTGGAGCTATCTACCATGAAGATTTGATTCAGGCAAGAAGATATGAGAGAAATGCTAATCCATCGTTTTCAGGAAGATTTCCCGAATGCATTTTAATGCAGAAATTTCACGTTTTTCTCTTTAATAAATTTAATTCATTGCATTAGTGTTTTCCCTGCTTAGACGCTTTTGGGGATGGTCTTGTCTATAAATCTGGTTTAAACTGCCTTAGAAATGAAAATTAAGTTTTGGTCTTTTTTTTAACATTGGATTTTTTTTAACTTTATTGTTGAAAGTATTAGAAATGTCATTCCCCCTCCCCAACTTGATTCTCTCCACTCTGCTCCAGGCTGCTCCCCAGGATTTCCCCACACTATTGTCTATGCCCCACCCCCTTTTAAAACACATCAGTCTGTTGCATGTTTCAATATCTCTGGATCTGTTTTGTTCATCAGTTTATTTTGTTCATTAGATTCCATATATGAGTGAAATCATGTGATATTTGTCTTTCTCTGACTTCACTTAGAACATATATACCTAATCCCCACCCCCAACATGTCAAGTTAAGAGTTAGGATAAGCTCTCTCCATGCTGTCTTAAAGTTTGTTCTTTTTTTAAATATATATTTTTATTGATTTTTTACAGAGAGGAAGGGAGAGAGATAGAGAGCTAGAAACATTGATGAGAGAAAGACATCGATCAGCTGCCTCCTGCATACCCCCTACTGGGATGTACCCGAAACCAATGTACATGCCCTTGACCAGAATCGAATCTGGGACCTTCCAGTCCACAGACGCTCTATCCACTGAGCCAAACCAGTTTCGGCAGAAGTTTATTCTTAACAGATGCATATGTGTGCTTGGGGGGTAAAGCTGAGCTGAAACAGGAGGACCAAGCAAGAGTGTTTCTCTTCTCCCAGGCCAGAAAAAAAGCACGATATCACCGGCAGGACAAAAAGCATACTGCACTGGCCTCCTGGATCTCCATAATGGGTAATATGTAGATCATGATAATCCTCTCTATTGTGATTACCAGTCTCCATCCTATAGCAGGGATGGAAGTATTCTCAGATAACTAATTGATGCTTATTTTGACAATGAGTCATTGGAGTTGAATCAAAATTTCTTCTATTTATTTATCCAGCAAGTATTTGTTGAGAAAAGCCCCAGTGTGGCAGTAGGTTACAGAGGTGAACAATAGCAGCAAATCACTACTCTTTTCAAGTTCCCAGTTTAGTGGAAGCGACTAGAAAATGAAAACAAAGCTCTGGTTGGGTGGCTTAATTGGTTGGACTGTCATCCGACACACCAAAAAAGATTGCAGGTTCAAGTCCTGGTCAGGACACATACAAGGGTTTGATCCCCTGGCAGGATGCATTTGAGAAGCAACTGATGGATGTTTCTTTCTCACATCGATGTTTCTCTCCCTTCCTCTCACTAAAAATCAATAAAAACATATCCTCAGGTATTTTAAAAAGTGGAAATAATAATTGTATAATATAACAGGAGGTGATGGTGCTCTAAAAACAAACCAGTGAAAGAGACAGAGATCCATGGGTGTGAGAGGAGAGGAGGGCTATAGTTTAGGGTGACTTACCTTTAAGGAAGGACCTGTCATAAATGGGGAGAACTCTATGCAGCTCTGGAGAAGCGATCTCTGGGTAGAGGAAGCAGCAAGTGCTCAGCAAAACTGCTCGAAAGGACTGTAGCTGGGTGTTTTGGGTACAGGTAACAAGGACAGGGGTGTGGAACAGAATGAACAGGGAAGATTGGTAGAAAATGTGGCCATAACGGAAGCTTAGGGGCAGATCATGAAGGGCAAAGTGGGCGGTGGGTAAGATTTAAGATTTTACTATATAGAAGATGGGAAACCTTTGGAGGAATTTGAGCAGAAGTGTAACATGGTGAGCTAAACTGAACACATATACCTAATCCCCACCCCCAACATCTCAAGTTAGAAATAGGATAAGAGGTAGACTTATAAAAATATAATTCTATGGCACCAGGAAACAGGAAAGAGTGCCATTTGTGAAGTAGAAATTCTATAAAATTTTAGAAAAAATAGAAGTCAGTCTTAGCATCATATTGACAAAGGAAACTATTGGCAACAACACGTGCCAGAGGTAAGTGGGGAGATGGCAGTAATTGCAGATGGAAGGTCTACAAAGAGAACTTTGACCTTGCAAGCTAGCCATCCAATGTAATAGACTAATACTAATAACAATTCCCATATTGTTATTATTATTCAGCTAGCTGCTATTCCCCGTGCAGCCCTGGCCTCCTGCTGATTGCTGGCAGCAAAGGTGTTGATTTCCCACCAAAACAACAGCTGAAACATGGTTGGAAAGTCTGGGCAGTGCCCCACCTTGACAACATCTGGAAACACCAGCCTCTGTATAGAAAAAAAAGCTCCTAATATACTCTATCAGAAAAACATCTCACCCTTCTCCAACACTCACTGTAAACAGCAATTATAATCAAAACTGCTTCCTTAGTCGGGCAAGCGGGTGCTCCCAAACACAAGGATAAACAGACAAGGCAGAATCACCACTATCTGGGATAAAATCAACACCAAAATAGAGCCGACTGCTTCAAAGATTGGAGAACTGGAATATAAGAAAAGTTAATTGAGCAGATAAAATTATATTTTCATAAACATAGTTTATAATTTTATAGTTGTGAGGATAGCAAGCTCATGAAGAGAAACTAGAGATCTTGGAAATTTAATATGCTCCTTAAACTTAAAAATAACAGTATGGATAGAAAAAAGGCAAAAGAAGAAAAATGTACAGATCAGCTGAATTACATAACAGATACAACTGAAGAATGAAAGAATTGATGACTGCGCTGAGGAATATTCCCAGAGCAAAACTGTTGTGTGGTAAATCAGCAAATGAGATATGTCTCCTTAATGAGCCAATTAATTAGGAGTCCTTTATTGTGCATGGCCCAGAAGTAGGTGTCTCTTCCAAATCTCTGAGCCACATACAGGAAATTTCTCCATATTTATACTCTTCTAGCTTCTTTGTTTGCAGATATTACAAAGGGTTCTGTGTGAGCTATTGTTATAGACAGTTGTAATTCTTATTAGTATTAGTCTATTTTAGTCTATTACATTCAATGGCTACCTTGCAAGGTCAGACAATTAATATTATCTTTTTCTATTATTTGAACTACAAACAGAGTCATTTTACAGAATAACAGACTGTTTAAAAGTGACAGAGTTTATAATGACAGAGCTTACAGGACTAGGGACTATCTAACAACAGCAGATAATTCAAACAGCAGTTTTATACAAGGTGGAGGTTATTATGCTTCAAAATAAAAACAGCTAAAATAGATTTAGCATGAAGAAAAAATTAAATGACATAGCAGAAAGAATGAAGTAGCTTTCTGCTATGTCATTTAATTTTTTCTTCATGCAGAATCCATTAGCAGGAATTCTAAAAGAGAAATCTAGAGATCTTGGAAAAGAAGAAATAATTTAAAAATCTCTTAGAAGAAAATCTGTCAGAGCTGAAGAGACGAATATTTATTTCAAAGAATGACAGGCAATTAATTTTCAAAAACAACCCATGCTCATAATTAGATACATAATAATGAAGTTTCTGAACTCAAAAAATTAAAAGAAAACCAAAGAATGGAAAACAAACAAACTAATTAGCCTCAAAAAATTGAAAAGAAAGAAACTCTCCTGTGGTGTCTAATTAGTAATATTACACACTAGAAGACACTGAGGAACTGTCATTGTTCCAACTCACCCTCAGGTGGGAACTTATGCACAGGTGACTGAGATCCCTCAGCCAGAGAACTGGACTTATACGGGTTGCCCATAGTACTTGATCAAAATTGACCGAGCATAAACTAAACACAGAAATAAGAGTTAGAATGCATGAATCCCAAGGTTTATTTACCAGAGTCCTGGTGGTTTCCAGAAGTCTAGGCAGGTCACCTGGAGATCCCTGCCAACACACACACACACACACACACACACACACACACACACACACACTGGACAGGAACACATTGCTGTAGCGTCTCGGTCAGGAACGAGGCCTCAGAGGTTCGGCTCACAGGCAGAGTGAAAGTTCACTCAGGCAGAGTTTCATGCAGTATTTGAAACAGGAAGAAGGGAGTGGGAGAACACATCGGGTAGAGGGCCCCTTCGTGGTCTCTGACCAGTGCCTCTAGGTCCCTTCTTTTATGGCCAGTTCTGGGCGGTCCCTCCTTCCTTCTGGGTGCAACCAATGTGTCTTCAGTGTGTGCTGTCGGGGGTCTCCAGGTACCTTTTGCCTCAGTTTCCAACTTTACAGATAAATACTTGTTAGGGCGTTCATACAGTTACATCATTCCAGATAAGCACATGTCAGGGCATTCACACAGTTAGAGGCTCAAAGCCACTCTTAAAACTCAAGTTTTACAAAATGTATTCAAGTCACACTAAATGGAGTTACTTATACTAAGCCTAAAACACACTTCAAATAATTTCTTTTACTTAAAATAAAATAAGAATAAGATTAGAAATATAATTCACACTTAAACTATAAATGAATCATAAAGGTAAATGATTTCCCTACTATTTTAAATCACACAAATAATTATTCTCACACTGTTTTAAATCCTTAAAATATAAGTCAAACATCACACTAATATAACTATAACAGTCTTATTTTTAAGGACACTTATGTGAGGTTAGACTGTTAGAATAGGGCTGTTATGGACATCCTTCATTTTTGCTGGAATCAGAGCCAATTCAAGAGTATGTAACACACATTGAATCTTAGACTCAAACTAACATTCAAGTGGGAAGGAATAATAAAAACAATTTTCAGGTATCCACTTCAAAGGTTGACCATTTATAGACCATCCCTGAAAGAATTACCTAGAATATAGTCCAGCAAAAACAAAACTATAAAGGGAAAAAAGTCATTTAAGAAGATAGTTTGAGCCTGCCATTTGAGATAAGTGTGGGTATGATTTGTAGCAAATAGACAAGTGAAAGCCATAATTAAATCTAAATAATAAAATTGAACAGAATGAAAACACAATAATAATCTGAATCAAAAAGTAACCCAGGATTTGCTTCATTTTGTAGAAATGATTTCTGGAGAAGAGGGAGAGCTGAACTCCAAGGAATGTTCATGTCTGGAGCATTCCCAAGCAGAGAGGTAAATATGAAGCAAGCCTTCTGTTCCAAGTCAGTAAGAAACTGACTTGCTAAGGAACTTAAGTCGTATTTGCGGTGTGGCCTTTGTGTCCATTTTTAATACCTCTGGATCACATTTATATTGCCCCGAGTCTTCAACAAAGCTTTATTAAAAGTAAAAGTCATAGTCATAGTCTCAGTTATACTGACGGGAATTTGGAAGAGAGAGAAAGAACCAGAAGCTCAGCTATATTCTAAGCTCCAGAAACAGCATGTTGACAAATGTAGGGAACCAGAAAGAGATATTTAAGGAATTTGTTCCCAGGGTATAGTTGCAGAAATCACCAGGTTCAGGGAAGGGCCAGTTTGGAGCAAGTTGGTGGGGGTTGTGTGAGACAAGAAGCTACGAAAAGGAAGTATAACCTGCTTTGTGTTGTGTTCACTAAGTGGTAATGCAGGGGGCTTATGAGTGACAATGAGAAATTGTATCCCCGGTCCCATCTTAATTATTCAGGAAGCCACAAACGCCACAGAGGTAGTAAGATGCTCTCAGCAGGATAAGACGGTCATTTTCGCACTCTGTGGCTCAATTAGAGAAACCTTTACACCGGGGGAAATGGATCCTCATCAATATGGGCTGCCAGTGAACCCTCAAGCATCCCTCTTCTCTTGGGCTCACGTAAATCTGATAAATGCAGAAAACACGCGTTCTACTAGTCTCTGCTTTCTACTGAAAAAAGGACAGGTTGAAATTTTGCTCAAATAAAAATAAATAAAAATCTGAATTAGAGGATTAAAGGCTAACACCTAGAAAAATGAAAAATCACTGAGCTCTTCAAAATCATGTCATTAAGCCTCTTGTGCTTTAGTTGAAGAAATTATTATTTTTTCACAAATTAAAGAATACCACATCAGTAAATCAACAAATGTCAACGTATGACTTATTATTATTGTATTACTGTTCAGGCCCACTGTTGTTTAGATGTGGCTGTATTTTTCTTAGATTCATTTTTCATTTGTCTGGGGTATAATCTCAAGCAATCTTTTAGAAACTTTGTCCCAGTGAAATCTTTTAAGCTATTGCATTCTGGGGAAAAAAATATACTCTGCCTTTATAGTGGATTGAAAATTTAGAAATGTATAGAACTTTACAAAAATTGTTTGCCTTTAACCCTAAATATTTTTTCTTAAATTATGACAAACAATGAAATCTGATTTTCATTTGCGTGTAGGTAAACTGGGTTTCCTTTATTTTTAAAAGAGATTTTAGACATCTTATTAACTTTAATAATATGAAATTTCACTAAGATAGGACTACACGTAGGTTGAATTTCAAATTTGAGATTATAATAAACAGATTTAGAAACACTTCTGGCCACAGAACCTTAAGGTCCTCAGAACACAAAGCATTTAATTTTGTGTCATTTATTTCAACAAAGAATATTAACATCATATTACGTCCCAGAAACTATTTGAAGAACTTGGGATATAAGAGTGACATTAAAAAAAAATGCTGGCATCTCTACCCCCAAGTTTATATTCTAATAGAAAGAAACAGACAATAAACAATAAATACAACTTAAAATAAATAAATAACTGCAAATATATAAATATATGAAATAAATACAGAGCATATTAGAAGTTGATAAAAGGTACAGAGAATAATGGACAGAACACAGAAAACTGGGAACATGAAAAACATTCAATGGAGTGGATCAAAATTGCAACTAGGAAGATTAGCACTGTCTCTTAAAAAGGTAGTGTTTGAGCAAAGACTTGAAGAAGATAAAGGGTGGATCTAGGGGAAGAGCATAACAGGCAGAAAAAAAGAGCTATTACAAATACTCTGAAACAGTAACATACCTGGCATGTTTGATAAACAGCACAGAGGCCAGAATGCGTGGGAGAGAGTAGGTAAGAGAGAAGATAACAGGGACGGAGGGAGACCAAATCCTATAGGGCCTTTTCCAGGCTTGAAATATTTTTAGAGTAAGATTGATATGGTCTGAGTTATGTTTTTAAAGAGCCAATCTAGGCAGCTTTGATAAATTAATTACAGGGAGTCCCCCAAAGATGCCTGCACACTTTCACAGCTGATAGGTCCATTTTAAAAATGAAATTCATGCCTTTATAATTATTCGTGTGTGTGTACATTTTTTGAAACATTGTATAGACAGATATCACATATGTTATACCCATACATCTGTTTTCTTCATAGAAAGATACTTTTGATTATTTTTTTGTCTTTCAGTGTAAATTCCCTCTTTAAAAGAAATGAAAAAATGTCTGTAATTTACTCACAAATGTTTCATGGCTCTCTACTCTGAGCGTGCCACCGTTAGTGCTGCTGAAGATCCTGAGCAAGCAAGTTGGAAAGGTTACTGCTCTCCTGAAGAAAATAAAGAAATAGTAAAAAGGTGAACAAACAATAAAGTAATCTGATATAATAAATATGGAGGTGGGGGAGTAGAAGAGACAGAGGAGGTAGAAAGTGTTGGGAAAAGCCACTCTGAAAAAATAGCAACTTAGCCAACTAAGACCTAAGAAGTTGTCCATAGGGAAAAGCAGAGGAAACTCCCTGTGCACAGATCTTAAAGCAAGAAAAGGAAACGTATTCTGGTCAAATAACTCAGAAACGGCAGTGTGCTAGATCACAGTGGCTCCCAGGAAACTGGGAACTTGGGCAGAGGCCAGATCATGCGGGGCTTGGAAGCAGGGTGGTAGTAACAGATGTGGTGTGGATAGACTCACTTCAAAACAGGGCTGGGAGGAACTGAGAAAGGGAAGCCTAAGGCTTTTACATTGAGTTAGTCACCTACACCTTTGTTCTCTGTCTTGCAGGAGAGACGATGGCTTTCACACCAGTAGGATCTATTTTGGTAAATATCTTTGCCTAAGACCCGGTTCGAAATCCAGAGCGGTGGCCTATCTTGAGCACTTAAAACTCTCCAGACATAGGATTTTTAAATAAAGCAGCTTCTTTTGTTCTTGCCTCCGAAACTGGGACAGCATGCCCTAGGTCTGTCTGCCAGGCCAGTGGCATCAAAGTAAAAGGGTGAAAGTCAGTGCAGTCAGAGGAAACGAGTCCAGGAGAGAAGCCGAGCACAGCAAATTCTCAACGTATCCAGTATCTCTGAGGGACCGTGACTCTGCCAGCAACCTGTCCAGCTATCACTGAGTCAGGCACACAAACTCCCAGAGAAAGCAGCCCTTAGATCAGACTTGGTTAACCATTTTTTCTTAAGTATGATTTTAGTGTCATACTGGTGTAAATGCGAATGTGACCCATTCACTGTGTCTCCATGAGCTAAAGCTCTTGACTTCTTGAAACCTCCATTACCTCACTTATGGAGAAAGTAATATGTCTGTCTCTTGTGTTGCTGTGCAAATTGCATGAGCTAATCTCAAAATGTCCATACTCTCTGGTGACCTATGCTATTTTGTCATGTCCTCCTCGGAGGAAATAGGCATTGTCAAGCTGCACAAGTAATATAAATTACATGGCCAGAATATAATATGATCAAGAAATCTTTCTTTAACAGCTGATGTGCTGGCAAAAATAACAGAAAAGCCCCCTACCACCTTGCTGGTTGGGAAATCCACACCCTAATAAGATTAGAGATTGTCTCATTTATTCTCAAGCATTCGGGTTATTGCTGACCCCCTGTTAAAGGTTTCAAGGAGTAAATAAATCACCTCTCAGGGCAAGAGATTCTGGATTTGGATATTCTCCACTATAGAGTTCTCCAATTCTTATTTTCTCTTTCAATACTTTGTATGGTTGAGTTACTAAAGAAATAATCATAAATATTGACATAATCAATGAAACAGAATCAACGATCAGAGAAGCAGCAGCGGTAAGGGAGATGGAGAGAGTAATAACAAATTTATGCTGAGTACAAAGCATGAGCCACATGCTAGCTGGATGATTTCAGTCATTCCCCCAGTCCTTAAGGAAGACGCCACTCCCTGTCTTGCAGATGAAGAAACCATTGTGAACTGGGGTTAGGTGACATGTCCAACCAAGGTCACACAGCTCCAAGGAGACAATGTCGAGATTTGGGCCCAAGTCTGTCTGACTTCAAAGTGCAGGTCATTTCCACCATATCAGGAGAAGAGAAACAACTATCGTGGGCAGGTTCACAGAAGGACAACCATCAGCCTCAAGAACCAGTGTGATTTTAAATAAGAAGTGAAAAAAACAGGACATACAGATGACCAATAGACATATGAAAAGATGCTCAGCATCACCAATATCAGAGAAATGCAAATTAAAACCTTAGACCTGTCAAAATGGCTACTATCAATAAATCAACAAACAACAAGTGTTGGGGAGGATGTGGAAAAAAGGGAACCCTTGTGCACTGCTGGTGGGAATGCAGACCGGTGCAGGCACTGTGGAAAGCAGTATGGAATTCCCTCAAAAAACTAAAAAGTGGAACTGCCTTATGACCTAGGAATTCCACTTCTGAGAATTCATTTGAAGAAACCAGAAACACTAATTCAAAAGAACATATGCACCCCTATGTTCATTGCAGAGTTTACAATAGACAAGATTTGGAAGGAGTCCAAGAGCCCATCCATAGATGAGTGGATAAAAGAGCTGTGTTACTTTTACACAACAGTATATTACTCTGCTATCAAAAGGAACAAAATGTTACCCTTGCAACAGCATGGATGGACCTGGAAAGTGTGCTAAGTGAAATAAGCCAGTCAGAGAAAGACAAGTACCATAGGATTTCACTCACATGTGGAATTTAATGAGCAAATTGATCAAGCAAAACAGAGACAGACTCATAGCAGGCAGAAAGCTGTAATAGTGGTGGTGGTGGTGGTGGGAGGGTGTTGGGAGGGTAGAGGGATTAAGCATAAAAGAAAAAAAAGAGAGAGAACTCATGGACATAGACAACAGTGTGGTGTGGTGAGGAGAAAGAGGGCCTAGAGGGCATAAATGGTGATGAAAAAAATTAAATTTAATTTATAAAATGAAAATGGAAGTCAATGTTAGCTAAAAGTAATGATTTTTGGACAAGCCTTATTTTTACTTTGTTGTATGTTCTTGCTATTTTATGTTGTGCAGTCCAGTTAACACTGTCACCTTGTGTTTCTCCCACTGACCTCTGCTGCTTGGAGTCCTGAGCAGTTAGCATTGATCTTTTCTCTGGGGGACACCCTCAGCACCCAGGGCCTGGAGCATCAGGGTCTCTTTCCCTCCATACCGTCTTGTCAAGGACTACCCACTTGAAATGCTTACCCCAACTCCTTTCCTCCTTGGCTACACCAGTGTGACCATCTACTCTGACTTGCAAATCTACAGTCAGAACAGAGTCAGTATTTCATGAGATCAGAGTGGATGGCAGCTTTTCCAAAGGAAACTACCAGTAAAGGATGTTTTCTCTTTGTCGAGATCCTTAAACACTGATTGATGACCCGCTGGGAGATATAGTCACCTTGTGACTCCATAATAGCATAATGCATTTAGTTTGAACTGTGTGGTAACCCTGTCTCTCTCTGTGAAAATCCTAAGACACATTACTACTTAGTTTCCTCTCCCACAAAGGTTAGATTCCTTTTCCAGGAAACTACACCTTTTATTATTATTATTGTACATTCATTTTAAATTACCAAGGCTTAGCTAGAGGAAATTTATTTGGTGAAAGGCCAACTGGGTGCTTCTTTAGACTAACCCTTCACAGATGCATCAACTGTTGCTCTTAGCCACAAAAGCAGGTGAAAAGGGCAAAAGAAAGAAGAATTTAGAGTCTTTCATAATTTCTAGAGATGGTTCGGTTTAAAAATAGTCTATGCTCTTTTAGAGATAACATTAAAATCAATAACATTGCCTTCTTTCCCAATGAAGTCTTATATTTGAATCATCACTTTTAATTTTCCAAAGTGCTTTCCTACTCATTATATGAATTTATGTTCAAAGTCACAGAACAGAAAAAAAGGATTATCCCTGTTTTATAGATTAGAAAGTTGAGACAAGAGAATACTATGATAGTACTATGTTTACATGGCTGGTTAGAGCTGGGCTAGATTATTTACTATAAATTTCAAAATTATTTTATCTCTTAAACTACTTATTATTCCTGTCACATTTTTCCATTTATATAAAATAAACTATTCTGCATGCATTCAACAAACACATATATGCTGAGCACCTATTATTTGACTGGCAAAAATCTAGGAAGCAGCCATATGTTGGTGAAAATGGGAAAACTTCTCCACTTGCACCAACCATACTTTCCAGTGGGAAAGAAAAGCAAGGCAAAGTAAATTTTAAAACCAGAAAAAAAATATATCAAATGACACTCTTTTTCTGATAAAGACCCTTAACCTTTATCAGGTGGACTCTCCAAAACTTTCTCAGCTAGTCTCATGGCCTCCAATCTCCCTCCCTTCAAATGCAGCATTTTTATTCCTACCAAATTTATCCTTGCAAAACCCATGAAAAGGTCTTTATCCCAGAACTCAAGACTCTATCCAATCTGATATAAACTTCTTTCCTAGATTTCTTTCATTCTAAGCACATTTACCCACTCACTCTGTGCTACTCCCACACCATCGTTCCTGTTACTCCCTCCATTTAAGATCCCCATTGCCTCCTCACCCATTTCTAAAGACTACCTCCTCCCCAGGGTCAGCTCCAAAGACTCCTGTTCCAGGAATGAATGAGTAAATACATGAATGAATAAGATAGACTCTGGTGACCCTCTGCTCTGCTTTTGTCATGCAGTTAGACTGTAGCCATTTGGCATTGCTTAGCTGTTTATGCTGCCCTTGGCCATTCTCGATGGATATGGTTGTCCCCTCCCCTTCCATTGGCATATGGGCTAATTTGACTCCCTAACGCTCCTCCTGGTCTCAGCGTGTCAACTATGGACCTCTGTTCTGCCTGCTGTCTCCTGTCCTTGGGTGCAAAATCAGTTTGCCCCAAAATCTCCTGCCTCCTGGTGGCTCTCTGCTCCAGGAGAAGGTCAGCTCTGAATTCAGACTTTATCTGGCAATGCTTTGGGACTCCCATAAAACTCCAACAGATCTCTCTATTCATGTATTTTCAGAGCCGCCTGTGGTACTATTTTTTCCTTTAGGGCTCAGCAAAAATGCTTTTGAGAGCACATGAATGAAAGAAACGGGAACATGACGCATAGTTTCTACAGAAAATCAATGGCTACTAAAAATACCCACATGAAATACCCTGAATGGAGCATTCCTAAGCCCAGCAGAAGCCTTCGGGGAGCTCACGGGCTTTGGCCGTGGAGTCCCATGGGGATCATGCCCAAAATGGAAAAGTATTTTTCTTTCAGGTGATGACTTTGCCTAAATTGTGTGCTGCAACAAATATCTGGATTTTGCCCTAACTGGTTTGGCTCAGTGGATAGAATGTTGGCCTGCGGACTCAAGGGTCCCAGGTTTGATTCTGGTCAAGGGTATGTACCTTGGTTGCAGGCACATCCCCAGTAGGAGGTGTGCAGGAGGCAGCTGATCAATGTTTCTAACTCTCTGGCCCTCTCCCTTCATCTCTGTAGAAAATCAATTTTTTTTCTCTCAGATAGGACTATGCTGAGATTTACATAATGCTGGATTCGTATAACCAATGACTCGGTCGTTTGTGCCTTCAAATTCCCAAGACTCAAGAGGGAACTTGATGGCACAAATTATTGAAAAGAATCCAATATTTCAGTGGTTGTATGTGGCTGCTGAATGTCATCAGATGTGGCACACTCATAAGGAGAAAAAGAGTGGAAACTTCTATTACAGACACATACATTTATGGGAAATGAACAGTGTTGAGCTGATTCCTTTCCTGATGATGCTCCTGGTTTTCCTTGTGGGCAAAAGCTGGTAAATAGTATGAGCACAGATTCCACCTGTCTCCAGCTCCTCAACCCTACTAGTTGCATACGTAACTCTCTAAGTCTCCACAGTGGCTATTTCAAAAGTCATCTACTCTTGTTAAATCACCTGTGAGAACCCATCTTCTGCTTCACTGAGAAAAAAAGGCAGAAATTCTTTCAAATGTGCGCTGTCCCACCTATGGTTAGTGACCAGCATCCATTCCCACCTTTTCCTTCTTCTTGTTACTATGTAAGAGTTGCCCTGTACCCTCCCTGTCTAAAGCTCACCCCTGCACCTGGCCACAGACCTCCTTCTCTCCTTTGGAGAATGCGCTTCATCAAATATCTCTAAATCTTTCCTGCTTGCTTCTTCCTATTAACATGAGAAAACTATGCTCAGTTCTCGCACATACTGAGGGGACAAATCAACATTAATCTGCTTCATTATGGAGCCTAGTGGCAGACCCTGCTCGGGGCAGTATACTGTGATACTTGGACAGATTCTGCATAAACCACAGGTTGAACAACAAGGCCTGGTGATGACAATGCAGACAAGTGCTGGGAGAAAGAAGGCAAAAATGATCCCCCGTTTTCTTGCTTGGTCAATAAGGAACTGTATGGTGCCACTTAGTGAAGGAAGTGCCACTTAGTGCAAGAAGAATTTTCTCTCCTCACTCTTTCATTTTCACCTTCCAGTCACTCCTCATCTCTGAAATCTGGCTCCTTCCACTGCTCTATTGAAATTGCTGATGCTAACTACTGCAGAGTCCGAGTCTCTTTTCATTCTATATTTTCACTGAATGGACTCAAGCAATTTCATTGTTTCAATTATCACCCATCTGCTGATGACACACAAGTCCCTCTGGTCACTAATGCAGATCTCCCTTCTGAGCCCAGATCTGTCTGTCCATCTGCTCCTTGACAGAGATGCACCACTTGGGCATGCCACTACCATGTGTACAGAACTGATCTCCGCATCTTGCTCTGCTCCAATTTCCCATCAAACTGGCTATTTTGCCACTTCCTTCACTAAGTGGCACTATACAGACCCTTATTGACCAAGCAAGAAAACTGGGGATCATTTTTGCCTTCTTTCTCCCAGTACCTTACTAACTGCATTGTCATACATCATCACCAGGTCTTGTTGTTCAACCCGTGGTTTATGCAGAATCTGTCCAAGTATCACAGTAAGTAGCCCTGAGCAGGATCTGCCACCAGGCTCCATAATCAAACAGATTAATGTTGATTTATTCAAAAAAAGGAGTAAGAATATACACAATAAGTGGGATATATAAAGTTAATAAAGCAGACCTATAATTAAAAATGCTAATGATTGTTCTTTAACTGAAGGCAAATGATAACATGGAAATATGAATCATCACAAAAACCTGAAAAGCATTGAAGTATAAATGTCCAGTCAAATAGAAAAGATCATTTTTCCTATTAATTTATTTAAAATAGTTATAACTATTTAAAGCAAGATATCATCTTGCTGGTTTTATATTATCTTAATGTCATCATTTTAATATTTAAAGAAGTCTTAGTCATCATGCTGTATACATCACCTTTTTATTTCATAATAATATCATTTTATCATCCTGGCTTTTTAATTTATGCAGATTTAATACATATCAAAACAGCATAAAGGAGATGGCAAAAAGGATACATGGACCTTACATTTGCAAGGTTTCTATATTTTATGTGAATTGGTATCACACTCATTCTAAATAAACTATGAAAAATGAAGAATTATATTTTAACAATACCTAGAGCTACCACTCAAAATAATAATAGTGCAAAGAAAAATAGTTTAAAAGCCAACAGATATTCTTCCACTTATTGGGTTGTTTTTCATTTTCTTTTATGGTTTCCTTTGTTGTGCAAAAACTTTTGAGTTTGAATATATTTATTGATTATCTAATAAGGCATAATAATATATACAAAAACCTTATAAAACTCAACACCAGAAAAACAAACAATTTGATTAAAAATGGACAAAGGACCTGAATAAACACTTCTTTATAAAGGGTATACAGATGCCCAATGAACTTATGAAAAGATGCTCAACATCACTAATCAGAAAAATGTAAATTAAAACCACAATGAGGGCCACTACTGATAGAAAATTATTTCCAGTTTGTGTTATTGTCATATGATGCAGCAATTAATGCCCTCGCACTACATTTATAAATATATATGTACAATAAATTCATACCAGTGGAATTGCTGAGTAAAGAGGTCACTACATTTTATATTTGACTAGAGGCTCTGTGCATGAAATTCGTGCAAGAGTAGGCCTTCCTTCCCCCGCTGCCGGCACTGGCTTACCGCTGGCTCCCAGGACTGGGACTTTCCTCACAACCCAAGCTTCATCTGGAAGGTCATCTGGAAGGACATCCAGAAGGATGTCTGGTCTAATTAGCATATTATCTTTTTATTATTATAGATATGTATTATTAAATGACCATTAACTACTTGTTTCCAAATACAAATTCTAAGATTATCTAGAGGCTGTCATTTTAATTTCTATTTTATCTCCCTTTTAGTAACATTGATTCTTTCTTTCCAGTATAAATATATGGGGACAAATCTGTTGATCTTTTCTTTGTTGATTTCCTTTACTCTGTTTTGCAAAGAACATTCTTCTCCTTCACAGTAAAAAATAAATATCCACCCACATACTCTAATAATGTTTTATATAATTTCGTCTTTCACATTGATCTCTTTAATCTATATTAGTGCATGGTTTAATGTTAGTAGGTAGATATTGTTACCAAATCAGTTTTCCCAATCACTCACTTTGAAAGTTATATTTCTTCCCCAGTGGTTTACATTTTTTCTTTATTATACGCTAATAATAGATAACACATAATTTGAAATGAGGAGCGGTTTCATGGGTTTGCCATAATAATGGAGCAATAAACAAATGGAAAACAATCTCTAGGCAGGCAGTCTACATCCTGCCCCCACAAAATGCAGGGCTCTTTTGATGAGCTATTCTGAAACATGTATCTTAGCTTTTTACTTCTCATCTGAAACAGCCAAGGAGCTCACTAAGTCCTCTTACCCAACCACCCACTGGCTGAAGACCCTGAGCCTGTGCTGAGCCACCAAACCTAGTGCTCTGACTTCTTTGGTACAGGAAGGAGAGCCAAAATGAAAGGCTTTAAGGTTCAATAACTTCACCCCCCAATCAGTAATACCATACATGGCTGCTAAGATAGGGAAGTCTATAAAATATTGAAGTACTTAGGTAAGGTATTAGGTTGGCATTTGTCTCCATCCACTTCATCACTGATAATCAGGCACCTTAGCAAACTAAAATTTCCCTCCCCATTCATGACAATGCCCAGCAGTGCCCACAAGGAGACAGTGGAAGAAATAGCTGCTCCTAGAAAGGGATCTTGTGTCCAGCAGGAAACAGCAGAAGCAGAGGCAATATTCCCTGTGGTACTAGAATGTGTTGCTAGGTCTGACCGTAATAGTAATATATGGCTTGATATTAGAACACATTCCCTGGCAAGAGGTTGTTGAGCCAAGGGGGGCATGGGAACAATACCAGGCAGGGGCATACCCCAGAAGCAGGGATAATCAAGAAAACTTACACCTGTGTCCAGCAGAAGCCACTGGGAGGCTCCCTAGAATTGATTAGTTATCTTCTGGGGATGCCCTG
This sequence comes from Vespertilio murinus, assembly GCA_963924515.1. NCBI lineage: Eukaryota > Metazoa > Chordata > Mammalia > Chiroptera > Vespertilionidae > Vespertilio > Vespertilio murinus. The sequence goes on from OZ004708.1 coordinate 95,709,403, forward strand.
AATGATTTGAGAGAATGTGGACACTTCTGGGCTGTACTGTAAAGCAGTTTGGAGTAACAGCCATTAGATCTGCCTTAAACCTGTTCACATGACCCCAGTAAGAGGACCCAAAGGACAGAAAGGACCCTGCTTAATATGTTCCACACAACACTTCACGACTAATCACAGAGCATTTGTTCTCCAAATATCTATTCACATCCTATGGGAAAATGTTCCAAGGTATACCAGTTTGGGAAACTGCTATGGTGCTTTGACTTTCAACCATGATATTTCCAGTATGCATAATTTTAATTGAATTTTTGAGGTGATATTGGTTAATAAAATTATGTAGGCTTTAGGTGTACAATTCTATAATATATCAACTGTATATTGTATTGTGTGTTCACCAACCCAAGTCAGGTCTCCTTCCATAACTATTATCTCCTCTATACCCTCTCTGCCTCCCCTACCCCTTTTCCTCTCTGAGTCTATGAATTTTGTTTTGTTTATTGCTTAATCCTTTCACCTTTATTACCCAGCCACAAGACCTCCCCACCCTCTAACAGCTGTCAGTCTGTTCTCTGTATCTCTGAGTCTGTTTCTATTTTGTTCATTGGATTCCACGTATGGGTGAAATCCTATAGTACTTGTCTTTCTCTGACTGGCTCATTTCACTTAGCACAATGCTCTCCGGGTCCATCCATGCTGTCCCAAAGGGTAATCACTTGTATTTGCACACTGGGTCTCCAACGTGATCACTTGCCCAGAAGTCTATTGGGTGACACCAGGCACATAGATAAGCCCCATCCTTGCCCCACCTGTGTGCGTCCCTAAAAGACACTTCAAGTATGACACTTCCTTTCGGGTGTCATTTTACCCAGAAGGCACCTTAGGGCATCAGGCTAACTTGTAATTAAGAGGTACAGAACAGAAGCACAGTGGACCTAGACAAACCAGTTCTAGAGTAAACCTTCTTAGTCCCAAATTGGGTGTCCTGCTATCCTGACAACAGGAACTGAGCAACTGATTGCAACTCTTATTTCCTGTTGGTTTCAGGAAGCCCAAACTCAAATTTATAGCCCAGATGTACCTACACTGTCCATGTCCAAAGTTATGTTTCTTTTTTTTTAATGCGGTCATGACTTTTCATTTTTATTTATATTATCCTGATACTACTTTTTTTTTTTTTTTGCATATTCTACCCCTGTTTTCTGGCACTTGCTCTTACTGCACTTCTGCCATAGACCAAGTGGCAGGGACCCCCAGGACTCAAGGCCATCTCTCAATTCGTTCATTGTGTTTAGTCATCTCTTTATTCCATAAAATAGACTCAATTCCTTCTCACCTTCTAACATCTTTAAGTTATTGAAACTGACGTAAATATCCACATCTCCTTTAGGCCATCAAGAATGTTTTAAAAGGGAAAGTAAATTGATAAATGTATACTACAGTGTTGAGGGTTTCCTAGTAATGCACAACTCCTCTCAGGAAGGCTAGCACACACAAAAAAAAATTTTAAGAACTTTGTTATGGAAATTAAGCAACTGATGGAAGAGCTTCAAGAAGCCATGACCTTCCCAAAACTCCTGAGAAAAGTTGTCCATCCAGTAGCTTTCTTAACTTGCCTCTAAATCCTAACATAAAAAACAGGCCATAAGAGCATGTTGTAAATTATTTTATTAAACAGAATATTGCTTCATTCTTTTCCTTAATCCAGAGAAGTGAGTACAAGCTGCAGTGTATGAATCACGCTTATGCACATGAATGGAGAATGAGAAAAAAATAACAGCTTTGCCAAATTAGCAGTGTATATATGCAAAGAAATTCAGAAATTACAGTAATTATTCTGAACATCTGATTCCAGAAAGAATCACATCCAAGTATTAGGAATAGTTGAAGATGAGCATACAAGAGTAAATCATGTTGACTCCAGTATATAAACACCATATCTGCCTTAATCCCATCTGCACTGCCATCACCCCATCCCAATGGCCATGAGCATTTGCTGGATTATGCAATTGCCTGTAACAGGATTATTTCCTTCCTTGCTGTTTCCTTACAATCCATTCTCCAGAGAGAATACAGAGTAAATTTTCCCACATAAATGATATTGCATCACTCCCTTGCTTAAAATTCTACAGTAGCTTCCTACTGCACTTAGATTTATATCCAGACTCCTGCGTATAAATGATACTTTAATTTGAAAATTGAATATGTTCCTATGAATACCAACACAACTGGAATTTTTAATTTTTTAAAAGATATTTGAAATGACAACAAAAATTCAAAGTAAGCACTGCCAGCAGCACCCTCCTCCATATTTATGTTTCCTTTTCTGCCTTATATCTGGCTCAAAAACTCCACTTTCCAGTTTTTTTTTTAAATCTAAAGATTGCCAATTGTATCTGAACAGAAAGTGTTGGGCAGGAGCTCCCAGAAATCTGTTTGTTCTCGTGCACTTTTAGTGCGTGGAATCCAACACTTGGCTGAAGCTCCAAAACCAATTTGGGGACCATGAAAGAAAAGAATAGATAACTGCAAAGGTGTCAACTTTGACAGCTTGAGTCATTCAAATAAGAGCACCTACCTACCTCTAGGCTTCGTTTATTTAAGAGGTTGACCTCATATGTCTAAGAAAGTGGAGCAGGGTCTCTTCAGGCAGGTAGGCAATTTTCAACTAATATAGATACATGAAAATGCACCTAGAAAAAGTGGCCTTATATCTCTGAACTGTGAACTTCACATGTGCTTCTCTGTGCCGTCCCCCTTTATGTGGGACAGAGTGACCACAGTGGGCTGGAGTTGGTTATTTTCCTATCCCAGGGGAAGGCTGGATTATCCACCACTGAAACCATGGGAGGATTTTTCTCTGCTTTTTACTCTGAAAAACTGATAGAGCTTCAGGAGGAAAAACTCACAAAAGCATGCCCCTCTCCAGTAATGGGGTCCCCTGGACACATATGTCTGTAGTGACAAAGAAAACAGCTTCTCATATACAGGTGGTGACCTGGCACTCAGTTCAGCCATATTTTCTTATTGGCCATAAACAATGTTGCAGAACATCAACATCAGACAAGACCATTCTGTGACCATGGTAGATCAAAACAAAAATAAGACTATTCCATAAATATATCTAAACACTACCAAAAAAAATAGGAATATTGTCTAAATCTCACACACACACAAAATAAATAAATAAGTAAGTAAATAAATAAATAAATAAACAAACCAAGCACAGAAAAACAACAACATCCTAGTTAGTATAAGTGCTGTGGCAACTTAACTAGTTACTACTGTAGTATTGTTCCAGGCTTCCTTCCTTCTCAATGAGAATTACCAAGATAAAATCACAGAATTACCTCATATCCTGATAGCATCTAACCCAGAGCAAAGCCTGCCTCACTAACCCTTCCCAGAATCACCTAACACAGAGCTACATTTCACACTAAGTCCTCTCTCCCACCATCCTACTGAGACACCACAGGGTTCCCCATGGTATTCACTCAACCACAGCTGTGTTTCTCGTGGTCTTTGGAAGGAGGGTATTGGCAGTAGCAAAAGTACTTTTTAAATGTGTAAGGAAATGTGCTCAAACTTTCGGATCGCTCTTACATTTAAAGAGGGAGAAAAGGAGAAAGGTTTGAGGAAGAGACTTTAGGTGTATTTCAATAATTTATTTCTTTTAAGAGAGAAATCTAAAAGGTATATGACAAAACAAATGTATCTGTTTATATTTAGTGGAGGGAAAGTAGTAATCTCTTCTATTAGTTTCTCTGTTCTTTTAATTGTGAAATACACAGAACATAAAATGTATCATCTTAACAATTTTAAGTGTATAATTAACTCAGTGACATTACACACATTCACACAGTTGGCTACCATTACCACCATCCACCCACAGAACTTTTTTTTATCTATCAATGGATTAAAATGTTGTGGTACATATACACAATGAAATACCACCGAGCCATGAAAAATAATATCTTACCTTTTGTGACCTCATGGATGAAATTAGAGGGCATTATGCTGAGTGAAGTAAGTCAGACAGAAAAACACAAATGTCACTTATATGTGGAAAGACAAACAAAATAGAAACAAACTCATAGATACAGAGAAGAGACTGGTGTTTATTAAAGGAAGGGGTGTTTGGTAAAAAAGGTGAAAGGATTAAGAAGTACAAATCTGAAGATTCACAGGGATGTAAATGACAGTATAAAAAATATAGTCAATAATATTTCAATAACTATGTATAGGGCCAGGTGAGTACTTGAAATATTAAGGGGAGCACTTTGGGAAGTATATAATTATCTAACCCCTATGCTTGTACAGAATAATAAATAATTCAGAGGCTAATACAGAATAATGCTGAATGTAAACTATAATTGGAAATTTAAAAATACATATTCAAAATAAAATGGGCAAAAGATCTGAGAAGACATTTCTCTAGGAAAAATATTAAAAGGCCAATAAACAACCAAAAACACTCTTTTCAACTGAAACTCCATACTTATTAAACAAAAACTCCTCATTTCCCTCTCCCTTGCAGCCCGTGGTAACCACCATTCTACTCTCCGTACCTATGAATTTGACTAATCTAGGTATTTCATGTCAGTGGAATCATACAGTATCTGTCCTACTTCTTGACATGATTGAAATATATCATTATTTAAATAAAGATTTTTGAGAAGTAGAGTAAAAGCAAAGGTCTCCCCAATTACAACCCAAAAGAAACCAATTTTAAGGTGTGTTTATTCTTATTTTTAAGTGTTCGTATTTAATGCATATCCTTCCAGACTACACATAGAGGCATATGATGGGACAGATATCCCTATTGGATTTTGTATCTTATCTTCACACTAATGTTATAATTATAACTACTGTTATAATTATGTCTATCTGTATCCCCATCCCCCGCAGCAGCCCCTGCCCTTGATTGTGGACATGGTGCCTTATTTCCTTTTTACTTCCAATGTCAATCACAGTAATCAGCACATAACAGACATTTGTTTGTGTATTGAATAAATGAATGAACTGTCCTGTGTCCCAAACACTATTGACTGTGTTTCTAAACAAACTTCAAATTATTTTTGGAACATGATTTCTTGCAAATCACCAGTTTCAAGTCATCCTGTTTAATTCCCTTTACTTATTGCCTTTATAGCAACCTCAATTATTCTCAAAGCTTTGGTGGCATAAGAAAATTCCCTCTACCCACAAAGACAAGCATTCCTATGCCCCCTCTCCTCCCAGCCTTCTTTTGCTGCATCAAACATTTGAAGCGTTCAGTAGTTTTCGGGCAACTGTAATTGAAGAGATACATGGCTGTTGAAGTTGTGCCAGTTACCACATTACTGTAGTCATAACTCAGGCAGAGCACAGACAAAAGCCACTTCTTGGACAAAAGGCTTATCATTCACTAACTATTTTAAGGCAATTACTTCCTTTATTCTTCCACACTTGCAACTGCTCCGGATGCCAGGAAAAAGAATGTATTATAATGGATCACAACTCAAACTCAGGGGGAAATGTTAAATTTTAAACAATGAAAAAATTAATTTTTTTTTACTAATTAAATACATCAGTAAAAGTGAGCGTCTGAGATCCAGTAAATGTGAACCAGTAAAAGGCCACATACTTTGAATAGAGAAGACTTGAGTCCTCCTGGTTTTGGTGTGTGGCAATGGATTACTCCCATAACTTTGCCAACAATTTTTTCCTCCAGTGAGAATATTATCTATCTCAGAAGGACGTTAAAGGATTAAATGAGGAAAGGTAATGTCATCATTTTTCATACACTATAATTTGGTCTACAAATAAGAGTACATATTTGTTATAAGAATTTATCAAAGAAATATCTGAACACCAGGAAGGGGGGCATCCTAGAGTGAAAGCGTGGGTGTTGAACTCAGGCTTCTGTAGGTTTAGGAACGTTGACTTCTACTGTGAAAAAGCACTTTCACCTCTAAGATCATCAGGAGTGAAAATGTGACATTTAGACCTTGTGCCCCTAAATTTTAAAATTCCCAAAAGGTACCTGATTGGAATAACAAGTCTAACATTCAGATTTTCAACTGGGCTCTCAACACAGTTCTACAATCCAACTCTAGTCCTTCAGGCAGCTCCTTTTCCCACTCCCCGTGGTGACTGCATTACACCTTTTGCATTCATTTTAACCAAACCACCACCCCCAGAAAGTTCCTTCAATCTCAGCAGATAACTTCACCTCAACCTCATCAGAAAAGAGCTCTCAACTTCCAACCACTGCTTGCAAACATACATCCTGTCTACATCTCTCCCCAATCCTTCTCGATTCCCAAAGCCAATTCCTTTCTTCTAGTTAAGCTCAAATTCTCTGTGTGTGTGCTCTTAGCCCATTTCCTAAAAAATCGTATCCTATCAATTATCTCCTCTCTCTGTCTTCTAACTTATCTCTGCTTGCTTTCCTACTGGTAATACAAATATATGCCAAATCTTACTTCTCACTTTATTTCCCCTTTTAATTACAATTCTATCTCTTTTCTCCTTTTCTCGGCCACATTTTTAAAAAGAATTATTTACACTCACTGTCTCAATTTCCTCATTTATCAATCATTCCACAATTCACTGAAACTTTGCTCCTAGTCTCAACAGCTCACCAAACTACTGAGCTAAGGGAACCAATGACCCCAGCTTAACTTTATGAAGTTAACCCTTTATTCTCTTATCTTTTGTGATATATTCAACTCCTGGGGAGCATCTAGCCTTTCTGAACAATCTTTTAGTTTATCTCTCCCAAACTCACATTTAAAACTTAGAGTTTGTCAAAACTCAGTTCCAGGGCTCCTTCTCTTCTTCGTTATTTCTTCTGCACAAAACCAGCCACTCAAATATTTTCACGCACCATATCTTGACCACATCCCTCTTCAGATTATCTTCCTTTCCACCATTGATCTGTAGGAAGAAAACGTTGTATGACCCTGACAAGAATGATTAATAGGTATCGTAGAGTGTTTGGTTTGGTTTGGTTTGGTTTGGTTTGGTTTGGTTTGGTTTGGTTTGGTTTGATTTGTTTCTGAGAGTGCAGGTTGCAGCTCAATTTATCCACAGCCTTTCTAGAAAGTTGGAGGCCAATCCCCAGTCTTTGCTTTAGAATTACAAAGTCAAACTATACATCTGTTACATCATTCAACATTTTATTAATCAGGGATTTTTCAGAGAACAAAATTAATAGAACATATAGAATACATATATATATATATATATATATATATAAATGTATGATGTACATGTGTGTTTAGGATATATACATGTTTCTTATAGGATATATGTGTGTGCATAGAATATGTATGTGCATATATATGCACATACATATATACACACCCTACTATATATATATCCCTAACACACACACACACACACACACACACACATATATATATATATATATATATATATATATATATATATATCCCTAATACACACACATACATATAATAGAAATCAATTTTAATAAATTGGCTTTTACATGATTGTGGTGACTGATAAGTCCAAAGTTTATAGAGAAGCCCAGCAGGCTGGAAACTGAGGCAGGATTTCTGTTACAATTTTGAAGCAAATTCCTTCTTCAATTTATCTTTCTCCTCTCATTTTTTTACTCTGAGCAGCAAGGACAAATCAGGCCTCATCATCCACATTTCCTTTGGAAATCTCCTCAGCTAAATATCCAAATTTATCACTTACAAGTTCTAGTTTCCACCTAACAATAGAACACAATGTGAACAAGTTTTCTGCCCATTTACAACTGGAATCACCTTTCCTCAGTGTCCAATAACATGTTTCTCACTATCACCAAGACCTCATCAGGAGCACTTCAATGTTTCATTCTGTTCATAATTATACGTATATTTTTCTAAGGTCATAGAAACTTAGTCTGTAGCTTTCCTCTCTTCTTTTTGAGCCCATATTAGAATTGTCCTTAATGTCCATATTTTCACCAACAATCTCTTCAAGGTAATCTTTATTTTTACCATCAAATTCTTCCAGTCAATGCCCATTACCTAACTCCAAAGCTACTTTCACATTTTTAAATATTGGTTACAGCAACACCACACCTCTCAGTACTAAAACTAGTATTAGTTTCCTCAATTTGCCTAATCAAAGTACTGCAAACTGGGTGAGTTAGAACAACAAAAATTATTCTCTCACAAGTCTGAAGATTAAAAGTCCAAACTCAAGGTGTTAGTGCAGCGGTGCTCCCTCTGAAATGTCCTTGCTCCTTCCACATTCTGGTAGCCCCTGGCTTTTCTTGGCATGTGGCAGCATCCTCTGTCTTCTCATGACCATCTTCTTTCCATGTCTACATATCTCTATGGGTCACTGGCCTTCTCTCTGTGTGTCTATGCATGTGTCCAAATATTCTTCTTGTGAGGAGACCAGTCATAATTATATTATCACCCCTTAATGATGTCACCTAAATTTGATTAAATCTGCAAATACCCATTTTTCAAATAAGGTCCCATAGACATGTACCTGGGATTAGAACTTCAACACATATTTTTAAAGGGGCACAGTTCAACCCACAACAATTTTTGTTTCATCACTGTTTCTGAGCTGGGTATCATCATTATCATTTTTAAATGTATACCCTGAGTCTCAGGGAATTCAAAGCACATTCACAAAGTCATGCTATTTGACCCTGTATTCAACCTTATTGCCTAAAAATTGTTAATGCTATGCGTAAAAATATAATCAGCAATTCCAGACAATGTTTCTTCATTAAATTTTATACAATTGACTTTTCCCTTATTCCCTGAAAGAGCGTCCCTTGGTTTTCATGGTAACTCTTCCTCCTGACAACCCTGCCCTACATGTAACTTCCTCACACATTTGCATTGCCTCTAGTTCTTCTGCTTGAGCTCTTGTGCAATACAGTCCCAGGATGATCACCTTTTCTATAAGCAAAGGCTCTCTCAGTGCTCTCAGCTATGACCATAAACACCATCTCTATTCCGACATCTCTCAGATATACAACCCCAGTTCTGACCTCTCCACTAAACACTAAACTCTTATTTCCAATTGCCAGCTTGATATCTCCCTTTACATATCTAATAAGTTTATCTTACTCAATAAGGCAGAACCATTCAAGATTCTTATTGAAGGTGTGAGGGGTGTGTGATTATATTCAGATAATTTAGGCAGATGTGGTATTTGAAAGGGTATGAGGTAACCGGCAAAGTTTCTAGGAGAACAAGAGAACCAGACTTCAGGGCTAGCAGCCCTTGAGAGACAATGCAAGTCATACTGTGGGACAGCTCAAAGAAGATTCAGCTACAACCACTACTGGACACAGACATCAGAGCCCCCGTCATTGACCTGAACTCAGATGCTATGCCTGACATCTCTGCTACCGCTGCCTCTAAAAACTGGTTGGGACTGCTGACTCCATGGCGAGAATGGATGCAATGTGGAGTTTGACAAGTGTATCTGATTGAGCCAGGGCCACAAGCTGCACTACAGCCACAAAATCTACTGGTAAACCGTGTTTCTGGTTTCTATCTTAAAGGAACATGAATTCATAAGTAGAGGAAATGTTCAAACATAGGAAGGATGTTCAGTGGGTTCTGAGTGGATAAGAAGAATGGCAGATGCCACCATAGTGGCCAAGTAAACCTCTTGATTCTCCTCACCCGTCTCCACCCAGGTGCTCAAGCTCTCTGCAACTAGAAGTCATCCTTGAACCTTTCTTCCCTTATTATTCATGTCTAATTTGTCATCAAATCCTCTCACTTTATCTCAGAAATATATCTTAGAATGAATCTGCTTCACTGCATCTATAATACCTTAGTCCAAGCCACCTACATTCTTCACCTGGACCATGTACCACAATAGCCACCCAGCTGACACTCCCACTTCCACTCTTGTTCTTCTGAAGTTCACTCTTCACACAGAGAATAGACTGGTCTTCTGAAAATATGAATTGAGTCAACTAATTCTCCATTTTAATCCCTCTAATGTTTTTACCCTTATGGTACATAATTTGGTCTCTGCCAAATCATCTAACCTCACCTAAACTATTATGCCTTCCCTTGCTGAGCTCCCACCATAACCACACTGGACTTCTTTCCTGTCCTTGGACACAACATACTCATTCCAACCTTAGGACCTCTGCACTTGCTTTCTCTGCTCCAAGATTTTCTCAAGGCTGTTTTGTTGTTGTTTTTTGTTTGCTTATTTTTGTTTGATTGTTTTGTTTCTTAATCTTCTAGATCTTAGCTCAAATGTTACGTCTTCTGAGAAGTCTAATTCTAAATTAGACCCTCTGTCCTCTCTATCATATTTTCATTGTTGTTTTTAATAGCATTTGCTATTAGGTAACACTAGAGTCCTGGTGCACAAAATTCACACATGGGTAGGGTCCCTAGGCCTGGCCAGCAATCAGGTATGATCTGTGGAGCAATTGGGGGACCCCTGCTGGCACCTGCCTTGGCTGGCATGGGACCTGCACACAGGGGGGAGCTTCTTCATTAAGTATCTGCCCCCTGGTGGTCAGTGAATGTCATAGCAACTGGTCATTCTGCCATTTGGTCAATTTGCATATTAGGCTTTTATTATTTAGTATTATCTCAGTTCTTATTTATTAACTGTCTCTCTCCAGTCAATAAGGTCACTATATTGCAAATGCATCCATGTCATCTACCTCTGTATTCCAAATGTATCAAAGAGTGTCTGGCACACATTAGGGACTTGAGATATTAGATCATATTTACATTTATCTATTCATCTTATTAAACTGATATGCTTGTACAGATAAACTGATAGTACATATTTATTGAATAATATCATCACAGATTAACTAAGTCGCACAAGTTAAGGACTTTAACACCAGAGAAAGATAAAATTACTGAGCTCTACCATAATCAGAAAAGGTTTCAATGAAGTAATAAAACCTAAGCTTAGCCTTATTAGCAAGATTTGGACTTTCAAATACTAAATAAGATCCTGATCAAGTAGAAAACATCACAGATAAAGATGATTCCATATGAGGTGATGCTCCACATCAAACATCATCAGGGAAATACAAATGAAAACAACTAGAAACCACTGTACACCTATTAGAATGGCTAAAACCCAAAGCACAGACCATACCAAATGCATGGATGTGGAGCAACATGAATGCCCATTCACTGCTGGTAGGGATGCAAAATAGTAGTCACATTAGAAGACAGTTTGGCAGTTTATTTTTTAAAAAATATATATTTTATTCATTTTCCACAGAGAGGAAAGAAGAGGGATAGTGAGCTAGAAACGTCGATTAGAGAGAAACATCGACCAGCTGCCTCCTGAACACCCCCTACCGGGGATGTGCCCACTACCAATGTATATGCCCTTGACCGGAATCGAACCTGGGACCTTTCAGGCCGCAGGCCAATGCTGTATCCACTGAGCCAAACCAGTTTCAACTTAGCAGTTTCTTATAAAATTAAACCTACCTTTACCATATGACCCAGCAATCACACTGTTTGGTATTTACCCAAAGGAGTTAAAAACTTATGTCCACACAAAAACCTGCACACACATGTTAATAAAAACTTTATTCATGATGAGCAAAACTTGGAACCAACCAAGATGTCCTTCCCTAGGTGGATGCATACATGCACTAGGGCACATCCTGACAAAGGAATGTTTTTTATTGCTAAAATGTAAGGCACTATCAAGCTATGAAAAAACATAGAAGAATCTTAAATGCATATTACTAAGTGAAAGGAGCTACTCTGAAAAAGCTACATACTGCATGAGTTCAACTATATGACATTCTGGAAAAGGCAAAAGTATGGAGACAATAAAAAAAAATCAGTGGTTACCAGAAGTTGGTAAGAGAGAAATGAATAGGCAGAGAACAGGCCATTTTTGGGAACAGCAAAACTATTCTGTACAATACTATAATGATGGATATGTTACTTATTCATTTCTCCAATGACTAACACCTAGGGGTAAAGTGATTAAGACTGATATAGTTGACATTTTGGGGGAAAATGTGATGCTGTTTCTTGAAGCAGAAACAAGTCACCACCTCCCATAGCAATAATCAGTCTTTTCCTAGGAGCTGAGCAAGAGAGTCATGGGAAAAACCCATCAGCAGAAAGGGTGAGGGAGAAAAAGGACTCAGCTGTTGAATTGTTTTTTGTTTGTTTGTTTGTTTGTTTGTTCATTGTAGTTTTTCTATTTTGTCAAAAAAGACATCACTCTGCAAATGGATCTGATTTAGTTATGGAAAGCCAAATATGGTTTTGGCGCTTTAACAGTGCTTCTTATCACTTAATAAGGGCCTACTGTGTAACAGGTATGGTGCCTATATTAGCTCTCACTCAGTTATGGTGCCTATATAACCTCACTCAATTCCTTCATAGGCTATATCTTTTCCCATTTTATTGATAAGCAGCCTGTGCTCTGAGGGAGTAATTCAGTTAAGATCACATGATTACTAGTGTTCTTCCCTCTAAACGACCTACCTACCTTATTGAACCCGATGCTGAAAGCTGATTAGGTGGACTCCAACTCTAACCCAAGAAGCCCAGGACTTTCTCACTAATGGCATCCTCTGCAGGTGGTGGAAGACATAGAATACAGGAATGTTTTACATTTTACAGGAGGTAGGAAATGCAGGAATAACTTAAGGGGTAATGAGCAGAACATGTTGAACAGTGTAATCCCAGAAGACGAGAGCCACAGCAGTGTGAGAGCACAGCAGTTGTCCCCTTATCCAAGGGGATATTTTCCAAGATCCCCAGTGGATGCCTGAAACCACAGAGAGTTCCAAACCCTTTATATACTGTGATTTTCCCTGTATATACACCTATGGTAAAGTTTAATTTATAAATTAAACACAGTGAAATATAAACAACTAATAATAATAATATAGAACACTTATACTAGTAACAATATGCTGTAATAAAAGTTATGTAAATTCTAGAGGCCCAGGGCACCAGTGGGGTCCCTTGGCCTGTCCTGTGGGATAGGGCTGAAACCAGCTACTGACATCCCCCAAGGGGTCCCAGATTGCGAGAAGACACAGGTTAGGCCAAGGGACTCCACCGATGCACAATCAGGGCTGAGGAGGGATGCAGGAGGGCTCCAGGGTGTGTCCGACCCATCTTGCTCAGTCCTGATCGGCCAGACCCCAGCAGCAAGCTAACCTACCCAGAGTGTCTGCCCCCTGGTGATGAGTGCATGTCATAGTGAACAATTGAGCAGCCTTAGTATATTATTAGCATATTAAGCTTTGATTGGTTGAACAGACCACTGGACAACCAGACACTTAGTATATTAGGCTTTTATTGTATAGGATAGTCTATTTCTCTTAAAATATCTTCACGTACTGTTCTCATCCTTTCATGTAAAGGAGGCACTTTCCATGTTCTCTTAGGCTTATCTGAATTGCCAGCATGGCTGCTCTTGTGCTTTGGGACCCTTATTAAGCAAAGTAACGATTACTTGAACACAAGCACTGTCATACCTCCACAGGCCATCTAATAACCCAGGTGGCTACTGAGTGACTAGCAGGTGGGGCGTGTACACAGTGTCCAATGTTTACAACGTGGAGATGCTGGACAAAGAGCTCATTCAAGTCCTGAATGAGACAGAGCAGGACTTGAGAGATTTCATCACGCTACTCAGAACATGCGCAGTTTAAAACAATCCTTTTTTTCTGGAATTTCCCATTTAATATTTTCAGACCACTTGGTCGCAGGTAACCGAAACCATGGAAAAGCAACACCATGAATAAAGGAAGACTACGGTATCACAGAGAGTAGACTAGAGTCTAAGAAAGTCTACACAAACAGGAGTTGAGCAAGGATTAGAGCTAGGATATACACCACACCTGTTACATAGTAGGCCCTTGGTAAGTGATAGCCAGCATTGTTCAGGCCAAACCATGTTTGGCTTTCCATAATATGACTAGCTCAGATCCGTTTGTGGTCCTATATAGGCCCCATTTAGAAGGCACTCTTCCTGGAAAATACAAACACTAAACCTCCTATAGTTCTGAGTTTCAGTAGTTCTCTGTCAGCAGGGTAGCTGGACAAATACATGGACACCTTTCTTGTTTATGTGGTAAGTTACTGATGGCAGACATTTCGCAGAATCAATTGGAAGATGCAGATTCGGACACTATATAAAGACTTAACTCAGTGATTTCAGACCAGACATACAATATTCTCTGCAGCCATTCTAAGCTCAGGACAGAGGTAACACAAACCTAATAAGAACACAGAAGAGGAATCAATAGAACAAAGACAACCAAGGATAAATACCCAATGATGATGTCTGCTGTATAGTTACTTGTACTAAGGGTGATAGCAGAATAGGCTATAGCAGTTTCTCATGCTATGTAAGTATTCATTCTCAATGTAAAACTTCTGCCATCTTAAATTAGGGAGTAAGCCACCTCAAGTACAGACAGTTGACTAAACCACTGATGCCTGCTGTCTTACTGTATTTTATTTTTCCCTTTCACCCCACTACTGCTCTCATGGTCCTCCCTCCTTGCCACTCTTAGGCACCAATTCTGATGAATTTGATACATCTTCTCAAATATGTAGATAGTATAAAAAATGTATTTCCGTTTGTATATTTGTTTAATTTAGAAATGGCATTATTCTTTGTGTCTGCTATTTTCCATTTCTTTTTTGCTTTGCTTTTTGTTTTCACTAAGCACTGTGTTTTTAAGATCTTTGTTATGTCATTGTCTATATTATTATTTCACTGTCTATGAGTGTTGCATAGTTTCCATGCAAGGCATTCTCCTCTTTTCATTTATCCATTCCACTAGTGTTGGACAATTAGGTTACCCACTTCCACAAATATTCTCACACGGGTGCCCTGAGCCTTCCTGGAGGAAATGCCCAGGATGGGACTGTGGGTCTCTGGTACACGCCCTCTGGATGTCAATGAGCTCTCCCAGAGCACATTCTGCAAGGCTGTGTCCATCTGCTTGCCCACTGGGCATCTGCTTGTTTCCTGCATCCCCGATTCTTTGCATCGTGCAGTTGGTCCTGTGTTGCCTAACTTATAATGTTGGCAGTGTCTCGTCGTTTCAATTTGCAGTGACCCAAATGCTAAGGAGGTTGATCTTTTCTTCCTGTGAGTCTTAGCCAATTCATTTTTGTTCATCTTTGAATTGCCTGTCTTCTTTGAACCATCCATTTTTCTAGGACTTTCTTTTTCTTACTGATTTGTCTAGAGTTCCTTTACTAGGATATTCTATATGGTAACACCTTGTTAGTTTTAAAAATTGTATCTTTTCCTAGTCTATCACCTGCCTATTTTCTATCGTGTCTCTTGTCATCTTTCAAAAGTTCTGAATTTTAAAAGAAAAAATCCAAATGCCATTATAATTATATTTTAAAGCATGTGAATCCTGACAATTACAGGAAAAATGTGATGTATGGTGTGGGCAGACCTGAATTGTGTAAGAGTGTGGTCCTGGCCAGTTATATTCCCATCTGCCTGCCACATTTTAGAAGCGTTTTGGGACTTCACTTATTTCACTTCCTCTATTTTATGCTGATGCTTTGCCTGCCCCCATTTCCCTAAGACAAACTATTCTGAAACCACAGGTAAATGAAGCCAATAACAGATTATTGGCCATCTCATCTTTTAAGATTCCTCACTGTCTCATCCACAACTCCTGGCACAAGAGGGCAGACCCCTGTCAGATGGCTCACATTTTTTACATAATTTATCTTTCATAATGACCACACCTTGGAAACCATTGTGCCTACTCATATATCACCAGAATGTTCTTCTCCACTCAAAAATTCTTATTTTTTTACCTTTCTGTATGGATGTGCCATAGACCTGGGCCTTCTGAAGCCAAGTTGGCTGCATCACTCCCACACATCCCCTCGACCCAGCAAAGCCCCCCAAGGTCATGGGAGGCCTCAACCCTGTGTCTCCATGACATGGCATCCAGGCCTTCCTCCTTCTCCCACCAAGGCTGCCTTGAGTCATTCAATAAAAATGAAACAACACCTTATCATAGAACAGCCATTGGCAGTTACAGTAAAACTATAGGAAACTATTTGTAAAGTACCTAGAACCAGCAATCAATAAGGTAAAAAGTGATGGCTCTGCCTGGCCTCTGCATGCTTTATTTTCTCTCGTCACAAAATGTTGAACTTCAATTTTGAACGACATAGTGAAGGCTTAGACCCTTTACCTCCTTTTACCTTGAGGAAGTGACCAGCACTGGGAGCTGGCCTGGCCTTCACAGCTGGGCCTCGGTGCTCTCCTGCCTGACAGAAAATATTCCTCACATCAACATCAGACAAGATCACTCTGGGCCTGTGATGAATCACGACAAGAACAAGCCCATTCCATAGTCATCTCTGAACCCAGAGAATACAGGAATGTTTCCCAAGCTACAAAACACCAAACATCCCAAATTGTTCAATCACAGGTGTATTCTCAGTGGTCTTTTGCTGGAAGACTTTGCCATTTTCATTAAACTCACGAAATATAGTATAATGAGAAAAGCATAGATTTTAAGAATTATGACTCTATTATTTGTTAGCTTTATTACCTTGAAAATGTTTCTTAATTTCTCCAAATCTCATGTGCTTTTTTCATCATAAATTAGGATAACTGAGATTACTCAAAAAGCCCATGCACATAGACCTCAGAGATAGACCTCAGGAGGGGGTTGTGGCAGGGTTTCTGAGGACAGCCAAGCAGGGGGTGCACTGCACAGCTCCAGAGAACCCCACTCACCTGGGCCTGGAATTGGTCACTTAGAGATCCTGGCTATGAATAATCTATCTCAGTCTTTGCCCCACGTCTCTCATATTTTAAAGGCCCAAAAAGAAGTAACTATAATCACTGACATGCTCAACATAGCAAACAGTACAACGTTGCCTTTCTAATGAAGCGAAGGACTGCCTACATGATATGATTATAGCAGTAGTCATTGATTTGAAAAAGGTAACAAGAACACCATCCACTGCAGATCATACTTAGTGAACTGAAAATGCCTAGCATTCCACCACCCCAGAACTTATGTGATAAAAGCTGATAACTTCTCCTTGGAGATAGAAAGCCACGGGAATGAAAGCAATGGCATGGCATCTCCAGTTTACAAACATTTACTATCCCTTATTCTTTTGGTCCTCACAATATCTTGTTGATATAATTATTTAAGCAATATTCTTAGGACATCTGTTTTCCAGATGATAAAAATATGGTCAGAGGGGTTCATCCAAAACACATATCAATTCCGTGGCAGGGCAAGGTATTAATCTAGATTTTCTGACCCCAAACACAGTGCTTGTTCCAGAAACACACACAAACTCTCACTACTGAGAACATCTGGTTGCAGGGGCCAAGCCCCTGAGATGCCATGAGAATGCTGGGAGAGGGCCCTTGCTAACGGCAAGGTCTCCAGGATTTACCCTGTGTCTCCAGCGCAAATGACAATGACATTGACCCATCCTGAGGGGGCATTCTAGAAACTGGTTTAGCTCAGTGGATAGAGCATCGGTTTGCAGACTAAAAGGTCCCAGGTTCGATTCTGGTTAAGGGCATATATCTTGGTTGCCGGCACATCCCCAATTGATATTTCTAATTCTCTATCCCTCTCTCTTGTTCTCTGTAAAAAAAAAAAAATAAAAAAAATAAAAAAAAAAAATCAGTAAAATATATAAAAACTGAGAGGGAATTCTAGCTGCTAGTTTGACATCTGAAAAAAAAAACCTATCTAATAAAAGAGTAATATGCAAATTGACCATACCTCTGCTGCACCCACAGCCATGCCCACCAACCAATCAGGAGCAAGTATGCAAATTAACCCAACCATGATAGCTGCAGCCATGGAGAGAGCAGAAAGCTTGGATTGGCCAGCTTTCCGCCTGTCCTGGCAGGCCCAGGCCTTTGCTCAAGGATACAAAGTTTCAATTATAGAAGACAAATAAATCGCAGATACCAAGGCCTCTGCTTGGGTCTCCAGGGTGTGGCTGGCCTGCAAACCACCACAGGCCCCTTGCCCAGGCCACCCTACACTCCAAGGGAACCCCCACCCTGATCCAGGACACCCTTCAGGACAAACCAGCAGACCCCCATTCATGCACCAGGCCTCTATTCTATCTAATAAAATGGTAATATGCAAATTGCCCATTATTCCAACACATAAGATGGCTGCTCCATGTGGTCAAAGATGACTGCCCCCATGTGGACAAAAGATGGCTGGTAGGGGAGGGCAGTTGGGAAGGACCAGGCTGGCAGAGGAGGGAAGTTGAGGGTGACCAGGCCTGCAGTGAAGGGCAGTTGGGAGGGACCCGGGCCTGCAGGGGAGAGCATTTGGGGGTGACCAGATCTACAGGGGAGGGCAGTTAGGGGTGTCCAGATCTACAGGGGAGGGCAGTTAGGAGTGATCAGGACTGCAGGGGAGGGCATTAAGGGGCAAACAGTTTGGCAGGGAGTGTTTAGGGGGTGATCTGGCTGACAGGCCGAAGTGGTTAGAGGCAATCAGGAAGGCAGGCAGGCAAACAGTTGGGATCCAACAATCGTGGATTGTGAGAGGGATGTCCAATTTCCTGTTTAAGCCCAATCCTACCGGGCAGTCGGACATCCCTCCACAGGTCCCAGATTGGAGAGGGTGCAGGCTGGGCTGAGAGGCACACCCCCGCATGCATGAATTTTGTGCACCAGGCCTCTAGTAGGTTAAATAAGTTACCTCCTAGCTTAATAGGTGAAGATTTAATGACGCTGCAATGAATAAAATCACACAAGTCACATGCTTAATGCCATCACTGACAGCATCTTCAGTGCCTGCATACTTCTTTGATTTTCTAATTATCAACAGATTTCCTCCAGACTATTTCCAAGGTAGGGGGAGAAGAAGGCTAGCATGGCCCAAACACCTGCTAGAGAAGGGAGAGCACCAAGGCCTATGAGAATTATCTCCTTCAATTCTCACCACAACCCTGCAGGGTAAATGGCATCTCTCCTGTTTAATGGACCAGAGCTGAGGCTCAGAGATGTTAGGTAACTTAGTCAAATTCTCCACGTAAGTGGAGGAATCCAGATGTTAACTCTGGGCTGTGTTCCCCTAAACCCCAGGCACTTCCATTTTCCATGTTGCTTGCCAAATATACGAAGCCTAGCTGGAAGGGAGCAAAGTAGCTCATAATTAGCAGATTGTATCACCTCTTCCAAAGATATTTTTCCTTCACAGCAGCCTTCATTACAAAGAATGGCCAGTGACTGTCAGCGGGTTCGTGAGAGACCTGAGCTGGAGGCCACCAGCAACACTGCTGCTGGACTCCTGGCCCTCGGAAGTGACGTGAGATGATAAACTTGCTAAACATGATTTAAGCTGCTACCTTTGGGAAAATGTGTCCCACAGCAGTAGGCAAATAGAAGGGACCAATGGAGGGTAAGTGACTTGCTCAGGGTAGCCCACAGATGAGCAACAAAATACAGACAGAATGTCTCTCCCTGTGCAATGCTTTTTTATTTTTTTTAAATATATCTTTTATTGATTTCAGAGAGGAAGGGAGAGGGAAAGAGATAGAAACATCATGATGAGAATCATTGATCAGCTGCCTCCAGCACATCCCCCGCTGGAGATCAAGCCCACAACCCAGGCATGTGCCCTTGACCGGAATCGAACCTGGGACCCTTCGGTCCACAGGCTGGCACTCTATCCAATAAGCCAAACCAGCTAGGGCTGCAATGCTCTTTTAACTTCCTCCAGTGGCCTCAACAGAATGCCCATTCCCCACCCTACAGAAAACATTTCCACTTACTAACATTTTCTCCAGGTGGAGGGGTCAGAAGGCTGATGAGGCACAGTAGGGTCAGGGTTCAGGGAAAAAGGAGGGTGCGGGGGATAGGTGTTAAAAAATGAGAGATATCTCTGCTTCACAGTCATCTCTAACCTTCATCCTCCAAAGCTGAGTCCATTTCTCAGGAGAAACAGCAGAGGGGGTGTCCTTACAGCATTCTATTCAGAGCTGGCAAAAAGGGGAGCCCAGGGCTGCAGGTGTGGAACAGTGGCTGCTACTGATGAGTTTAATTACTCAAAGCCCTCACAAAGAGCAGCATTCCCAGAAAACTCGTCTTTGGATTCTATCTCGGTCCCCAGGTCCTTAAAACACAGTGCATCTTTATTGCAGAGCAGCTAGTCCAGCCTCACTCAATTAGACCTAGAGCCGTCCACATTGGGTGCTGTTCAATATCAAGGGTCTTTAAAATAATAATTCTGTGAGGTATTTCGGTTATAAGTCACATGATGGGATTTACTTGCAATAACCAAAGGCAGCTAGATGCCACCTACACCACATAAGCATCTTTTGCAAACAGCTATTCCTGTGAGCATTTCTTCCTTCCACTGTGTGCATACTGAAACGTGCAAGCCGATGTCCGTCTTTACGACATGCAACATTGCCGTGTGGCCATTTTTAAGAGGAGATGGGGGCAGTAACCAGGAGTATCTGGACGATATACATTTGCATCTGCAAAATGTCTGCCTGGAAAGTATTGATTTTGCCTTCCCTGAAGAGCCTGTTAATGGGAACCATGGCTCCAATGCTTTCCAGGGGGCCTGCAGGAATCGTTACCGCGAGGCCTCCTGTTTAAGGGTCTTTGTAACGGGAGCTTTAAATACAAACACGAAATGTGAAAAGGAAGGATGTGACTTGTGACTCCTGCACACCAGGGAGCCGCTTGCACTCACTGCCTAGTCCTTGGTTGATTTCTCCAGGCAATTAGCCCAGGGTGGCATTCTGGGAATCATTCTCTTAGTGGCTCCTCCTCCTGCAGGAAATTTTTGCAAAGCCAGATGCTGGAATTAATTGCTTTCTGTCTGGGCTCTACCCCACCCTCCCCTTTCTGCCTCTCCCCATAGCCCATGTTTTCTCCTCCTTCTTCACCAGCCTCTCCCGAGGATTCTGCCACGCAGAGACCCTGGCTGCAGCACAAAAGCTGTCAGGGTGAGACCAGAGCCCAGGCCAGAAGAGTGGGGAACCCCTGCTACAGAGACTGTCTGTGTGGGCAGGAGGGTGGCACAAAGTGCCATGTCCAAGAGGGGTTCAGGTAGGCACAGCCCAACCATCCCACTTCAAGGGATTCCTAGGAACCACCCAAACCTTCAAGAATGAAAACACCATCATAATATATATATTCCATATATATATATATATATATATATATATATATATATATATATCCCTAATATGCAAATAGACCAAGGGTTGGAACAACTGAACAACCAAACAACCGAACAACTGGTCGCTATGACATGTGCTGACCACCAGGGGGGTGTGGAACATGGTGGGCATTGGCTGCAATGGGATGGTGGAGCAGGTGAGCAGGGGCACCAGACCAAGGTGGGTGCCTCTGGTGGTTACTGAAAATTCTTTGCTCTCACATGCCGTGGTCCCGCCTGGTGCTTGCAACTGCTACCAGCACCAGCCCTGCTTGCATACCCAGTGCTGATCCCGATTGCTCAGTGCTGTCAGCAGGTGCAAGCAACAGCTGCTGGCCCTGATCATCCCTGAGGGCTTCTCCACCTCCCCTTGCTCCTGAGGGGCAATTGAGGCAGTAGCCACCACTCATACCCACTGATGTCTCTGGCCCCAATCGTTCCACACTGTCAGCAGGTGCAAGCATGGCCAGTGCCATCAGCACGTGGGAGCTACAGCAGCAGGAGTGGAGCTGCCAGCAGACAGAGGACCAGGGTCCATGGCAGGAGGGGCCTGGCATGATGTGGTGGATGGGTCGAGACCTGCCCCTGTGCCTACAGCAGCCTCGCAGCCACAGTTCCTTTCAAGGTGCACAAATTTGTGCACTGAGCCCCTAGTTTATATATACAAAAGCTAAGCAACCATTGACTGGAAACACTGGAACAACCAGTCAACCAGTTGCTATGATGTGCACTGACCACCAGGGGGCAGACACTCAATGCAGGAACTGTCCCTGGTGGTCAGTGTGCTCCCACAGTCAACCTCCCACAGCCCTTCCACCCCACAGCCAGCTGACCCCCATTAGCCACTGGTGCTAAATAATTCATAGACAAACTGCTTCTGGGTCAGGATTTCATAAGTATCAGAGCAGTTCCCTCGCCGCAATCTATTGAAAGTCAGCCCTCCCCATCCTGTATGCACAGAACAATGTACCCCCATCCTGTATGTACAGAGCAATGTACCCCCATCCTGTATGCACAGAGCTATGTATCCCCATCCTGTATGCACAGAGCAATGTACCCCATCCTGTATGCACAAAACCATATACTCCCCATCCTGTATACAACAGGGAATTCTAACAGCCTTGAAAACCTGAAGTGGAAGGATCATGCCATGGAATTTAGATAGCTATTTTTCTGACTGTAGAAGTAATCTATTCTCACTATAGAGGAGGGGGGGGGAGCGATAGACCAACAGGAAATTCCATGTCTACTGTTAGCATTTCCCAGTATTCCCTCCAGTGCTTTTTTTGTACCTATTTTCTACAGATTAGATAAAATCTTAAACAGCTTCCTTTTTAACACTTGCCATCATATGATAAACCTTTCCCAATGAATTTGAAAACCCCTGAAAGCATAATTTTATTGGCTCTCTAACTAACTATCCTGTGGAGATAACCTTATTTACTTATTGTCATTTCCATTTTTAAATACATTCTAAGTAGTGCTGCAAGAAACATCCTTGTCTATACATTTCTAGAAGAGCCTTCATTATGCACCAAGTATGCATTGAGGGAACAAGGTTGAAGGCTCTCCATTCCCACCTGGTCGCAGGCCTGCTCTGGCTCTTGCTATGCAATAATGGCATCTTCCCAGCAGAGGGCACTCTCTGCGTATTTTCGCCTTAGTCTCCTTGGAGTGGAGCTAAAACAGCAAACTGGCCAGACTAGCTATAGACATGCTACCTTAGCTCGGCATTCACTAGTTGAGGTGCTCAGGGAGCCATTTGCAAGAACTCAAGTGCCCTCGGCAGCATTCTCTTCATAGGGCACAGGAGCTTTCTGGAACCACACTTTAACATGCATCTGTTTTGTTCACCATTGCATCCTCTGTGCCTACCTAGCCAGGTGCCTGGCACACACTGGACAGGCAATAAGTATTATTGTGTAAGTTATTGAACCAGACAGTCCTGCCGAAGGGCTTTGGTACCAGGTGACTTGACAGGAACAACAACCTCTCTTGAGTTCCTGAAGGTTTGTCCCTAAGCCCAGTCTTCCCACTGTGCTGTCCCTCTGCCCCTGACGATGGGCAGCCTTCCTCTCTGCAGTCTCATTTCCTCGGCTCTTATGATGGGCAGTGCTACCTGCTTGGAGCACTGGGGCCATGTGAACAATGTCAGCCAGCTATCGATTAGCCGTCATGTTCCTTTCACATGACAGAATATCTATATAATACAGAAGCCGGTTAACAAATTCATCTAGAAATATTTTCAATACAAATTCCTACTCCCAAATCTTTCCCATCTCTCCCCACGACGTCCGAACAAACAAAGAAGATCTCTCTGATACACACAGGGAAGTGAGGCTTGTAGAGAACATTTAAAAGCCCTGCAGGTGATTCTGGTGTGTATGAATATGTGCACACACACATATACACACACACACACATGCACTCACATACCCACATGCATACTAGCACACACCCTACTAAGAGGCATCCCTGGCACACTAAGAGTCATCACTAATAGACCAGTGTTTATATACCTTGGGTGAACATCAAAATTACCCAGGAAGCTTTTTAAAAATGATATT
Source organism: Vespertilio murinus (assembly GCA_963924515.1). Taxonomy (NCBI): domain Eukaryota; kingdom Metazoa; phylum Chordata; class Mammalia; order Chiroptera; family Vespertilionidae; genus Vespertilio; species Vespertilio murinus. The sequence continues at coordinate 95,733,130 of OZ004708.1, forward strand.
GATGCTGAGATCAAAACTCAGACAAATTAAATCCGAATCTCTCAGAATGAGGCTTGGGCCTTGGGGATCATGTTGTGCAGCCAAGACAGATCTGCTGCTGTAGACACGAGGAAACCAGACTGAGGAGTCAGCATAGCCCCTGCCCATCATCCCTTCCGACCAAATGCGGGATTCAGGGAGATGAGCACGTAATGACAGCACCTGAAGTGGCCCGGAGTGCAGACTCACTCGCCCCAGTTTAAGGAGACAGTGGTCCCAGGTTTCTCATTTGATAGGTCACTTAAGGTCTGTGGATCTTAGTCTCTTTATCTATGAAATAGGACCTAATGAGTTAAGGAGATGGGTTATTTGAAATTTGTAAATGATTATACAATTGGAAAAGATTATTATGGGGAATTATCAGACTAATACTTTTACATAATTTTAAAAGTATTTTAACATGTTTTTTATTGATTTGGGAGAAAGAGGAAGCTACAGGGAGAGAGAGGAACATCAATGAGAGAGGGAAACATCCATCCACTACCTCCCACACGCCCCCTACTGGAGACTGAGCCAGCATTCCAGGGATGTGCGTTGGCAGGGAATTGAATGACCATCGTCAGGGGCAGATGGACAGTCATTGAAAGGACACTCAATGACTGAGCCACGCCGGTCAAGGCTGAAAGTATTTTTAAAAATGTGTTTACTCCTGAGATTAACTCAATATTTATTATGGCATTTGTCAGAGGATTCTTATTTTTAAGTGTTTCTGAGCCTTCCCGGTTCCCAAAGTTCTCTCTAACCTATATCTTACCCAGCCAATCCATTCCTCACTGTGTTACAACAGTCACTATTCTGTCAATGAGGAGACAGGGTATCTCTTCCCACCATTTCATTCCATTCTTTTGCATTATCGAACTTCCCTTATATTTCCTTAATATTTTCTTTTAATAAGGTACTAAAGTTATTAAAGTTCTTTATTCTAGTAGCATGCCTTTGAAAGTAAAGACTCTTTTCTGGTACAATTTCAGGCATTACTGAGGAACCTGACAGAGAGCTGTTTGTGAATGAGGATCTCCTCTTGATGTCACAAACCACCCCATTGGGGCTAGCAGAACACAGGCCAACCTGCCAGATTAAAGAACTCCAAACAGCCCAGACTCACTGCCACTGAGCCCACAGGCCAGCTTGGTCTTAAACAGATGCACTAGATTTAATTTTGAGACATGCAATTAATTCAGGAACTAATAAAACCAGAATTGCAAATGCTTATGTCACACATGCTTTTCTTTTTAAATTGTGAATGTTAATAAGGTTTTTCCCCTGGTTTCATTAGAGATCACATATTAAAAGGTAAAGTAACTTTCAGAAAGCCAGAGCTTGCTATGCGCCATTTCCTTAGCTCTGAATTTTATAGGTTTGGTCTAAACAATACATATTAACACTTCTTCCAGCTCTCAATTTTCATTATTCTTTTCAGTAAATCAGACCTTTTACAAATTCAGATTTGTCTTTCCTTAATGAGACTGACTTAGGAGAATGTGAAGTAGACCTTGAACTCTGGGGCTGAGACTCAATTTTACGCAAGTTTGAGTAACACTCCAATACCGGGAACCAAATGCTCCCCATTTGTTAATGTCACCATCACTTTCCTAATCACTTTGTTAAAATCTACACGTTCTATTTGATGCTTCACTTCCTATTTCTCCTATTACTAAGTCTGTGGTCTTATCCTATCTTAATGTAGGCAAGATTAATTGCTGATAGTTTATCCATGTATCTATAAAAATGTAAAATTTATTTTATAAATATTATCTTTTACTTCACAGTCCTTAGCCAATAAAAGTAGGTTTTGAAATAGCAAACTGGGTTCCAGAGTGTGAGCCAAGCTGTTTCCTCTGTAAATCCAGATATATCCAGGTATAGGCATCCATTCTTCCTACTCTGATACATTCTCTCCTCCCTCAACTCCCTAACCCCTGGACCACTAGGAAAGGAGAATTTGGGTGCATAAGTCTTGAAATATTCAGATTTCATTTCTAATCAAATGGTTGTTAGGGTTCTCATGCTCCGGAAATTCTCAGATGACCTCCCAGTCTAGTGACCTTTAAGCTGATGGAATAATTCTAGAACAAAAGAAGTGTCAGATAAAAGATTGAACCACCATATTTTCAGAACGAAACTGAGCATACAAACAATGTGGGCTTGTGGCCCATTCACACTTGAGCTTCTTACCCTACCAGGCATCGTGTATTTCTACTCACCTCAGCGCAGAGAGCAAAGGGTGTTCTCTAAAAGTAAGTGATGGTAGCATTTCACAAACCAGTTAAAATCCTTACACACTTCCTCCCAGACTGCCCTCATGTTGACCCTTCCCAGACACTTACACTCACACAATTGATGGAGACCTTTGATCCATGTAGAAGGACTTGGAATGGGACCGAGGGTCCGGCCTTATAGGAATGATCCAGGAAAAAGCACCTGTTCTACTTCTGTGAAGCTAATTCTATAGCACAACCCAGATTGCTGCGACCTGAGGAATCAGCATGAAGAACATCATGTTTTGGGAAAAACATATGTTCCAATTCCAGCTCTTGAGTTTACTAATTGCCAAGTACTTCTTGGAAGTTCAATTTTCTTATCTATAAAATGGTAACAATACAGAATTTAGAGTGTCATTTTGGAGGGTTATAACTAATACATGTACTTTACATAATACAATTGACCATCCTGTATGATTGCTGCAGCTACAGAGTACTCCAACTGCCAGTATTCCAATGTTTTATCTCCACTGTGGTTTCTCCAGAATGCATGCCTGGTCTTGTTGGTTTCTGATTTTCCAAGGAAGATCATCATGTCCAGCATATCCTTTGCTTTAAGTTGTAGGAGTGCTCTACATTTAGTCACTTTTATTTTCTGAGGGGAGCTTTTATTTATTATCAGAAACTTGTCTGACAACATTCAGATCTACACTGGCCACATTTCTAGCTCCATGCCCTGAGGCTTATGGAAAAAGCGCACAGATCTTGGCCCAATCATCATAGGGCCCCAGTGAATGGTAACTGGCTAGTTGAATGAATTAATGAATGAATGAACACATCTCTGTGAGGCTGCTTAGGAAAATGAAATTTCTAAAAATCATTTAAGAAATGATTCAAGCAATTATGTGGCTAAAATTACCAATAACCGTAGTTTTGTTTTGTTTTGTTGTTCACATTTTAGTGACTTAATCACTGCCAAGCAAAGAAAGAGTCACTGAACAAAATGAGTACATTTTAATTGGGCGCACTACATTTCCCCAGAATATGATGAACAATTACTAAAAGTGGAACCAGAGGAGCAGTACACTAAATGAAATGATCCTCTTTTATAAGAGAATTCTTATTATAAGCGGGGGTGGGAAATGGGATAAATAAAAATAACTCAGTGTTTCTAGACTTTTCATTGGGACCCAAGGAGAAAGAAAGATGTCAATATTTCTGAGCATGACTAAACACTGCAAGTTTTAATGAGGTAGTTAGCATGACCCCAAGAGATATGCCTGCAATTTTAGTAGCCTTTTATTCACCCACTTAAGAAAATAATTCGGCCTAGCTGGTTTGGTTCTGTGGATAGGGCATCAGCCTGTGGACTGACGGGTCCCAGGTTTTATGCCTGAGTTTCAGGCAGCCAATCAATGATTCCTTCTCATCATTGAAGTTTCTGTCTCTCTCCAGAATGCAAAAATGATGTTCCTGTCTCTCTCCGTCTTCTCTAAAAATCAATAAAATATATTTTAAATATTTTAAAAAGGAAAATAATTCATTTTAGCTCAAATGTGGGCTCTCCTGTTGGTGGGGGTTTTTAGAGCAAGCTAATTTCCTTCTAACTAAGTCTGTTCTGTTGTAATTGTGCCCAAATTCAATTAATCTCTCCAAGAACTGTTCAACTTCAGTCTCTACCATTTTGTCCCATGAAGGGGATCACTACAAATCAGGGGCCAACAAAAGGTGGGGCTCAAGAATGGACTCCAACCCCTGCTCACCAACACTGAAATCCTGGTTAATCAGCCCCTACTCTCCTAAGGTGGAGGGTCATACCTGCCTAAGTGTGGCTCACAAAAGCATTGTTGCTGGCAAGGAATCTGAGTGCTTCCAAATCACTTTGGGAATATCAAATGTGGCATAAATGCTTAGTTTAAGAGAATGACATGTGACACAGTTGCTATTTTCACTACCTTTCTAACAAGAACCCACGCACAATTTTGTTAAAATAATTGACTTAGAAGCCAAGAAGGAATCCAAGCCGAGATACTGAATCCTGCAAGTTGCTTTCAAAGACATTACATATCAGGACCTCATCGTAATTGTCCTTGCCACCCAGGAATGGGGCAGTTCCCTTGAAGGAAAAAAAAAATTAAATTTAAAAAAAACCACTAGTTTGGAAAGCCTTGCCTCTTAAACCTCTTCTGAAAACAGAGGTTCCAGCTCCCAGCAACTGCCTCCAACAAGTGTCTTCAACAGTCACCAAAGGGTCATCTCGCCTCTGAGCAAATCTGTTTTAAGTGGATCTGATGCATGACTTTAATAGAAGCTCAGCAGAAATGAAAATCACAGGAGCAATCAATGAAATTGACAATGCTCTCTTGCCCTGTATGTGCCGTCTATAGCAGCTCAAGGGAAGGATTATCCTTTGAGATCAAAATGGTCAAAATCAGCTGTTTTCTACATATTGATTAGAAGAGATCAATGAGGGGGGATCTCATTTTTTTCTCCCCTAACTTCCCAGTTTACCACATGATCATCAGACATTAATTGGTCATTGATTATGTATATGAAATGCTGAAATCCATAAACATCCCTGTCATTGTTCTCAGCTTAATTTGCAAAGGTGATGTGGCTGTATACCATCTTCATTAATATGGCCGATAAGCAGAAATATGGAGAGAAGCCAAACGTTTCATTGCAAGCCAGACATCTGAAATGGCCATAATTCCTGGCTCTTGCCAACTTTGGTTTTGACTTTGTTTGACCTCTGTTCTTGGCTTCCTTTCAGAAGGAGTTCCCAAGTGAGTGCTCAAAAGGTTAAGAAGTCAAAATCTAAATGTAAGCAAATCCAACCAAGTTGCCAATCAAAAGGCAAGGGACAAGGGTCAAAACCCTGGTTTTCTGAGACTAGGGAATCATAACTCTGACACTCTCTTTGATTTTGTTGAACTCAGCATGTCTATTCATAAAGCATTCATTGTGCAAGGGTGAGATACAGCAGATTAAGGAGAGATCTTTCCCTTTACGAAGCCGGAAGTGCCATTGCTGTGACAAGGTTTATTCACATGTGGAATATAAAATAGGAGCCACATAATGGTCACATCCTCTGATATCAACTGCAGTACTAGAGGAACTTACAGAAGATGAGAGGAGACGGAGCCAGGTCTTCGTGATGAGGCAGAAGAGGAGCTGTGGTCCAGTGGGCAGAATTTGGGTAGGAGCCAAGTCATGGAGGAAGCATTCAAAGAATGCATCATATGAAAACGCTAAACACAGGGCCATCTGGTCCACCCCATTCATTAAAGTCTCACTTTTGCAACCCTGCTGTGTTGGAGAGCACCTTGCTTTGGCATCAGATAGATGTATTTCCAATCCCAGCTCTGCCATTATGAACCCTTTGAATTTGACTAAAGGGCAAAACATCTTTGCAGTTCTACTTTCCCATGTGGGATAATGATACCTACTTTGGAGCTCTATTGAGATACTAAAACAGTGTGTGCACAGCTAGGGCATGGAAGAAGTTCAAATGACATTAGTTTACTTTCACCTTAGGAGCACATTAACAGCCATATCTGTAGCACATACTGTTATTTATCTATTAATATCTATTCCCTCCTTACAGTAATAGAGTTGTAGCCCCGCGTCTGCCCAGCCAGAGACTGTACTTGCCGGCAAGCCTGGAGCTACTTGTCCTGTGTGACTGTTCCTGCCACCAGCATGGAAGCAGAAGTGATGTTTATCTCTTTCAGAATGAGTTTTAAAAGAGCCAGCCACTTTTGTCTCTTCCTGTGAGTTAGATCATGGATTTTCTGGAAACCCAACTCTGACCATACAGATGAAGACCTCACCTTAGCAAGCAGCAAAGAAACAAGTTGCAAGGAGTCGGGAACTCCCCATAATGACTATATGGAGCAGAGCAGGCTTCCTAGCCTCCTGAATTGGTACAGAAAAGATGAATAAGTTTCTTTGTTCTTTTAATCCCTCTCATATTGGTTTTCTTGACACATCAAGCTTAGCCTTTGCACCTAATATCTTATGCAATGTCTCATTTATCCTTGGAAAAGGTAGTCTCTTTTAATTATCCCCACTTCACAGATGAGCAAATAAAAGTCAAGGGAAATTCAAGGTCACCTGACCTGCCAATGCTATCCTGTCATTGATTCCCAGAGCCTGAGTCTCTGCATGTGACAACTTTGTCACTTCTTATTCCTGAAGTTGTGAACAGAGGAACCGCTTAGATTTAGATGTTGATGAAAGTTTGACAGGGTTGAATATTACATTTCAAATATAGAATCATGAAACTAGATGTTAAATTAAGCCGCACAGTGAAAGTGGCTCTTATAATTATTACTATTATGCATGTGTTGCCACTACAAAATTTCAACATGCACCGGGAGACATAATTGCAACACAGTTCTGAAATACAGGGCAGAAATGTTTGGCGCTGGGGGTAATTTACACCCATAATGTAATTAAATAGGAGGCAATTTGCATTCAGACTTGCACATTACAGTGTTTTTTCTGATTATAAAAATTTCAAAAGAGGAAAGGTCTGGCAGGCACAGGAGACTGCTGAGTGTTCTGATAATTAATAGTTTAGACAAATGACATTGGGAAAGATGACTTTCTAATCCTTTTTCTGGAGCCTTAGCAGCTTGCCAATAAAATAATAAGCTGTCTGTCAGATATTTTCATTTGAAGCCTGCTGTGATAAATAACTTTTTTTTACCACCATATTATTTTTGTTCAAATGTATTTATAAATTTTACCTGACTCTCACATATTGCTAGGATATGCCTGTAAATTAAAGATCTGGAATGCATCAACTTAAGCACTCAAACTGAATAAGAATTCAAGTGTTATTTTAGCAAGGACATTAGGACTTACACTAATTTTAAAAAATTCACTGATTATATTCAATACTTGCATTGTGATAAAAAGAACCTTTTCACCATTTATAAGACCTCAGTCAGGTATTTCAGTTCTCTATGTCTTAGTCTCCTGTTTTAAGAGAGAGAGAGAGAGAAAGAGAGAGAGAGAGAGAGAGAGAGAGAGAGAGAGAGAGAGAGAGCTGAGACATAGCCCAGTTGGTATGACTCAATGATTGAGTGTCAGCCTATGAACCAGGAGGTCACTGGTTCCATTCCCAGTCAGGAGCTCAATCCCCAATAGGGAGTGTGCAGGAAACAGCAAATTAATTATTGAATCTCATCACTGATGTTTCTATCTCTCTCTTCCTCTCCCCCCCTCTCTGAAATCAATAAAAGTATATATATATATATATATATATATATATATATATATATATATATAATACATTTTAAAAGAGACATATAATATCATCTCACTTGGCTGATATAAATATTAAGCAAGATGTTTACAGAAATATGCCAAGCACACAGTAGGAACTCATAAACACTTGCTAAGTTTTAGAAGCCTAGATATAAAGAAAGTGCTAATCTAATGATAGTTACCATTTATTGAGCATTGCTCTCATACAACTTTAAGAGACGATACTAAATGATCCCTGTCATATTACTTTCATCATAAAGATGAAGAAAATGATGAATGGAAGGAATTGGTGGCTATGTCTAAATTGACGCAGTTGGGAATTGGTAAGATAGGATTTGGATTCAGGGATCCTTTTGAGGGTAAAGTTCCAGGCTACTCTACTTCATGTCATCCAGAGGCTTCCTCTCCTGTATCTAGGTTAATAGAACTTCTGCCTTGTGCTTTGCCAGACACCTCATTGGTGTCCTGAGCTCAAAGATTTGAGCTTTATTTAAGGCTGAGTGCACATTTTCAAAAATATATGTTCTTTTCATCAGAAGTCAATATGGTAGCTCTTAAAACTGGTGGGAAAAGAGGGAATGGAAATAAAAAAGAAAACAAAATGGGAGTTGTCTGCCTGTATAATCCATTACATGTGTTACCCCAGCCAGGCAACTTCCCTTTTCTGTTATACCTGTAAGCAAAAAATTGGGGGGGAGGGGAGTGAAGAAGGGAGCATGTGTCCTATTAAATACATTCATATACTGGGGCAATTGAAAAGATTAAATTTTGTGTGGTATTAACATTGAAATATTTGCCTGAAATCAAGCATCCAACAACATCCTGATTGAATAGGTTTATAATCGTCTTAATTCTTTCTTGCTGCCAAACCTGGTGAGTTAAAGCACATCAATTTGCTTCTCTTTTAACAAGAACAAATGGTTGTCTCTCCGACAAGTCTATGCTTCTTCATGGAAGGGTTATTGGACATATGTGTCTTTAATCTGTCCTGGTGCCTGGGTGCACCTATCCTGCCCAGTGCTGTGCCAAGCACTGTGGAGGTGAAGTGAGTCATCATAATAATAATAGTAGCAACAGCTATCATTTGTTGAGTACTGTCAAAGGCACCAGCACTTCACATACAGTATGTCATTTACTAGTAATCATCAAAACCCTGATATGAAGTAGGCACCCTAATTATTGCTTCTGTGCAAGTGAAAGGAATAAACTTGGATGGGTGATTTGTCCTATAGATTGGAGAGTAGGACCTTCCCTATTAGACAAGGAAAGCCAGCCATCTGGAAGATTCCCCAGATGGTTGCCTCACAGACTCCCCAGATTCAGTGTGTTCACTGTGGTCCAACTCCCTCTTCCTCTAACCACTAAGCTTGGTTTCCCTCCCATATATATATATATATCTTGGGGAAATGCCTTAAACTGAGTAATGGCCCCTTCACCAAATATATCCACATCCCATTCCCCACACCTGTGACTATGATACCTTATATGGCAAGAAATATTTTGAAGATTTAACTTAAGGATCTTGTAATAGTCAAAATTATGTCTTTCCCCCCCCAAAAAAAATGATAAGCCCTCAGAATATGACTGTATTGAAGATAAAGCCTTTAAATTGGTAATTAAGTTTAAATGGGGCTATTAAGATGGACCATAATCTAATCTGGCTGGTTTCCTTATAAAAAGAGGAGAGAAAAGAGAGATACCAGACACAGGACAGCCATGAAAAGACACGGGGAGAAGGTGGCCATCTCCAAGCCAAGAACAAAGGCCTCAGGAGAAACCAAACCTATAAACATTTTGGTCTCAGACTTCCAGGCTCCAGAACTGTGAGAAAATAAGTGTGTGTTATTTAAAACCCCAGACTGTGGTTTCTGTTATGGCAGCCTTAGCAAACTAAAACAGATCCTAAAATGGGGAGATTATCCTGGAGGCAATGTAACCACAAGGGTCTTATCAGAAGAGAGCAGGGGGATCAGAGTATGAGAACAAACTGTGAGCTGGAGCAGAGGCCAGAGAAAAGAGATGATGCTACATTGCTGACTTTGAAACAGATTCTCTCCTAGAGCCTGTCTGCACCTTGATTTTAGCACTATTAGACATAAGACTGATTTTGGACTTTCAACTTCCAGAACTGTAAGATAATAAATGTGTGTTCTTTATAGCTACCCAGTTTGTGACAATTTGTTATAGCCAAGGGATGACATCACCTTCTACCTGTTCCTCCAACCCTGTCCTTCCTATCCTAGCCCCTGCCTCTCCTTACCCATCTTTCTTAATTTACACCATCCCACAATATTATTTCTTGAATGCTTCACTGCCTCTACTCAACTATAAGATAAATGTCAAAGTCCTATTATGACATAGGAAGCTTTCCAAGGTCTCTCTTCTGCTTCTATCTCCAGCCTGGGCTACAGGTCCCCTCTCTTGTCAACCTTGACTCTAGGCCCTCTTTCTATCCTGGGCTACAGGCTCCCTTTCTCCCCCCTGGACTGTGCGTTTCCCTTTCTCCAGCCTGTGCCACCTGACCTCATCCCTCTAGCCTGGGTTACACACCCTCCTTTCCAGCAGAGGCCATGTGACCTCCACCCACCCTGCCACCTTATCATAGTCACTTGCTGAGCTTTGAGCACACTGTGTTTTCATGGACCTCACCTTGAGGCCTTTGGTTGCTATCTCCTCTCTTTTACCTGGGCATGTTCTATTTATACCTTAAAACTCAACTCAGGTGTCACCTCCTTCAGAAAGTTCTCCCTGAAGTTTTTCCACCCTTCTTGCCAGTTGGTTTAGCTGCTCATCCTCCATGCTCCCATGATACATGGTTTATCTCTAGCATAGCCAGAGATAGCAGCCCCATAGTTCCCGCATGGTAACTCTGTCTTTATTTGCCCGGATCCACCATTAGAATGTGCTCATCCAAGCTAGGAATTACATGAAATTCCTCCATATCCAACACAGTGCCTGATACTGAAAAGACTAGTGTTTGTTGAAAGTTTTAGGGAAAAAGGGTAGGATTTCATCTGCTTATTCGCACAACAAATATGGATTGGGCACTCAGGATCTGTAAAACACTGTGGGACACACACATGTGTGTAAGATTTGGTATCTGCCACTGAGAATTTTAAGCTTAGTCAGATTATTGTGAAGTTGTTTAAATGTGCAGTCCATGGTAGCGCCTGATTAGACCACAAACACTGAGCTTCAAGGACTGAGAGAAAGAATTTGTATGTGGGGGGAAATGGAAAGGATTTGGAGAAGCAGAGTTTTCCTCGGACCAGGTCATGAAAGTTCAAAGGAGACGGGGAACCCAGAAACAGAAGCTCCCATCCACGTGATGTGGGATCTCCAACAAAACCTGACACAATCAATGCATGAGCATGCCCTTCATTCAAGAAGGCACACAAATGTCAATGTTATGAGTTTCCAAGGAGGCATCACATTTCCAAAGTATATTGAGCATGGCAGAAATCTAGGACCCTGTAGGGCTAACAAGAGGCAGGAGAAAACATAGTAAATTATATTAAATGAGTCACAGTGGCTAAGGAAGGATTTTCCTCATTAGACATTCAGTTCCTAATAATTTTATGTAATTCAAATCCAGAAGCTGGTTGTTATCATGACTAATATAGGATACATGCTATTTCTTTTCAAGGTCAACTTTGTTCGGGAAAATATGAGGAGCAATTCTCTGCCTTGACCCTCTCAGATAATGCAGAAGCCATAAGAATGAAAATACCGGTGAGTCAGAGCACTTGATCCCATAAATGACAAAAATGAGTTCAGGCTGACTTGTCTCCAGGTAATCTATGTACGTATGGTCACATAACCCTGGTTTTAGCATATAAAATAGAGGATCAAGAGACTCACAATTATTCATGACTGTCTCTTCAGTGTTTTAATAGATTTAAAAAGCTGCTTCCTTGCCAGCCATCCCATTGTAAGCCTTCCCCGATGAATACTGCAGGCCAACCTATTTCTTCTGCCAAGATTCATGGTTTATTAATGGATCTCTCAGAGTAGATTTAGTTTGAAGAGTTTCACATCCACTAAAAATTGTGAACACATAATGATTAAAAGGTTTTTTTTTAAATTTAAATGCATATAAACATATAGATATATTCCTATGAATGTTATGATGATACATTAATGTATAATACAAATTAAAATCTAAAAACTAAACCAAAAGTACCTGTAAACATGAATGATAAATGTCAGATTAAATAATAGATGAATGACTAGAGATATTATCCACAAATCCAGAATTAGAATGAATGAGTTGGATGTCCTTCAAATTATATAGAACATTAATTTGGGATGAAAAAATAACAAAGACAAGTAATTTCAAGTTTTCATTTTTAAATATCTTTAATAAACTTACAGACCAAGAAATAATATTCATCTGAGAAAATTTTTTAATGTTTTCTTTTTTATATAACTAGGGGGAAAAACAACAACAAAAGAATGCATAGTATATATCCTGGATTGTTTAATATGATCTAACAGTGAAACTATTAGCATTGAAATAAATTTTTAAGATTGACTGTGTGGCCTTCAAGGCAGTATACACCATGGGGAGGTCATCCTCCCTCCAGAGCCCAACCTCAACTCCATTTCTCAGCCTGTGAACTTAGCCTCTATGTGCCTGAATGCTCAGTTGCTTTTTCTGCAAACTGGGGTAATAATAGTGCCATCTTAAAGGACTGTGATGGTTAAATTAGACAATCCAGTAAGGTCTTGGCATAGTGATGGGCACCTTGTAATAAATACCAGTTATGTTATATTACTAAAATCTGCTTACTTTTTTTTAAAACATGCTGATTGAGACTGCCTTTGATGCCCTACTAAAGGAATTTTTAAAAATATATTCGCACTAGTGTCAGAAGATATGAGCTCTGGTCCTGTCTTCCCCACTTACCTGATGGGTAGCTTTGGACAAATCTCTCAATTAATACTACCAACTATGAAATGGAAATAATTTCCATCCTACCCTGTCTACTACCAGCGCTAACAAGTGAGGGGTTTTTTCTGTTTGTTTTGCTTCTTTGGTGTAAAGTGTTATTCACATGTAATATCCGATGGTGGTGGTTGTGATGGCTTTGGGATTCAGAGTACAATTAAATGAAAAGGAACACAGAATTCACGCCTGACTCAGCCAGCTTACAGGTCGGTCACCACTTCTGACTGTCATACCACCGCCTTCAACTTCACAATGACACTGCTCTCAATAATACAAGGGGAAAAAGAGGCATAGACAGAAAGAGAGAAATTAATACACAAACCCAATTAGGCTTTTTTAATCCAGCATCATATTCATTATATTAGCAATTGTTCTTATTATTTTACCATTCTTGATCTAAAGAGCCCTAAAATACTTTTCTTACAGAGGAAAGAGAAAGTCAACTCGTTGGCTGAAACCCAGGTATCATGACAAACAGTACTGCGTTCCTTCCTCTAAGATAGCAAGTTGCATACTCGGATACAGTTATTTTACAAAGCAGGGTGGTATGGAATTATATAAAAAGATCCATCTACATTTAAATTACAGAGAAAAAGGCTAGAAGAAAATATTTAACTGTTTCTCTGCATTTTGCAAATTGCCACACTAAGCATGTTAGTTTTAACAAAAAAAAGAGTCAATAAAAATATTATAAACTATATAATGTTCATGGCAATCTAAGTAAAGAAAGAGAGTTCTGAGCATGAGTCCATTTTCAGAGGATTCTGAAACAATACTGCTTTTCCAAATCATGAGATCATGAAGAAAAAACCCAACCCTGGGACAATGACACTTCATTATTAGTTGGGGCTTTTTTTCTGACTGTGTTTTATGTCCTTGGGTTTAGCTTTCCTCGGAAATTTGGTCGGAAGGTAATTGATCTTCTCTGGTTTAACAAAGCTCATTTTCATTAAGAGTTTCTAATAAAATCATTATGTCCCTTGCTAAGTCAGGCCTTCGTCCGCTAGGGATAAAACATGCTGTAAATATTCCATGCCTGCACTGCTGCAAAGTTATGAGCAATGCAGGGTTTTAGAAATCCGAGAGCATATCTCAAGATCTGCCCCTTTACAGATAAAGCCGTGTCCAATTAAAATCATGCTGAAAATTAAGACAGCAGAACTATTTTATTATGCACCTACTGAATTTTATTTTTAGAATCCCTTTTAAAAGGGGCCATCTTAATTTTTTATTTTATTTTTTTTTAATTCTAAGTCCTCCTCCTCTGGCTTTTACCGAACTGATTCCAGGTGGCAGGGTGAAGGCATTACACAGCAAAAAAAGAAAACTCGGGCTATGTTAAAGCTGAAAGCAAAATCTCTCCTCCTTAAAACATGAACTTTTCAGATATAAGATTTCAAAACTGACTAAGCTTATGTTTGGAACAACAAAGTTATGAAAAGTTTTTAATTTTTTTAATACGTCAGTTCACATTTTATAAAAACTGCCACTGTCAGAAATATAAAGCAGTATCCAATGAATAAAAAATTTGGCAAGGGAAACAAACACCATTTCACTGGTTAATATTAGGAAAAGAACACTGAGGTTCAAAAGGACTTGGTTTAATTAAAGACAATAAGGACACGTATATTCCAATTTTCCTGACCCCCCCCAAAAAAAAAGCAACCTTTCTTCCCAGAAAATATTGTTATTTTGCTTTCAATACCTGAAATAAAAAAGAACAAAACTCAAAGCTGCTTTCAAAGTGTTACATGCCCGGGCTCAAGTAGAAATACGTATTATAGTTTTCGCTTTCCTTACCGTCCCTTTCCAGGTGACAAAGTTCCTAGCTCCATACATCAATCCCTTAACTAATTAGCAGAGGCTTGGTTAATAATTGTTCATCATGAGTTCATCAGATCCCAGGCAAAAGGATCAGGTTTCAGACAGCACCGTAAATTGGGAGAAAGTAAGATCATCTAATCTTAGATTCAACCTACTAATTTGACAGTGGTGTCTTGTCCAGAGCTTCTTGCTTGCTGCCTGGCTTCCACATCCCATCTTTGTATTTTTCTGTATCAAAAGTGAATATTTTAAAATGTAAGGCAATAAGGGAAAAAGGAAGAAAATGCCCAACTTTTCATTTTTCTAACAGTATTCTTGGACCCAATAAAACCATATGAATAAGCCCCTTATGCAAAGTATATTTTACCATTATAAGACTTCAGAATAGCTATCTCTTAACTATAAAGTTGGCATTTTCACTTCATCTACTGAAAGAACACACAGTATGCTCTATATTTCCCTAGAAAGTGATTCAAAACACACTGTAACTTATGGGGCAACCATCAAGATATAATTTCATTATAAATGTATAATTCTGAATTTATAGCTAAGTCATATGTGTGATTACCTATTTAAAATAAATTATAAAAGTATTAGAGTCAAACTCAACAGTGCCGTAAATTCAAACTAATCCTTATGCTTTTTTCCTTTCTTGTTAATACTTTCAGAAGATTCCATAGCCTTATTGTCATCAGAGTAAAAAAATATAAATGCAACGCTTTACACTTCTTTCTACGAAAAATATTAGCATGATAAATGTTCTACCAAAATATGAGACAAAGATGGAAAAAATGCTATAGATTTTTTTAAAGTTTTTATAATACATTCACAAATGAGCATAACCTTCGAGTCACCTTCAACAATAGAGATTAAAGTGAAAAGTCTAATACAAAAGTAAAACATTTTGATAAGTGTGGATCTGGATCCATCATTTTTTAAGCTATGAGAACTTTTTTTTCCTTAGTAAGGTGTCTGTTATAACTCTCTGCATTATCCTGTTGTGGTCAGACCGAACAATATACCGCATATGACACTGAAGTTATAATTTCAAGCTACGGAGTCTAGACACTCACTGAATTTAGCTCAAGTAATCGGCTGTTGTTTTGTTTGTATGCAATGTTTTCCTCCTTCTGTAACCCCGTTGGAAGCTTAACAATTTCTGAGCTAGTTTCGATACAAGGCAAAACAGGCTACTTGTGAAGTTAGACATGTGTTTCCTTGTAAATATCTCTATGCAGAGTCATTGCATTTTCAAAGATCTGAAGAAAACCAACTGCAGCCGCCTGCCGTTAACCATTTGTTCCTTTTACCTAAAGTATTTTAAGTGCATATGCACCATGAAATTACCAAAGGCTTTTATTTCTTTTCTTTTTAAGTAAAAGTAGAAAGTAATAAGGAACCAAAGCATAATTACTGCATAATTAGCATTTGTGCCTTATCTGATCACATCTTTCTCAGAGTCCAGTCTGGAGACTGGCAGTACTGAATCAAAAGACGGGGCTTTTTTTTTTTTTTTTTTTTTTTCCTATCTGAAACCAGAAAAGTCTGTTTTTACAATATTCACAGGTCAGCCCCCTCATTCTGTCATCTGTCTCTCCCAACAGCTTGAGATATGGGCTCTCTTTGCCGGAAAGAGAACCATCCCATCACTCAGGGAACTAGAACAGTCTTCCCCCACAAAGCCTGCAATACTGCAGCTTGACATTAATGAACCAAAAGTAACTCCCTAAGCTTACCCCTGCTATTTTAAAATACAAGTGGGCCAAGAGATCTTACAGAAATGAAATCTAAAAATACAAATCTTTAGAAATCCAGGCCTTTTCTGGTTACTCACTGATTGGCATGACCTTACCACTTAATAAAACAAGGCCTAGAGAAAGCATGCTGTGAAAACATTAAGTCTGGAGTCTCTGCTTTTCATAAGCAGGGGTTTTTCCTCCGCCATCACTGTGCTTGTTGTCCCAGCAGACATGGTCATGAGTCCTGCCTACGGCTCCTCACTTTGCCTGACAGTAATCTGAACTTTTTTACCCTGAATTACCCCCCAGAAGACATGTTAACAGTTAGCAGTGCACCAGACAGCAGGAAGTCTGTGTAGATTCCTTGTTTAAAGAAACTTGATGAAAGCTGTGGAAAATATTTTCCCAATTAGTCATTAAAATCTAAATAAGGAAATATATTACACTTTAAATGAAGGGAAGATATCTGGTTTTACTCAAGGTTGCGGTGAATCTGTTTGACAACTTTTAAATTAATTTTAAATTAATTTTAAATTAATTCATAGGCTTTCCAATCATCGCAGTTACCTATAGGGAGTACTGAACAGAAAGATGACAAGGCAATGCTTTGTGCTCAAACTTATAAACTATATTTCCCTGGACTTTTCATCTCAGCAGATTTCACATTCCCCTTTCCAAGGAATATTTGACCTTCAAATGTTAGGCCCTCTTGAATTTCATGCATCTATCACGTTAGAAAACTCAAACTGGCCTGCAAGTTTCATGAATTTTAATTGTTTTCAAAATCTGCAATCTATTCATGATGCCAACCCTGCATTGCAGAGAAATCTTAGTGTGCGACTCCAGCTTGACTCCCGCAAACAAAGTCACTAGAAACTGGTTTTAACTATCTTCGTGGGGGCGCAGGATTGGGGAGGGGAGGAAGGAAACCCCCACACTGGTCAGCCTGACAGGCAATGCCGGGTGACAGGTCCCCCAGGCAGCACAATGCCTGCGCGCACCGGCTGGGCGCTGTCCGTGGTGCTGACGGCGCCATAGCGAGCACAAGCGCCTTACCTTCTGCCCCCGCGGAAGCTGCGGACGTCCCCCAAACGTTAAGCGAAATATAGCGTCACATCTCCCTTTTAATACAAAAAGCTACCCCGGCCCATCCATCCTCTTTGTTCCCTTCCCGAAGCCTTCAGGCCGATCGTTCCTCAGCATCTTTTTGTGTGTTTTTTTCTTCTAGTCCTAACTCGCTTCTCTGAGTCTGTTTTAAGAGGAAGAGTGGGGGGAGGGAGGGAGTGAGGAAGGCCAGGGGGAATGAGGGTGGGGGAAGGGACAGAGGAGGGGGAGGAGAGAAGGAAAGAATGGCAAGAAAAATGTCCTGGGTGGGGGGTGTGCTCAGAGAAGGTCAGAGAGAGTGGGACTAAAGAAGCCTTAAAGTGGGAGGGCGAAGAGACGCCAAAGAGGAAAAAGTGATGGTGCATAGAAAAAAAATGTGGAAAGAAAAAAGTGATGGGTAAAAGATAAAAGAAGAGAACACCGCCGCGGGGATAAGAGGGCAGAGGGCTAAGAAAAAAGCAAGGTGGTCCGGGGGTGGGGAGAAAAGCTGCCCTGAGGGCGGGGGGATGAAAAGACAAAGAAAGGGCGTTCTGTGGATCCCGGCACGGCACCGAGGATGACAAATGCAATCCGAGAGTGAGGAGGAGTGGAGCAGGGGGCTCTCGGGGGGCCCAGTGGTCTGGGACTAAAGGAGAACTGGGGGGAGGGGACCGGGCCCGAGCGGCAGTCGGGGTCCGGGGCGGCACAGGCCCACGTGGAGCCCGGAGCCGAGCCGGCGCTGAATCACTGCAGGGCTGTCTTTGCACCCTCCCCCCCCCCCCCCTTACCCTCCCACCCCGGCCGGTGCCCGCAGTCCCCGCCTCCTCGGCCGCCGCCTCCGCGGGGCGGGGCCCCAGCCCGGGACCCGCTGCCGCGGCTATAAATGGGCTGCGCCGGGGCCGGCAGAACGCGGTGACAGCCACACACCCCGAGGCCTCCCGAGATGAGCTACACTCTGGACTCGCTCGGCAACCCGTCCGCCTACCGGCGGGTCACCGAGACCCGCTCCAGCTTCAGCCGCCTGAGCGGCTCGCCGTCCAGCGGCTTCCGCTCGCAGTCATGGTCCCGGAGCTCGCCCAGCACCGCGTCCTCCTCCTACAAGCGCAGCGCGCTGGGGCCGCGCCTCGCCTACAGCTCTGCCGTGCTCAGCTCCGCCGAGAGCAGCCTCGACTTCAGCCAGTCCTCGTCCCTGCTCAACGGCGTCTCGGCGGCGGGCGGCGACTACAAGCTGTCCCGCTCCAACGAGAAGGAGCAGCTGCAGGGGCTGAACGACCGCTTCGCGGGCTACATCGAGAAGGTGCACTACCTGGAGCAGCAGAACAAGGAGATCGAGGCGGAGATCCAGGCGCTGCGGCAGAAGCAGGCGTCCCACGCCCAGCTGGGCGACGCCTACGACCAGGAGATCCGTGAGCTGCGAGCCACGCTCGAGATGGTGAACCACGAGAAGGCGCAGGTGCAGCTGGACTCGGACCACCTGGAGGAAGACATCCACCGGCTCAAGGAGCGCTTCGAGGAGGAAGCGCGGCTGCGCGACGACACCGAGGCGGCCATCCGGGCGCTGCGCAAAGACATCGAGGAGGCGTCGCTGGTGAAGGTGGAGCTGGACAAGAAGGTGCAGTCGCTGCAGGACGAGGTGGCCTTCCTGCGGAGCAACCACGAGGAAGAGGTGGCCGACCTGCTGGCCCAGATCCAGGCGTCGCACATCACCGTGGAGCGCAAAGACTACCTGAAGACGGACATCTCGGCGGCGCTGAAGGAGATCCGCTCCCAGCTCGAGTGCCACTCCGACCAGAACATGCACCAGGCGGAAGAGTGGTTTAAGTGTCGCTACGCCAAGCTCACCGAGGCGGCCGAGCAGAACAAGGAGGCCATCCGCTCCGCCAAGGAAGAGATTGCCGAATACCGGCGCCAGCTGCAGTCCAAGAGCATCGAGCTCGAGTCGGTGCGTGGCACCAAGGAGTCCCTGGAGCGGCAGCTCAGCGACATCGAGGAGCGCCACAACCACGACCTCAGCAGCTACCAGGTAGGAACCGCGGCTGCGCGGCCAGCCTGCGCCAGCGCCAGCGCCCGCGCGCCCCCGATGGTCGGGCACGCGCCCCCCGGCGCTCCCCGCCCGCTCCCCGGTGACTGCTGGCCAGCGCTTGCGCGAGCGTGCGCTTCGCACACCCAAGTTGGAGGCGCAAAGCGTCCGCGCCCCTGCCCACCATCTCCACACCCCACCCCGCCCACCATCCCCAGCTCCTAAGAGCACTTGGCCTCTTTTCAAAACGTGCATCATGTCCTGGGCAGATCTAGTTTTTGCACGCTTGCACATTTTAAAATAGGAGGAATGCATTCGGGTATTTGACAAAGCAGCAACTTTAAGATAACTTTCTGCAGAAAAGCATGTGTTCTCTGCTTTCCCGGCGCGATCGGTTGAACTCCGAAAATTAGCTTCAGCCCAAATGGCTCAGATGGGAAGGGCCAGGTCGGGGGGGGGGGGGGTCGGGAAGTGGTCCCAATGCATGTTTATTCCCTGCCGAGATGTATTCTAAGTCCACTGGGCTCAGTGAATGATGTGCTCAGGAAATGTCTTACTGGTCCTTTTGGGTTTGTGTATTTGAGAATCCTTAAATTGTGTTAACCGTGGGAGGGGGCTGGGAGCAATATCCGAGAAGGGTGCAGAGCTTGGAGGGAGTCAGAGAAGCGCAGGATGGAGGGGAAGGGGGCGGGGGGAGCAAGTGGTTTGCAAAAGAAATTGCCCTTTGGAGGGGTGAGTCATGAGGAGACTGTGTCTGTTTCAGGACACCATCCAGCAGTTGGAAAATGAGCTTCGGGGCACCAAGTGGGAAATGGCCCGTCATTTGCGAGAATACCAGGATCTTCTCAACGTCAAGATGGCTCTGGATATTGAGATCGCTGCGTACAGGTAGGGTGTTCACTGCGGGCGTGACCCAAGTACCGCACTGCGGAGGCTGTTTTGGCAGAGCCTTCAGTAAAGCAAGCAGGTTTCAGGCCTCTTAAATCAGTGCCTGCTTGCCTTTCTAATGAAAAAGGAAATTATTCTAAAGAGTTGCAAATGTGAATTTTCCACTTTTTATACAGCTTTGAAAGAGTAAGCGTTAGTTGAAATTGATAGGAATTACAGAAGGGGGGCTTGGGAGGAGCTCAGATTAATTTCAATGCTTATGCTTCAACTTTTTATTTTAGTGAAAAGTGTTTTCCGAATGTTTAAAGCAAAAACATGTTAGTGTTTAATATTAGGTAGTTTTAATATTTAATATTTTTCTAGTGATTTCAGCTTCTCAATTTTACAGTGTCAAGGACAAACACCAATACATTCAATGTCTCTGTTTCTCTGTTACAGCTTACTATTGCCATCATCTGGCTGAGAATAGGTATAGATTGATATATTAGAATACATATGTGTGTGTATATATATATATATATATATATATATATATAATTTAGATGTATTATATTTTATCTTAGGCTGCACAATATAGATTATATGTCTATATATAGGTCAAGTATGATACATATCTACATATATTTAGATCTCAAGATATAAATTTATAGATATGTCATAATATAAATAAATTTACATCTATAGATGTAGATACACAGCCAGAAAAAGAGAAGAGATTATAGGGCTACTAACTAATATTGCCTTGCTGTGGATTAAGTTCACAGGAGAAAATAATTGACTCAACAGCGTTTCTATTACCAATAAGGTTATTATAATTTTATAAGAATAAAGTGAACCCACAGAATTACCTTACTTTGCAGAAAAGCAGAATAATTACATTGAAAAACACTTTATGATTAAAATTGCAGATCAATTTATAACTTAATGCACCCAAATTAGCACTTAGCTATAGATAGATGAGATAGAGATAGAGATAGATATGATAGAGATAGATAGATATAGTCTGAGTTTTGATATTTGCCAAATACATTTTTAACACTATATTTGCTGAAAGATATTTATATACACCCTAAAAGTTCCAATGCTAAGGAAGATCACTAAGAATTTTTTTTGCCCACTACAGAGCTTTTCAACATATTCATGTTGCACCAAATGGTCTGATGTAGCTTGGGGGACTTGGTGGCTGGGTCTTACTAATAGGCCATTGGGAGTGATTAGTTACTGCAGCAGGGGATTGGTTAATGGCTGAGGAGTATCTGTTACTGATTATGACAAAATATACCAATGAAATGATAGCAGGTATTACACTGACTTGATGGAATCCTTTATTTGTGTGGTTATTCTTACTGAGAGGTATCTACTGCATTCCCCATTATGTAATGAAGCTCCAAAGGCCCAATGTGATTTTAATTATGTCTTGTCTTATTTTATTATCTCCTTAGAAAACTGCTGGAAGGTGAAGAGACCAGATTTAGCACATTTTCAGGAAGCATCACTGGACCACTGTATACTCTCCGACAGCCCTCCATCACAATATCCAGTAAGATTCAGAAAACTAAGGTGGAGGCTCCCAAGCTAAAGGTCCAACACAAATTTGTCGAGGAGATCATAGAAGAAACCAAAGTGGAAGATGAGAAGTCAGAAATGGAAGAGGCCCTGACAGCCATTGCAGAGGAAATAGCAGTGTCCATGAAAGGGAAGGAGGAAGAAGAGGTGGAAGAAAAGGAAGAGCAACAAGAAGCTGACGAAGTGGTAGCAACCAAAAAGTCTCCAGTGAAGGCTACCGCCCCTGAATTTAAAGGAGAGGAGGAAGGAGACAAGGAGGAAGAAGAGGAGGAGGAGGAAGATGAGGGTGCTAAATCAGACCAAGCTGAAGAAGGGGGGTCTGAGAAGGAAGGTTCTAGTGAAAAAGAAGAAGACGAGCAGGAAGAAGGAGAGATAGAGGCAGAAGGTGAAGGAGAGGAAGTTGAAACTAAGGAAGAAAAGAAAACCGAAGAAAAGAGGGAAGAAGTAGTCACCAAAGTGGAGCTGGTGGCAGAAGCCAAGGTGGAAAAGCAGGAGAAGGCCAAGTCCCCCATGCCAAAATCCCCCATGCCCAAATCGCCAGTGGAAGAGGTGAAGCCAAAAGCATTAGCTGTAGCTGGGAAAGATGAGCAGAAAGGGGAAGAAGGGAAAGTAGAGGAAGGAAAGAAAGAAGCAGCAAAGGAATCTCCCAAGGAGGAGAAGGCAGAGAAAAAGGAGGAGAAGGTAGAGAAAAAAGAGGAGAAGGTAGAGAAAAAAGAGGAGAAGGTAGAGAAAAAGGAGGAGAAGGTAGAGAAAAAGGAGGAGAAGCTGAAAGATGTGGTAGAGAAGAAAGCTGCTTCCCCGGTGAAGGAGGAAGCCATGCAGGAGGTGGTGACCATCACCAAATCAATCAAGGTGAGCATGGAGAAAGGTGCCAAAGAGGAGGAGAAGCCTGGGCAGCAGAAGGAGAAAGCAGAAGTGGAGGGAGGGAGGAAGGAGGAAGTCAGTGATCAAGGCTCAAAGGAATCCACAAAGGAAGACATAGCCATCAACGGGGAGGTGGAAGGGAAGGGGGAGGAAGAGCAGGAGACGAAAGAGAAAGGCAGTGGGGGGGAAGAGGAGAAAGGCGTTGTCACCAATGGCCTAGACTTAAGCCCAGCAGATGACAAGAAGGGGGGTGATAAAAGTGAGGAAAAAGTGATGGTGACCAAAACGATAGAAAAAATCACCAGTGAAGGGGGAGATGGTGCTACCAAATATATCACTAAATCTGTCACTGTCACTCAAAAGGTCGAAGAGCATGAGGAGACCTTTGAGGAGAAACTAGTGTCTACTAAAAAGGTAGAGAAGGTCACTTCACACGCCGTAGTCAAGGAAGTCTCCCAGGGTGACTGATCGCTTTAGTCCATTCAAAAGGTTAAGCCATATGTCAATTTCAAAATGCATGTTAATGACAGCTTCAACATAGAACGGGTTCTCCCATGGGGGTTCCAGACATTGTATTTTACATTGTGCAATATGAGGGAACTGCATGCAAGCTCGGGATGCTCCCTCCTCAGTCTTTGGGGGGTTCCAATGCATGATATTGTATGTACCCGGGGAATTGGCCTATTTACTAAACTGTTGGAAGGGGGCATTCACAAGGGGGATGTCTTGGGATGTCTAATGCAAAGAACAAACTGAGCCAAACATAAATGAAACACAGAACTCTCTTAGCCTTAAGAAAGCTATATATGAATAATTAAGTTTACCTCACTGGTGCATTTAAAATGGACTTTCTTTCATGGGAGAACCTTGTTGACATGCAAGTTCATGCAGTTTGCAACCTTTCGCTGATCGATGCTAAACGTCACAGCAGTCCTTGCTCAATAAAGGTCATATTGGAAACAGTTAATTGCCTGGTGTAATGTCATTTCAAAGGGAAATCTTCACTACCTGGCTCTTTCTTTCCTAGGAGTACACTATTTGGGAGATTGTAGACAGCCTGCATTTCTTATCAGTATTTCCCTGAGAGTGAATTCTGGGAAAACACAAACACCTTTGCAGGTGTCAAAATCTTTACTTAGCCTCACCTTCATACCAAAATGTCAAAATTATAGTTTTGGAATTAAAAAAAGGCATCAGATAAAAAGGTAAAATTAGTGGGATAGAAGTTTTCAATCTCCAGATATTCCATCCTAAACCAGAACTCAGAGATCCTCAAGGTAAGAGGGACATATAAAGGAGCCACAACTTGTTCCTTGGGTTTGGGACACAGAGGACTGCATAGGGTTTATAACAATGTCCAGAAGAAATAAGATTGAAATAACAGTACATGTACTAATGAGATATCTAGGCTCAGATGTGTAGTTCTGATTTATACACACACTCACACACACACACACACACACACACACACACACACACACACACACACCTGCAGCACTGGTTCTTTTTTAAAAATTGATTTGAGAGAAAGAGAGAAAGGAGGAGGGAAGAGAAACATTAATTTGCTATTCCACTTATTTATGCATTCACTGGTGATCCTTTTATGTGCCCTGACTGGGGATCAACCCCACACCTTGACGTATTAGGGCGGTGCTATAACCAAAACAACTGAGCTATCTAGTGAGGGCCTGCAATGCAGATTCTTTTTAAAAATATATATTTTATTGATTTTTTACAGAGAGGAATAGAGAGGGATAGAGAACTAGAAACATCATTGAGAGAGAAACATCGATCAGCTGCCTCCTGCACACCCCCGACTGGGGATGTGTCCACATCCAAGGTACATGCCCTTGACTGGAATTGAACTCGGGACCCTTCAGTCCTCAGGCTCTATCTACTGAGCCAAACCGGTTTTGGCTGCAATGCAGATTCTTGATATGATTGATGGAGATTTACATGTTAGGTGTTTTACTAATTGGGAAAATAGTGTCAGAAATAAGTAAAAACCTCACTTATAAAGAGAAAAAATAGATTATTTGATATTTGCACTTTGAGTGTTGTTGTTTTTCATTTAAAGGCCTGATATTCACCAAGGAAATAATACAGATCCCTTTTCATATTGTATCTGTTCTAGACCTTGAAAACTATTAATAATTTGTTAATTAATACATTATTTGTTCCAAGTTCTTTTTTTTTCTTATCAACAGGATCATCCTAGTAATATAATTCTGGATACCCTTCTAAACAGCTTTTTAAAATATCTATTTTAATTTCTAAATGTAAGCAGGAAGCTCATTGTGAATGTCAATATTTATAATGATTTTCCCCATCCTTTAGTCACTTGATATCTGCAAATCACTTGTACTTAAGTTTTCTGTAAAAACACTAATTTTTAATGAAGCAGTAATATCCATAACAACCAAGGTGAAATAGGATTTTTAAATATCATCAGCAAAATCTTACTCTAGTTATGTAAATTTTTTTTTAAAGAGAATATTGGAAGGATACAGGATAGCTCTCAGGATGGGAGGAAGACTCAAAGAAGCAGGTGCTGGGGAAGACCAACTGAGGCAGCCCAGGAACTGAGGTAGCAGGAAGTGGCATGCAGCCACCGGGCCCACTGAACTCAACCCTCAGAGTCACTTCTGTGGAAGCTCTGAAACAGAGCATGCATTGGCCTAACACATGGGCCAGCAAAGGAAGGAGCACTTTGCATGATAGTCCCACTAAGACTAACCTCAGTGATGGCAGCAGCATTTCCCCACAGAAGAGTCCGGGAGCTGTTATCTGAAAGGGAAACAGAGACTGGATGGATCTATATGGTAAGCTTAAGTACCTACAAATAGATAGCCACTACATTGGCTAAAAATATTCCTCTGTCAACTACTAAAATAAGCTTATTTACTGGTGCTGGCTCCTGAGTTGTGAGAGTTTAGAAACCCCTTTTAGTAGGGCACACTTCAAAATAATAGAGTCCATCAAAACACCCCTCCAGATACAAGGCCAGCACAAGAGACTTGTCCCTTCAGCTCCCAACTTCATTTTCAACCATCTCACTTATTTTTTCCAAGAAGGAAAGAATCAAATAACACTCCCACTGCTTTTCCTTCTTGCAATATAATAGAACAACATGCCTTTGATAAGCCATGTGGACATTTATAAATGTATCAGATTGCTTGATTGATTCAATAACTTAAATATGTATTGTAGACTTGGGCCTGGGGATACAGTGATCTTCTCTTCTGAGTGGGGTCCACTAATTATGTTGTCAATGCCAATTGTTATACTACTTTTACAATTTTAAAAAGGAAGCAAATTTGAAATTCATGTTTCCAAATAAGTTCAGTGACAGAGACTATAGCTAAAACAAAGCACAAACCTCCAAGTGTTTAAGAAATTAGAATATCATTTCTCTGACTATCAGCCCCTGGTTCTAATGACATTAAGTCTTTGAAAAATACAGTCTATATTTCCAGTATTGCCTTAAAGATGTCATTAAACTTTAAATATTGTGAGAAATACCAAAGCTAATTAGTTCTCTAGTTTCAAACATAAGGAAATGGAAGCACAGAACATTAAAAATACACACAACTTTCTGTGGATCATTAGAATAACTAATAGAGATGGGATTTAACCCAGATTTTTCACTCTAAAACATGTACTTCGTAATGCCTTATAACTGCACTGCCCCTCAAATCCATCCATTGTGGCCCTCTCAACTTATAAAGAAGGTCTGCTGTGTTCCCTTCTTTCTTTTCAGATTGAAAGAAATAGTTATGCCACAAATCTTTCATCTAATATGCTTACAACTCTCTTGACATGTTAAAAATCATGCAATGGCACTGTTTGAATCATGAGAAGAATAAAACATTCAGATAAAAAATAAATGATTTCTTCTATCACAACAGCTTGCAGTGTATAAAAATGTGGCAAACACTTTTCTCATGGTAACTTTAATATGCAATGGAAAAGGAAAGTTATTTCGGGCCCACTGCCTTCTATTGCCAGTCAGTGTATTAAAACATTGGGATATTTGTTTCCACAATAAATAGGTTGGTTGTTCCAGTTTGGCTCAAGTTATTTTTTCCTAGTGGTTTATGTAACTTTCTCAAAGGGAAATAGAATATATTTTAAGTGAATCATGTCTTTAAATATACAAGATTTGTCCACTTCCAGGGCTCTTCTACCCTTAGACATGTAGAGCTTTGGCAAAAGCACTGGATTTGAGTTCAAGTTCCAAGAATCAGGTTTATAGGCGGTAAAAATGTGTGTGTTAGGTCCATTTTATTATTCCTCTAAGCTTCTGCTATAGACTGAATGTTTATCATCTTCAAATTCATATATTAAATCTCAATGCCAAATGTGATGGTATTTGGACTTTGGGCTTTTAGAGGCTGGGGTCCTCATGAATGGGATTAGTGCCCTTTAAAAAAAAAGAGACCCCAGAGAGCTCACTTGCCCTTTTCCACGATGTAAAAACATTGAGAAGACAGCCATCTATGAACCAAGAAGTGGGTTCTGACAAGTCACTGAATCATGGCGCCTTGATCTTGGACTTCCAGGCTTCAGAACTATGAGAAATAAATGTATGTTGTTAATAAGCTACCCAGTCTTTTACACATCCCAAACTCTCTAAGAAAGCTTCCACTTCCTTATCTGTAAAATAGGGGTGTTAGCACATTCTTCAAAGGGCTGTGAGGTCACTCAATGACATAACATCAGTGACCATGCCTTGAATTGCAACAAGCACATAGAAGCTGATCCAAACCATCTGTTGAGCCTGGCCAGGTGGCTCGGTTAGTTGGAACATTATCCCATTCGCCAAAAGATTGTGGGCTTGATCCTTGGTCAGGGCACATACCTAGGTCTCGGATGCGATCCCTAGTCAGGGCACCTAGGGGAAACAACTGATCTCTCTCTCTCTCTCTCTCTCTCTCTCTCTCTCTCTCTCTCTCTCTCTCTCACAGACACACACACACACACACACACACACACACACACACACAAGTCAGAGGTTGATTGCAAATATCATAGGCTATATCTTTTGGAATTCTCACATTCAGAAGCGAGTAGGCCATGGCAGCTAAAAGAGATGCCAATGAAATTAGCATCCTTGTCTAATTGGTTCTCATCTCTTATAGGAACTTTAGTGAGCAGGATAAAATTACCAGCTCACATTGTGGATTCTCAATACCCTCAATTTTAATTGTTCAAAATCTCCCCCCAGGAAATCATAGATTGGGTGAATATCTTAAAAAAAAAAAAAAAAAAAAAAAAAAAAAAGGAAGCTGTCTGTCCTCTTCTCCAAATTTCTTTCTGATCGAAGTTGCCTAGCTGTTCCTCAACTGGACTCCTGAGCGGCCTAAATAAAATTACAAATGTCTGAATAGCAATGTCTGACAAACAGTAGGTGCCTTATAAATGGTAAATTCTTGCCATTGTTATTAATTTTAAATATATTAATTAAAATAGTAGCATATATTGAAGTGCCATGTCTATGAGAGAAACACATAAAAAATCAATCTACAGCAAACCAAGAAATAAAAAAGTTAGATATCTTTACACTAAACTCAATTTTGCTATTTGAAATCATAGCCTCCTAAAGGTTGAATGTGCTTCTGCTATTGAACCCCTTTTTCATGCCTAAAAAGGAATATCTGCAGTGATAGAAAGTTTGTTATAGGGCACCCACCAAACAACCTTTACTATTTGCAAAGCCTACTTTCTACTGTCCAAAATCTGACCTCCTATAGCTTTTACCCATTGTGCAAGTTCTGAGGAGTCACATAAATCCTTATTCCCTCTTCCCCAAAATGGACTTTCAGAGAAATGAATGCTTAAGCCCAAATAGCTCATCACAATAATAACAGCTGTTCATTTTGCCTGTAATAAATTATTGTATCTTCCTAAGAAGCATATGTACAGGAATTACTTACACTGCCATTTTTTGCAGAAGTTTGGACATAAAGATTAGAACTCAGGCCTTTCATCAGACCAAAACCTCCTGCACTGTGAGGTCCAGCCATGTGAAGGAGGGAGGGGCGGGTGGGGATGGGGGAGGACCGCCACAGGAAGGCTCCAGGGCATGTCCAGCCTGTCTCACCCAACCCCCATAAGCCAGACCCCAGCAGCAGGCTAACCTATCAGTTGAAGCATCTGCCCCCTGATGGTGAGTGCACATCATAGCAAGCAGTTGAATGGCCTTAGCATGTCATTAGCATATTATACTTTGATTGGTTGAATGAATGACCAAATACTTAGCATATTAGGCTTTTATTATATAGTATAGCAAATATGTATTCTCTATTTGTTCACCTCTGAAATGAATTCAGTCTCCATTATTAATTTTTTGGTTTATATAAGAATTAACTTCTGATAGTGTTAATTTAAAACTCACTGCTTAATAACTGGAAAAAACTTCATGTTTAATATCGGTTCTCTGAACTATAGTCTAGTTGCCATTATCCTGTGCCTGACTATATCTGTATTTTCTGGAATTCTCTTCACTGAATAGAATATAGTATTAAAATTCTAACTAGTGCTTGAGATACTCCATGTCTTTATTTTCCCATTTCTCAGACTCTTAAAAAGGCAATGAGCAAATAAATGAATGTTTCTTCTATTACTTAGTCACCTATAATACATAACTGGTTCTCTTGGGTACAGCATCATGTATCTGCCTATCATTTTTGACCAACAATTTGCATCCCGGCAATTCTAACAACCAAAGTATTTCAATTGAGTTAAAGTGATTAAGTTATTTTAATTGAGTGTGATGATCAAATTATTTCTAAGCATCAGTAATTAGACAGATTTGGACAGTTCTAATAAAGCATGCCTTGAACATCATATGTTAGAGGTTTGGAGAAATTTGGATATGTCGCTTCCACAACACACCCACTATAATCTGTTACTATCATAGTTTGAGGTGCAATTTTCTTTGCTGGGCATTATTGTCCAGCTTGCAGTAATAATGACCATGCGCCTGTGAACATGTCTACCCCATTGAGTTCATTCCTTTGACATTTACAATGAACATTATAAAGAGAATCAAATCATTTGGAAAGCAGATATCCAGCTCCATTCTTCACCAGCCACCAATGTTTATAAAGTGTGTTGCTTTCTTATTGACAGTTAGAAAACTGCTTTGCTTTACATTATTTGTGAGGAATTTGCTTTTCATTCCCAGGAAGACACATGTATTTCATTAAAGGATAGAAAAAATAATGCTGAGAAAGAAAAAGTAAAAGAGATCTTTCAAACTATCTACCTCTTCCTTGAATTTGGTGAAAAGAATTGAACTCTTACTGAAGAGAGAAGAAAGACAAAAGAATGAGAATCTATAATAAGAAAAGCATAATATGCTAATTAGAGTGGACGTCCTTCCAGATGACCTTCGGGACCAAGCCTAGGCTGGGAGGAAAGCCATGGTTTCAGATTCCAGAGGGAAGCCAGTGCCAGCAGCTGGGGGGGGGGGGGGGGGGGGCAGCAGGGAGAGGAAGAGGAAGGCCTACTCTTGCACGAATTTCATGCAAGTCAGGCCTCTAGTAATTAATAATGTTAAAGATTTGTGCCTTACCTACGTTAACATTTTCTGAAAATTTGACACTTCTTTCTATTTCCATCCTTTTGCATGACAATGGTCAGACAGACCCTTGGTTTCACATTATTTACTTGGTTCTTCCACCAAATCTTAGCAGACAATCACCACACACAATATAAGTTCAGAGAAATGACTTATCTACATGAGAGGAAAGTCATGCATTGGTAGGACTTTTTAAAAAGAAAATATATTTTAATTTTAAAATTCTAAGTGTAACAAATATTCATTGTTGAATATTGTCATTGTAGAATATTCACCAATGTCCTCACTATCTTAGATAATAATTATACTTCATCATATTTCCAACTTTTTATATGCACAAAATTTGACTGGGACCATTCTGAAAATATCATTTAGTAAACCATCTATAATAATAAAAGCATAATATGCAAATTGACCAAATGACCGAATAGTAGAACAACCGTCAGAAAGACCACACTATGACACACACTAGCACCAGCCCAGCCAAGGCAGGTGTGATGTGATTGGTCATTGCCCCACAATCCCCCTTCAGAGGGAGGCCTAAGCTAGCCAAGCAATCACACCCCATGCTTGCCGCCCACAAAAGGAGGTGACCCGTGGTGGAGGGTGGGAGGATAGCACCACACAGATGGCAAGCAGTGGCAGCAGCAGGGGGTAGTGGGGAGGGGAGGCAGCTGCCAACAGACAGGGGAAGGAAAGCCCCATAGGCCCTGATCACTGGCCAGGCCTAGGCACCCTAGCAGAGGTGTCCCAGATTGTGAGAGGGCACATGCTGGGTTGAAGGACCCCCCTCCTCCCACCCCCTGTGTTCTAATTGTGTGCACCGGTATATTATAAGTGTTTCCCACTTTATTTTAAATTCATTACCATGACTATGTACAACATGGACACTATGGACACTTGGCAGTTTTCATTTGCACCATCTTTCTGCAAGCAGCTCTCTCCTGTCTATGGGTACCACAAACCATTCACTCCAGTTGCTTCAATATCTTCAAAATCATAATTCTACAGCCCCAAGCAATTTAGGTTATGAAAATAAATGTAATGAGTTGACAATGATAATCTTTAGTGGTAGTAGTACATTTTGTCCTTTCTAGAAGACTAGGCCACCAAAATCGTAATCAGCAGAGGCTGTTGAGCATCCAATTCATGCAGGAAACCGGTCAGCTCTAGAAACGGATGAAATGATATTTGATTCTTCTCATTTAAATCTGAGTCAGTGTGAGCCACCTGTGGTGAGGTTATTTTGTTTAAAAACTGGCATTGGGCAACATAAATATCAGCAGCAAAGGTCATGACGTAGGGGAAATAGACTTGAGGAAAAAATTCAAAACTGAAAACAGTCCAAGAGAGCAAGGGGGGATCAGAAGAGGCAGGAATCATTCCAGAACTAAAGAAAGAAGCCTCCAGATATCTATGAGAGATATGCAGTTATATAGTTGGTCCTCAGGTTCCGTCAGAGTTCCATTCCTACAGAGCGACATTACACGATTTCTACCATAAGTCGGAACCCACATACATAGGCACCTATGTCATTCACATGGAGCACATACACAGCAGTAATGATGTGAAACAGTAAAAAAAAAAAATTAAGAAATAGAACAGTTCCTGACCTTTATTTGTGGTAAATAAATAATAAAAAACATAAAGCACATATGTACATAAGACGATATGAGAGAATATTTTTTTCTTTTAGTAAATAAATGGGAGAGGGCGATGTAGCCACAAAACAACATACCTCGAGTCCAACGTAACTTGAGGACTGCCTGTATGTAAGAGCACCATTCCAGGTGGAAAGAAGAGCAAGTGTAAAGGCTCTAAAACAAACTTTTGTTTGACATGTTTGTGGAATAACAAGGCCAGGGTGGTGGGAACAGAATAGGCTGGAGGAGGCTGGGGTCAGAAAGAGATAGAATCTGAGGCCCTTGTAAGCCACAGTAAGTGTAAAGCTTTGGAGAGTGAGAGAGTAATGCAGATATGTTGGGGGGGGGGGGGGGGAATCACTCTGGCTACTATGTTGAGTATAGGTTGGACAGAAGGAATTTAGGACAAAAGGACCAGTTAGGAAACTACAGTAATAATGGTGGCATGAGGTTTGGGTGCCTAGAATCCAAAATAGGACGGTAGCTTGGCCTTGGGAAATTGTCCTTGAGACATTAAAGGGGAAATGACATCTTAATTGAGGGAAACCAATTGTCATGAACTGTGCTCTTATTTTACCTGGAAAATATGTGAGATGCATGATATCTTAGCTCTCGGCGTTGTGAGAAAAGGTGAAACACTATCAAACTTTTATAATCATTGAAATTACAAACTCAACTGCGAAGAATGAAAGGAGTGAACAGATGGGGAATTTGTCCCCATATGGATAGTAGGATGGGGACGGAGGAGAAAACAAGCTTGGTCACATGGATGAAAAGTGAGAATGCTGGCTGTGACAGTGTGATGTACCATGGAGATGTTGACACACTTGGGCTGCTTAATCTCCACGGGGTTATTCAGGTTTTCATAGAAATTTTCTTATTTTGGTGCTTCACAATCAAGTAATTCCTAGCTGGAAAGATCTTTTATTCTTCAGGGGTAATAATCAAGAATCTTATTGATCGAGAATAACAATTTTCAACATTTTTAATGTCATGGCACACAAAAACTAATAATATTCTGCAGCACAGCAAAAAAATATTAGTTTTTGCCAATCTGACAAAAAATAGATATAATTTTGATTGATTTACCAAAAAATCATAATAAAAGTAATTACCTATCCTTTTTGCTCCAAAAAAACACTTTTTTAAAAAAAAATCAGGTGCCTACACTCCTATATAAGGATTTCTGGTACCAAGAACTAATCAATCAGATGCAAGCTTATTATACAACATGACCAATAAGATGGAACTCTATTTCATGACCTATATATTTATGGTTCAAGACAGGGCATTCACATTGGACAGCTATTATGTTGATTGTTGTCATTTTTTACTTGACAATCTAAGGGAAAAGAGTTCAGTGCCCTTGAGTCAATAGTCAGGTATTGCCTGTTTTAAAAATTCTTGAGGCACAGCGGTTGAAAATTGCTGCTCTAGATGGAAACAGCTGATTTTATTTCATGGTCCGTTAGCCTCATGCTTCAAACCCATGTCCTGCCTGTCTGTCTTGGGAGACGGGCACTGCTACCACAGACTGAGCTCCAGACTCCATGTCGCTGAAGTGGCAGCTCGTCCTACAAAGATGAGAGCAGTGCCTGGCCATCATCAGACTGCTCTCCACGCTGGAATGCTGGCCTCCCATTTATTTCCCAGGAGAAAGAGCACAGTGTGCATTCCTGAGCTGGGAAGCCTGATTTACTCAACTAGTTCATTGAAATGGAAAACCACGCAGTTAAATTCAGCTTGCTTATTTGAAAGGCAAGTGTGTTAAGAGGAAGAAAATTTCAGGTGGTTTTTCAAAGTGCACAATTTTTAAATTTTATTTATATGTTGTATTGGTTTCAGAGAGGAAGCAGGAGAGGGAGAGAGAGAAACATCAATGATGAGAAAGAATCATTGGTCAGCTGCCTCCTGCACACCCCCTACTGGGAATGGAGCCTACAACCCGGGCATGTGCCCTGACCCGAATCGAACCATGATCTCCTGGTTCATAGGTCATACCAGCAGAGCAGCAAACTGTGCATTTTTTTTACAAGAACAATTTATTGTTGATCTGAAGAGCAAAAGAAGACAGATGAGGTTCAAAATGCTTTGAGATTGTCTGATGTGTACACTTCCAAAGCAATGGGGGGGAGGTCCCTGCTATGTATTAGCTAATAAATCTTCAGTAATAAAGCTAAAAATCCCCAAAAAAGAGGATGCAAAGAAAAGAGGGTTAGAAATTCCATGGTGAATGATACTGCTCTGTCCACTATTGGACCACTGTTGCTCTAACTGGACATGACTAATTTCACTAACCTGCACAATGTACCAAAATCTGAGCCATTGAAATAGAACAGAAATAACAGCATTATTTTTGTAGTGTAGGTAAAATACCTGGAATCTTAGAATTTATCCAGATCTGAAACAATCAATTACTTCATTTTGGCAAGTTCTTTACCCCTTGGAATCTTAGTTTCCTTGTATGTAAAATAAAGATTATCTTAGCTTTGGAATTCCATCATCCTATATTTTGCACTTAGAGATTATTATTTTTAATTCTCAGCTGTGGATATTTTTTTCCATTGATTGAGAGAGAGAGAGAAAGGGACATCAGCTGCTTGACTGGCCAAGGATCCAGCCTGCAACTGATGTACATGCACTTGACTGGAATCAAACCCAAGACCCTTCAGCCTGCTGGCCAAAGCTCTAACCATTCAGCCAAGCTGCCCAGGGCCCGTGGAATCTTCTAAAGGCTTACAGTATTGAAGGGGAGAACTTCAAGAGACTAGAAAGGTTTGTATCTCAAGCGTTGCACTTCCAGCACACGTATCTGACTGCAGCCTCAAGTATATCATGACAAAACCTGCCCTTGTTGTCCTGGCTCTGAAACCTGTTGCAGCTTTCCTCTTCCCTCATTTTATTAAAAACTCCGTTCTCCCCATCACTGATTAAAAACCTTGGAGTCATCCTTGATGCCACTCATTCTCCCATATCCAGTCTTTCAGCAAATTCCATCAGCTCTATTCTCCCCCACCCCACCACCCGCCAACATAATCACCCAAGAACAAATCACCTCACTACCCAGATTCCTTATGACAATAACCTTCCCACTTGTCACCTTCAATTATTTTCAACAGAACAGCCAGAGCTCTTCTTTACAACCCAAGTCTCACGTGTCTCTGCTCTGGCAGCCCAAAAACCACATTGTAAAACCGGAAGTCCTCCCCAGGTGTGCAGGCCCCGTCTTCAACTACCCACCACGTGGCCTTCACGTCCCTCCTGGTCCCTCTGGTTCTGTCCGCACCAGCCTCTTTATTCTCACTCCCGCCTACAAAGCGTGCTCCTGCCTCAGGACCGGGGACTGAAGGTTACCCTTTGTCTGCTGTCTGCGTGGTTCCCTCCCTCACTGTCCCAAGCCCCTGCCTAAATGTGACCTTAACAGAGAAGTCTTCCCTGACCAATGAACATGACATTGCACACTCCAGACCAACGCAGCTGGTCCCGGGCCCTGGGCTGAGGAATCAACCTGAGGCCAGTGCGGGCCTGCCTGGTGCTGGCTGCCTCCCTCTCCCCATCCCTTCTCTCCAGCGACCACCTCTGCCAGAGCACCGCCACAGCCTCAGAGTCGGGCTTCTTTCTTTAAAATTGATCCCAGAGCTACTTGATCTCCAAGGTCAAGGCCTCAGCAGGGAGGGGCACCGCTTAGCCTGACTGCGGGTACCCCGCCCTTCTCCAGCCTGGCCTCCAGCTGCCACCCTCGCCCAGGCTGAGCCCCCTCCCCTCCTCTGCCCGCCCCCCCCCCCCCCCCCCGCCACCACCACCTCCAGCCCCACCCCACCCCCAGGCTTGCAGAAAAACAATGCGGACCGAAGTTTCCCTGAAGGGGACTGCCCCCAGCCCGCGCGCGCGCCCCGTCTTTCCGCCAGGGGGACAGGAACCCGAAGCCGCGTGGCACTTCTGGGGGCTGGGGGCTGGGGGCGGGGTGGGGTGCGCGCAGTGCCCTAAGGTGCGGCGTCTGGGGACTCCGAGACTTGCAGAGAGATGCAGCAAAATGAGGATCTTGGGCGCCTCCCCCTTTCTCATTCTGCGCTCCCCCCCCATACAACTGGGCTTCCGGGTGAAAATACTGTCACCTCATGGGCCCTCAAGTACTTTAAGACTTGGAACTTGACCCTAGGCTTCTGAATGGGCACGGCTTTGCTGCTGCTGCACCTGTATTCTGCAAAGACGGCTGGGGAAAGGGGGGTACCAGGGCTGCGCGGCAGGGTTTTCTTTCCCAGAAAGCATCCTCAAGCTCCGCCTACTTACTGCGCTGATAGAGCAGCTTTTTAGTCCTCCCACCCACCCACCCTCAAGCTCTCCAAGCTCTCCTCCCCCCTGGTTGGAGGAGGAAACAGCTCCGACCTGCAGCGACCGGAGGTTGGGGTGGCGCCCAGGCAGAACAGACTGTGCAGAAACCCCAGGGGCGGCTGGGACAGTGGAGTCACTACTGGGGGGGGGGGGGGGAGGAGTGCCAGCAGCCCTAGAGCATCTTTTTTGTTTTTTAATGTATTTTATTGATTTTTTTACAGAGAGGAAGGGAGAGTTAGAAACATCACTGCGAGAGAAACGTCAATCAACTGCCTCCTGCACGTCCCCCACTGGGGATGTGCCTGCAACCAAGGTGAATGCCCTTGACCGGAATCGAACCTGGGACCCCCTAGTCCTCAGACAGACACTCTCTCCACTGACCCAAACTCGTCAGGGCCCTAGAGCATCTTGGATTTTTTCTTAAAGACTTTCATCTCAGTTAGTTTATTAGATTCTCAAAGGTTAGCAAGACTTGTTGTTTCAATTAAAAGAAAGAAATTAGCACCATACACCTTTCTAGTGTGATCCTAAACACCATCCAACACACTCAGTCCTTTTTAGACTCACTCTCCACAGAGGGGCGGCCTGGGCTGTCCTGAGTGCGAGGGAAGAAACGCAGGGCCAGGCATCCGCTCTAAGAAGACAAGAAAGATACCTTTTTCTACAAATAGACCTTCATCTCCTCAGGATGTGTTCCGCTGGTGGGTGAGAGGAGACACTTTTGTACTTGCACTGCTTAAATTATGCCTGAGTTTGAGCAAAGCATTGTTTTCTAAGTGGGGCTGAAAGGTGTAGGCTGCAAGGCTCCTGGCTTCTGGGACTTGATCAGCGAGATGCCTGCCTTGCCCCCTCTCAAAATACCAAGCTGAGGATAGGGGTCTACACAACCCCCCAAATATACCCCAAGTTCATTGCTCTGCCAGAGGAAGGCCATTTGTTCAAGGATGTTGGGTCGTGTCCCCGTCCCCCTCTTCTTTCCTCTCCACCCCCCCACCGCCCCTCACCCCCCAGGAAAAGTGTCGGAATACTGTAGACACTGAAATCAGCTTCCAGTCCCTAGTGTCTGGAGACTGCTGAGGTTGGGATAGGGGGTGACTCTAAAGCATTTTCAGAAGTCACACTTGTTCCCTACTTCCCACTGTTCAGGTGCGCTGGGGGGATGGGCCAGAGCCTTGAACAAAGGGCAAACAAAACAAACTTCCTCTCTGGGTCACTTCTCTTTCTCAGGCGCTCCTGCTAAGTCACTGACATGTCCCTCCAGAGGCTTGGTTCACACTCTCAGCTCCCTTCCGCTGACACTTTCTCCTCCCTCAAGTGCCTGGGGAAGGTGGTACTTTGAATCTCATCTCAAAGCTGCCCTCTATTTCACATCTCTGACACCAGTATTTCTGTCTGAAACTGTGTGAATGATTTGTGACTTACAGTTGAAATTTTCTGCCACATATTGTGTGTGTGTGTGTGTGTGTGTGTGTGTGTGTGTGTGTGTGTTTACAGAGTCAGGGTTCTCCTGTAAATAAATGATTAGAAACAACCAACAAATCACAATGAGCAGATCATTCTTCTCAAACCAGCAATGATTAGTTAAAACACGTATAGGGTTTTTCATATAAGTTTTCTGTTTTTAACAGTGGGCTAGATATAAAAGCATCCAAGCATCCTGCTGGTTTTCGTTTTAATGGTCTCATCAGGAAATGGCCTGTACTCCACGTGAAATTATAAGGATGTGGGGTGGTTATAGATTGAAAGAATGGTATTTAGCGAAGAGCAAAGGGATTAATGGCCTTCAGCACACAAATGAAAATGTCTTTAATAGCTACAGGAAACCTGAGCCTCATCCACAGCAGGTATTTTTAACAGCCCCTTCATATTTAAGACTACTTGTAATCAGCATGGCTTGTGTTTATGAGAAGTGTTCCACTTAAAATCATGTGTGTACTATATCAGAACCAAAGGTATTTTTTAAATATATTTTATTGATTTTTTTTTACAGAGAGAGGAAGGGAGAAGGATAGAGATTGATGAGAGAGAAACATCAATCAGCTGCCTCCTGCACACTCCCTACTGGGGATGTGCTTGCAACCAAGGTACATGCCCTTGACCAGAATCAAAACTGGGACCCTTGAGTCAGCAGGCTGATGCTCTATCCACTGAGTCAAACCCGTTAGGACAAAACCAAAGGTATTTTTTTAAAAAAGCTAAGGTGTCAAGTGAAATGGAACTAACCACCTCGCACAACAATAAGCACTTTTATTTTTCTCTCACAGCTTAAGTCATATATTAGCCCATTGGGGCAGGCTGGCTGGATCACACCCATGCACAAATTTGTGCACTGGCCTCTAGTAAAAAAATAAATAAATAAAGTAAAATAATAAAATAAAAAAGAATCTCATGCCCACTATCTAATGGTAGCCACTAGTGGTCTTCACCACTTGTATGTGTGTCCTTTTGTAGCTTCCCCTCATACTGAGTCAGCCAGGCTGATCTCTGTGACCCAGAGAATACAAGTGGTAATGACAATGTGTGACTTTCAAGGCTAGGTCATAAGTGACACTGAACTTCTGCCTTAGTTTTTTGGAGGCCTTGCTCTAGGGAA
Organism: Vespertilio murinus; assembly: GCA_963924515.1. Lineage (NCBI taxonomy): Eukaryota > Metazoa > Chordata > Mammalia > Chiroptera > Vespertilionidae > Vespertilio > Vespertilio murinus. Next base: position 95,771,735 of record OZ004708.1, read on the forward strand.
GTCCAGCAGCCACGTTGTTAGAATCCTCAAGCAGCTCCATGGAAAGGCCCACTTGGAGAAGAAACTGCCAGCCAAGTGGGTGAGCCACCTTGAAGTAGGTTCTGAGGCCTAGTCAAGTCTTCAGATAACAGTAATCTCAGCCAGCATCTACGGTAACTGCTACCTCGTTAGAGACCCAGAGCTCAATTCCAACTGAGCAGCTCCCAAATCTCCCAAATTCCTGATCTGCAGAAACTAACAATGAGTGGTTGGGCTGTTTTAAGTCTCTAAGCTTTGTCTATTGTCTATGTAACAATAGAAGACTAATAAAAACTACATATTAATTTGGTGAAATATATAGTTATCAAAAATAAGATACTGCTTACAACTTTCATTAATCATGCAATTATTCTGTTAGTTAAAAAATTACCTCAAAACCCTGGCCAGTGTGCTCAGTGGTTAGGCATTGGGCCTCACACATAAGGGTCTTGGGTTGGATTCCTGGTCAAGGGCACATAGCTAGGTTGCTGCTTCAATCCTCAGTTCCAGTCAGGGCACAGGCAGGAGGCAATCAATCCATGTGTCTCTCTCACATCGATGTTTCTCTTTCTCTCCACCTCCCGCCTCCCCTTCCACTCTCTCTAAAAATAAATGGAAAAAAAAATGCCCTCCAGTGAGGACTACTAAAACAAAAAAGACCTCAAAAATTTTCTGAAACACACCACATCATGCCATTTCTACTGCTTCTGCTCTTTTCTAAGTTACCATACCATTTTCTCTTACTAGGACTAAAGCAGCCTTTTAATTAGTCTGTCTACTTTGATTCTTGCTTCTCTGAAGTCTATTTTCTATACCAGCGAGATCATTATAAAACAGAAATCAGATCATGAACCCTTATTCGACTTAACCCTTCAAAAGTTTTTAATTGCACACGGAATACAACCTAAACTCCTTTATCTGCAAGCCCCTGCATAACCTGGCTTTGCCTGCCTCTCCCAGCCCTACTTCTTACACTGTTTAATAAATACTTTTTTTGCTGTTGTGAATCCTCATCTGAGAATATTTTCAATTGCTTTTCTTTAGAGAGACTGGAAACCAGGGAGGGGAGAAGAGGCAGAGAGAGAGAGAGAGAGAGAGAGAGAGAGAGAGAGAGAGAGAGAACAACAACAACAACAAAACAACAACAAAAAAATCAACGTGAGAGAGACACGTCAATTGATTGCCTCCCGCACAGATATAGACCAGGGCCAGAGATCAAACCTGCAACCCAGGTATGTGCCCTTGACCAGGAATTGAACCCACGATGCTATGATGCAAGGGCCAATACTCTAATTACTGAACCACACTAATAAATATTCTTAATATTCACCAATGGACTTCAGGTGAGGAGTGTAGAACAAGTCAAGTTTTCGCACTTGTTGTTCCCTCTACCTGGAGCACTCTTTCTCCTGGTCATGGCACATCTGGCTTAGATCTCATGTCACCAACCTACTGACTGGTCTATTTGTTCTCTGCCTATTTACACACACACACACACACACACACACACACACACACACACAGTGCATGGCAGGAAGTGTATGATTAATATGTGTGGAGTGAATGGATGAGCTATGACAAAATATACATAAATAGAAGTAAGGATTAAAGAAAAATACATAAATAAAAATAATGGTAGTTGAAATGAGGAAATATGATATTTTTTTTCTTTTTAGTTTTGTTAAATATAGTATTGTTGTTTCATTTAACAACAAAGGAAAACCTCTCCATATTCAAATAATTATCTAAGTTGAAGTGGAATTAAAAAGCTACCAATAGTTACTTTCTGGTTCTGCTGAAAATTTCTATCTTCTCATGATGCTGCATCCTTTGGCTTTCTTGCTCTCATATAAGCCTCTTTAGTAGGAATTTTCTAGAGGGCCTTAAACTGAAGCTGCCCCGGCTGCCTGGCTTGTGTAACTCACTGCACTCCATTCTGCTGGACACTTTGCCAGGAGGACAACACCCTGGATGCTCCATTGAGGGCCCCTTTCAAAAACAGGCCCACTTCAGAGGCATCCGGGTGGGATTCCAAAACACTCCAACAAGGCGAATATCACAGTAAAGCGAGCCACACACATTTTTGGTTTCTCAGTGTATAAAAGTTATGTGTACACCAGACTGTAGTCTATTAAGTGGGCAACAGCATAATGGCTCAAACATGTGCTTACCTTAATTAAAAATACTTTATTGCTAAAACATTCTAACTACATGTGAGCCCTTAGGAAGCTGTAATCTTTTTGCTGGTGGAGAGTGTTACCTCCAATCTGTGAAAAATGAGCTATCTGTGAAGCAGAATAAAGTGAGGTATGCCTGGGTGACTAATGTCTGGGCCAATTCTGACACCTCACACTCTCTCCCCACAGGGAGAGAGATGAACTTCTCCATGCTGTCTGTGTTTATGAAAGGTTCTCACACATATCAAAACTCGCGATCCTAGAAACATTTATTAAGATGCCCTACACAGCCCTGGCCCGTGTGGCTCATTGGTTGGATATCATCTTGTACACCAAAAAGTTGCCAGTTCAGCCTTGAACCCTGGTAGGGGACATATCTTTCTCTCCTTCTCCCTTCTGCTCTCCCTAAAAATTCAATTAAAATACATATTTTAAAAGATGCCTTAAGCACAAGGCATTTTGTTGGGTGTTGTGGAGGAGAGGAAAGGCATTTATTTATTTTTTATTTTTTTCTTAAATATATTTTTATGATAGAGAGGAAGGGAGAGGCAGAGAGAGACAGAAACATCAATGATGAGAGAGAATCCTTGATTGGCTGTCTCCTGCATGTCCCCTACTGGAGATCAAGCCAGCAACCTGGGCATATGCCCTTGACTGGAATTGAACCTGAGACCCTTCAGTCCGCAGGCTGATGCTCTATCCACTGAGCCAAACCTGCTAGGGCTATTTATTCATTTAGTCAACCTTTACCCTTTCCCAAAATGATTTAAAATAGTTTTATGACAAAAAGGCATGCAAGAAGGAGGAGGGGGAGGGAAAAGGAAGGTGCAAAGGAAGACCAGAAGGAGGAAAAGGAGAAGGAGAAACAACGGAGAACTAATTAGATGTAAGTAAAACTAGAAAATTGTGACCAGATAGAAGAATAACTGACATCCTGAAGTGGGATAATCCTTGAAGGTAAATGTTAAATTCATCTCTGTTTATAAAACTGGCTCTTGCCTTCCAACAGCTTAAAATTAGAGGGATGAAGACATGGACATAAGTGATTAAAGGGATTAAGGAAGAGCTAGAGCACCCTAAGTAACTGCAAGGGAACGCTGTGCATGTAACTATGCTCCTGGGATGGTACAAGGACTGTGTTGTGAAAATGCCAATAGTTATGTGAAAACTCCCAGGCCAATGCGATAACTCATGCCTGTGAAAACAAGCTCTGACTCCATGAGGGTGCCTCCCAAAGGCAATCGCTGCTGGACCAGCCAAGGGCATGGACTTTAAAGCCAGAATGTGAGGTTTCACTGTCAGCCCTGCCACAAACTCCCTGTCCACTTTGGCCAAGTTACCTACCCTTGATTCCTCCTCTGTGAAATGGAGATGGTAATCATACTGGACGGACAACATTGCTGTATGAGAGGAATTCAGTCAATACATATAATGCACTTACATCAGTGCCTGGGACACAGCAACTGTTCTGACAGCACTAGAATATCCATGTGTGTGTGGGAGGGGGGGGGGGGGAATCAAATCAGTTCCTTATCAACTTAATGCTGGAAATGTAACTTGACACTAAGTTAATAATTCCCTTTATGTAATGAATTTTAGTGTGAACATAATAGTTAGATGCATGTTTCCCATTTAGCCATTTACCCTCAGCTGGTAAAAGATTTTCAGGAAATTTTGGATCATGACTCTAGGAAGGATCTGAGACATCAACTGCTGAACCCTTTATGTAGCTAAGATGTCAAGGTCAGAGTGGGGGTCCATCCAGGCCAGAGTGGTGGGGGTGGGGGTGGGATTGACCAGTGCTCCATTGCCAGCCATGCTAGAATCCAGAGCAGACACCTGATCCTTTCTTCTCTACTCTTCCCACAAGGTGTTGGCGAGACTAGGACTGATTATTGACTACTCTTGGCTTTCTCGTCCTCTCAAAGGCATTTTAATCTGTTAAGAATTTTTAGTTCAATCAGTATTTATTGTGTTCTCCTTGCAAGATTCAAGGGGCTAAATGGTGAGCAGGAGGTCAGACGGCCATACTTCTGGAGACCACACCATAGCAGGGGATGCAGGCACTTATGAAGAAATCATAAAAAATAGATGCTGATTGCAGGTGTGTAAAAGTCTACAAAGTCTACAGGAGGACATAGTTAATAGAGGAATTTGGCCCAGTCAGGAAAGGTTTCCCCAAGAGAATGACAGCTAAGCCTAAATATGGCCAAGGTTGAGGGAAGGAAAGATAAGGCAAGTGCTCCAGACAGATAAATCAGCAAAAACCCTGTGGCTGGTGGGAGAACAGAGGGCCAGGGCATAGGAGCTGTGGAGGTGAGAAAAACAAATGCTCATAGGAGGAGATCAGAGAAGTAGTTCAGGGTCAGGGTTATACAGGCCTTGAATATCAATAATAAAGAGTTTGGTTTCTATCTATACTAATAAAAGGGTAATATGCAAATTGGTCAGGACACCCTCACAGTAACAACCAAACAGCAGGCTTCGTGGGGTGATAAGGCCGGCAGGGGGATTAGTGAGAGACAACCAAACAACTGAACAACAGGCTGCATGAGGCCAGGGGGGGCAGTGAGGGGTCCAGGCCTGTGAGAGGGGGACAGTGAGGGGCGACCAGGCTAGCAGGAAGGACAGTTGGAGGTGATCAGGCTGGCGGGGGGGGGGGGGGGTTGGCTTAAGGTGCAACCTGACTGGCAGAGGGGGACAGTGAGGGGCAAACAAGATGGTGGACATCCCCCAAAGTGTCCCGGATTGGAGAGGGTGCCAGCTGGGCTAAGGGGACCATCTCCTACCCCCCCACCCCCACCCCCGCACGAATTTTGTGCACCAGGCCTCTAGTATTAAAAATAAATGGGAACCTATTGGAGGGGATGGCATGGTCAAATTTTTCTTTTAGAAAGATTAGATTACCTTAGTGCACTGATTGAAGGAGGCAAAACATAGGCACTGAGAGGTCCCTTAGGGTAGTGCCAATGGAAATAGAGAAATGAAGATGGATTCAGGATATGTAGGCAGTAAAACCAATAGGGCTTTGATAGACTAAAGCTGTGGTTGGCAAACTTCAGCTCTCGAGCCACAGGCGGCTCTTTGGCCCCTTGAGTGTGGCTCTTCCACAAAATACCACGACCTGGGCAAGTCTATTTTGAAGAAGTGGCATTAGAAGAACAAAAATTTGGCTCTCAAAAGAAATTTCAATCTTTGTACTGTTGATATTTGGCTCTGTTGACTAATGAGTTTGCCGACCCCTGGACTAAAGGAACTGGAGGAGAGAAAATGAAGAGTATGATGGCAGGCCCAGTCTCTGGTTTGCAGAATTGGTGGACTGGGGACTGGTGGCATTAACTGGAATGCTGGCAGAGCTGGAGTTCAGGAGGGAACAGAAGGAGAGTGGTACTAACCAGGAACCAAATGAGAGGGGGAAATTTTTTAAAACTTCAAAGCCATTTAGTTTAGGTTTTTCAGTATTTTATTATGGCACACAGGATTGAGTATGGTACAATGTTCTTACTTCAGGTAATTCTTAAGCCAACCAGCTGTTTCCATTTGGCTAAAGTTACTTTTTTACATGTAATTTGCATCTCGCAGATTTACCATGTGCAGCATCCCATGTTTAATGAACATACATGTGAAAAGCTTGGTTTCTGAGGTGACTCCTAGTCTTTACAGAAGCCAGTGTACTGAGAATCTTCATGGGTTCACATCCATAGCATCATGGCAGATAAAGCAATACATTCTACCTATTTATGTGGCAACATGTATGTAACTAGAAGTAGGTAATCAGAAGGGATCAGATACCTTTAAAAGGAGAACATTTTGCTTTCAAGTTAAATTCATTACTTTTAAAAGTTGTCTAAAGAACAAATATTCAACAAAATTAGCTGACAAAGCAATTGTGTAAGAACAGAAGCAGAAGAGCAGATACTCAATAATTTCATCAACATTCCACATCAAGTGCAAGTGCAAGAGCTTTCATAACTTTGCAGGGGATGGAGGACAAGAGGGGAAGGTATGTGATGCAGTGTCCTACCAGTTAGAGCTATCACTGAAATGGTGACTCATAACAGTTTCATTATCTTTATCTGTAGTCTTTTAAAGTTTTAAAATGAAGGGCATTAAATGCTATTTACTTGAGCCAACAGAATTAAGCTAGCAACACACTGAATCATGAGTTCAGGATTGCAGGCAACGTTTGCAATAATATCAAAATAACTTTTGATATTCTTATTCTCTGTCCAAATTTATACATTAATTTTTTTAAAATTACTCCTTTTTATTCTATAATTTCCTTGGTTTTTCAACCTCTTCCCATGACATTTAGACTATCTATTTTAATGTGGTTATAATGATGGACAGGCAAGGCTCATATTCTCTCTAAATTGCATTTTTATTATATAGTATTGTTTAAGTTACCTGTTTACCACAAATAGTATTCTTATCACATAACTTCAGAATTGCCTCCAAGAAAGTCATTCCCAACATTATATAGTACACTTTATGGGGGCAAAAGTAGTTTGCTATTGATGAAAGAAAAAGAATCCCAAAGACTCCTATTTGTTCAAGTTCATTATCCATAAAATCTTTGAGGGGAAGAGATTCCATGAATGATCATGGCCTAACTCTGTTCCTCAGAATGACCAATTAAAGGGCAAAAATACATTTTGACTTAAAAAATGGAGGTCAATAGTCTACTTGTATATGACGTATATTGATGCCTTCTGCAAGGTAGTTTAATTAAGTCAATAATCACAGCAAAAAATGTCATTCAGTGTAACTTTATTTACTGTTTATTGCACATGATTTGAGGTCTTCAATTTCTAACCACCAAAGATTCAAAGACCTATTTTTCCATGAAGTTTAACATTAATATCAGTGAATTCATGTATTCATGTTTTTATTGTAAACATCTGAATTATTCACATTGCCATAGATCCTGAACTCATAAGCGTGGACCATGCACAGGCTGGCAGCAAGCCAGGAAGCCACTCTGCAAGCAAACAGATACTCTGCATAAGGAGAAAAGTCATAGCACAACATTTAATGTCCAACCTGAGTCACCTCAGAATGTTACATATATTGACTTCTTAATTCTTATAGTATCGGGAACTCAACTGCTTGGGTGGTGATGGGGTTGACCTGGTTTCGGGAGGTTTATTCCTGAAATAATTAAGGAAAGGGGGGGAGGGGTTTCAATCTTTCTTCTTGGTTGCTTGCTCCTCCCCAGCACCTTCCTCTTTCTTCTCATCCTCAGCTTCCTGGGCATCTTCTCCTTCACCTTCACCTCCTTCTTCCTCCTTTGCATCCTCAAATTCTTCCTTGGCACCTTGAAGATTAAGAAAAGTACAAATTCCAAGTCCAGGGTAAAGTCCAGGCCAAATATATCTGCTTAGGTATTGGGGGAAATCATAAATGTCAGAATGCTTCCCAACAACCTCTCGGCTCTACTCTCCCAGAATACAGGCAGCTGACAGTGTCTGCCAGGAATGCTTTGCCCCTGAACACATATTGAAATAGAGTGAGATCATTTCTAGGTACTGGAAGCTCTCCAGAACTTCAGTATTTCTCTTATTATTATGCTTAGTATTTAGTTTTGTTCTTTAGGACACCAAACTGCTGTGGTCAATAAGTATATTTTCAAATGTTTAGTAGGAATGAAGAGACCAGGAGGAGGCTATTTCTAAATGTTATTTTCAAAAAAACTACCAAGCTAAGCAGAGCTGTGTATGTCTGGGAAGACAGCCATTTTGAGAAATCAGGTGCTTGCTAAAGGATAAATGTATCACGTAACATCCTAAACTCATGTATGAAAGGACCTTCCTTGGAACAAGTAAGGCTTCACTTCTCTTATTCATGTCCTAACAAATACCCACGCTCAGTTTGCACTTGAAGTTGTACGGTTGTGTTGTGTTGTGTTTTTGTTTTTTTTAATCATACCTTCTTCCTCTTCCTCTCCTTCCTCTTCCTCAGCCTCTTCCTTCTCCTTCTCCTCCTCTTCAGCTTCTCCTTCAGAGTGGGGTTCATCCTTAGCTTCCTCAGCTTTTGCAGCCTCAATGGTCTCCTCCACCTCGATCTGCTCCTCCTGGACGTGGCTGGTGTAGTAAGAAGGGAAGGAGCGAGCGGACATCAAGTAGGAGCTGGTCTGCAAACCACCGTAGGCAGATCGGCCAAAGACCTGGGAACTCTGGGAGTAGCCGCTGGCTATGCTTCCCACGCTGGTGAAACTGAGCCGGGTCTCCTCACCTTCCAAGAGTTTCCTAGGGAGGCAGGGGCAGGATGGGGTTAACACACATGAACACAGCAAATGTGCTTAGCAACCTGCTCTGGGCCCACCGCTCATCCCCTTTGCGTACCACCACACCCTTAGAGGCACATGCAAGCAGGAGCAGGCGTGGAAATTTCTAAATCTAATAACTGGCGATGCTGTGAAAGAGACCAGAACAAAAATAACAGCACACATCTTAAACATCTTTTAAAATAGTCCTATTAGATTTAGAATATAATGGGAAGCTGGAAACAGGACTCATTCTTATAGGGATAAATTCTTATACTTGTCTAATACCTTCTTGGAAAAAGCTAAAAAGCAAACCATTATCTTAAGGACTGTTCTTGAAGACTTCTGATGCAGCACAAATGGAACAGGTTTCCTTGCTGAGGCTGGATGGCTGCGGCCTTTGTGCCTCAGGGTTTACCTGTAAGCTGCAATCTCGATGTCCAAAGCCATCTTCACGTTGAGGAGGTCCTGGTATTCTTTTAAATAGCGTGCCATCTCACTCTTGGTAGTTCTCAGCTCATTTTCTAGTTTGTTGATTGTGTCCTGTTGGAAGACAAAAAAGAAAGGAAATCCAAGCATGCCTCCCTACCACTTTCAAATTTGTAGTACAGCTGCAGAGGCCTGGGTTTAATTAGACTCAAAGGGCACACCCTAAGAAAAATCTTCCCTAAATCAACTGCCTTTTCTGTTTAACCTTTCCTCCCTTGCAAAAAAAAAAAAAAAATCAGTTTCATGAGATGGACAACAAAACAAAAAATAACCAAATTTTTTAAAATTATCAAAAATTATTTGATGGGAATAAAACTTCTTTGTTTTCTTTAATTATGTCTATGATCATCATAAAATGATGATCCTTCAAGAAACTAAACCGATTAAAAAAAAAAACTTTGTCTCTCATTCAATGGTTAACTATCCAGGTCACATTCAAGAAATACACTTATTTATAGGAAAAAAAGAAATAAGTTTATTAAAAAATTATTTTATCTAAAATATTTTCTATGTTGCTACATGATTTACATGATTTTTCCTCATCCCTAGAAGATGATCATATATATATATATATATATATATATATATATATATATATATATATATATATAAAGGTCTTACTGTGAATATCATTTCCTATTACAGTTTTGAGTATTCCTGTCTACCTGCTAAGTTAAGTTAAAGGAGGGGTGGGTAAAACTAATCAGAAGCACGCTGGTTGGTCACAGGTACTTGTCAAATCAAATGGTCCAATCCTCAATGCAGAGCAACTTGTGGCTAATGCAGGACAATGGAGAGGCAGGCCAGAGGCAACGCCCAGCTGCCACCCCCACTCCTTCTCCCACCCCACCCAGCATCCCGCAGGGCCGGGCCGCTTTAAGGCGGAACTTTGATTCCATTGCACCAAGCACAACTTCCCAGACCGCAGAGTCGCCCCCGCCCCCGCCTCCCCTCCAAGTGCCCCACCCCTCCCAGGCAGCCCAAGAACCCAAGTCCTATGCCCCCAACACTGCATGCAGAGGCCTCATCTCTGGTCTCCACTTTGGGGGCGCGCCCTCCCCCAACTTCTCCCCCAGGTCCCGATCCTCGGGTGTTGCCCAGCGCCATACCTGCATGGCACTGATGTCGGCGTTCTGCTTATCCTCCAGCTCTTGCAGCTGCTTTTCCAGCGCCTCGTTCATGCCCCGGCACGCTTCGATCTCCAGGGTCTTGGCCTTGAGCAGGCGGCGGCTCTCGGACACCTCGTCCTTGGCGGCGCGCACGGCGTCGGTGTTCTTGGCGGCGCTCTCGGTGAGCACGGTGAAGCGGCTCTTGAACCACTCCTCGGCGTTCTGCATGTTCTTGGCGGCCAGCTTCTCGTACTGCGCGCGGATGTCCTTGAGCGCGGCGGAGAGGTCGGGCTTGGAGGACACGTCCATCTCCACGGAGATCTGCGCGTACTGGATCTGCGCCTGCAGCTCGGCGATCTCCTCTTCGTGCACCTTCTTCAGGAAGGCGATCTCGTCCATCAGGCTGTCGATGCGCTTCTCCAGCTCGGCGCGGGCGAGGGCCGCCTCGTCCGCCCCCTTGCGCGCCTCCATCAGCCGGCCCTCGGCGTCCTCGCGGTTCAGCACCTCCTCCTCGTAGCGCGCCTGCAGGCCGCGCAGCGTCTCCTCCAGCCCCTCGCGCTCGCCCTGCAGCGCCTGCTTCTCGTTGGTGGCGTCCTCGGCCGCCAGGCGCAGGTCGCGGATCTCCTGCTCGTACAGCGCCCGGAAGCGCGACGGCTCCGAGTGCTTCTGCCGCAGCACCAGCAGCTCGGCCTCCAGGACCTTGTTCTGCTGCTCCAGCTCGTGCACGCGCTCGATGAAGCTGGCGAAGCGGTCGTTGAGGTCCTGCAGCTGCGCCTTCTCCTGCGTGCGGATCGACTTGAGGTCGTTGCTGATGGCGGCGACCTGGCTCAGGTCGAGGCTCTCCAGACTGGGCATCAGGGAGCCCGAGCTGGACGAGTAGCTGCGGCGCACGGACAGCGAGGAGACGGGCGCCGAGTAGCTGGAGTACGCGGAGCGCGCGGAGCTGTAGCCGCTGCGCACGCTGGACAGGTGCACCCGCGGCGTCTCCACGTAGCGCCGCTTGTAGGTGGTCGAGTAGTACGGCTCGTAGCTGAAGGAACTCATCGCGGCGGCCGGCCGGGCGCTCCTCCGCGGGCGGGCGGCGGAGACGGGGTTCCTGCGGAGAGAGAAGAAGAACGGGGAGGGAGGGCGGAGGGAAGGGCGGATGGCTGTGTGCGGCTCGGCGCGGTCCGGCCGCCCCTATTTATACGCCGCGAGGATTCTGACGCAGCCGCGATCGATCCACGCGCCGCCCCGGGGTTGGGGGAGGGCGGGCAGCGCTGCTGCAGCCGGGCGGATGCTGCGCAAAAGGAGGGCGGGGGCGAGCGCCGGGCCGCGGGGGTGCGGCGGCGCGTCCTCTGCCACTTTTCTCCCAGGCCTCGCGTTTTCTCTGAGACCCCCATACCCCCTCACTCATTTCCTTTTCCTTCCCCCCACCCCCAGCCCATCCCACTTCTCCTTTGATCTGGTACCGCCTAGATTCTGAGGTGTCCCCAATAGCCAGTCCTCCTCCCTTCCTGCGGTCCAGATCTCGGTACCTCGGACACGTCCTCTCCCCCTAACTCGCCCCTTCCCCACCGGGGGCCTCGGCGATCGCCCCCGAGGTGCACATGGTGACAAGGCACTGCCTCTAGGGCCCTGGACATACAAGTGATCGTCGCCCGAGGCTGCAGATCTGCGGCAAGTATGGAGGAAAGTTTTCTCTCTTTGCAGCTGCTGCGGGCACTTGCTTTAATGTATCTGGCTTTCTCCTGGTTGTTTTTTCTTGGACGCGCCGCTTACACTCATTAAAACTGCGGCACTGCAGGTGTTGAACTGAGCATTTCTAAGCCTTTAGCTAATGTCAGCCTTTCAGTGTTTCTAGATTTTTCTCATGTCTTTCTGAGGAAAGAAGCCTCCATTGCATGTCGCGGGGTGAGAGCGTGTAGGGAGAGGAGAACCTGCCGAGAATGGTTTGCAACTAACCGGGGCGCAAACTGACTGCAAAGGCAGCGGTGAGCCCCTGGGCCGTCCTTCCCACTGTAAACGCGCCCCGCCTCCTCCTCAAGCTGAATCCCTGCTTGACATTTCCCAACCCCGTCACGTTAAAAGTCCCTTTCCCTCTTTTTACACCTGTGTAGCACCCAACCTGATGATTGCGACCAGCCCAGCCGTGCAGGTGGCTGGCTGAGAGGGAAGCGGCTGCTGCCAGCCCGGAGCCCCAGGGACAGCTCAGCTCCGAGATGTCTCGTTCTTGGGCGGACAGAAAGCAGCTGCATGACTCTCTACCCGGATTCACTCCAATAAACAGGGAGCAGATCCAGTCAGGAATCCATGGGATTCCTTCAAGAGGCACCCAGGGACCTGAAACGGTGCGCCCTGCATCATGACACTGTCCTGCAGCCTGCAGAGCATATGACACGTTATGTGAGGCCGGGAGTCCCTCGCTTTCATGCGCGGACCTCAGACATTTGCGTAGGACACCTAACATTTTTCTCAGCAAGCGTTTAATTTTTATTCTATTTGTGCAAGAGTGGCATTGGATGTGCAGCTTACTGTTGTTGCTGCTGCTGCTGCTTTAAGAGGCAAACTAAGGGGAACCGTCGTAATGGTTTTCAAATAGAGAAGCCAGAAGCTTCCGGGTGATGCTGAGAAGGTGAGGTGCTTGCAGCCAGCTGCACTGCTTTCCCCCAGGACAGAAGCGGTGGGTGAGACTTCACTTCTGAGGTTCTCTGCAACTCAAAAATCTGTGATTCCTGTGCCTCACCCTCTCTGTGGCAGAGGGAAAGACTGCACCAGAGAACATTAGGAATGGAGGGCGGGGAGGGGAGTGTTCTCTGCTGTCTCAAATAATGCAACTTTCAAAACAACTTTACTGGCTTAAATCTATCAAGAGATCCATCCAAACTCAATCATTCCAGGCCCCTAGAATCTAGGGTGTCAGGCCTCGGCCGTGAGGTTGTCCTGAATTTCACTCGGCCCTGGCAGACAAGCGAGGGCACTTATCCTGATGATTTTTTTATAGCCTGCTCGTCCGTGGTCTCCCATTCATCAGTGATTCAACAGTGGGAAAGCCTTCTCCAGGGAGGATGAGGAAGGTGGGAGAGAACCTAGATAAGCCCTATTTTTGTCTCTCCCAATTATATGAAGATAAAAGTGGCAAGATGAATTTTTTTTAAAACCTTCTCCATGTAAATGGTTTCACATTCAGGGTGTGTGTGTGTGTGTGTGTGTGTGTGTGTGTGTGCCCGCACCACACTCAGGTATTCATGAATTCATTTCCTTTGTGCCAGCTGCCTTCCTTCCGAGTCTCAGCTCACCCTCAGAGATCTTAAGTCCATCAGCGATTTTTTGGTTTTTTTGTGGAGTTCTTTTGGCCAGGACTCTGGTTGAAGCCTCTGACTGCAGAGAAGGCTGCTCAGGGAGGGGCTGCGGATGCTGAGGGGTGGGAAACGCTGCAGAGAAGGAAACTGCAGGGCACCTGCTGCCATCCTTCTGGCCGCTGAAAAGGGAAGCAGCAAGCACGCAGGAGTGAGGAAGGGGGGGGGGGATAAGTGCCCAGAGCCCTGGGCTTTTCAGAACCGGGGAGCAGGGAGTGGGGAGAGGGGCAGGTGGCCTGTGCTTCGGAGTGTAGATCTGGCGTGTTTTTGGTGTGTGGATTTTTAAAACGCTCCTAGCATAGCCACTTCATTCTCCTCCACAGCCTTGCTTTGGAAGGGCTCCGGAACCTCTCCAGTGTCTGCATTTTGGTGACTCTGCCTTCAGCCTGCCTGCCGGGCGCCTGCCACTTTTAAACACATTCTGTCCACTCATCCTCCTTGTTAAGTCCCTTTGCACGGTTGTGCTCTGAATGTTCACGTGGCGTTTATTGTGTGTATCAAAGCAAAGTTAAAAAAAAAACTTTTTCAAATCTTGATTTTTCTCCCATATAACCATAAATGTTTTTGCATTAGTGTTGGTTGCAGTGGTGTCACTATTTCTTTAGAAGGTGTTTGGGTGTTGGTGCACACTTATGCATTTGTTCTCCTGTAAGCATATTCTTTTTTTTTTAATGTATTTTATTTATTTTATTTATTTATTTATTTATTTATTTATTTATTTATTGCAAAGAGGAAGGGAGAGAGAGAGTTAGAAACAGCGATGAGAGAGAAACATTGAACAGCTGCCTGGCTCCTGAACACCCACATGGAGAATGTGCCCGCAACCAATGTACGTGCCCTTGACCGGAATCAAACCCGGGACACCTCAGTCTGCAGGCCGACGCTCTATCCACTGAGCCAAACTGGCTTCAGCAGCATATTCTTTTTAAATATGTTTTTTCTTGATTTCAGAGAGAGGAAGGGAGAGGGATAGAAGCATCAGTGATGAGAGGCAATCTAACCGCGACCTCCTGGTTCATGGGTCCACACTCAGCCACTGAGCCACACCAGTCGGGCTGTAAGCATATTCTTTACAACATGAAACTGGTTGAGGACTGCCAAAAACACCATACTCCTAGAAGACAAAAATTATTCAGAAAAGAAATACAGAAGTATGTTGATGAAAAGTAACATTTGTCCCATATTGGTTAACCTGGATATCTCTATAATCCCCTGATATCTCAATCATTCCCAAAGGGACTGTTGGAGGTCGTTTGGCTTACAAGTTCATATAGTAACATCATCACAAAGCCCAGACAATGTAACCCTTTACAACCACTGGAAAAAAGGTTAGCTTCTCCTCCAGTGCCAAGAGTCAGAAAGCTTCTGACGGATGGGACCTGGTGGCTTTTCATTATTCTAAAATGCTTTGGCACAGCAGGGAGCTCTGCACTGGCCTTCGTTCTGAAAAACTCAACTTCAAGGAGAAAGTCTTATGAGCCAGGCCTTCCAAATAGCATTCATCCAAGGCACAGGAGATCAAAGGTCTGTCCGCCAAAGACAGAACTTTGTGGGACTCCTAGCCCCGAGCAGCAGATGGGTTTCCATTCCACCCCCCTGCAGGTGGACAAGTCAGTGTCAGCAAAGCTGGCTTCAGTCTGTGGGTGCAAGGAGGGCAGAAACAGGTGCGGGACACCTACCCTACGATGGGCACTTGATTCCTACCATTTGATGATTACAAAGTTCCCGTGATGGTTTTTATTCTGAGCAAGCAGCTGAGGCCCAGCAAGGTTAAGGAATTTGCCAACTCACACAGCTACTTCAAACCTACACTCTGCCTGTTTCCAACCTGGATGGTACCCTGTGGATTACCCAAGCTGCAGCCACTGGCATTGGCTGCTTCCGTGTGTGTCTGTGGCATTGATACCTGCATGCCGCGGTCTGCAGAGTCTGCTGTGTGAGTAGCAAACCTCGCGTGTTGGGGAGGCCCTGATATGCACTGATAGGAATGTATTGCCAGAGGAAATTGTGGATGAGCATGTTAGATTTGGACAGCTAATGGTGGCAATGGACTGCAGATTTGTACGTCTCTGAAAATGTCCCCAAGTAAAATAAGAGGATTCTACCAGTGGAACCTGACACAGAGCTAGTGATGTCACTTTTTAGACATTACTCTAAATGTCAGTTTGCCAAACACCCTTTCTAGAATTAGTGACCTAAAATGCAACTTAGCTGGTCTAAACTCTTTCAAGTAACTACACCATGACGCCCACCTTTTTTGTTCCTAACTAAAATAGCTTCATTTTCCACTCTTTTAAGTAGGTTTTCCTTAGAAAAGTGACCTTAAAATTGTCAAAAAGCCAAAACCGGTTTGGCTCAGTGGACAGAGTGTTGGCCTGCGGACTGAAAGGTCCCAGGTTCGATTCCAGTCAGGGGCACGTACCTTGGTTGCGGGCACATCCCCAGTAGGGGGTGTGCAGGAGGCAGCTGATCGATATTTCTCTCTCATTGATGTTTCTGACTTTCTATCCCTCTCCCTTCCTCTCTGTGAAAGATCAATAAAATATATTTTTTAAATTGTCATTAAAAAATAGAAGAAAATATACTGACACTCACCATCCCATTATTGGACTTTATCATGCTTTCTACATATCTTTAACTCTTTAAAAAGAAACCTGGGCAAAATCAGCAGGAAGTGTATAGTGTGTGGAAGCCACAAATATATTTCCTCTCTGTTTCTTGTAACCAGTTTATTATTTCTTTATATAGTATCCTCACCATAGGAATCATCATCACGCATGCATCTGTCATCCTTGGTGATATGTTTGAAAGGAAACTTCCCCGTGGTAATAAAAGTATGCCTGATTTTACAGCAGCACCTTGTGGAATAATGCCTCAGCAAGTGTGCTATGCGGCTACACAAACCTCAGACTGCAGCAGGAGGAAGAATGCCATTGGGATAGGTTAAACCGGAAAGGCGCATTTCTATTCAGAACACGTGCAGTATCAGCAATGACCGAGAGACTCGCTGCTGCCCAAGCAGAAATGATGTTGGCAGGTTCAAACCCCTAAAATGCCTGCTGCTGGGAACGGGCCCAGGCAATGTCTCTCCCCTGAGGCCTGCTCCACAGCGCCTCGCCCTTCCTCACAGCCACGGGGCGAGGCGCGGAGGTGAGAGGGTATGCTGGGGACACTGAAGGGCTCCGGCTCCGTTTGCAATCACTCCAGGCAGGTCACAGCCAGACCCGCCGGAACCAACAGCACTGAGCCTGTTTGTTGAATCGTGCTTTCCTCAATTCAGGGAGGTGCGTGCTGCTTCTGCCAATTTAGGGACTAACCAGCCTCAAAAGCATTCCATGCGGCACCCGGGCTTCTTTGCTGAGCTTTCCAGGGGTTTAGTCAATGAGGCGGAGGAATGCGAGGTGGACTGTTTGCAAAGAGAGAGAAAAGGCATTTCTGTCTGCAAGAGACAAAGTCTCGCAGCCCTGCGGGAGCCGTCCAGGGCCGCAGTGCGCGGTCCCGCCCGCGCCCGAGGCTGCGCGCTCCCGGCAGAGGCGGCTGCAGAATTGCAAATGGGCGGATCCCTGGGTTCCCTCCGTAAACCAGGCAGGCTTCTGACACAGGGGTACAGAACGCTGGCTTTGGTAAGTTGAACACGGAAGAGGCCGTGGGGATTAGGAAGGTGAAACTTGATGGTGTCTAAATGGCTCGTTGATTGATTAAATAACTCGTCCATTCATTCATCCATGGAGTCACCACCTGTCAGCGGAACCTTCTAACGGGGACGGGGCGGGGCGGGAGGGTGCAGCGCAGGGCGTCCTAGCGCAGCCCCTGTCTCCCAAGGGCTTGAAAAACTCCTGAGCACAATAAAAAGGCCAGCTACTGATGCAGCCACATGGACGCAGCTCAGAAACAGGACACTGATGCTGCGTGAAAGTAGACGATAAAAGCTTCCTGCTGTATAATTCCATTTACATGAAATCCTAGAACAGACGCACTAATGGGGGAGGGACAGAATCAGAACAGCGGTTGCTGCTGGTCCTGTGAGTTGGGAATGACTGAGAGGAGGCACGAGGCAAGGGACCTTTCTGTGGCGACAGTATGTCCCAGCTCTCTCCCCAGAAGTTTGGATTGGGTGCATGCACTTGTCAAAATCAGAATGTAACAGGAGTTGTGCATTTTATTGAATGTAAATGTCACATCAAGAGGAAAAGACTGCAAACTACACACACACACACACAGACGTAATCATGAAAATAAATTAGCAACATGCAAATAACATATTGCATAAATTTAAAATGTATAATAAATGATTACAGGAATACAGAGTGCTTCATAGATGTCCATTCATTTTAACTATCACTAATCTTAATGATGATTATCACAATGATTTGCAATGATCGGGTTTAATATTTTTTGTTGTTCTAGGGAATTTTATGAGATCAGGGTTTTTGTTTGTTTCTGAATTATTTTTATTGATTTCAGAAAGGAAAGGAGAGGAGAAAGAGATAGAAACATCAATGGTGAGAGAGAATCAGTGACTGGCTGCCTCCTGCACGCCCCCACAGGGGATGGAGCCGGCTGGCATATTCCCCAACTGGGAATCAAACCCCGCCCTTCCGGTCCACAGGTCCATACGCAATCACCGAGCCATAGCAGCAGGGCATAAGCAATCTTTTTTTTTTTTTTAATAATAAACAAATTGCTATCTGAACAAAAATTTGTATTACAAAGTACTTTAAAAATAGATAAGCAGACAAACATACAAGTGATATTTCAAGGAATTAAGTAAAAGTTATAATAATAAAAGGCAAAACCTGCCGAAGCCGATTTGGCTCAGTGGATAGAGGATCGGACTGCGGACTGGAAGGTCCCAGGTTTGATTCCTGGTCAAGGGCATATACCTTGGTTGCGGGCACATCCCCAGTAGGAGGTGTGCAGGAGGCAGCTGGTCAATGATTCTCCCTCATTGATATTTCTAACTCTCTATCTCTCTTCCTCTCTGTGAAAAATCAATAAAATATATTTTTTAAAAAAATTTTAAGGCAAAACCTGCCGAAACCGGTTTGGCTCAGTGATAGAGCGTCGGTCTGCGGACTGAAGGGTCCTGGGTTTGGTTCCCGTCAAGGGCATGTACATTGGTTGTGGGCACATCCCCAGGAGGGGGTGTGCAGGAGTCAGCTGGTTGATGTTTCTCTCTCATCGTTTCAAGCTCTCTATCTCTCTCCCTTCTTCTCTGTAAAATATCAATAAAATATATATTTTTTTAAAAAAGGCAAAACCTGAGAGATGTCTCAAGAGAATTGTAAGAGCAACAATTGCTATGGTTTGAGACAATGAAAAGGTCAAATGAACTAAACGAATCAACACTTCTGTGGCCCGTTGCCATGCCACATGCTCTGGGCAGCATGGTGTTTAATCCTAACAGCAGCCCTATGTACTGAGTGTTCTTATACTTGTAAAGATGAGTACATGTATTTCTGTTAGTCTATTCCAATATTGCATCAAGTTGTGTGTGTGTGTTTTTTAGCAGTTTTACATTTGTATAAACTTTGAAAGTTAAGGCTATTTAATTTATTATTTGGCCTTTTTAAAACATAAAAATAGTCCCTAGCCAGTTTGGCTCTGTGGATGGAGTGTCGGCCCATGGACTAGAGACTCACAAGGACGTATCTTGGTCGCAGGCTAGGTCCCCGGTGTGGGATCTGTCTTCTGATCCCTTCATGGTGTCCTCCCACAGATTAGGGAACCCCAGTTGCTTCCCGCTTTCAGATCAGGTTCTTGGTGCATTACTACTCAGTGCTAGTAGTTAGCTTTGACTGTTAAAAGGCCAATATCAGTGGAAGAGGTAAGGGTTAGTGCTGATAGCAGTCCTTTATGCCTAAAATGAAATACGAGATTGATAACAGCTTTTGAGAGAGAGAGAGAGAGAGAGAGATGGAGAGAGAGAGAGAGAGATGGAGAGAGAGAGAGAGAGAGAGAGAGAGAGAGAGAGAGAGAGAAGCTTGAGGACCTTGAGCAGTGAGCAGAGGGTAGAAAGGGGAAATTGACAAAAATGCTTCTGTTATGAGATGGGTGGTCAGAGAATAAACCAGAATGGTGGCATGGCTGGAAGCAAAATATTCCTTATAGACTTCAAATTCACCATGACTAAAATAAAGGCCTCTATTTCCCTGGTATAATTTGACTTCGATAACTTCCACAGTAGTTATGACCAATTAATCTGTGGGAAATCCCAAAGCTTTATTTTGGGGTATCTTCTCCCAACTGGATTTTGACCAAAGAACCCCTGTGCATTGACAGGCATTCATCTGAGCACCTTGGCCCTTACATGTTCCAGGAAGGTGCCAACCAACTGGGAAAAGGACCAAGTAGCAAACAGAGGAGAAGAAAAATGGTAGAGTGACCCACATACCAGGTAAGCAAACCTGAGAAGAACTGAGAGGAAGTGAAATCATGATCCTATAATTTAAGAAGAAAAGGAAAATTGACATCTATTCAGCATAATTGTGTGCAGTAATATTAGTAATAGCTTTGTGTTGGGTACTGTGCTGCCATTTATTGGGAGAATTTCATTTCATTATCATGAAATCCAGATGAGTTGGCTGTTAAAATCATCCCTTTCTTAAAGATGTGGAAACTAAGGTTTAATTAGTCTGGAGCCTAAACCATATGCCTAAAGAACTCACTATTATACCATTGAATCTTCACAGAACCCTAATAAGGTATTCTTTTTATGTGGAAATGAGATTCTGAGAATTTAAGAATATTAGTCAAGGTCACACAGCTGGGTTAAGGTTTGTCTGAATTTTCACCAAAGGGAAAGAATGTTTCTGAGAGGTGTTATGCAAATAAAAGCTCTCACTTTTTTTTTCCTGTGAAGTTTAAAAATTTTCATTTTAAATTTTCATTTGCAAGAAAATGCTCCAATAGAGTCAAGGATGCTCAAATCACATACAAGTAACTCACATAATGATCGATTAAGCAGAGCACTACGGACACAAGCCATGTAAGTCACTGTTCTGCTTTATTAGCAGCCTCCAAAATAGACATCCATCACTGCACAATATCAGAACCAAATTGCACTCTCCAGATACAGGCTGGATGTCACATTGCTAACCAACAATTCCTTCTATTATTATATTATCTGAAGAGAAAAAGGCACACTGAGAAAGATTCCCGCCTCTTTCAACATCACTTTATCTTACAAATTCAATAAACTGCACTGCCAAGTCACATCAGAGTAACAGATGTGCTTTGGGATAGGCCTGAGCTATTTCCATTGGCAAAGCGTTTTCTGTTTCTTATGGCAAAGAAAGTTTTTGCTTATTCCCCTGATGCATAGCTACTTTAGAAGTTATCCAAATTGAAATTCCCTTCCAGATCAGTCTCCAGATTTAGAAAGATTAATTAAGTAAAGCACACAGCTCTGTCCTTACACCTAAATGTACAGATGGGTGGAAGGCTTGGCTCCATGTAAAATTCAGAGCTGTCCAAAGTGGAAGAGACTGCACTAGGCACAGAGCAATCGCAGTTCAAGAGGGAATCACTCCATCTCTAAGCTGGCCTTGACCCTAGATGGCCTGTTGGGTCCTCTGCCAACCTGAGATTTTCTGATTCAGAAATATTGAAAAGGTGCCCAGCTGGTGTGCTCAGTGGTTGAGTGTCCACCCAGGAACCAAGAGATTGAGGTTCCATTTCCAGTCAGGGCACATGCCAGGGTTGATCCCCAATAGGGGTTGTGCAGGAGGCAGTCGTCAATGTCTCTCTCTCTCTCTCTCTCTCTCTCTCTCTCTCTCTCTCTCTCTCACACACACACACACACACACACACACACACACACACATCAATGTTTCTATCTCTCTATTCGTCTCCCTTCCTCTCTCTCTAAAATCAATTTTTTTAAAAAATTTTGAAGTATTGAAAAGGTGAAAAGTACTGACTGATTTAGGACAGAGGAACGCTCAAATATTAACAGTGATTGGTGATCATGAATGAGAGTTCAAATGCATAACATTACTCCCCAAACTGGAACTTGCTCATATCTTAATTTAAACATGAACAAAAGACTGAATATATGCAAAATCTGGCTGAATGAGATTTTTGAGAGAAGCTTACTAATAGAAGTTTTGGGGGAATATATATCTGTTTATTTGCATTAAAGTCACCTTTCTTACAAAATAGAGGCAATAATCACAGCTAAATAGCGCAATATTTTTTAATGGAATTGGTTCCCATTCACCTAACACAATAAAATTGATTTTCTCTCCTGTTTTTTTTTTTCCTTTTCATTGGTTGATTATGAAAGAAAGGGGAAAAGAGCAGATGCTTCTCTTATTCTTGTTTCAGAATTAAGTGTTGACACAGTCAGCATTAGATCCATTTACATTTTTCCCCCAGCATGAGGAATAGAATCAACGCCTCTCCACTACCACCCGCTATTGCCTTTGGTTCTTTTTCTTTTTTCTTTTTTTAAAATATATATATTTTTATTGATTTTTTTACAGAGAGGAAGAGAGAGGGATAGAGAGTTAGAAACATCGATGAGAGAGAGTCATCGATCAGCTGCCTCTTGCACACCCCCCACCGGGGATGTGCCCGAAACTAAGGTACATGCCCTAGACTGGTATCGAACCTGGGACCGTTGAGTCAGCAGGCTGATGCTCTATCCACTGAGCCAAACCGGTTTCGGCTGTCTTTGGTTCTTTATCTCTTTTCAAATCTGTGTATTTCTGGCTTACCTTTGAAGAAAAGAACCTAAGAGTTTGAACTCAATGACCAAGGGAGAGTAGCTGGAGTCTAGGGTTAGAGTGAGGACATGCAAACCATCTCTAGGTATCACTATGGTAACCATCCTGGGTGGTGGGTGGAGCCAGCTGTTACTTCCAAAAAAGGGGGATGGAGGGGGGAGAGTCATCTAAGTCAGCAACATATAACAAGTAGCATCTTTTCCAGAAAACTAAATTTTCTGGAGGTGAAGTTGTTCTGTTGATAATCTTGGAAGTCCATACAGCTTTGGGAAACGACATAAAAATGTGGGAACAGCCCTGGGTTGAGGTTGAGATGTCTGATCCTAGATCTAGCTCTGCCACTCACCCAATGAATGCCTCTTCACAGGGGGCCACAAGTTTCCGGGATGGACTGGAGGCCTTTCCAAGGGGCTCCTAGGCATAGATGGTGCTAAGGGAATCTGTTTCCACGTCCCAATGGCCAGATGTAGTCTTTGGTAAAATTCAGCTGCTTGAGGATTTGCAGTAATTCTCTTTTTTCAGCTTCACCATAAATTGAATGCGCTAAATCTGCAGCAACAGAGGGTTTTTTTTTTAATTATTATTATTGATTTTTTACATAGAGGGAGAGGGATAGAGTTTGAAATATCAATGAGAGAGAAATATCAATTCAGCCGCCTCTTGCACACTCCCTACTGGTTATGTACCCGCAACCAAAGTATATGTCCTTGACTGGAATAGAACCTGGGACCCTTGAGTCAGCAAGCTGACTCTCTATCCACTGAGCCAAACTGGTTAGGGCTGGAGCAACAGAGTTTTGACTAAAAAGCATTTAAATCACATAGGAAGATAATTTCATTCTTAACATTGTGTTGATGAAGATCTGTTGAAATGAAAAGTATTCCTATTCTAGCCCTTTCCAAGTTTGATGAGTTATATATCAAGGTGTTCTAAGTGAAAAATACATCAGCATCACTTATAGTCACTGCTAAGACTTGGTGAAGCCTCTTTTGATATACTTCCTGGCGTGGAATGAATAAATTGCTTTTATCATCCAGTGACACACCCTATGCAAGTGAGGTGCTTTCTAAGACTCTGCTTTTAACATAATTAAATTAGTACTTAATAGATTGATTAACCAATTGATCATGAAAATATTTTTTATATTAGATCAGTAGGTGTTTTCTGGCTTGAAATTTGGAAAGATTTCAATTACTGAGTGACTTTGCTAAAACAGTATAAAAACATAAAAATTTCTATTCCTGTATATTTATATTCTTAAAACATATAGGTCTATTTTTATAGACATATACATATTTGGTACTTTTATACCTCTTAGGTAAAAAAGATTTCTTAGCATTTAAAAAAATTTTATGTGTGTGCGTGCTCGTGTGTGTATTTTTTTAAAAGAAAAAATAGAATGGTTTTATTATTCATTCTAGCAATCAGTACTATTCACTGATAATGTATGGATTAATTAAGAGGTACATTGAAAATAGAAGTCTATTCTTTATTTTAATGATTGCTTATTAAAACATAAGACAAGCCTGTTTTGAATAATTGTGTACTAATATTATAATCATAATTCAATCCAGAAAACTTTGCAATACTAAGATGCTTATGAGTACATAAAATAATACTTAATTTACAGTTCTCATACCTATTTTTATTGGAAAGAAGAGTGATGGAATTATAGTACACAGTTTACAAGCATTAATCATACTATATTAGGGATAAACTAACGTGAAAAGAGTAGTGGAAATAACAGTCCAAAGGAAAAAAAAAAAGGAGCCATAATATTGGTGAAAGGTGATCCTGTGCAATGAGGCTCAGTTGGTGGAAGCATCAGCCTGTGCACCGAAAGGTCTCTGGTTCTATTTCTGGTCAGGGTACATACCCCAGATTGTGGTTCAATTCCCTGGTTGGGGTGTGTACAAGACACAATCAATGTTTCTATCTATCTATCTCTTTTTCCCTTTTCTCTCTAAAATAAAATAAAAATTGGTAGTTGATAAAGAAGAGCTTCTTCTGAATTGTTTACATGAATGGTGATGGATGACATGCTGGTTTTTGCGTTTAGATTCCATTTGATATATTTAAAAGTGTAACTTTATTTTTAAATGTTTATATTTAAAATACACTGAAAATTACAACTTGCAACTATTTAAATTTATTATGAAAGTCTTAGAAATTTTAAAATAAAAATAGGGATTATGTAGATTTCCAAAATTTTTCTAGGGGGTGTGTGAGCAAAAATATGTTTGAAGGATACTCACCTGGGCAAAAAGATTTGAATAGACATTTCCCTGAAGAAGATGTATGAATGCCTGATAAGCACATGAAAATGCTCAACATCATTGGTCATTAGCCTATTTTAAATCCAAGCCACAGTGAAATATCCATTCCTACCCACTAGAATGAATATAATAAAAATGGACAATAGCAAGCGTTGGCAAAGATGTGGAGAAATTGGAACCTTCAAACATTATTGGTGGGACTGTTAAATAGTGCTGCTACCTTGGAAAAGCTTGTCAGTTTCTCAAAATATTAAACAGAATTACCGTATGATCAAGCAATTCTACTCCTAAAAGTCTACCCAAAAGAAATGAAAATATGCATCCACACAAAGATTTGCACATTCCCTTTTATAGGAAGAATTTACCCAACTTTTTTTTTCTCTTGTCCTGCATGAATAGACTAGGTTAAACTTTCTACCAGGTTATCAGAGCTAGGAAGGAGAACTACCTGGTTACTATGCATCTCGAAATATGAGAAAAAATAAACAAGCAGTTTGTTTTCAGTTTTTCCAGCTACAAAGATAACGGCTTTTGTCTACCTCTCAACTGAAAAGAAAGAGCTAAGTTCATAATTTACAATTTATGTTGAGAATGTTTTGAACATTCTTTTTCAAATATGTGCCTTGATATTTGAATATAAATAGGTATTTATATATATTTCAAAGTGATCACCTCAAGATTATGTTTTTATTTTCTTTGTACGTCTGCCTCCTTTTTCATTTCTCATATTATCTATTTGTGTCTCTGCTTTTTTAAATAGTGGTAAAAATGTTTAACAAAATTCACCATCTTACCATTTTTAAGTGTACAGTTCCGTGGTGTTAAGCATACTCATATTGTTGTACAACTAGAACTTTTCCATCTTGCGGAACTGAAACTCTATAGCCATTAAATGATTCCCCACCTATTCCTCTTCCTGTTTCCCGGCAGCCACCACCCTACTTTCTGTTTCCATGAATTTAACTTCTCTAGGACTTCATATCAGTGGAATCATGCAGTATTTGTCTTTTTCTGACGAGGTTATTTTACTTAATGTCCTCCACCTTCATCCATGGTGTAGCATATGACAGCACATTCTTCCTCTGAAGGCCGAATAATATTCCATTGTATGGATCTACCACATCTTCTGTATTCATTCACCCATTGATGGACATGTGCTGCTTTCACACTGGTTACTGTGAACAATGCTGATATAAACATGGGTGTGCACTTATATCTGAGATCTTGCTTTCGGTTCTTTTGGATATACACTCAGAGGTAGGGTTGCCAGATTACGTGGTGATTCTATTTTTAATTTTTTAAGACACTTTCATATTGTTTTCTTAGAACTTTCACCAGTTTACATTTCCACAACGATACACAGGGTTCCAGCTTCTACCCATTCTTGCCAACACTGCTTATTTTCTTTTGGGACTCAGGCACTGGTGGTGGGCATGTCCTGTGGGGATCGGCCCGCTGTGGGGTTACCACTCATCCCATCCAGCAGAGCGGCTGTGGACCAACCCTCTGAGCGGGAGAACCACTCATCCTGGCCAGCCAAAGCAGACATCCCCTGAGGGGTCCCGGACTGCAAGTGAGCGCTGGGATAAGGTACCCTCCCCACCCCCAGTGCATGAATGTCATGCACTAGGCCTCTAGTCTGTTATAAACAGCAGACAGCTGAATTTTGTTCTTTGTGTTCCCTCTGATAATCTTAGGCTTTTAATTTGTAGGTAAAGTAAGTCTATTCACATTTATTGTATTTACTAATATACTTTATTTTTACCATCTTATTTTATGCTTTCTGTTTACCCTGCTTTTTCTGTGCTCTCTTCTTCTTTTTTCTTCATTTGGAGTGGTCAAATTTTCTTTATGTTCTATTTTTCCCTTCTCCATTTAAAAAATGTTAAGCATTGCGTTTTTATTATTTGGTGGCTAAGATCTAACAGACATAGTTACTGAAGCCTGAATACAGCCAGAGCACAGCTCCCAGTGCTGCCCATTGGTGCCCACTTCCCACCATCCCAGGCAGACATTCTGCTCCCAGGTGCATACTTTCCTCAGTAAAAGTCCCCATGTGGTTAGTTGCAGTGTGGGGAAAGCACCCTGGCTTTTACGTCCAAAGCCTTGCGTTCACATCCAGCCCCACAATTTAATAACTCAGGGGTCTTGAACAAATAATGTTTCTGAGCTTTGATTTTCTAATCTATACACAGAGTCAATTATGCATATAGATGTGCTGAGAGAATCAAATAGGATCATGCATATAAAGTATCGGTTACATCACTTTGGCAGTAATAGTCAGATCATTACTATTGGGCATTGTCTCTGTTGTTGTTGTTGTGTTTTTCAATGACTTAATGTTGAGTCCCAGAAGATCCATTAAGAGTAAAGGAGTTTATTATGCTTTGATTCCTTTGTAGGAGAAGTGATGGTAGAGTTATGAACCCAGCTCCATAACAGAATACCAACCACTATGAGAGAACAGGTGTGCATGTTGTTGCTTATTTCCTGTTCTACCTATCATTTTATTTTGGTTTTAATAAATTGGCACTACTAAAAATCAAGTGAATAAAAAAATCTGATGAACAGAATAAACTGATGAATATAATAGAATCAGGGGCATAGAAAGGGAGTGGAGTGACAATTCTCAGCGAAAAGGGAGGGTGAGAAGTGTGGGAAGAAATTGGACAAAAATCTTACACCTATGGATGAAGACAGTGGTGGGGGCTAAGGGCATGGGTTGGAGTGGGGAATCAGGTAGAGGGGAGCTATGGGGGGGAGGAACATGTAATAAGCTGAACAATAAAGATTTATTTAAAAATAAAAAATAAAAATAAATAAATTGGCACTAGTTTCCAAGCTATAAATGTATCTATCATCTTCTCAGCAACTGAGGTTTGTGCTTAATTGATGCTTTCTCCTTCCAAACCAGACTGCTAAAATTCCCCCAGCTATTTATTATGAACTCGTCAGATCAGTGGCACCTTTTAAAGAAGGTTTCTATATCTTAAAAACTGCCTTTAACATTATTTCATATATATGAAAGAAATATATATAATTTATTTTATTTATATAATTTATTTTTTTTTTACAGAGAGGAAGGGAGAGAGATAGAGTTAGAAACATCGATCAGCTGCCTCCTGCACACCCCCACTAGGGATGTGCCCACAACCAAGGTACATGCCCGTGATCGGAATCGAACCTGGGACCTTTCAGTTGGTAGGCTGACGTTCTATCTACTGAGCCAAAACGGTTACGGAATCTTTAACATTATTTCTGATGGGCAAAACCACTTTTCAAAATGATTAAAACAGCAAGACCAACATCTAGTGGTGACATAAGTACACTGCAAGTTGAATCCCTGCCTGCAAATGTCAGCAGTACAGCAAGCCTTCCAGAGGGAGGTATTGGCTTTCAAAACCCAGGACTCCTAGAGAATCACCCCAAAATGCTCAATTGTTAGTGACAGAATTCTAGGTATTTGTTAAATCGAGGACATTTTGGGGAGAAATAAGCATGGATTTTTAGTGCTATTTCATATATATGAAAAAACACATGATTATCTAGCTTATTTTTAAGAGGTCTCCAAAGTGACTGAATTTTAAAGGAATTTTATATCCAGTTTAGAAGACACTGTTCAGATATAATTTATAACTTAACTGATCGCCCGGCATGCAGTAGAATAGTTATTGCTATAAATAAATTGGTAGTGTAAAAGTTAGCTTCCAATCAGGTGGCTAATTACTTCATATATTATTTTTACAAGACTGCCTTGGCAAAGAAACGTTTCTTCTGAATCTATAAAACTCATTAGGAGCACATACGCAACGTGTTCTCTATAATTTACATCTCAGGGTCATGAAATTGCTCCCAGGGGCCATGGGAGGTTAGGTGTAAGATGATAACTCTGAGGCCATCTGAAGGGCCCCAGTCATGCTAGCATGTGCTCCGTGACCTTTGCCTACCTTCTCATTCTTTCATTCTGGATTTCCAGAATTCTCCTCTTAGCTGGGATGCTGAAGACTCCATTCCCTCTTGACTATAAATTTAGACCCAAACCTGCCAGACCTAGACCAGCACATGATCCCAGACCAATTTAAGTACCAGTGGGATGTTATAGCACCTCTTTTTGTCTTATACAGCATACATGCAAACCTCGTCCTCCATTGGCCAACTGTGGCTGGCTTCCCGTGAAGAAAGCCTCGTTGCCACCAGATGTGTATCTCTGTCCATCCACCCTTGGGACAGACTACAAGGGTCCACTCAGTACACTCGGTGGGCCGCTGGGCTCTGGCCCTGATGTCACCTCTGACCAGAGCAGGTTGTGGGCCTGGCCTGCTCCCACTGTCCTGCCTTGCAGTCTCCTTCTAAACTCACAGAATGAGAGGGTGACCCTCCTTAGTGCGTGCCGCTGGGTCACGTTCAAGGGTGCTATTTAGTGAGGCCTCTTCCACCTTCATTGCATGAGCTTTGTTTGACCCATATATCAAAAAAGGAGTGGGTGGCATTTTAAATAAATGGCTCTTTTCATCAGGTTATGTTATTTTCTTAAATATATCTTTATGGATTTTGGAGAGGAAGGAAGAAGGAGAGAGACAGAAACATCAATAATGAGTGACAATCACTGATCAGCTGCTTCCTGCACACCCACTCTAGCAAGCCTGCAACCCGGGCATGGATCTGACCAGGAATCCAACTGTAACCTCCTGGTTCATAGGTTGATGCTCCACCCTGAGCCACACTGGCCAGGCCAGGTAATGTTATTTACTGGCTTGGTGTCTGGCTGAGCTCTGTGTTCCCGCTTCCTCTGCCCACTGCCTTCATCAACCGTGCCCTTCCCGGCTCTGCCTTTTCCCCGCCCTCAGGACTAGCTCCAGATGTCTGCTCCTTTCTCTCCTCTGAGCTGCAGCAGCCTTCTCCTGTGTCTTAGAATAATTTATTCACTCATCTCATTTTCCTCTTACATAGCTGTTTGCTTGCGGTTATAGTGTTTGTCTTCTCCACGTCTGAATTCCCCAGACCTGGTACTTACTAGGCCTTGAACAAATGCTGAATCCATGAACACAACGTTTCTTATAAAGTGCAGAGGTCAAGTGACTTTGATTGTTGGAGCTTCTTATCACGTATCCACTTTGAATTCTTGGCAGCAGTATGAAAGCAAAATGGAGTGTTTTACCCTCACTATTGGAAAATGTCTGATGTCTCATTCTTTCCCATCCTTGACAAATGATCCCCGGCCCCCTCCACCCGCCTCCGAGTTAAAATGTGGCAACGACAGCTGAACTTGAGATAGTGGAGAAACAGGCTGTGCCTGGCATGAATTCAATGGTTGGATGGTGAATTCATGCTGCAGTGTAGATGGACAACACTCGCGTGTGGGTGATCTCAGCAGTAGACGGACGAGAGGCCACGACGAGGCAATGCAGTGGGTCACAGACTGCCAAGCACCCTGTGATGCGGTTTGGGGGACAGGACAGAACCCACTTGCAGACTTATCTTATTCTATGGGATAGGCTGTTTGGGGATTCGGATGCATTCCGTAGGATTTGGCGTCTGTGCTGTAACGGGCACCTGCAATGTCATGGGCACATTATGGCACAGTGGACTGAGCCCTCGCTGCAGGCCTGGCTCTGGGCCGTCCTGTTAAATAGCCGCTGTGCTAGCAGCACTTAAGAACTAGGAAATGGATGTTTTGGACATAAGATAGCCTGGCCTGGGTCACAGCTGGTGAGTAGGAGAGGTAGATTTTGCAATCAGGGCTGGCTTCCTCCAAAGACCATGCTCTTAATCTATGTGCTACTCAGCCCTTTCTGGGGGAGCACTGGACAGAGAGTCAGGCCACTGCAATTAGCCCAAACTCTGCCACTAATTTGCAATTGACCTTAGGAAGCTCATTGTATTCTGTTCACAGCTGTAACGTATGGTTTTCTGCCAGGACTATGGCGCATGAAGCTCAATTGAGATGATGGTAAATAAGGCAATAAATAAAGAAGTAAATGAACTATAAAAGTTCAATCATTCTTGTATTGATTAAGTGCCTACTGGGTGGGAGGCACTGTGCCAGGCCTTTGGAATGAAGAATTTAAGTTCAGAGTTCCTGTCCTTGAAGAGTTTACAGTCTAAAGAAGGAGAAAGACACGTTGACAATAGCCAGTATAGTAACCGCTACACTGGAGGTCACAGACCTGTGATTGGACAGAGATGAGGGCAGCTTCTTCAGCTTGAGGGTGGGAAAGGAAGTAGCAGGGAAGGCCTTACCCCTGACAGTCAGATCCGGTGTTGACCTTAGCTGACTCATGCTAATTATGGTAGATTCACATGAATTATTTAATCTCAACAGCTGCCCTAGATGGAAGGTTCTCCTCTTGTCCCCATTTAACAGATGGGAAAGTGGAGGCTTAGTGAGGTTAGGGTGCTTGCTCAAGGTCACAGAGGCAGGACTTTTTAAAAATATATTTTATTTTTAGCCTGGCTGGAGAGGTTCAGTTAGTTGGAGTGCTGTCCCATGTGCTCAAAAGGTTGCAGGTTCGATTCACAGTCAGAACACATACCAGGGTTTCGGATTTGATCCCCCATTGGGGCATATACAGAAGGCAACCATATATATATATATATATATATATATATATATATATATATATATAATTTTTAAATTACAGTTGACATACAATATTATATTAGTTTCAGGTGTACAGCCCTGTGATTAACCATTTATATAACTTACAAAGTGATAATCCTAGCCGAAACCGGTTTGGCTCAGTGGATAGAGCATCAGCCTGCGGACTGAAAGGTCCCGGGTTCGATTCCGGTCAAGGGTATATACCTTGGTTGTGGCCACATCCCAGTAGGGGGTGTGCAAGATGCAGCTGATCAATGATTCTCTCTTACGGATGTTTTTGACTCTCTATCCCTCTCCCTTCCTCTGTAAAAAAAAATCAATAAAATATATGTATTTTTTAAAAAGTGATAATCCTAAACTACCCTGTTTCCCCGGAAATAAGACATCCTCCGAAAATAAGACCTACTTACAGGTTTCCTTCTGAGTGAAATATAAGGCATTCCCCCGAAAATAAGGCCCCCAGACTCTGCCTCAGAATGAAAATTAATTTACTGTAAACTGGTCACTAGGGCCGCCCCAACTGGCGTCTAGCAACCAGTGACGTTATGCAGAGTCCTGACGTCACTGCTGCGTGAATGGAGAGAAATCAGCGTGGAAACTTTGTGAAACCTAAACTGCAAGAAGTTGTGACTTGGGTGAAGAATTCATGGGAGAAAATCACTGACAGTTGCATTGCAAATGCACTGCCAGCAGGCTACCTTGACAAGAAGTACTCATTTAAAGACAGTGCTGTTGCTAAACGTGAGAGCTTTGGTCCACTGATTCTGAAAGAAATGGAGTCACAAGAAATTCACCAGGAAATTTAGGAATTGGATTGTTATGATGATGTTCCAGAAGATGATGACATGATTGTCATTGAATAAATGAGTACATTCTTGATACCATAGGATTCACAGTTTGTCTGGTTTGTGTTGACAACTACCGTACTACCATACCGTATACAGGTAATAAATTTCCTTTATTTTAATTTAACAATAAATGTGTACCGTATTCTTCTTCATGGAAAAATAAGACATCCTCTGAAAATAAGACCTAGTGCATCTTTGGGAGCAAAAATTAATATAAGACACTGTCTTATTTTTGGGGAAACAGGGTAGTATCCATATGATACCATACATAGTTATTACAATTCTAGAGGCCCAGTGCATGGATTTGTGCACCAGTGGGTCCCTCAGTCAGGCCTGAGGGGATCGGGTTGAAACCAATCTCTGGGTTTGGGGTGCAAGTGAAACAGATTTGGGGCCAACAGTGCCCCAGCAACAACCTAACCCATGGCTGATTCCACTACTGGTTGGATCGCCTGGTGGTCATTGCGTGTCATAGCTACCAGGCGAACAGTCTACTGGTTGGAAAGCTGCTTAGGCTTTTATATGTATAGATTATTGACTGTATTCCCCTGCTGTGAGTGAGATCTGCCTGACATGGAAGTCAGCGTGCTTAGGCACTGCTCTACTGCAGCTCTGCCTTTCTCTATAAGCCAAGAGCAACCTGAATCTTGATGAACTCATATCTAATGGTCAGACCAATAAGAAAAGCTCTTTTGTATAGAGGGAATGGCTTGTGCAAAAACACAGAGATGAAAGCCGAGGTATTTGAGGATCATTTACATATGAGAGCATTGAAAGCGGAGTAGGGAGTGGAGATTAAGCAGACGCCAGACTGTGAAAGGCCTCATACATTGAATCTATGAACCATGGCCCTTTGGATGGCCCATTTGCAGTGTCCCAGGTTCTCCAGAAGAAATGAGATAAATTAGAGGACTCTAGTACTTTCGATAGATAAGTCAACAGACTGTTGACCAAGGACTCTAGTACTTTAGATAGATAAATCAACTCTCCAAAAAGTGCCAGGATTCCTGTACAGAAAAGGATTAGCAGGTCTCCTGGTATATTTCTCTCCTCCAGGGCCTGCGGCATTGCAATAAAGCAGTCACTTGAACTAATTGCGGTGTGAATTGAAGCCAAACATACAATTTGTGAAATTGCAGGCATGGTAATAAAATGAAATATTAGGTTACTGAAGCATTCGTTTTGGGAACAGAACTTTTGACAGGTTTCTCTGTTAATGCATTTTTCCACGCATTGGCCAAGCTGGGAGGAGCCAGTGTCCCACCCTCCATCTAGAGGCTTTGGGGGGCTGGGAGTGGGGCATGCTGATGAGGAAGAAGCCGGGGTTTTGGAGGTGGCCAGGCTGGCTCAGTCAGTCTCTCCCTCTGCC
Organism: Vespertilio murinus; assembly: GCA_963924515.1. Lineage (NCBI taxonomy): Eukaryota > Metazoa > Chordata > Mammalia > Chiroptera > Vespertilionidae > Vespertilio > Vespertilio murinus. The sequence goes on from OZ004708.1 coordinate 95,804,954, forward strand.
TCACTGTGACCCGAGCCAGGTCACTTACCCACTGTAAGCCTTTGTTTCAAGGTCCATAATTGGAGCTAACTACAACACCTCCCTCAGACCAGCATTGAGAAATGTTATTCCTTTTTGAGGCTGGATACTATTCTATTGTATGAGTTCTCGCATTCATCTGTCAATGGGCATTTGTGTTGTTTCTACCTTTTGGCTATTGTGAATAATGTTGCAGGAATATCAGCACAAATATATGCTGAGTCCCTGCTTTTTGTTCTTTTGTTCTCTCTCTCTAAAGATCAATAAAAACATCCTCAGGCTAGGATTAAAATATATAGATTTTTATTTTTAAATTACAGACAACTGTTAAGTACCATATCTTCCCCACTTTGTAGGAAATCTGAATTTTAAATGAGGAGTCAGAAGATCAGTAATCCTTAAAAATGTTTACTTTATAATGCATAAATATTTATTTTGAGTGCAAAATTTTAAAAGGGGAAGAGGACTTATTTTGAATAAAAAATAAAATAGACTTTATAATATTTAGGAATCATAAAAATTAAAATAACACATATCACTTAGAGATAATTTTTGTCAATCTTTTAGCCTGCATTCATTTGTCCAGTCTTTACTCCATTTAAGCAATTTCTAAGGTGGTGTTATTTTATTTTGCAACTTTCTTTTTATCACTTACATTACATGGATATCTTTCCATGTAATTATTTTACACATCAGATTTAATGAATATATAGCCTCTGATTTAAAAAATATAGGTATTTATATGTAATAGTTCATTTTATCAATATCTTACAGATAGAAAATATATATTAGTCCAAAATTACTAATTCAAACATCACCCTCTCCAAACACAATGTCCTCTCACTTCAGCTTACTTTCTATATAATATTACAATTCTCTAACTTCATTTACACTGTGAATACATTGACTCCACCATTTGCTCTCTCTCATCAATCCACTTTCCTGTCTTGACTGTCTACTTTATTCAGTGCAGATTTCACAACCTACTGCCCTCAACTCTGCCCATCTCTCCCTCTGCTGCATGAACGTGGCAAAACTCCAGCCTTGAATAAGCCCAGATATTTGACCTTTGTGTCCCAAGAACTCACTGGCTTGGATGTGATTGAAACAACCAGGGTATAATTCACAGTTTTCTTTCTCAAATGAGCACTCAACACTGCCCAGACATCGCAGCATGGTCCTTCAGTAAATTTGGTCTCCGATTCTCAATTGATAAAAATTTCATGATTTTACCATAATATTCAAACATTCCAGCCATAATCTACCTATTTTTTCCTCATTTTCACATTCTCTCTTGCATTGTGTGGTTTCATTTATTAACAAACAAGTATTTATTAAGCACCTATCAATTAGTAGGTACTGTCCAGTGACTAAAAATACTGCAGTGAAAAAAACTGAGTCCCTGTCCTCTTCAGACTACCTTTCTAATATTTAATATGTTTTTTATTGATTTCAGAGAGAGAATAGGGGAGGGAGAGAGAGATAGAAACATAGATGAGAGAGAAACATTGACCAGCTGCCTCCTGCAAGTCCCCTACTGGGGATCAAGCCCAAAACCTGGTTATGAGCCTTACAGGGAATCCAACCAGCAACCTCCTGGTGCATGGGATGATGCTCACCCAGCTTAGCCACACCAGCCGGCCTGGGCCCTTTCTAGTCTTTAAAGAGAGAGACAAGTAAGCTAGGCTAAGTGACCAACTGTACGTCCATCTGACCATCTCACCAACCAGTACATATGGTGTGCACTGGCAATTTAAAAATAAACATTGACTTGCACATGTGTGAAACATATAAAACTCTCACTGGTGCCAATTGCACACGTGTTTTAATTTTATAATACAATATTACATATACTATTTTGACATATAATTTTTTGCAGTAATGTAATTACCGCACAAATCTTTCTCCTAATTAACTTCCTTTGAATGTGCATGAATCCGTGCACCAGGCCACTAGTATAATAAAATAGATGGTGTTAACTACTGAAAAGAAAACTAAAGCAGAGGAGTGAGTCAATGGAAAGGGGGGAGGTGCTCAGGGAAGACCTTTTCCAGGAGATTGTATTCAAGCACAAACCTAAATTCAATGACAGAACAAGCTATTTGAGGCCCTGCTCAAAATTACTCATCACTCCTTCGTGGCCTCTTCTCAGGCTAAATTCAACATCTTTTATGAAATGACCCTCAGCCAAACTCAGTGGTGCTCCCTGATTCCCCTGTTCTTTGTATTGCCAAATGATCTTTTTTTCCCCCTGGAATCTCCTTCTCCATTCCTTCCAGACCCAGTTCCAGGGTTTCAGTGCTATGCCTTTCCTGATCAGTGAGTTTACTACTTCCCGAAAAGCTCTCTTCTCTCTTTCAGGACCCACGACTGACTCTCTTGGCTTCTCTGTGCTTCTCAAGCAGTCACACTTCTCTTTTCTCACTAGGCCTCTCCCTAGATCACATCCACTCCATGGCTTAAAATACCAATAAATCCAAAGTTTTTATTCCCTGTTCCATTTCTCTATTGAGTGCAAGGTCACTTGACATCTGCAATTACATTTCCTTAAAATTGTCCTCTGGAACTCCTCACTGCACCCTAAATCTCTCCCTTATCCTGTTCTCTCACACCTCATGTATGGCACACCACCCATCCTCACTCATGCCAGAAACCTGGGAGATATCTCCATTTCTGTCACCTTTGGAATACTCCTCCCTTCTCCCTTCACCTCAGCAGTTCTCAGCTTACTAGTAATTTGCACTTACTTGGAGAAACTTCCTATGGCCACTAAATCAGGGCTTAAGTGCCCCTTCATCCCTGTTGTTTTCTCTCTTAGCCTACTGTGTGCTTTCCTGCATAGAGTTACTAAGATTTGTAATTATATACCTTTGTCCATTTCTATTTTTTATTATATATTTTACTGATTTTTTTACAGAGAGGAAGAGAAAGGAATAGAGAATTAGAAACATTGATGAGAGAGAGTCATCAATTAGCTGCCTCTTGCACACCCCCAACCGGGGATGTGCCCGCAACCAAGATACATGCCCTTGACCAGAATCTAACCCAGGACTTTTCAGTCTGCAAGCCAACGCTCTATCCACTGAGCCAAACCGGTTCCGACTCCATTTCTATTTTTAATGTTGTTTCCTCCCAATGAATATACGCTTCATGAGGGTAAGGGATCATGGGAATTTGTTCACCATTGCTGCATATTGCCTGGCTTAGTGCCTATTTACTCTGTTCTTACTATACCTCTTACTCTCATCCTCTATAGGCTGCACTTTTTAAGACTAGGATGCCACCGATGGACTAATAAAGTTACAACTGTATAAGCATCACAGGCGAACAAATAAATGAATAGATAAAAATAATGTGTGCAAGAGTCAGCCAGTCAGTGATTCTCTCTCATCATTGATGTTTCTATCTCTCTCTCCCTCTCCCTTACTCTCTGAAATCAATTTATATATATGAGATGGGGAGGAAGCTCAAGTAGCACATGCTCCTTTGTTTTTCCTCCTTTTCCAGTTTGAATATAGACACAATGCTGAAGATGAGGCAGCCTTCTTGTGACCACGATAGAAAGGCCCAGGTAATTGTAGAAAACTCAGATCTGATAGTAGATACTTCATAGTAGATGTTCAGGAAGTACTTAATATGTAATGAGACCAAAGGTTTATTTATTGTTTAGGGTTCATAGGTTTCTCCTCCCACCTAGCCAATTCCATACTCAGGCGCTGCTTACTTACCATTCTTCTCTGCTCTGGATCTGGGAAGATTAATGGCAGGGGAGGGAGTTGGGGGGGAAAGAGAGTCAGAGAGTAAGAATTTATCCTCAAGTAGCTATGTGTGGTAGGGTAGGAAGGGGGATTTGGAGACCAAGATAAAGAAGTAGAATAGTAATAGGTTCCTAGGAACTTGTGGGTACTAGAGAACGCAGGGGGTAAAGTCTGTTGATATTTACTTTATAAGAATTGTGTGCACTTAGATCTCTCCTGTTTATAAGAAGCAAAATAAATATGACTGCTCTTCTTTGGACCACTTTCATGCTTTTTTAAAAAGTCTCCAATCCAAACCTGATAAATAATAAATTATTTTGCATAAAAGGAACCACACAGATGGTACAATCTCCAGAAATAGTGTATTTAGAATTTTTGTTCTTTCAACAATGTCTTAAAGATACTCAGTTGCTCCATTTCTCTGCTCTGCCATGCTCAGTTCTGACTTCATCCCCCACCGGAAGGATGACAGCGCAACGATGTCCACCTAAGAAAATAAGACTGTCCCTGCCTGCAGCTCTCTTTTAGGGAAGAGCAAACTGACCCAGTTGTCCCCCAGCAGACTTCTCTTCATATGTCCCTTGTCGAAATCGGGTGGCCTGCCTGGTATAGCATAGTGGTTAAGTGCATAATGCCTTGGTTCAAATGCTAATCCTAGCACTTGAGATCTTGGACAAGTCAGCTAACAAATCTTTGTCTCACTTTCTCCATCTGTACAGTGGGGATAGGAATAGTATGACAGTAAAGTAAATTAATCTCCATTTCATGTGCTGTGTACTGTACAAATTCCCATTAATTACCATTATTGCTATTATTATAGCTGAATCACTATCTGACAAAGGGAAAGGGACCCTTACTCAAATCAGGTTCACTCTTTGAAGTTATTAAGAAGAAAGAAAGGATGAAAAGAGGCTAAATAGTATACTGGACTACTTACTATGGTTCTCTCTAGACTATGCTTTTTATAAACTAGGATGCCATGCTTGGATTAGTAAAGTTATAGCTGTATAAGTATTACAGGTGAATACATGAATGACTGAATAATATTAAGTGAATGATCCTCTTCATAGTGCATCTTTACACATTTCTACAATTATCCACTTAAAATATGTTTTTTAAATATATTTTCATTGATTTCAGAGAGGAAGGGAGAGGGAGAGAGAGATAGAAACATCAATGATGAGAGAGAATCATTGATCAGCTACCTCCTGTACACGCCCCACTGGGGATCGAGCCCACAACCTGGGATGTGCTCTGACTGGGAATAGAATTGTGACCTCCTGGTTTATAGTTTGGTGCTCAAACACTGAGCCAAGCCAGCTAGGAATCTTAAAATATGTTTTTAGAGTTGAACATTTTAAAGAATAAAAGGTAGAGAAACTTTTTATATTTTTCATAACTATTGCTATATTGTTTTTCAAGAGTGTAGGATCAATTTAAACTATCAGTGTTAGCGGAGGACTGAGAAGGTGGGGCAGTTCTGTACCGTGCTGCCTTCCACTGGTTAAGACCTCCAAGAGAAAAGGCCTACCAAGGTGAGGATGCCCCTACTGTCACCTGTAGAGGGGCAGCACTGAGCTGGCCAATATTTGTGGTGGTGCTGCTTGTCCTGGCTCAGGGGAAGCGTTCCACTAAGTCTGAAAGACTAAGACATCGTGGGAACTCTCCGTCACCGCCCACGGCCTGCTCTGCCAGGCCTTCGCGCACACTGTGCTGGCACTGCGCCTTCCATCGGCAGACCCGGAGAATCCTCTCTCCGTTGCCACATGGCCAGGCCAAAGCATCAGACACTACCACCATGCGGATTTTAAAACTACAGGGGAAATTGAGCCACAGGAGCTACCATCACTGCCCCACCCACCGCCGCCCCCAAGAATGGGAATCCACCGAAATCAGAGCTCACTACGCACCGGGCTCATAGAGAGTGTGGCTTCAGAAATTAGCCTCTGCATCCACAGCAGCTCCACATCCGCACCAAAGAGGACACCATTGAGGGCGGACTCTCCCCATGCAGCCATCACAGCCCGCCCACAATCTTCCCAGCACACCCACCATGCTGGGAGGGAGATGGAGCGCGCTGGTGAGGAAATGGCACGGTGCCTTCCATTACCCACCCAGGCGAGCCCATTCTCCCATGCCACGTGGCCAAGCCGAAGCTCTCACCACCACCGCCATGTGAACTTTAAAACTACAGTGGTAATTGAACCACAGGAGCGACCGTCAATATTGCACCTGGCATCGCCACCCACCACTGCCGCCGAGAATAAAGGAAATCCACCAAGAACAGAGCTCACCACGCCTTGGGCTCAGGGAGTGGGCGACCTCAGAACTTAGCCTCCATGTCTGCAGCTGCTCCGCTCCCACACCGAACGAGACACCTTTGAAGGTGGTCCCCCCACCTGCAACCATCTCAGCCCAACTGCAGCTGTCCCAGCCTTCCAGCCATGCTAGCAAGGAGCTAGTGCGGCGCCTCCAATATGCGACCCCAACACCCTAGAGGGGCCATGTGCCCCGGGTGAGCCGAGTGTCCCAGGGGTCCGAGTGCCCCGGGTGAGCCGAGTGTCCCAGGGGGCCATGTGCCCCGGGTGAACCGTACCCCCCAAAGGGGAAGGGGATCCCGGGTGAGCCGTGTGTCCCAGGGGGCCGAGTGCCCCGGGTGAGCCGAGAGTCCCAGGGGGCCATGTGCCCCGGGTGAACCGTACCCCCCAAAGGGGAAGGGGATCCCGGGTGAGCCGTGTGTCCCAGGGGGCCGAGTGCCCCGGGTGAGCCGAGAGTCCCAGGGGGCCGAGTGCCCCGGGTGAGCCGAGTGTCCCATGGGGCCGAGTGCCCCGGGTGAGCCGAGTGTCCCAGGGGGCCGAGTGCCCCGGGTGAGCCGAGTGTCCCAGGGGGCCGAGTGCCCCGGGTGAGCCGAGTGTCCCAGGGGGCCGAGTGCCCCGGGTGAGCCGAGTGTCCCAGGGGGCCGAGTGCCCCGGGTGAGCCGAGTGTCCCAGGGTGCAGTGTGCCCCGGGCGAGCCGTGTGTCCCAGGGGAAGCAGTGGGACCCAGGGGAAGGGGCAATGAAAACCAGAGGAGGAGCGGACTCTATTCATATGGTCCTGAGATAGTCACCATAAAACAAGCAGACTGCCAAATGACAGCGGGGAGGGGAAGGAGACCTGGGGGGAGATAGGAGAACAACCGAGGGACTGGTATGCATGAACATAAGTACAACCAATGAACACAGAACTCTGGGGAGGGAGGGCATAAATGGGAGGTGGGGGGGGGGGCAATGGTAAACTATGTACACAGAAAATACCTTAATAAAGTAAAATTAAAAAAAAAAAAGCTATCAGTGTTAGTGGTAAAATGTCAGTTTCATTACATCTTTACTAAGCCTACATGTTTCCAAATTCACTTTAAGTTGTATTTTGACCATTAATGAATGTTTATTTATTCATTTATTTACTTATTAGCAATATCCTTTTATGAAATAAATTGTCTTGGTTGGACTGCTATATGTATTGCTAAATGGCTACTGAACTTTCTCTCTTAGTGTTTATTGGCAATTATAATTCTGGAAGTGGCATGTATCCAGCTAAAAATGAGGTTACAAAGCTTTCTTTGTAAATAGGGATGCTCTGTGACAAAGTCAAACAGAAGAGGTATACTTGGAATTTGTAGGTTTAATTTAGGTCTGAGGAAAGTTCCTTACAGATGGGAAGGAAGCCTGGCTGGGGTGGCCCAGTGGTTGAGCATCATTATATGAACCAGGAGGTCATAGTTTGATTCCCAGTCAGGGCACAGGCCCAGGTTGCAGGTTCAATCCCCAGTGGGGGGCGTGCAGGAGGCAGCAAATCAATAATTCTCTTTCATCAGTGATGTGTCTATCTCTCTCTCCCTCTCCCTTCCTCTCTGAAATCAATAAGAAATGTAATATATATACGGTGGGAAGGAAACTCAAGCAGTGCATGCTCCTTTGTCTTTCCTCCTATTCCAGCTTGACCTGAGGCTGAAGATGAGGCAACCTCTGTGACCTGAGGGAAAGACCAAGGTAATTACAGAGAACTCAGATCTGATATCTTCAGCTGCTAAAACAGTGTCAGCAACCACCACCCACCAGACTTTTCGTTACAAGGGAAAATTAAACCCTTATCTTACTGTTATTTAGATTTCTGCAACATGCAGCAGAATTTAATCCCTAATACAATGTCCTTTGTTATTTTCTGTTTATATTTTATTAATGTGTTAAAGTTCTTCATGCATTTTGTTTTCAAGAATATGCTTAGTACCTTTTTTGCCCATAATAGGTGTTTCAAATCTTTGTTCAATTTGTTGTTGTTTTATGATTGAATTCTTTTTAACTGACAAAATCGAAACAGAGGCATGGATACATGGAACAGACTGACAGCTGTCAGAGGGAGGGGGCGTGGAGGACTGGATGAAAGTAGGTGAAAGGATTAGCCCAAGAATGTAAATACATGACACATAGACAGACAGCAGTGTGGTGATGGCCAGTGGAAAGAGGAGACAGGAGCTGGGCGCAGGTGGGCAAATGGGGGAGTGGGAGGAGATAGGGAAAACACACACACACACACACACACACACACACACACACACACACACATTCTTTTCTGAGCTGATTCACATTATCATTTTTTGATCCCATACCAAAAATCGGAGCCACTGAAACCTATATTTGTACTTTTACTCTCTTTAATCTTCCTGATATAGTCTCTGGTATGGTAAGTTCCCATCATTATTTTCCTTTTTCAAAATATCTTCAGTCATTCTCAAGTGTTTGTTCTTCTAGACAAACTTGAGAAACATTTTTTCAGGTTAAACATGTTTTGGTCAGTATGATAGTATTACAATGCATTTATAATTTATTCATGATAGAATAAACATATTTCAAGAGTAATATCAATGTCAAGCAGCACACTATACAGTGTGCACAATGGAAGAACAAGACAGACATGAGTACTTGACCCATCTGAGATTTGTTTCCTCATCCTCACAGGTCCTGGCTTTAGATTGAACATCTGTGTGAGTTCTGAAGGTGGTATACTTTCCCCTTTTCAGTGAGTGGATTTTTTAGTAAAAAGATTGGAAAGGTTGTAGCTATATGTAATTTTTAGAAAGAGTACCAGGAAGAAAGCTCTTAAGAGGGAAAGGAGAAAGATGACTTGTGGGGGTTGACATTAATAGGATTATGAGTCAAATGGGAGCAGAAGCCAAGGCCCTGAGCATCAAATATCCAGGCACACAGAGGCCAGTTTTGGACAGGCTCTCTGACCCTGAGAGGATTCTCTAGGAACTTAGGGATGTAGCTTTGGAAGGCCAGAGTACACATGCATCGGGAATTTAGGGCCTTGCTGGAATTCCATCAGTTAAAGTGACAAGAAAGGACAGGACCCATCTTTTCAACTGGGAGCAAAGACTTGCTGTGCCTCAGTGCCAGGGATGAGAGTGAGGCAAGGGGAGATGCAGAGAAATTCCAGGAATCCTGCAGACCAGGTCCTAAGGGATTTGCTCCAGGTTCTAAAGGCTCTGGTGTCTAAGAAAGCTCACACTTGCCCTAACAGGTTTGACTCAATAGATAGAATGTCAGCCTGCAGACTGAAGGGTCCCAGGTTCGATTCCCGTCAAGGGCACGTACCTTGGTTTCAGGCACGTACCTTGGTTGCAGGCACATCCCCAGTAGGAGGTGTGCAGGAGGCAGCTGATCGATGTTTCTCTCTCATTGATGTTTTTAATTCTCTATCCTTCTCCCTTCCTCTCTGTAAAAAAATCAATAAAATGTGTTTTAAAAAAAGAAGAAGAAGAAAGCTCACACCATGAGGGCCCAGACACCATCTGAGCTACAGGACGATGGTACTTTAATCTAAACCAAATTACTATTCTGTGCCTGCAACTGCATTAGAGGATGAGGGTAGTGGCGGGGGCCGGGGGGGGGGTCTGACTTCTAGGGCTTCAGCTTTTGAACTGATGAGCAGCATGGAAGCAGAGCCTCGGTATTTCTCAGCAGAAGGGTTCACTAACCCCAGAGTAAACACTAAAGATCCTTCTGAGAAAAAAGCGGAAATCTTGGTGTCATTTATTTAGACTCAAGTAATTTGTGCATTTTCTGGCTGGGTTGGTGTTACGTAGGCTCTTGCTTACGGGGTAATGAGTCTTGAGGAGCACCTGGCATCAGAATAGTGGGTGCCCTCTAATTACCTAAGGACCCGCTTTCCTGCCGGGAAACACATATGCCAGGATGGAGGTAATAAAGCTCCAAGGATTGCAATTCCAGTCAATTAGTTTTGTTGATAGGCTAGGAGCCAGGTCATCACATTTAAATCCCTCTGGATGCAGAGAGGAAATGTCTTATAATGCATTCTGTGAGACCAGGACAAAAGCCTCAAAAAGACATGGTGTTTTGTTTTTTGGGTTGTTGGGGGGTTTTTTTGTTTGTTTGTTTGTTTGTTTGTAACCAACTCTTTTTTTCTGGTTATAAAAATTATACAGGCCTATCATAGACATTATAGAATGTAGATAGAAGAGAATATTATGGTTATTAAATCTTCACTCAAAGAATCACAGTCAATTTCAGTAGGTTTTCTTTAAATGCATATACATTATAATCATCTAGGGATAGTAACATAGCTAATTCTATGATAACTATGTATCTATGTGTGGTGTTTTCACTTAATTTCATCAAAAACTGCTTTTAATGCTTTCACTTAATTAAAAGTATTAAAAGCAGTTTATTTAGAACTTGAACTCTACAAAGAGCCGATAGCATTGAAATGGATACTTGGACAATACGACATTAAACTAATTTTACCAGTCCTATCCTTGGAAAGCGATAAACCCAGATATGTCACTGGCATGCTAAAAAAGTGGCCCCAGGAAGAGTGATAGATTGCCAGTGTCTCAGGGCATCTGGAAATATCTTCTGAGCCTAAAAATAACGGGGCACATTCGCTAACGAAGAACAGATACTTGACTATCAAGAGACTCGTTCCAAAATGGGATTTTTCAAAGTAATAATAATAGTAGCTTATTAATTATTTATCAAGTGATTATATTTGAGCCCCTGCTGTGTTTCCATCCATCCAAATAATACTCACACTGAGGGTGGGGGGCGGGGGCGGGGAGGAGAAAGTAGATATCATATTCTCACTTTTTCATCAAAGACAGCGTTTTTTTGTAGGCTGAGAGTTGTTCTCAGCAAAGGGTGTAAAACAGATTTTTATATCTCTTATATAGACATGCTTTGTACTACATAGATTGTGTTCCATCGTGTGCACTTTGCCGGCTTCTGACATTCCACAATGTCTCAAGCCATTCTTTAAAACCATAGCCAATGAACGCAGTGAAACAAACACGGAGCAAGTGGGGAGGAAGGCAGGCCAGGAAACCACCCACATCTAATCAAGGTGTCAGGGAAGGCCTGAGTGACAGCAGGCAGTGCGAGGGCTGTGGATGAAATTGCCATTTACTTTCTGTCAGCTGAGACTCTGGATGGAAGAAATACACAGCCCCAGACAAGCGCACTAAATTCGACTTCATCAGGCCTCTTATCAAGAAATCCCAGGATTAAAAATCTGGAATACATAAATGCCACGGAGGCACAAAACCACCACCAATAGCAGGCAGCCAGCGCTCTGAAACATAAATAAGGCCCAGGCGTCATGAATGCACATGTGTAATAAATATTAAGTAAATGAGCAGAATGATCCTTCTGGAGAATCTTAAATTTATAAGGAGTGGGAGGTAGGAGGTGAGTGAGGATAAATTTCTTCCACATGTATGAATGGTCATATATGCCTAGCGTAGAAATTTCAAAACATATGCAAGTAAAAATCTTACTGCCTAAAGAAAAATGCTGTTAATATCTCGGCACATTCCCTTTCAGAGTTTTCAATCATACATAGGCATTTAAATGAAATTTTACTCACATTTAGTTTAGCTCTCCATAATATTATATCCTGCACTTTAAAGTTTCATATTATATGTTTTAAAGCATATTTACAAGTTATCAAATATTCCATGACTCATTTGAAAGACATCTTAATATTCTTCCACATATGTATATACATGCAAAGTGCCCCCTCTTTCAACCAGGAGAATGGGAGTTCGATCACTCGCTATGATGTGCGCTAACCACCAGGGGGCATAATTGTGGTGGGCAACTAGAGGTGGCAGCAGGGCATTGAGGGAGGGAGGGAAGAAGGGAAGAAGACAGGGAGGCCGGGTGGGGGGGAAACTGCATGGTGGCAGTGCATGGGTGGCAAGGGAAGTAGGAGGTGGGGAGACGGGGAGGCGTGGAGGCGTGGAGGCGGGAACCTGATCCTGATCGGTCCTGATCACTGACAGGCCTAGATACCCTACCCATGCACGAATTTCGTGCACCAGGCCTATAGTATTATTATAATGTGTTTAAGTTATCTTGTTGGACATGCAAATAAATTCCAGGTTCCTTAATAGTATTAATAATGTGGCAATAAATATGCCTAAACATTGTGAAAGGTTCAGAAATAGCTAAAGTAAAAACAATTGATCAACGAGGCACTAATGGGTAAAAATGTATTGTGCACACACCAAAAAAGACAGTTTGCAAACCGGAAATATTCAAGCCAAAGCATGGAATGAGGCAAAGGGTTTATCCTCAGAGAGCAGTTTACATTCAGCAGTGAGGAGGCCATTTCTTCACCCTGATTGGTAATTGAGCTAAATTCATGACGAAACTGTTTTGTCTGTTCAGGGGAGTTCAAGGCTGGTCCCTGTCGGCTTTTAACAACATAAATTTTTGTACTGTCCTTGGACTATGTCCCTATGTGTTCAGTGTATATGTATGATTATAAGCTCACATTCCCTCCAACAGATTATAAAAACACCCAATTCTCCAAAGTCTCACTGATATTGAACATAACAATAGTTTAAATTTTTGTTATTTGATAGGCATTATATATAGTGTCGCTGCCTTCACTTGCAGTTAGTTGTCTGATCCCTAGGCCAGTGGTCAGCAAACTCATTGGTCGACGGAGCCAGATATCAACAGTACAACGATTGAAATTTCTTTTGAGAGCCAAATTTTTTAAACTTAAACTTCTTCTAATGCCACTTCTTCAAATTAGACTCTCCCAGGCCGTGGTATTTTGTGGAAGAGCCACACGCAAGGGGCCAAAGAGCTGCATGTGGCTCGAGAGCCACAGTTTGCCGACCACTGCCCTAGGGTGTGGGACAGTTGTTTTTTGTTTTGTTTTCGTTTGTTGGCCATTGTACCTTTTTTCCTCGGAAGTGGTGCTGGCGTGTTCTTTCCCTTCTCTTTTGGGTTGTCAGTGACAGCTTGTCAGTTTCTCATCAAATGTTTCTCTTCCATGGGTGGCAAGTAAAAACTTATAAATGGACAAGTGTTTTCCCTGGGTTCGTTTTATCACTTTCACATGCAGGAGATAAGATACATCTCATCTTTCAATAGGTGGTCACCTATTAAAATAAATACACTCCCGCACACGAACACGCTGCCCAAATTCAATGAATCCACCCTTTTTGTATTGATGCCTGTTTTGCTCTATAGCATCTAGAAGTTGTTTTGTTTTGTTTTCAGGTGAGTGATGACTCAGTTTCTGCACCCTAAGAAAGCCGTGGTTCATGCCTTCCTCTCCCTTACCTCCGAGACTTAAGCCAGACTTCTTGCACATGCGCATGCGCACTGGTGCCCATACCTAGCCCCCCCTCCATTCTCCTTCCCACCCCCTCCCCTCTCCTCCTCCCTTCCCCCACTCCTCTCACTGCGCACAGACAGCAGGCGTGTTCATCCTATTAAACCTAGTAAGACGCCACATTCTGCCTGGGATTCTCTCCTCTGCTTGGTTGAGATTTAGCCGAAGGAGAGATTATTTTGTATTCTCTTGAAAACCCAATTTTTTCCCAAACTCTGAACTGATCTTCCAAGAGAAGCCTGAAAAATTAACATGCAGGTTTCATTATCAAGACAACTATACCTAAATTATGTGTTAACCATATAGGAGTGTGTGGTTTTAGATAAGGTCTTTGCCTCTTTGAGGTTTATGTTCCGTATTTTTATAGTCCAGACAAAATAAACCCTGCTTTACACTGCAACAGTGATAGCCTGATGTTCCCTGCACAGGCCTCAGCGAGCAGGCGCCCGATAAATGTGTGCTGGATGTGAATGTAAGGGAGGCTGGATAAAAGTAATGGCGGCTATAGCACTTTCAATTCTAGCCTGGCAAGAATGAGAACCTTTGTTTTTTTGTGTGTGTGTGTTTTTTTCCCCTTAGTGGTAAGGTCCTGTCCTAGAATGTAAGTTACTGGTACAAAAGGATACTGGAATGATAAGTTTGCCAAATGGCTTGAAAACTTTTGAAGAAAATTCTTAGAGAATTTTTAAAGGCAAAATCTGCATAATAAAAGAGTAACATTCTAATTGACTGTACCTTCTCGACACCCACCAGCCAATCAGGAGTGAGTATGCAAATTGACCCACTAAAGATGGAGGGTTAATTTGCATATACAGGTACTGATCTGCCAGGAGCAGGGTGGGACTCAGTAGTTCTGTACCAACCCAGGCACTCCGGGCCTCTGGGCAGTGTGGGAAGGCAGAAAGGCGGCTCCGGGCCCGAGCAGAAAAGCTGCTCCAGGCTGGAGTGGAAAGGTGAATCTGGCCAGAGCGAAGGTGGTGCCGGCAGCCAGGGAAAGAAAGGCTCATTCTTGCACAAATCTTCATGCATCAGGCTTCTAGTCAATATATAAACAGGAAGCATTTACTTGTCACAGAAAAACAAGAATAGGTAAGATTTATCCAGGACTACAGATTAAAATGTACAAATTGCCAGTTATAAAAACAGTTATGGGAAAATACAGCATAGAGAATATAGTCAATAATATCACACTAACTATTTATGGTGTCAGATGGGTACTAGACTTATGGGGAAATCACTAAGTTATATAAATGCCTAATTACTAGGTTGTACACCTGATACTAATATAATATGGTAAGTAACTGAAATTTAAAAGCCAAGTCTTAAAAAGATTTATCGAGGGCTAGCCCTGCACTGGACACTGTGCTAAGCATGCAGGATATTTTCTCGTCCTCCCACCAGCCTGTGCGAGGTCAGCCCAGTCATGAGCACTATATTACAGGTGAAAGACAGTCTTGCTCAAATGCAAAGAACCAGCATGTGATGGGACAGGGACCCAATTCAGGTCTGACACCAGTAGCCAGTCTCCTCACCACTGCACAGACACAGCTGTGCTCCTGAAGGATGATGGGAGCCATAGTAACTGATTGTCAGGCAAGGCCACACCTCCCTAACTTCCAGCCATCGTAATGGATCCTCACCAGGATTACCTTCAAAATGTCCCAGAAGGAATTTCTGCCTCCCAAATACCTTCTCCGTTTCCTCGTAGTGATTCTGAAAAGGTTATATTCTGGAATCCCAAAATTTTCATTTCAAACTCATACATATCTTAAAATATTACTGACCATGTTAGAATTTCTATTTTGATGTATGATTCCATGAAGATGTAAGGGACTGATATCAGATTTTTACTGAGAAAAAAAATGAGTGAGTGAGAGAAGGCGTCTCTGAGGGAATAAAGGGCAGGAGAAGGGCAGAGTGGAAGAGTCAGCATTCTCCAAAAATAAATATAAAAGTAATTTAAAGATCCCTGACCAGTTTGGCTCAGTGGATAGAGCATCAGCCTATGGACTGAAGGGTCCCAGGTTCCATTCCAGTCAAGGGCATGTACCTTGGTTGCGAGCACATCCCCAGTAGAGGCTGTGCAGAAGACAGCTGATCAATGTTTCTCTCTTTTTGATGTTTCTAACTCTTTATCCTTCTCCCTTCCTCTCTGAAAAAAATCCATAAAATATATTTTTAAAAGTAATTAAAGATAACACAAGCTTGCTTTGAATTGCCCTGAATAGACATATTATTTTTTTAACTTATTAGAACCAAATAGAGAAGAGAAATTCATTTCTACCTTTCTTGACCAGCTTTTATTTTTCCTTTTATTTAGTTGATTTATGGTATTCTTACTAAAATGGAAATATATAGAAAAAAATATTTTTTTTATTTTAATACTCCCTCTTCTTTGTATTGCTACTGATCCCACATAATCTTTATTTCTTTATATTCTTTCTGGAAAGTATCACAATTGAATATATTAAGACCTCATTCTATATTTGAAAACACAAAATCATCAAAAGGCCTTTATGTTTAACCACATCCCCAGCACAAACCAAATCTGTACCTCAATGGCCATCTTACACATTAAACTTGGTTTATTTGTTTGCCCTCTCATCCAATAATACAACTCATGTATTACAGAGCACAAAATTACAGTAAATTTGAATACATTGTTCAGGGACAAGTGTATTCTTTTAGCCAGGTGGTTGGCATTACTAAGACCCATGGGGACTGCAGGAGCAATGACTATGGGATAAATGTCTTCGAGTTATTGGTGTACTGTCTTTCTGCTTATTTCCAAAAAAAATAAAAAGAAAGTAGTCAGTGGTCAGGGCTCCCATATTCCTTAAAGTATGTGTTACAGAGATCTGGAACAATCAAACAATGCAAGAGAATTTGGAGATTCACTTTATTCACCGCGGTGGGCTTAGAGGAAATGAATTCAAATTCTAAGCAAGAGTACAAGTAGAACTTCCCTTTTTATTAAACAGCCAGCCCTATGTGCACTTAGTGGTTATCTCCATGCTGGCCTTGAAAACAACACAGTTCTATCCAATTAAAAAATGCACCTGGCATGGCATTGAGAGTATGGACATACCTAGTCTCTGGCTTGAAAGGTCAGACAGCTAAGTTTATCTTCCTCATTATTCAAGCAGGCTAAAGCAGGCTAGAAAACAAATTTTTTTTTTTTAATAAGAGGCCATCTAAGAAAAACAGCAGAAAATTCCAAACAGCATGTTTTTGTTTTATTATTTTTACAAAATAGGGGTTTTCCTTCTCAATGTACATCCTTCTCCTAATCTCTCTTTAATTCCATAATGCCAAGTGGCTGACACAAGCATCACACTATTGCCTCTACAACTCCAATTCACCAAAACAATATAAGAATACAGAAGGTATATTAACCAGTGTCACCCCAATAAATTCAATAAAAAAGGGGGGGGAGAATACAGAAAGGAGTAGGTAAGTTGCTGAGGAAAAAGTCAGTATGAAAATATAGAACTTGAAGTGCAAATGCCATGTCCCTGGTCAGCCCTCTGCAGCCTGCACAGCTCCCACTGTCCAGATCTAGACGCCACTGCGCTTCCTCCCGCCGCGCCCCTTGGCTGAGCTCACCCCCTTCATGCTGACAAGTGGCTGTCTGCAGCCGGCTCATTTATGAAGAAAGCTTTTAGATGGATTAAAACGTCAGACACTCGGACAGTTTAAATTGAGAGCCAGGGATGCTCTCCTAAGTGCACAGCTCCCTGCTGCATAATGATGCCCCCTTCCCCTCCCCACTCACTCGTCTGCGGGAGAAAGGGAGACAAAGTGGCTGGAGGGTCATAAACAATGCAGCTCAGCCTGCCGGGAGCACTTGTCTGAGCGGCACCCAGCCGGGTAGGAGGACTGGGGGTCTGGCTTCGCCCAGACTGCACACTTGGGAGGATGCTGTTTTCCTTCCTGCTTCTCAGCATACCTAACTGCATACCCAAGGCACTGCCCGGCAGCAGTGTTCACCACCCACTTCCTGTGCTGCTCCTCTCAGACACCTCCCATGATGTAGTACACAGCACAGGGGAAACGGTGAATGATGCTGTAATAACTTAGCCAGGGGACAAAGGTGCTAGATTTGTCCTGGTGACCCCATTAAAAGGCATATAAATGTCAAAACATGATATTGTACACTGGAAACTATTATAATACTAGAGGCCTGGTGCACAAAATTCCTGCAAGGAGCTCGGCCCTCACAGCCCCTCCCAGCCTCTGCCAACCCTCCAGCCCTGACTTTGACAGGACGTCTAATTAGCATATTAGCTCTTTATTATATAGGATTTTGTGCCAACTGTACTTTAATAAAATAAATTTTAAGTGCACCAACTCCCTCAGAAGACATTTCCTTGTAATTAACTTACTAACCTGTAATACTAGAAGAATTGACATTCTTTTACTATTAAAAACTGGTATTGCAAAATATTGTGCATCCATCCTCCCAAATAGATATGTGTGTGTAATAAAGGAACATATCAGGAAAAAAAAAAAGTATCCCAGGCCATAATTAGAAAACAAAAAATGGAATAGCAGAAAAGACACAGCACAGAGAATCCAGTCTTGGGTGCTAGAGTTAGCCGGCCCCTTAACTTGGTACAAATTTCAAATCTTTATGTTGTACATCTCGAGCTAGGATAGTGTTATAATGTCAGTTAGACCTCAATTACCATTTAATTAATACATAAAGTGAGCAAACCCCCTAACGCCTCTGGGTCTCAGTTTCCTGTTGAGGAAAGGAGGCCCGTGAGCCAGTCTCCAGGTCGTTGGCGGTTTTTCGGGCTCAGGGAAGAGCAGCAGAGCACAGAGCCCTTTCTGCAGCGCCTTCATCTTTACCATAGAGCACTGCCAAGTGACGTACAGGCCCGCCTGTGGCCAGGTGACAGGTCTCTCTTGAAATGCACACACTCGGGTGGGTCAAGTTTGCAACCTGACTGTGCTCAGATGACGCACCTTTGGATCAGGAAAGTGGCAGAAGAAAGCAGGCATTGGCGTGCCTCCAAGTCGTGCCCGGGAGAGGCCACAAACAGATCTGAGGTTGATCAGACCATTAACAGGCTACAGCCCAAGTTCACCTCTTCCTCCGGAGACATTATCTCATTGGCAGGTCTGGCCAGAGGCTGAAGTTATGTCTCATTAAGAGTCTGCCGGGCACTGAGATTCTGCTTTGTCACTGACACCCATTTAGTTTATAGTTCTGCTATGTCATTAGGCAACCTTTTTCTGGGGACACGGGAGAGAAGAGGCTGCCGTTAACAATTCCAGGCTGCAGCCACAGTCCCCTCAGAGCCAGGCAGTGGAATGACAAGGAATCACAGAATCACCGAATGTCCAAGTTTAGGGGCAGAAAGGGGGTAGGAGGGCTCAGGTTGCCAAGGGAGTGCCTGGGGCCTGTAAGAATGAGGGAATGAGTGGGCATGGGAGGAAAGAGGTAACACAAAGCCTTAAAAGACTGGTGGGGGAGGTTGGGCGGGGCTGTCGTGAAACCTGGGACTCCGCCCTAAGAGAAACAAAGAACAAGTCAGAGCAACCCATGGGGACCTGCTTCTGGATAGGAAAGGATGTCAGCGTTCTTTCTATAAACTCTTGGCACCAAACATGGACCCTGCGGATACATGTTTAAGCAGGTTGGGCTACAAAGTGACATAACTTAGAAAGAACTGGCCCTTCTATATAATACTAGAGGCCCAGGGCACGAATTTGTGCACCATTGGGGTCCCTTTGTGTGGCCTGCAGGGTTCAGGCTGAACCCAGCAATTCAACTTGCCGCTCCTATTCATCCTGGCTCCACTGCACCTGCCACCACCCGTTGGAGGCTCACTGCGGTTCCACTACAGTCTCGGAGCTGGGGGTGCCATCTGCGCCTGGCCCTGTTGGTCAGCTGAGTGGTACTCCCCCTGTGAGAATACACTAACCACCACGGGGCAGCTCCTGCATTGAGCATCTGCTCCCTGGTGACTAGTGGTTAGTTCCTTAGGTCATTTAGGCATTTTTTTTTCTCTATTCACTGGATTGACACTTAGACTTGCAGCCTGACAACCAATGGGAGACAGAGGAAGTTAACTACATGCCTCCAGGGCCTTTCTTTTGGAAAAGCTTTTAGGGCTCTCTCTTCCCTGATCCTGTCTGTGCAGCCCGACAAAGGTCACTCCTGAGCTGTGCTTGGCCGCATCAGCGCTTTGCGCGGGCCGACAGCGCCTCTGCCGGCGAGATGCTGCCTAGCTCAGAGCTCAGAGCGCAGAGCGCAGATTGGGGAGCACCAGTGCCCGCGCTGGGAGGTCGCCTAGGGCGTCGCCCTCCGTTTGTGCCGGCTGGAGTCGCCAGAAAGGCGCTGTTTGGTGCAAAATATGTGCGGAAAGTCTTTGTTTTAAAACCTTCTCAATCCCCGTGCCGTGTGGGCCTGTGCTGGCTGGGGGGGGGGGGGGGGGGGAGAAGTTAGGGGGCCTAAGGCTGCAGCATTCTCACCTGCCCAAATTCAATGTTGATGCAACTTTTCCGGAAGGGAGGCGGGGGCGGAGGATTGAGGCCGGGCGGGGTGCGGGCGGAGAACAAGCCAGAAAGCACCGCAGTGGGTGAAGGGCAATCCCGCAGGCAGGGAGGGGGGCTGTATTGTCAGCCTCCTGGTGACCCGGGCTTTTGGGATGCTGCCAGGTGGGCCAACCCGGGGCCGGGAGGGGGCGTGACCTTCCCAGAGGCGCAGCGAGTATGACCCTGGCTGCTGCCGGGCAGGACATGCCAGCTTGCGGGGTGTGAGGTGCCCTGGACCTGCCCAGACCCAGGGGTGCAGCGAGGGTGACCCAGAAAGCTGCACCCAAAGCCGTGGCGTACGGAGCCAGAGAGAGAGGGAATGAATGAATGTTCGTTGATCAAAGGAAACAAGGGGTGGGAGCGACGTGCCAAACGCTGGAGAGCTCCGGCTCCCTCCCAGCCCGTCCCTGCGGCAGGACGATTCGGGAAGATGCCGAGTCACTGTCCGCTCCGTGGCGCCGGCACCCCCTCCTCCGGGAAGATTGGGGGGAGGAGAGGGGAGATGGGGAAAGGAAGGAGCCTCAGCGATTGGAAGGGCCTGACTCCGCACCCCAGTCCGCCGCGGGGCTGGGAGGGACAGTCTCTGTGCTTTGCTGCTGAGAATGGTGCGCGGAGGGGAAGGGGCTCCCAAGGGCCCCGCCTCTGCACTAACAGCCTTCTGTCTGCATTTCACCCCAGAGATAGTCCCTGGGCTTCTGCCCTCTCCCCATCCTTGGTTTGCCAGAAGCATCTTTCCTGTCCATTTTGAAGGTCATTTCTGATATTCCCCCTGAGAGAATTTCTCTGCCCACTCTCAGTTCCCCCTTCCCCCTTCTGCGGCTCACCCACCCTTCACCATGCGGAGTCAGGCCCTGGGTTACTGGCCCGTGGCCGGCCACACCCTGGAAATGTGTGCTCTTTTGTGCAAAAGGCTGCAGTAAGGCGGCGAAATTCTGCTGGCCTGCACCCACTTTCCACACAAACACACATACATATATACACACATACTCCCACACTTACATACACATGCATACACTCATACACATACACTACACACATGCACTCACACACTCACACACACGCATACTCTCTCTCACACACATACACACATACACTCACACACATACACTCACATACTCACACACATACATACACACTCACACACATACACTCACATACTCACACACATACATACACACTCACACACATACACACTCACACACATACACTCACATACTCACATACACACAACACTTATACGTACACTCACATACACACACTCAAACACACATACATACACTCACATATACACTTACATGCATACACATATACACTCACACACACACACACACACACACACACACACCCTCTTGAATCTCTTAGTCTTCGGCTGTTAAGGAGCTTTGTGGAGTTTCTCTGCTTCTGCTTGGCAGCTTCCCAAGGCACAACAGCGAGGTGCGGGCTGGGCTGCGGGTGGGAGGAAGCCACCGCACAAATCGCAGTCCCTCCTCCCCAAGGACACCGCCGCCCAGGCGCCAGTTCTGAGCACCAGGGCGACCTGTCCCTGCTGAGTGGGGTGTGGGTACAGGCTCTCCTGAGGCATCCACAGGCAACCTTATGTCCTTCTCTGCATCTGGGCTGCCAGACCTCCCTCCCAGTTAGCTGACCCTTTTAAACCAGGAGGAGTGGTAAGTGGGAGCTGCTGGAGCTGAAATGGGCTCCTGGGGTGGGGAGGAAGGGGGTGTAGACTGGAGCCTGCAGCCCCACATTTCTATCCCCCGACCCCCTTTCTCCACTTTTTCACTTTCATTCGATTGGTGGGGTCTTTCAGGCTCCTGAGCCTTCACACCCCTTCTTGCTTATGTGTTGAACAGTTCGAGATTTGTCAATCGTCCTCTCCACTCTGTGGAATAAAATGCACACTCTGGCTGTTTAAAGCTCTTCTCCCTGCTCCAAGAATCAGTTTATTCTTCTGCTTTTCTTATCAAATTAGAGGCCTGTTGCACAACATTCATGCACTCGGGGGGAGAAGGCGGGGGAGTCCTTCAGTCCAGACTGCTCCCTTTTGCAGTCAGGTGCCCTTTGGGGATGTCCCACTGATGGCTTAAGCTGGCAGTCAGACATCCTTAGTGCTGCTGCAGACACCAGCCATATCCTGGCTTCTGGCTGAGCGGACCTCCCCCCATGAGAGCTCACTGACCACCAGGAGGCAGCGCCTGCCTTGAGCATCTGCTCCCTGGTGGTCAGTGTGCGTCATAACGACTGGTCGTTCTGTTCAGCCATTCAATTTGCATATTAACCTTTTATTATATAGGATTTTCACTAATAATTTTATATGTTTCCCATGGGGTTTTGCACGCGCACCTGTACACACACACACACACACACACACACACACACACACACACACGGGAGGTGGTGTTTTTTACTCTGGCATTGTGGGCGGGAAGGCCAATCTATTAGCAGTGTGTTCTTGAGAGATTAGATGGCCTTGTTTCATAATAGATGAAGGTTTTAACTGAGAACAGCCTCACTCACCTTGCCAATCGTGGGCAGATAAAATTAAACAGACTGACAATCATGCTTTGACCTGCAGGTGCCTGCGTATTCCTGTAATTCTACACGCAATGAACATTTGGCTACTTTCTCTGTGCTCACAGCCCTGGCAGAAGAGGAATGATTTTCCTCAGTTTTATGGAGAGTACCAAGGTCTGGATTTGAACCCAAAGCAATTTTAAAGCTTCCAATGTCTAGGGAAATAGTTATGAGGTATGGGCATGGAGGCTAAGAGGTCAAGATTGTTAGGCATTATTTTTAATTCCAGGATTGTAGAATTTTTTTTTTGGAGGAGCCCATCAGAAACGAGAATAGCATAGTGGTTGGAAGCACGAACTGAAATCCCACAGTCGGGGTCAGACTCTGACCCTGCTGATTACCATCTACTGGAAACTACTCATCCTCCCCAAGCAGGGGCAGACAGAAGGTGCTTAATCAATGTTAGCTCTTACAAATATTAACATTAAAGCCATGGCTGGGTGGCTCAGTTGGTTGAAGATTCATCTCGTACACTGAAAGGTTGCAGGTTTGATTCCCCATCAGGGCACATCTAGGTTTCATGTTTGATCCTCAGTTGGGTGCCTACTGGAGGCAACCAATCAATGTGAGATCTATGTTTCTCTCTCTCTCTTCCTTCCTCTCTCTCTAAAAAATCAATAAAAATATATCCTTGGTGAGGATTTTTTTTAAAAGAGTGAGTGGAAATTTGACTTCCTAAACTAATAACACTTCAATGACTTCATTCTTCGCTTTTCCTCTTGGATGTCAATTTCAGTCTAGGGAAAATCATAGCGTGTACTATTTTTCCTTCCCCAACATTTGTATGCAAGTAAAATCAGTTTAAGCCACGGACAGATTCAAGAGAGCTCATCAGAAAGTAAAAGAAGAAGAAGAAGAAGAAGAAGAAGAAGAAGAAGAAGAAGAAGAAGAAGAAGAAGAAGAAGGAAAGAAAGAAAGAAAGAAAGAAAGAAAGAAAGAAAGAAAGAAGAAAAAAGAAGAAAGGAGGAGGAAGAGGAGGAGGAGGAGGAGGAGAAGAAGAAGAAAGAAAGATGAAGAGGAGGAAGTGGAGGAGGCCAAAGGAAAGAGAGAGGGAGGGAGGGAGAGAGAGAGGGGGGAAGGGAGGGAGGGAGGGAGGGAGGGAGGAAGGGAGGGAGGGAGGGAAAAGAAAAGAAAAAAGAAGAGAAGAGAGTAAGTCACAAAATGGCTCTTCAGTGAGGTCATCTGGTTTCTGAGAAAGTCTGAAATCATAGATATCTACCCAGCTTTGGGACCTCACCATGGGCTGCTGTGAACTGGCACAAATACTGAACCTCCCAAAGCCTCCCATTTTCCATTTATTCAAGTGGGGACAATAATACCATCTCTTCAAGGCTGCGGTAAGAAAGACATGATATTGTGTATGTGAAAGGGCTCAGCAGAGCCCCTGGCTCATCATTGTCTCCATAAACAAAGGTTCACTTTCCCTTTTTCCTTTGATGAAAACTGAGTGGGTGATCTATCCATTACTTTGTATGTGAGCCTGCAGCCCATTATTCTTCTCCCAGACACAGGAATGTGCACTCATATTAATGTCAACACAATGTTCTGTTGTGAAGTATACCTCTGAAGCCCCATAACCAGGCAGGGTGAGTAGCCATTGTCCTGAATCATCTTAGGGAATAAAATGTACCAGAGTTACATTTACCAGAGTCCAAAAGGGCTGTACCAGGCACTGAGTTTGGAGAATGAGTTCATTTTGCAAATGAGCCTTGAACTGTCCCTGAGAGAGAAATTAGAAAATTACTAGCAGACCTCTAAGAGAACCTGGCCTCTTTTTGGAGAAGAGAAGATACATTAAACATTAAACTTGGAGTTGGAGGAGAAAGAGGAAATTGAGCCACAGACTCTGAAAGATGTCCTCTGGCAAGGGGGTGAGGAGGCTGGAGGGATTTATAGTTGTAGCTTTAATGGAATAACTGGCACCCACCTAGCTGCACACCACCATAACCCTCAGTGAGAATATTTAAGGCAATTGTTTGCAGACAGTGGACAAGACACAGCCCATAGACTATTATCCCTGAGAGAGAGAGAGAGAAGTGAAAGGTAACGGACGATTTTCTAATTACAGCATTAAAGTCTAAGCAGGCCTGGGAAGTTGAGATGAAGAGAGAGAGAACAGAACATAGTAGAGCTGAACGGCTAGAAACTGCAGAAGAGGGCATCAGCCAGGAGGGGACTATACAGAGAGGGCTTCCCAGTTTCTACATGGGGGGCCCTCATGAGACCATGACTGGGAACTAGGCTGCAAATGAACAGGAAAAGACTGCCTGGGGTTCACAGGTAGCTGTAGAGGGCCACCTGAGAAGGCACATGGACATCCTTTACATTGTCGGCTGAGCCCTAGGCACTGGCAGAGTCTGTGTCCCGGTTACACGCCCCCAAGAGGGCTGCGAGTGTCCCTCAGCCTGGATTGCATGCTTTTGTTCCGGCCCTCCAGTCCAGTTTAAGAACCCATTGTGGCCCTTGAGTCAAAAAGTTTGCCCACCCCTGTATCTAGAATCATCTAGATGGAGAGTCAGGATTGAGGGTATATAATGGATACAGTACTCATTCACCGAGCACTTTCTCTGTGCTAGACATTCTGCTATACATGATTTCATTTTAGTATAGACTTTGTATATACAATTTCATTTTAATCCCTACCACAAACCTATGATATTAGTATCATCATTCCCACTTTACAAAATGGGGTTTTGAGAAGTTAACTTCTTTGGGATATTGCTGGTAATATTAAAGTCTGCGTTAGTCTGATACCAAAACACATAGACACTAAGTTATAAAGTCATCGTGGGAAAAATTAAATAAAATGTGCTTAGGTTTCTGAAAGTTATTTGTATTAGTTTTGCTCTTTATTTGCAACACATTGTCTTTTAATATTAGCAGTGAAAATGTGTCGCTGATGGGTGAGAAGGAGGCGGGTAACTGAGACATCATCTTACTGTGGATCCATTCTTGGGAAGGGTTCGGAGAGATGAACCTGCAAACGTGAAATAGTAGCTAACTTTGAAGAAAATTCAGGTTAAGTCCACTGGGGCCTGTGGGAAGATAGGGAGATGAGAGATTACACTGAACTTGCCCCAATTAGTAGGGTCGACTGGGGCTCAATCTAGGAGAGTTTCGTTGGCTGAGCCTTTGGTCATTTGTAACACCAGCTGTTTGAATCAGGAATTGAGCCCTCGGGATGGTATTGCAGCTAGCAATGCAAACTTTCCAGTTTGGCTCTCTTAATGATTGTTTGGTTGGATAGGATGAGCTTCCATTGGCTGAGTATCCTCCAGTGCACTCCACGCTCTTCTTGGTTAAGAATTCTCTGTCCAGCTGGAGGTGAAATACATGTCCGTTGCAGCCTTCTAATGTTAATGGGAGAGGTTGCATTTGTAAGAAATGTAAGGGGGGAAATTTTTGTGTTAGGTAAGAGGCATAGCAGAGTCCCTCCTCCCTACCCAGTGCGCTGGAGATACAAAATTAAAGAACACGACATACCTGC
This sequence comes from Vespertilio murinus, assembly GCA_963924515.1. NCBI lineage: Eukaryota > Metazoa > Chordata > Mammalia > Chiroptera > Vespertilionidae > Vespertilio > Vespertilio murinus. The sequence continues at coordinate 95,831,025 of OZ004708.1, forward strand.
TCTCAAGGAGCAGAGAATCATTCAGGAAGGCCAGGCAGGCATGAACAAAAAGAAAACACACCTTCCAGGACAACATGAAAGAGCAGTGCAGGCAGTAAGAGCTGTAGGTGGTCAGAAGGGAGAAACCATGGAGGATTTCATGAAGGAGGTGAGATAACACAGGCGGAGGGGTAAACTTCACAGGTGGACATCGGGAGGTCTGCGAAACAATCAACATACATTCAAACTGCCAGGTATTTGTACATTTTTCTGGAAAGAGGAAGCACAGATTGCACAAGGTTTTCCAAAGGGGTCATTAGCCACCTCAGAAGTCAGAACCAGTACTCTAAGGGCTGGAGAATTATCTACAACTTTATGATTGATCTTCCAGCAGGACACCAGCTGTCTTGAATAAATAATTCAAATGCAAATAATTGCAACACTCTGGGGAGAACGCCGCTGCCAACACTGGGGACAGAAAGGTCTTTGGGCACTTCTGGCACATGGAGTAGATGGCTGCCTCTTTATGAACCAGCTGTGCTCATGGATTCTGGAATCAGGGGCCCTGGGGTTCCCCTAGGAAGCCGTGTCACTTGATTTGGGAAATGTGGGCTATGGTAGTGTCCTGGTGTGTGTGGAAATGGAAAGGTTTTCACCTTGCCCTCTTCCTTTCACTCGGGGCACTTTCTGGGGAACTGCATTGGTCTATAGCTCCTGTGCCTTCTAAAATAACTTATCTATATATAGATAAGCGACCATTATGACCAGTCAACTAAACAACCAGTCACTATGACATGCACTGACCACCAGGCAGCAGACGCTCAGTTCAGGAGCTGCCCCCTGGTGGTCAGTGTACTCCCACAGCCAACCTCCTGCAGCCCCTCCCCTCCCAGTCAGGCCAGGCAGAGAGACCCCACTGGTGCACAAATTTGTGCACCAGCCTTCTAATTTAATATAACTGCCTCCCTTCCCACAGCTCACAGCAATCCCATCTTCCAATTTCAAAGTTCTCCTGCTCCTGGGAGCCAAGTGGGATACTACCGTTACTTTCCAGCTTTCTAGAATACTATCATCTATCACCGAAAGCCTGAACACCTTTTCTTTAAGCAGAGAGAAACTGATTTGTAAAATTCTTTACCAAACTTGAAGTGTTATTTTGAGCTGAGAACTGATGGATGGAAATTGACTTTTTGTAGTGAAAAGGAGACTGGAATAGTTAACATTGTTTCAATTTTCTGGTTACTCGAGAGTGAATCATGACACCCAAACTTCAATGACTCATCACTTCAGAGGGAAAGACTAAATTTCAATTCTATGGAAGTTTTGCTGCACTAGGAATTTTATAGAAAAGTTCTGTTTGCTCTAATTTAGACATAGACACAGGCACAGGTATCCCGGGTTTGCACAGGTATCCATCTGTCGTAAATAAAATCACATGAAGCAAGTCTACTTTGCCTTCCAGGGTTGGATTTTTCTTCTCTCCTCTGCCTCTTTCCGAGAGAAAATATCTGCAGACAAGAAGCCTGGAACTACTTATAAATTCTCTCTAGCACTGCAGAAACTCATTTTATTCTGGAACAGCGGGGGTAGCAACGAGAGCCTCTGGGCTGAAGGGCAAAGCAGAGACATCCCGAATGGTTTAGGAGTTCACTCTTCTGCCCTGATACATCCCCAAGAATATTGTGCTCCTGAGGGTTTCTTTATCGCCAGCTACTGTTTAATGCTGGGACAAAAAGATTAATGCCAAGATGAGCAAGGGCAGTACAGCCTGTTCCTGTTGCTTTTAAGTTCCTTTCTGTTTTGCTTTGGTTTTTAAATGAAAGAATGTATCTGGTGCAAAATGGAAGCCATTTGCTTAGCAGCCCCTGCAGCATTTAAGGTGGCCTGGATCAAAGGAGAGCTCTGCTTCTTAGGTCATTAACGAAATCATAAAGCCACCCTGCCACAGACATTGATTAATCTTCCCTTAGGAATGGAACATGTTATTCTTCTTCTTCTTCTTTTTTTTTTTATTCTCACTGGAGGATATTTTTCTATTGATTTTTAGAGAGAGCAGAAGAGAGAGGGAAAGACAGAAATATGGATGTGAGAGAAACACATCCGTTGGTTGCCTCTTGCATGCACCCTGACCAAGACCCCGGTCTGGGAGGAGCCTGCATCTGAGGTACATGACCTTGACCAGAATATTTCTGCAAGCCAACACTCTATCCACTGAGCCAAACTAGCTAGGGTCATTATGCTTAGTTGCTGAGTTATGGGTCTGTTAGAGCTAAAGTTTGTTACTAGGGGGAAAATGACACTGATGGAAAGAAATGGACAACCTGCCTAAAAGAGAATGTGTCTTGCTCTGAACTTGAGCCCAGTTGTGAAGCAGCAAACCATTAACTTTCCTCCCCCAGCCAACGTTTCTTCTTACATCCTTGCCACCAGAAAAATCTCACTGGCTCCACTCTTGACCAAAGCTTAACCCTTACTCTAAACTTTCCTGCGTCTAGGTCACATCCTATCAGTGGGGGGAGAATCTGAGTCTCTTTCCTTATGAGTGGAACCTGAACTCTGACAAGGGTGGAAAATTCCCCAAACACACCAAAAGCAAATTGGCTTAATGTTCAACCCATCATAACCTCAAAAGGGGGGGGGGGAAAGAGGGAGGAGTTATGTGATCATTTTCGGTTTGTAGAAGGGCCCAAGAAGAACTTAGTTTGGGTGAGCTAGAAAAAAAAACTTTTAGAGCTCCTTGGTGTCAATGACCCAGCTAGTTGACTGAATCTCAGAATAAAGCTTGTGTGGCTGTATCCAAAAATATGCCTGTAGCCACCGTCTAGTGGAGATGTTAGGCACATGGACTTTGTAGCCAAAGGGTCCAATCTGCCTCCATCACTTGAGCAGGTGATACAGGACAGATGGCTAAATCTCTGAGCCTTACTGTCCTCTTCTATAAAGTAAGACAAAATCAGAGAAAATTGTGCAAAAAAAATTTTTAAAGCACTCATGATGCTTTTAACTTGTAGATGTTCAATAATTGGTAGCTATCATTATTATTATTATATTCAACACAAATTCTCAGAAAAGTGGTCCATGTTCTGGTTGCCCTAGCTTCCTCTGACCTCATTTCTATGCCATCCCATTGTTGTCTCCACTGGTGCACATTGGTACCTTGCTGCTCCTGAAACTCGCTCCCATCTCAAGGCCTTTGCATTTGCCATTCCTTCTGCCTGAAATGTTCTTCTCTTGGATATCTATGTGACTGGCCCTCCCACTGTCCTCAGGTTGGATCAGTGACTTTCTCCCTGACCATCCTTTAAAAACAACATACAACCCCCAACCTCTGTGCTCCCCAAACCTCTTAACCTATTTATTTTTCTCCTTATTACGTATCACAGTCTACTATGCTGTTATGAGTTGAATTATGACCTCTCCAAATTCATATGTTGAAGTCCTGACCCTTCCTACCTCACAATGTGATCTTATTTGAACATAGGGTCCTTGAAGATGTAATTAGTTAAGATAATGTCGAATTGGAATAGGGTGGCCTTCTAATCCAGTATGACTGGCATCCTTATTTTAAAAAAATGGAAATTTGAACACAGAAACATGCACACACAAGGAACATGCACATGAAGACTGGAGTGATTCTCCTATAGGCCAAGAAACGCCAAAGATTGATAGCAAACCACCAGAGGCTGGGAGAGAAGTGTGGTACAGGTCCTTCTTTCATAGCTCTCAGAAGGAACTAACCCTTCCCACACCTTTATTGTGGGCTTCTAGCCTCCAGAACTATGAGACAACACATGTCTGTTGTTTCAATCACCCAATCCGTGGTACTTTGGAATGACAGCCTGAGCAAACTAATGCATATACGATATATTTTCCTGTCCCTTGTGTTTCTCCCTTGATTAGATTTAAGCATGTTCTTTCTTCTTGTAATCTCCTCAATTGTTCTTCTATTGGTAAATCTAAGAAGAGAAATACATTTTTAATAAAAGGCAATTTGGTGCTTCTCTCCCAATGAAAAGACAAGAAAATAAAAATAATGTTTTCTAAAAAAAAAAAAAAAAAAAAAAAAAAAAAGACTCCTGAGGCCAGGATCTTCAAGGAAGTAAGAATATAAGGCAGATGAGGTTTGAGAGCTGGTATCACACACCTGTAAGGTGATACCTGCCTAGGCTGAAGAAATAGCTTAGAATAAAAGAGAGCAAGCAGAATTACATTAGAAGATGGAGTCAAAATTAGCAACTGAAAAATAAATAGGCTTTAAGCTAATATAAAAAGTTGAAAAAATATGGTTCAGTGGGCAAGGTTAGAAGTGTTTGGGTCTTTCTGAGGCCCAAGTCCTGGAAAGGCTGATCCTCTAGGAGGGAATAAAGGAGGGGACTGTGATTCCAATTCACAAAGCCAAGCTGGGAGAAGAAAAGCTCTTCACTGAGAGAGAAGACTAAGAAGCCAGTTCTGCTTGGGACTGAGGGTCTTAATGTACTGTACTTCTGAAAGTGCTGGCATGCATCAGCATTCCTCAACCTCAATGTCATCGGCATTTTAGGCAGCACAAGTTGGTTAGCATCCCTGCCCCTCACCCTCTAAATGCTAGCAGTGTCCTTCAGTCATTGTGACAACCAAAAATGCCCCCTTTCGTGCCCTCCCCACCAATACTCATTTCCAAAGGCTGCCTCCTGTAGAGAACCAGTGGGCTTCGGTGAGTGTACCAGACACTAGCTATTAGGTTGGGTAAGGGAACAGCAAAAGCATGGCAGGACTCTTCCAAGGAGAGGAATGTGGCACTCAGCAGACTGCTCGACTGGGAATATGGGGGCAGAAATTACAATAAAAGTCATTCACCTCTCCTGGAGTCCAAGGTTACAGCATAGCTGATGTGAGCTCTGAACATGGAGCTAGAGCTGCTGAAATAGTTGGGCATTGGGTTAGATCCAGATTTGTTTCGGAAACTGAAGGTGGGAGAGAACCTGTAAGTGGTGAGCAGGTGAGGAAAAAGAAAGGTCACAAAAGCCTAGTGCAGCAGGCAGGTAGAGAATTTAGGAGTTTGGAGCTTCCTGGGTGTAACCAGGAACGGAGAGAAGATGGTCTTGTTCCTGTAGCCCACAGGGCTCACCGCCCTCCTCCCCCACCTATCCAATCCTCCCCATTCTCTTGTTTTTCCTGAGAGAACAGGGGAAAACAAATCACAAAAGGGCCAGGTGTGGTTGATGGGTATGTAACCCACTCCCTTTGCCTGGGGAGGAGCAGGGTTTTTTATTTGTTTGTTTGTTTGTTTGTTTTTAATAAATCTTTATTGTTCAGATTATTACAAATGCTCCTCTTTTTTTATTCCCCCCCCTTCCATTGCTCCCCTCCACCAGGTTCCCACCCCACCCTCTGCCCTTTCTTAACCCCCCATTGTCCTCATCCATAGGTCCACATTTTTTGTTCAGTCTCTTCCTACACCCCCAACACTCCTGTTCCCCAAGAATCGCCAGTCCACTCCCCTTCCATACCTCTGACTCTATTATATTCTCCAGTTAATATTGTTCATCAGATTTTTTTAATTCCCTTGATTTTTAGTTTCACTTGTTGATAGTTACATATTTGTTGTTCTTAATTTTTATCTTTATCTTCTTCCTCTTCCTAAAGAACCCCCTTCAGCAATTCATATAATTCTGGTTTGGGGGTGATGAACTCCTTTAGCTTTTTTTTATTTGTGAAGCTCTTTATCTGGCCTTCGATTCTGAGTGATAACTTTGCTGGGTAGAGTATTTTTGGCTGTAGGTTCTTGCTATTCATCACCTTGAATATTTCTTGCCATTCCCGTCTGGCCTGCATGGTTTCTGTTGAGAAATCAATTGAAAATTGTATGGGTGCTCCTTTATAGGTAACTATCTGCTTTTCTCCTGTTGCTTTGAATATTCTTTGTCTTTTGCTCTTGGAATTTTAATTATGATATGTCTTCTTGTGGTCCTCTTTGGATTCCTTTTGTTTGGGGATTCTGTGCACTCCCTGGACTTGTAAGTCTATTTCTTTCACCAGGTGGGGGAAGTTTTCTGTCACTATTTTTTTCAATATGTTTTCAGTATCTTGCTCTCTGTCATCTTCTGGTACACCCATAATTCCGATGTTGGTTTGCTTGAAAGTGTCCCAGGTACACTATCTTCAACTTTCTGGATTCTCTTGTCTTCTTGCTTCTGCAGAGGAGTGTCCTCTGGCTCTTTGTGTTCCAAATCTTTGTCTTGATTCCTGTGATCTTCCAGTCCGTTTGTAGGACTTTGTATAATATATTTTTTTATTTCAGACAATGTAATCTTTATTTCTAGTTGATCCCCTTTTATTTCTAGTTGATCCCTTTTCATATCCTCATAGGTCTCATTTATTTTATTGGCCTTTTTTAGGAAATTCTTGAAAAGCCTTATAACTGTAGTTTTGAACTCAATACCCATTCTTTTATTTTCCTCCATCTCCTTCCTTTGTGTCCTGCCTCTTCTCTGCATTTTAGATGCTTCCCTGATTTGATGGAATAGTTTTGTGTGCTAGGTATTCTGGTAGAGCCCAGTAGCATAGCCTTCCCAGTTACCTGAGGTGGACAGTCTTGGTGCAGCCCTTTGTGGGCTGTGTGTGCAGTCTTGTTGTTAAGCCTTGCTTGTTGTTTGTATCACTGGGAAGCGTTGACTCCAAGCCAATTGGCTGTGAGGAACAGCAGTGTCTCAGCTAGGAGGGCTTCTGTGCTCCACTTGGATGGGGTGGAGTCTCGAGGTGGCACAGACAAGCTTTGGTTGCCCGTCAGTCCACCTTATGAAAGTCCAATTCACAGCGAGTCCCACAAGATTGATTGTAGGCATGTGCACCTCTTGGGTAAAAGCTGTTCTCGAGTTTTTCCTGGTCCCTGACAGCCAGTTTTTTCCTGGCTCAGAGCTGTCTCTCAGTGCAATTGAGAGTTTTTGGGGTTTTTTTTTTCTCCTGAACGAGAAAGCCAGCCTCCTGGAGGGCTTCTGTGTTCCGCTTGGATGGGGCAGAGTCTTGAGGTGGTGCAGACAAGCTTTGGTTTCCCATCAACCCCTCCCTACAAGGTTCCGGTTCCTGAGTCCCACAGTAATGGCCGTTGACTTCCCCCACTTCTGAGAGATCTCTGCCCACTGCCTGACAGTCTGGCCTCTCCCTGACTGGGGCCGTCTATCAGAGCAATAGGGTTGTTTTGTTTTCCTCCAGAACAAGAAAGCCAGCCACGCGTTAGCTATGCACCCTCTCCGTGCACCGCAAGCAAGCCAGCAGCAAACTCAGTACTGCCTTTTCACACTCACAGTTCTCCACACCTTCACAGTTCCTGAGGCCCAGCATCCTTTCTCTCCCCTTCCCAGATGGTAGAGCCTCCTATTAGCCATCCATCCAGTGCTTCAGGGTGATGTTTCCCCTGTTTTCCAGTTGTAAATTCAAAATTGTTGTAGTAGGCTGCATTCAGGTGTCTAGCCAATGCCGCCATCTTGGTTTCTCCAAGGAGCAGGTTTGTTGGTAGATTGTGCCCATGTGTGTCGTTGGTGTGTTTCAGCTGCAATAAAATAGATGGTATTAGGTCATTTTCTCCATCATCTCCCAGAGTCACTACCCAGCTACAGGAAGTCTGACCAACACATGGACCCTAAAGCAATGTCCCAGCTTGTTAAACCCTTGAAACAGGTGCTGGGATGACCAACAAGGACTTGACTAAGAAGAACGCTGGGCCCAGGTTGAAACCAAGGTCACTAGTTCAGAGATCACCTTTGTTGTTCTTCCACCCAGTTCCATGAAGAGAGGCTGAGGGCCCTGGGGGTCAGATAAATAAATAAATCAGAAAAAGAGCACAGCACAGGCAAAGGTCAATAACTCCTGGGTTGCCTTTTAAGCTCTTATAGAAACTCTTTTCTAATTAAAAGGCTCTTCGTGTCATAGATGCAGGGCACTGCTTACCTTACACACTGGACTGTTTCTGGCAGCTGATTGCCATTTGATGTTCCTCATGTTGTGCCCGGTAAATTCTAGAACCCACAGACCACCAGGGAGCCAAGTCCAATGCAAATGCAAAAAGTCTTTATTAAATCTAACCCGGATTAGGGTCCGAGCCGGGGCACCAGCACAGTGGCACTCAACCGTTCCAAACTCAGACCCTTTTCTAAGTTTCTTCCTGAGTTTTATACTCTACCTCAGCTATGCAAGCCAGCACCCTGTGCCTCCCCACTTCTCATTCCCCTGCGAAAGTCCTTGTTTGCTGTAGCAGCACCTCCAGGGTGGTCATCTCCAGTAATTATAGGTTAGGCTGGTCTGTTCCCGGCAGGTGCATTCTGCAGTGGTCAGCTCAGTTCCCAGGAGGAGAATTCCACAGTGGTCAGGTCGGTCATCATAAGATGAGTAGCATGAGATGCTTTACCTACAGGATGAAACCTCCCTCGGGGCCTAGCCTTGCTTTAATGTTTGCAATAAAATATTGCATTCTGGCTTTACTCAACCTTACATTTAATATTGCATTCTGGTTTTCTCAGCCTTACACTCATATGCATTGAGCTGTTGTGTAACAGACTCCAATGGGTCATTCTCCACCCCTTGTCTTTTTATTTAAAACCATTCATCAAGCGAGAAAAACAGAACATAAAATTCTAACAGCATTTCCTTGGTCAGTGACTGTGCATTTATATCAGTGTTTTATTATAGGGACAAGAGTCCTTTAATACTTCCTGTCCTCTCCTCAAATGAATCTAATAAACAAACATTACGAGAATTGAGGGAAATTCCGGATGGAAATCCTGCTCCTGTTTCTGAGAAGAGCAGAACTATACATTACTATTCAGCCCTTACTCCGAGAGAGCATTATGTTAAAGGCAGACCGTCATGCACCTAATAAGTAGTGTGTTGTTTCTAAATTAGGGAGCAATGCCATAGTACTTAGGGTCAAGAATGCCTTGGCTTCCATCATTCCATCATCCGTTCTGGTTTGAAAATTGATTAAAGGAGAATTTAGAAAAGGGACCAAATATTATTTTTTCTTGGACTCTACAGCATGCCTCTGTATCTAGTATTTTCTTCTCATTGATCATAAAGATTCAATATTGTTTATGTTGTGCCCAAGTATCATGATTCACAAAGACTACCAGGGAGCTGCATCCAATGCAATTACAGAAAGCCTGTATTTATTTCAGACTAGTCCAAGCTGGGTCCCACTTATACCAGCAACAGCGTGGTGGGAGAGAGATAGAATTTAACATATCAATAGGTTTTATAGGGGTGGCTTGGCTGACCCTGATTGGTTGGGTTAGGGCTAAGATCCAGTTACACCAGGAGTTGCCTCACAGCACAAAATGGAGTCAGGAGTTGGCCCCGCCTTCTCGGTTTGTAGTGAAGAACTCTTAGACAGTTTATTTATTTTTAAAAATATTTTATTGATATTTTTTATAAAGAGGAAGGGAGAGAGATAGAGAGCTAGAAATGTCGATGAGAGAGAAACATCGACCAGCCGCCTCCTGCACACCCCACACTGGGGATGTGCCCGCAACCAATGTACATGCCCTTGACCAGAATCGAACCCGGGACCTTTCAGTCCTCAGACCGAGGCTCTACCACTGAGCCAAACCGGCTTCAGCTACAGTGAAGAACTCTTAACACTTTAGTTTCTAACAAGAAGGAGGAGGAAAAAGAAGAGGAGAAGGAGGAGGAGAAGGAAGAAATGGAGGAGGAAGAGGAAAAGGAGGAGGAGAAAGAGGAGGAGAAAGGAAGGGAGGCAGGGAGGGAGGAAGAAAATAAAGAAGGAAAAGCCCAAAGTCTTGTTTTAATTATCTCTCATTTTTCCCTTCTCCCCCACCTCCTCACTGCTGGCACTTTTCTTTGGGAGGCGGGGGGGGGGGGGGGGGGGGGGGGGGGCAGGGAGAGGGTGGCAGTGGTAGGAGGGGCAGCTGGGAGTGGGGGAAGAAATGGCCACAGTAAGTGCTGTTTACTGGTACTTTGCAAAGGAGGCATCAGACTGGCTCCTAGACTCTCCGACTGGTTCCTAGTGTGGTCTACAGGACCCTCACTCCCTCCCTCAGCCTTCCCAGCTTTATGTGAGGGAGTGAGTGGAAAATCACTTTCAATCCCGCATTCTATATGTGAGTCTCTGAGCCTCAGACTTCCTCTCCCGCTTATGCTGCAAGTCAGGGTTGGGTATTTTTCCCACACCAAAAACAAAACAAACAAAAAATGAAAATGAAAACTGTTTCCTACTGACTGTCTATGAATAGGAGAAGCTGGACCTTGTTTCTTTAGGGCTCAGAGCCTCTCGGAGCTGGCATCTTGGTGCTGTCAGTCTGGAGGTGCTTGTCTGTCCAGTGACTCAGGCCGTTTCCATAGCGCAGGCTGCAGAGCCTGAGGCAGTGCTGGGAGCAGCGAGGAGCTCGCTGAGCTAGCAGCTGGGAGGCTGGGAAATGCACAGGCCATCAAGCAAGCCATTAGCTCTGCAAGAGCGGGCCACCTCCCTGACTATGTAAATGACCCCTTGTTAGGGTAATTTACAAGCTACTGTCATAATCCCGGAATGTCAGAGCTGGAGGAAGGCTTGGAAACAAGCCCAATTTGCTTGCTTTACTGCTGAGAAAACAGAGGCCCAGAGAGAAGGTGTGATTTGCGGGCTCCAGATCCTTCTCCTGGCTAGAGCAGGGCTGGGCAGAAATGATGAGAATTTAAAGTGAAATTGGGCATATTGAGTAAAAAGTATTCTACATAGGTAGTAAAGGAGGGAGAATAGCCAAGACTTTATTACTTTTCTGATGGTGTCTTAGTCTGCTGGAGCTGCCATAACAAAGCCCCATGGGCTGGGAGGCTTAAATACCGTGTTTCCCCGAAAATAAGACATCCTCCGAAAATAAGACCTACTTACAGGTTTCCTTCTGAGTGAAATATAAGGCATCCCCCGAAAATAAGGCCCCCGGGCTCTGTCTCAGAATGAAAATTAATTTACTGTAAACTGGTCGCTAGGGCCGCCCCGACTGGCATCTAGCAACCAGTGACGTTACTCGGAGTCCTGACCTCACTGCTGTCTGAATGGAGAGAAATCAGCATGGAAACTCTGTGAAACCTAAACTACAAGAAGTTCTGACTTGGGTGAAGAATTCATGGGAGAAAATCACTGGCAGTTGCATTGCAAATGCACTGCGAGCAGGCTACCTTGACAAGAAGTACTCATTTCAAGACAGTGCTATTGCTAAACATGAGAGATTTGGTCCACTGATTCTGAAAGAAATGGAGTCACAAGAAATTCACCAGGAAATTCAGGAATTGGATTGTTATGATGATGTTCCAGAAGATGATGACATGATTGTCATTGAATAAATGAGTACATTCTTGATACTGTAGGATTCACAGTTTGTCTGGTTTGTGTTGACAACTACAGTACTACCGTACCGTATACAGGTAATAAATTTCCTTTATTTTCATTTAACAATAAATGTGTACCGTATTCTTCTTCTTGGAAAAATAAGACATCCCCTGAAAATAAGACCTAGCGCATCTCTGGGAGCAAAAATTAATATAAGACACTGTCTTATTTTCGGGGAAACAGGGTAGCAGGCATTTATTTTCCCACAGTTCCAGAAGCTGGAAGTCCAAGATCAGGGTGCCAGCATGATCAGATTCTGGTGAGGGCTGTCTTACTGGCTCCTCGCTGGCTATGTCCTCACATGGACTTTCTCTTCCTCTTCTTACCAGGTGATCAATCCTATGAAATTGGACCCTAATCCTTATGACTTCATTCTACCTTAATTAACCTTCTTTACCTAAAAGCCCTGCTCCAAAGATAATCACTTTGGGGCTTGGCACTGGCACATAGGAATTTGGGGACACTTAATTCAATTCCTAGAAGATGACAAGGAGCAGTTAAGGACAGCTCCCAGCTTTCTGGCTTGGGCACCTAGTGTGGGCACGTGCTATTCACTGAGAGGAAGAACACGAGAAGAGGGACAGTGACTGGTTTTGATGGGAGCAGCAAGTTCAGCCTGGAACACACTGAATGTAAACCGACTTTGGGGGTGTCCAAAGGCAGCTGTGTGAGTGCGCCTGCTCTCAGACAGATCTGGGCTGGAGTCCCAAACCTGAGCATCGCCAGGTAAATGCAGGCGAACAAAGAAGAAAACCGTAGGAAAAGGATTAGAAGAAACACTCAATGAGAACGCCACCATTCAAGGATTTCTTAGGTAGCAGAGCCTTATGAGACTGAGGTGGGGGAAATGCAGGAAGAAACAAGTGAGTGTGGTGACTTCATAGTCAATTTGGAAGACTTCAAAAAGATTGTGTATTCATGAGTACCAAATGGTCCTAGCCGGTTTTGCTCAGTGGATAGAGCCTCAGCCTGAGGACTGGGAGGTCCAGGGTTTGATTGCCTGCAAACAGGCACATGCCCAGGTTGTGCTCAATCCCCACTAGGTGGGGTGTGGGAGGTAGCCAATCAATGATTCTCTCTCATCATTGATGTTTCTAACTCTCCCTCTCCCTTCCTCTCTGAAATCAATAAAGAAATATATTTTTAAGATAAAAATATGTGTTTTTTTTTAAAAAAGAACACCAAATGCCCCAGAGAAGGCAAGTGAAATAAATGTCCATTAGGTTTAGAAACTACCGAGTCCTTGTGAGCCTTAGCAAGTTTTATTTCCTTTGGGTAAAGTGGGCAGAACCTGAGTCACAGATGATTAAGGAGGCATTGAGAGCAGAAAAAGGAAAGTGATTGAGACGTCTCTACAGGCTGACTAACACCTGCCCAAATATCAGCCCATTTGGAAAATGGTTCTATATCCAGCTATTAGCCTACCTTTTAGTTCTTACATTTATCCTTCATTTCTCCAACTTTCCCACAAAGACCTTATAAAAGGTTTGATCCAACACTTGGCTGTATTCCAGATGCTCACAAGAGCTTTGCTCCAAACCGCTCAGCTCTTTGACTCCACTCAAAAGAGGAATGTTAACCTAGCATTATGTTTTTAATTAAGCACTCAGCCTCCAGGTCAGAACAGATTATTGTGTAACTCCACGTGTCAGATCACAAAACGACTAGCCTACCATTTTAAAAACGTGCCATCTGCCAAGACCAGTTTGGCTCAGTGGATAGAGCGTCGGCCTGCGGACTGAAAGGTCCCGGGTTCAATTCCCGTCAAGGGCATGTACCTTGGTTGCGGGCACATCCCCAGTGGGGGGTGTGCAGGAGGCAGCTGGTCGATGATTCTCTCTCGATGTTTCTAACTCTCTATTCCTCTCTGTAAAAATCAATAAAATATATTTTTTATAAAAAATAAAAACGTGCCATCTTTACCCTTTTGAAAAGCAGAACAAATTTTGTTCCTCTCTAATATTCTGGTATCTCCTTTGATTCCCAGACTAATAAAAAACACGAAAGTACACATCCGTACATTTTTGTAGGATAGCAGTTTATTGCACGTTATCTCAGTACTCTAAGCAATAATGCTTTTTGGCAAGAAAAAACAACAACACATACAACCTTGGACTTTAATTTAACTAGATGCAATTTCACCTTCCATTCTCTCTTAATAGCATAACTTTCTGAAATTCCTCCCATGTGTACATCCAGAATTACAGGTGTGAGGCTTCCATCTTACCTTCCCTTCCTGAGTTTTATGTCATAGAGTCATGCTGACACTTCAATTTTCAATGCTACTTTCTAAAACCAATAGATACACTTTTCTTTCTCTCATGAACTTCAATTGAGATTATTATATAAACTCCTCCTCACTTCTACTTTATAAAACCACTTTGTTTTTAGTTAGATTTAGGTCCAGAATAACAATTATCCTAGTCCTTTTTCCCCTGGGTTGTTTCAAGATATCATCATTGATTTTCAGCAGTTTAAAAATGAAGACCCTGACTGAATGTAATATTTTTGTTTTGTGTATTTCTGGGAGAGTGAAGTTCTTTTCTCTGTCTACTGCTAAGGTTGGAATGAGGGTTGCTATTCATCCAGACTCCTTCTAGAGCTATGTAGAGCTGGTCAGGATCATAATTTAAATATGTCTTAGTGTAGATATCTTCATATTTATTTTGCATGGGGTTTGATGAGCTTTTGGGACCTGTGGGTTGATATTTTGATCAAATTTGGAAAATGTGTTGATCCTTATACTTTCAAATTATTTTTTGGCTCCATTCTCTTTATTCTAAGATTTAAATTACATGTGTTTGGACCACATGATATTATACCATAGGTCACTAAGATTCTGCTCTCTCTCTCTCTTTTTTCAATGTTTTTCTTTTTCTACTTCAGTTTGAATAATTTCTATTGACTTTGTTTCAAGTTTACTGATTCATTCTGATGTTGCATACAGTGGGTTCTTCAACAACTCATCCAATGATTTTGTTATTTATTTCAGATTTTATATTTGTCAATTCTACAGACCCATTCAGTTCTTTTTAAAAATTCCTCTTCTGAAATGCACCTCTTGGCTTATTATATCTATTCTTTCCTATAAATTCTTTCACATATTTTAATAGTATTTTAATATTTAAAGTCATTGCTAATTCTAATGACTGGATTTGATTCTGGTAACTGCTCTTCTCTTGGAGAAAGGTCCGATTTTCTTGCTTTTTCTGTGTCTCAACATTTCTTTTTTACTCCTGTTGTATGTTAAAAAGAAGAGACTGTAGTTTTATATTTTTCTTTTATATTTTTGTTTTGTTTGTTTTTCAGGGAGAGAGAGTCTTTCTCTCTGTTTGCTGGTAAGATTGGGGGAGAAGGGATGCTAAGAATTGAGGTTCTCCCTAGACTCCAATTAACCTAGAGCTGGACCTTAGTTTTAACTAGATTGAATATCTGTCTGTCTGATTAGCCCATCCTCCAGCCACTGCCCAATGGCTGATCTTTTTGGATCTTGTCAGTACAGGGTTTGAACTCGGAGTAGGTTGGGCATCTATTTCAGATGGTTTAGGTTGATCTTTGGAATTCACTTCCAACAGGGCCCCAGAGTAGTGTTTGAAAAAGAAACAGTTCAAATGGAGTCATTTGTGCTAAATCAAGTCACCAAATCAAAACTTAAATAACTAACCTGATTGTGGATTCAGCCTCTCCCAGAGTAGAATTTTAAACCAATCAGATTGGAACTTCCTGATCAATACTAGGGAAGCAATTTGTATGGTAAAACCCATGCTTCCTCCAAAAGATGACGTGGCCTAGAAATAATTATTTTCTTTATTTTGCTAATAACTCCTCTGCCCACCCCTCTTCTTATAAAAACCTTGCATTTTGTATAGCCCCTGGGAGGGATGGGATGCTGACTAATTCATGAGTCACTCAATAAATCCAATTAGCTCTTCAGTTTTCCCTGGCTGAATTTTGTTCTTTAACAATACAAACAAAATTCTGAAAATGTGATCTCTCTTGCTTTCCATCCTTTCACCATATTGCATTTTCTGTGAAAATTTAGAGTGAACGTAGGAGGAGGAGAGAAGGGCAGGAGCATGTTTTTGGACCAAGTGACTTGATTTGTGTTTGGGGCTCTTTCAAAACCAACTCATCCAATGAGCCCTCACTGTCATCAAGGCTTGGGTGCTTTCTTCTCATCCATGCAGTCTCCATCCATGGTTGACTTGTTCTCACCTCCACGGAACCGGGTATCCACACCAAGACTGGTAGCACCCTCAACTCCACTCATTGAAAAGGGAGTGGATTCTCTCTGCACACCAGTTCATTGCCGCGTCCTGGCATGGGCTGTTCTTCACTAGTGCTATACTAAACTATGAAAAGCTGGGGGAGAGGGACGCTGACAATTTAGGTTCCTCCTAAATCCAAGTTAACCAGGAGCTGGGCCATAGTTTTAACTAGATCGAGTCTATCAGTCTTATTAGTCCAACCTCCACACTATACCCACTGCCCAGGGACTGATCTTTTTGGATTTTACTATTACAAGGTTGTGGGCTCGATCTCCAGTAGGGGTCATGCAGGAGGCAGCCAAATGTTGTCTCTCTGTCATCAATGTTTCTGTTTCTTGATCATTCTACCTTTCTCTCTAAATCCATTTTTAAAATATTTAAAAAGAAAACTATGATTTTTATTTGTCTGATTTTTTTTCTTTCTTGCGCTTATAACCAGGAAGAAACTTCATTTCTTTAATATGACATTTTCCTTGACTCGGGTTGGCTTTGTCCAGTCTAACAACGCATGACACACCGCATGTCCATCCCTTAATCAGTAGGCGCTTAGGACCTCAGGCTCTGGCCAAAGTTAAACTATCTTCAGAATAGAGCCCCAGGTCTGTTGATGAAGAGAACAGAGTTTCTGTCAAACTGAAGTTAACATCTTGACCTCAGTTGTGTTTCAGGCCTAGGTCCATGCATGAAAGCAGAACAACCCTACCAACCGCATCCTCACAAAACCAGGTAGAACCAGGCCATGGCTGAATCAGAACCTGATACCACAGTAACTACTCCCTCCACTCGCCCCAGCCAATCAGTGGAGCCCACAACCCCAACTCCTTCAGTTATGAGGACTGAGGATTTTTCACCTGTATAATAGATCCTCTCAAGGCCACGAGCCCTCCTGTGTCTTGGGCTTGGCTCCAGTTCCTTAAATAAACTTTTACTTTCTTTGCAGCAAACTCCTGTTCACATTTTATTGGGCTCTGGTGCACCCACGCAAATGAACCCCTTCAGTTCAGTCACATATTTACCTTAGAAGTGAAGGTCTCTCACATCCTTCTTCATCATAACTGGAAGCAAACCTCCTTTTGATCTTCAATCAGATAAAATCATTAGTCATGTAAGAAACTAGAAAAATTCCAAAAGTGTTAGGTTGAGCCTTCCAACAGATAGTCATATATAAAAGGTATTTTTCCCTCACCCCACCAGCCCAACAAATTTTTTATGGTTTTTAAAATATTTTTTAGTTTCTTTTCACTGAGAAAGGAAGGGAGAGGGAGAGAAACATCCATGTTAGAGTGAAACATCGATCGGCTGCCTCCTGCACACCCCCAACTGAGGACTGAGCCCCCGCAGCCTGGGTATGTGCTCTGCCCAGGAATAGAACTGGCAGCCCTTCAGTGCTCGGGATGATGCCCAACAAACTAAGCCACGTGGACCAGGGCTTGTGTTTTATGATCTATATCCTGAGACACTACTCCTAACCTGACTGTCCGTATTCAGGAACTGGGTCTAGGACGTTGTAGACTGAGGGAATAACAGCTGAATGCAGCTGCTAGCACATCAGTCTTGCTACCAGGAATGGCTAGTGTGGTATAGACCAGGGCAGAATTCACCCAGATTAACACAGGAAGTGGATTAAAATTAGATGCAGAAGATATATTACCCTAACTATGCTTTTGAAAGTGCTTCCCCAATAATTTAGTATGGAAGGACTGGTGTGGAGCAGCAGAATCAGAGAATAATTGAACACACATATTTTTGGTAATTTTCTTAGTCGGCATGTACACGTCAAATAGATTATTTATATTTTATTCTATGTTGTAGGTTATCTTTCCAGTCTGTATAGTATTAGGTTTTTAAAACTTTATATTAATTTTAAAAAGATACCAGAACCAATCAGGTAGACAGAAATGGCATGTGGGTATTATCTTGACACCTGGTTGAAGTGAGTAGCTCTAATAGGAATTAGTTTCAGTCGGTGCAACCATACAATAATAGCTACAGCACATTTATCCATATACCCAATTTAACCAAATGCCAGTTACTGTACCAATTGTTTAGAATCTTGAATACCCATATGACCTTGCCATATTGCCATTTTATTTTTATCAACATTTTATATTGCGAAAACTGGCTCAGAGAGGTTCAATAATTCATATGCTTGAAAACTATTTATGGAATATTCACCATTTGCAAGTTACATTTTATGAATAATACAAGCTTATGATCTAATTTTTAGATTTTTAACATCTTTTTCTTCCCCTTTTGAGTTTTGTACTATAGGAGAAATTAAACGGAGAAAGATCATGTCAGCAGCATTACTTATTAATTTATAGGACCTTCTGTCACCTGATCACTGGCCTTGCTGGTCAAGTACAGGCCTTTCTTCCTTAGGGACATGCCTCCTACACAGGGCACCGAGCAGTTCCTGCCAGCAAACCAGCAACAGAAAAGAGAAGGTCACTAAGGACTGAGCCACACACAGTCAGTTCTTCCTTCCTTCCTCTCCAAGCGGGTCACTTTCTAAGAAGAGAAATAGAGAGAAACATGAAGATTGCTCCATAGAAGTACTTCCAGGGGGAAGCATGAAGCCAAAGGGAGGGATATTGCCTCTGAACAGAATCTAGTGTGAAAGACAGACATTAAGTAAAAGAAATTATCTGTGCACTTAAGTGATTTTTATTTCCTCAATGAAGCAGAAGGATATCATGCTATTGAAGTGTATAATAGAGAAATTTATCAGGACTTCCCAAGGAAGTAATATGAATGAATAGGAAGCATTTGGCAAAAAGGGGAGAGTGCGCCAGGCAGAAGGGACATGCATGTGCTAAGGGCCTGAGACAGAAGTAATGTATAATGTTTGGAGAAGCAAAACATCAGTGGGCCAGCTATGAGGTGCCAGCTCATTCAGCTATATTGACTCCTTTATCTTAAACTCATAACCTCCCAAACTGTAAGCAATAAATTTCTGTTAGTTATTAGCCACCCAGTCTGTGGTATTTTGTTAGAGCAGCCCAAACAGACTAAGACAATAGAGCAGAGGTAGACAGGTGCAGAGCTTCGTAGAATGTAAACGGTTTTGAATTTTATATTAAAGGCAATGAGAAGTCATTAAAATGAGAAGTGACATCATCAAAGTGCCCAAAATTATGCAGCCTCTGCCTACATGGTAATGCTTGACTATTACCAGGTTAGAATATTTTTTAACCAGGTTAGAATTTTGGAAGAGCCACCAATGTTCTTTGCAATCAGGTACCAATTCTTTCCTCTCTTGCCTCCTAATTTGTGCTCTGTAAACTCACAAGTGAGTTGAGAGTTTGGCGGATAATTTAGCTCCCTGATTAAGTGGTATCCGAAGTGATTTCTGTATGTTCTGGAGCTTCTATAGATTCGTTTTCATTTAATAGCCTGGGCCTTAAGCTAGCTATTTTATTTATTCATGTCTTCCTTTTGAAACTTTAATTTAGCCAAGCATTCTGAAAGCTGGAGCTTCTTATGCTTCTCCGTCTGTGATTGAGCTGGTCTGCCTTTGCTGATAACACGTTCCAATCCATCAACATCCGTGGAAATCTGGGTCTGAGACTCACTGCTACTGCTTCCCTGACTTCGCATGAAAACACTTCCTTCCAGTAAGGATGCTCTCCTTTGGGGAACCGCATTGATGCCTCTTTTGTTCAAAATGAAATCATTCTAAAATGTGGATAGTTTCTGAAGGATCCTTTGTAAACTGGATGAACCAACCACTTAACCATTTAGTATTTGTGGAATAATATTTATTTTATTATAAATAACACATCCAGATGCTGTGGGAAATTTAAGAGAAAATATATACATTTTACTTTAATTCTGTTTATATTCTAGCTGCAGGAGAAAACACACATACATAGAATGATAACTGATCACACAAGGCAGTAGAAGATGCTTGCCAAATAAGTGATAGCAATCCCAAACACTCCAGGAGTGCAGGAGGTTGAGAAAGCCTAGGAAGAGGATTCTTGATTGAGTAAATGGGCCTAAGGGGATGGGTAAGATTCAAGGGGCAGGATAAGGTGGCTGTAGCATTCTAGATGGAAACAAATCCTTCATCAAAGGAAATGGTGCATTGGGAGGGCTCAGAGTGAGGATGTGGTTATTTGGAGAAGAAACAGGATTTAAATAGTAAGAGGTCTTGGGGTCAGATTACAAAGACCTTCCATATCAGGACATGATTAGATTAATTAGCAAATCATGCTTTGATTGTAATGTTCTTAGAAGTGAAAGGGGCCTTAAAGATGATGCTGAATTTCACTTTTTTAAAATAAGAAAATTAATATCCAAGATGGATGTTTGGCATCAGTTTTTATCACTCTATATTTTATATCTCAATTACTTCCCAAAAACTTTGAGGTATTTCCAGTTTTCTCAGCTCATTACTTTGGGTATAGTTCAATAAAGCAGAAAAATAATTTTTCAAAACTTCATAAAATGCTAAATATGAATGTGGCAAATACAAAAGATTTGGTTGGCCCTAAGTTTTTAGTATCCTTTATCAATCTTTCATCCTTATGTAAGCTGCAAAAAAGATCTTCTATTAAAATATACACTAATGATTCTGACTCATGCAGAGCCACTGTGCTACTGTGGGCACCAGAGATTTTTCCTCAGTAGATCCACCCACCACAACCATTTCATCCCTTCCCCTATGAATACCAGTCATCTTACAGGGTTTAATTTCCTTTCCACCTACTCTTTGAAGGCTTATTCATCCCTCCTTCCTGTTGAGTCATTCTTCTCTTCAGTGTATAACTTAATAAATTTTGACAAATGTATCATCATTTTTATCAAAACTAAGAACATTTACATCATCCTAATAACTTCCCTCTTATCCCTCCCCAGTGTAATTCTTCTCCTACCCAAGGTAACTACAGCTCTAATTCCAATCACTGCTGATTTATTATGACTATTTTTAAATTCATATAAACAGATTCATATATTGAAATGGAATTTCATAGTATATGTATTCTTTTGTGTTTGGCTTCTCTCATTTAACGTAATGTTTTTGAGATTCACCCATATTATTGTGCTAGAGGCCTGGTGCATGGATTCATGCACCAGTGGGGTCCCTCGGCCTGGCCTGCACCTTCTCACAATCTGAAACCCCTCAAAGATGTCAGAGAGCCAGTTTCAGCCCGATCCCCACAGGCCAGGCCAAGGGACCCCACTGGTGCACAAATCTGTACAATGGGACTCTAATATGCATATGACATCTTTGGTTAATCTCTTCCTGCTCTCCTCTCTCCCTTCTCTCTGAGATTCATCAGTCTGTTCCATGTTTCCATGCCTGTGGTTTCTTTTCCTGCATTGAGTATCTGCCCCCTGGTGGTCAGTCCACATCACAGCTATTGGCTGGCCAGCCAGTCAGCCTGTCAACCAGTCTGCCAGTCACTTAGGCTTTTTTATATATATAGGTTTATCAATAATTTGTTCTTTATTGCTGCATAGTATTCCATGGTAGTAATATGTTATAATTTGTTTATTTCCCTAATGATGGACATTTGGGAATTGTCAGTTTTCGCTTGTAATACCTTTGTACAACTCATTTTATGGACATACATACCAAGTCCCTTGAATAGCTATTTTGGTTTGAAATTGCTGGATCATAAGTATATATATGTAACTTTATTAGACACTATCAAAGAGTTTTCCAAAGTGGCTGTACCATTATGTACTCCAAGGAGAAGAATGTAAGTATTGCAAAATACTCATCATTTTCACCAACTTTTGTATTGTCAGCCTTTATAATTTTAGCCATTCTGAAAGTACTAGATATGCTTTATTGGACTGAGGAAGCCCTGTCTTTTCCCAGTTTGGTAAGAATTTTAACAAATGACCAGTATTGAATTTTGCCAAATGCTTTTTCTGCATATATTAAGATTATTTGCCTTTCCCTTTATTCTGTCAATGTGGCAAATTATATTGGTTGCTTTACAAGTATTAAATCAGTTTATATTCCTGAAATAAACCTCTTCTAATCCTTATGTATTACCTTTTTATATTATTGCTGGACCTCAATTGCTAATAATGGTTGATAACTTTTTATGTATCTCTGAGGAATATTGCTCTATAATTTTTTTTACAATATCTTTGTCAAGTTTTAATATCAGGATTGCACTGGTCACATAAATGAGCCAGAAATATTCCCTTTCTCTGACTTTTGAAATAATATGTTTAAGATTAGTAGTACCTCATCATTAAATTTTTTAAAATAATTTATCAGTAAAGACATTTACTATAGAGATAACACATTTCCATTAACAATAAAGACAATAAAGGTGAGAGTCACTCTGTAAAGATTTAAATTACATTATTTTCTTTAACAGATCTAGAACCATTCAGATTTTCTAGTTCTTCTTGAGGTTCAGTTAAGGTTTGGATTAAAAGGAAGGGAGATTAAAACTTAGGTCTGTTTTGCAACATTTAAAACCATGACCTGGTTGGTCTCACTTCACAGTGTCCCCCTTCTGAAGGGCCAGCTTCCTACTAGAGATTTATGGTATTCATGGAGCAGTTAGTCACCAGCTGCTTCAGCATCTCCTGGAAAGCACTAGAAGCAAGTTTTATGACTCTCAGGCCTCAATGATGGATTTGTTTTAGCCCCAGAGAATGGCATCCTGACATCGATCATGACTTATAATTGGTGCGGATCTAATCACATTTTACAGACCCTCACTATTTTAGCCATACTCCTGGGAATTTGCTCTGTTTTCAATAAGCTTATTGAGGGCATGACATATATATCCTTTCATGTTACAGAGCCATGGAGCCATTGCTCCTGCTTACATTAGAGAGGTTCTATCTTATACACCACATGGGACCGTTAATTGCATTCCAATTGCCAGCACTTTCTGGAACTGAGGAATCCCAAGGCCATCATTCTACATCACTGACTCAGATACTATCGCTATGAAATACATTACTTATTAATATCTCCATTGCTGGGTTTTAAATATTTGGAAAGCATCTATATTACATACAATACAGCCTAAACAAATAAAAGCATGCCTCATAGCTATTAGTCCTGGGCTGAGTGTTGATACCAAGGAATGTTTGTTTTCATGAAATTGGCTTCCAGAGCTCTGCTTCTTTGTGAGATAATCTTGACATTTCTGTTTCCATTGTAAAAAAAAATTTACTAAGCCCTAACTAATTTGGATCAATGGATAGAGTGTTGGCCTGAGGACTCAAGGGTCCCAGATTCGATTCCAGTCAAGTGCA
This sequence comes from Vespertilio murinus, assembly GCA_963924515.1. NCBI lineage: Eukaryota > Metazoa > Chordata > Mammalia > Chiroptera > Vespertilionidae > Vespertilio > Vespertilio murinus. Next base: position 95,853,870 of record OZ004708.1, read on the forward strand.
TGTACCTTGGTTATGGGCACATCCCCAGTAGGGGTGTGCAGGAGGCAGCTGATTAATGTTTCTCTCTCATCAATGTTCCTAACTCTCTCTCCCTCTCCTTTCTTCTCTGTAAAAAAATAATAATAATAATTTTTTTTAATTTACTTAAGAGGACATTGGACAGGAAAGTGAAGAGTAGATTATAAAGGATTTTTATAATGCAATTTGGAATAAATGAAGAGAGGTCAAACAGAACCCTGGAACCGTATTCCAATGTGTGGAGATTAAAAATGGGGCTGGCAGCCGAAACCGGTTTGGCTCAGTGGATAGAGCGTTGGTCTGCGGACTGAAAGGTCCCGGGTTCGATTCCGGTCAAGGGCATGTACATTGGTTGCGGGCACGTCCCCGGTCGGGGGTGTGCAAGAGGCAGCTGGTCGATGTTTCTCTCTCATCGACGTTTCTAGCTCTCTATATCTCTCCCTTCCTCTCTGTAAAATATCAATAAAACATATATTTTTTTTAAATGGGGCTGGCACGTGTACAAAAAGAGATGATGCAATGAGGAAAGAACAATCTGGTATGTTTAGGTGGGTTATGATGCAGTGTTCTCATGAGTTAGCAGAGCTAGCCCAGCATACAAAGGGTTTGAGAACTGCTGGTCTTACTTATCTGTGTGCAAGCATGGAGGACCTCCTCTCAGAAACTACCATGGCAGAAAGGAAGACGCTGCTGTCAATTGCATCTTGGAACAAACTTTCTCTGCATTTGGGGGTCAGAGTATAGGTGAGGCAGGAGCTAACCATTTTCACCTCACCAGAGCAGCAGTCCGCTGTGGATCATGAGACTGAGTGTCCTGGAACTGCTCTTTGGATTCCTGGCATCTGATTGAGCCTCTAGCAAAAGTTCTTGACTGCATCTCAGAACATACTTCCTGTTTTCTGTTTTCAGTTAAGCTCTTCTGGGGACCTCTCTCCATTTCTTTCCAAGTCTTATACCAATTCTCATATTAGCCTGTACCTATTGGTTTCAGCCTCTCAATGCTGTCTCACCCCAAGAATCAGCTTTTCAATATACCATCACCTTGAATCAGCACCAAAGTAGTATCCACTAAAATCTGAGCGTGGTCTAGCCCCAGAAAAAAAATCACTTTGTCATAAGAAGTCCCATTCTGGAGTGGAAGTTGAAATGGAAACCTGAGAGGCTGAGATGATGGCCAAAAATGCCATAGAACATAGTCAAGAACTGAGCAGATATGTTAGGGCAGAGAGATCCTGGAAGTCTACAGTCAGCATCATTAAGCACATGGACTTTTAATGTTCTAAATCAGAGCTCAGCAAACTTTCTGTTTGCACAAAATGGGATTGGGTTTAAATGGGCAGTCGGACATCCCTCAAGAGATCTCAGATTGGAGAGGGTGCAGGCTGGGCTGAGGGACACCCCCACACACACACCCGTGCACAAATTTTATGCACCAGGCCTGGAGTAAGTACTATAATTGTCTCTGTAAAACAAGTTCAATAGCAAGAACAAGCTGGCAGAAAATTAGCAAATCACAATATGAGCCCACGCTCATCTAGGGCCATTTATAGTTTTATGCGTTGCCACTTCCTTGATTAAGATACTCCAGGGTGTCCCTGCGTGTGTGAAAGCTGACTCTAGAAATCAACCCATGAGGTTTCACTGCAATTATTAAATTAAGGTTAACAAATTGGCTTCATCTCACATGCCCACCCTGATAAGTTGGCTGTGGCTGCTAAGCATGCAGGGTTAAAAATATCCTGAGGACTGTCAGGAAAGAGCACCATTTGATTAACAGCGTTTGTCCTGGGTAGTAGAGGGGCGTGTGAAGCTTCCCATCTTCTGTTTTCCTACTGAATGATTCTCTTTCACAAAGGGGATTCGTGAAACCACTACACATTAAAACTTGCTCTTTCCTTTTTCTGCACATTAAGTTGAGTTTGTGTTAGAAATGCAAAGCAGTCTCATGATAGAGAGCAGCAAATGAAAAAGAAAGAGCCTAGAAGTAAAACTTGGAATGCACAAGAAGAAAGGTGAGGCGGGCAGAGAGAAGGATACAGGAGTGGGAGAAAGAGGACAAACAGATCAACACAGAGGTGCAGAAACAGAAAGGGGAACAGGAAATGGGCTTCCGTTCTCTTCCCACTCTTTGCTTCCTCAAACCTTCTTTCATTTTTCCTTTTCCCTTCTCCATCTGGACTTTGCAACCTGGGATCCCGCTCTCCCAGGGATCCCTAAGAACACCCTAAGTCTCAGATGACCTCAACATCACAGGACAATGGCATTAAAAAGAAATCCTCGACGAAACTGGTTTGGCTCAGTGGATAGAGCGTTGGCCTGTGGACTGAAAGGTCCGGGTTCGATTCCGGTCAAGGGCATGTACCTTGGTTGTGGGCACATCCCCAGTGGGGGGTGTGCAGGAGGCAGCTGGTCGATGTTTCTCTCTCATCGATGTTTCTAACTCTCTATTCCTCTCCCTTCCTCTCTGTGGAAAATCAATAAAATGTAAAAAAAAAAAAGAAATCCTCTGGGTCTGGCCAGGTGATAGCAGAGTGGGTTAGAACATCCTCCCATGAACCAAGAGGTTGTGGGTTCAGTTCCTGATCAGAGCACATACCTAGGTTGTGGTTCAATCCCCACTCAGGGCACATACAGGAGGCAACAGTTCAATGTTTCTCTTTCACATGAATGTTTCTTTCTCTCTCTCTAAAAATCAATTTAAAAAAACAAAAACATACTCAGATTATGATTTAAATGGGAGGAAAAAGAAAATCCTCTAATCAGTGACTAAAATCTACTTCAATCTTAAATGTCTAAAACGTGTGCTTTTCATCGATGACAGATAAGCCATCCATTTAACCATATTTGTGGTCTCTTAGACTGACCTGAACTTTTTATTCAAAACCAACCCAGAATCACCATTTAAATTCAAGTCTTGGTCCTTGAAAATGTCCTCACACATCCAACTAGAGGCATCATAAAGTATTTATTTATTTAACCTTTTAGCTAGGACTTTGCAGCAAATTGGCTAGTTTTTTTCTGAACTAAAAGCTTTCCCCAATCATCAGTGGCCTTTTCAGTTTAATTCAGTGTCAAAAAACAACCCAGGCCAGGAATGCAACAATTTCAAAACCACTGCTTGTCTTACTGTAAATTATTTATATGGTCTCAACCCGGAGACTGAGCGAAGAACAGAATGAATCAGCAGTTTTGCAAAGCTCTGCAGAGAATAACAAGCATCCGCAGAGAAGGGTGGGACAGAAAGTTGCATATTCTTTACTGTAGCTCTTCATTTAAAACCACAAATTGACCTACCAACTTCTGGAACTTCCCCTTAAAATGGCCAGACCACAGCCCAGGAACAGGGGTCCTAATTAGCCGGCAGTTTAACTTCTCTGTTGCTGCAAGAAATAAAACAGTGCCCTGCATGGCATCAGAGCCTCCTCTGCAAATCCTGACTCTCTCTAAGACCCAGTTCCCCCATCTGTGTGTCAGGCACCAAATGAGAGTAAGAGGACACAGTGGGACTAAAAATGCCCAGCAGATGCCCTAACCAGTTTGGCTCAGTGGATAGAGCATGGGCCTGCAGACTCAAAGATCCCGGGTTCGATTCCAGTCAAGGGCATGTACCTTGGTTGCAGGCATATACCCAGTGGGGAGTGTGCAGGAGGCAGCTGATGGATATTTCTCTCTCATTGATGTTTCTAACTCTCTATCCCTCTCCCTTCCTCTCTGTAAAAAAAAATTATATATATATATATATATATATATTTTTTTTTAATTTTATTTTTTTAATGCCCAGCAGGTTTCAGGAAAAGTGAAGGGTTATTATGTATGGCAGTGGTCAGTTATTTACATATGAGAACTTACTATAACGATACTTTAAAAAAAAGTTTTCTGGGCTCCTGAAGCATGATTCATTTAGGGTCCTCTGATGGGTGCTCGGGGTGCTGTGAGGAATGTCCCCAGCTCACAGCAGGGCAAGGCACAGCATCCATCGTAGGCTAATAGGAGTCCAGGGACATACGCCCCTTCCAGGAAAGCAAGAATGGGTGACAATGGCTTCAGGGAGAGGCTCTTCTCATCCTACTTAGAGCATCTTCTAACGGAGTCTGGTCTGACCCTGTAGAGGTCATTGTGAACACAAAGCCGCCCCTGGCTGCAGCAGGAGCTCTGGGAGGTGAGCGAGAGCCTCCGGGCAGCAGTGCAAGTGGCAGGTGAGGACACAGTTTTGTCAGATGGCATTTATTCATGAGTTCCTTCACTGACTCATTCAGCAAACCTGCTCCACAGGCGACCTCTGTATAGGAGGATGCAGAAACACTTAAGGAGATACAACCTCTGTCTTCAGTGAGCCCAGCCCAGTGAGACAGGCTTTAGAGATGGGGTTCTCAAACCCCGGCAGGTGCACGTGCCACACACAAGGTACCAGGGAAACCCCCAGGCAGACCCCGCTGAGGGTCCAGGGAGGACACCCCAGTGGGAAGAGTGCCTGAGATTTTATTGTGATTTTCTGTTTTCTTTTGAGTTCTTAAAATCTTATCCCTTATTGGGTATAGCACCATGAAAAGTTAAAGATCACTTGCACTTAGAGACAACTTATTCGGTGTAAATTCTTTTTACTCCCCTGTGTCTGCACATGTATTACTCCACATGCTGACTTAAGTCTTACAGCCAGAGACACTGAGTGACAGGTGCTGGGCTGGGAGATGGGACACTAGGGGCAAACTGCTCTGTAACTGTAGGTCAATCATTTAACCAATCTAGCCTTGTTCCCCTCTCTCTGAAGCTGGATTCATTTAGGGTTCTCTCTCTCTCTCTCTCTCTCTCTCTCTCTCTCTCTCTCTCTCTTTCTCTCTCTCTCTCTCTCGTTCCTGTCCACTCTCCCATTTTAGATCCATACAGTCAAGGGTGGTCCATTTAAAAGTCATATATATATTGCCGAAACCAGTTTGGCTCAGTGGATAGAGAGTCAGCCTGCAGACTGAAAGGTTCCAGGTTTGATTCCAGTCAAGGGCATGTACCTTGGTTGCAGGCACATCCCCAGTAGGGGGTGTGCAGGAGGCAGCTGATTGATATTTCTCTCTCATTGGTTTTTCTAGCTCTCTTTCTCTCTCCCTCCCTCTCTCTAAAAAATCAATAAAATATATTTTTAAAAAGCCATATTATCCAGGCACATAAAATTGAATTTATAACTCAGTGTTCATACATGACATACTTAAAACACACAGGATGATGTATATATAAAGATGCCTGGGACTATGCTTTATGTAACTGTTTCTCTTAGACTTAAGAATCCTCTGTAGCTGTAACTGGTTTGACTCAGTGGATAGAGTGTCGGCCTGTGGACTGAAGGGATTCCGATCAAGGGCACAGGCCTGGGTTGCGAACTCAATTCCCAGCAGGGGGTGTGCAGGAGGCAGCTAATCAATGATTCTCTCTCGTCATTGATGTTTCTGTCTCTCCCTCTGCCCTCCTCTCTCTCTAAAAATTAATACAAAATTTTTTTTTAAAGAATCCTCTGTAAATAGCAACCAGAAGAAAGTGGTACTTACTACAGAAATGAACTACTGTTATGTTCGGGTGAGATCACTTGGAAGGCAGGCCCCTCGGAATTGGAGTTGAACAAAGGCCGCCATCAGGGAGCAGTCTCCCTGCCGCAGTGCTTTGCGCATGTCCTTAGCATTCGGCACCAGACCTCCCGCAGCCCGGGTCCCGCACACAGCAGTGGCCACTTTGAAATGTCAGTTTGTTAAGAGGCATTGACTTGGGCTTGAAGAAAGTGATGGATCACCGGGGCTATTCGCTAATCGCATAAACACAGGCCGCCACCTGGGCCCAGTGTCTTGTTCTTAGCAGACAAGAAGTAGTGAAAGCAAGGGCGCGTGTTCATGGGCACGTTTGTTTGCCTTTTGCTGCAACCTTGTGCATAGGAGGATAGATAAAAGGATACAAGTTCAAGGCACAGGAGAATGCAGCCGAGGCCTCCCTCTGGCCTTTAGCTTTGGGTGCCTTGCAGCTTAAGCTTGGTGATCAATCAACTCTTTTTTATTTTCAGTAGAATTGATCAAAGAGCCTTTGATGGTAATAAGCCTGGGTCTACACAGCATGAAGTCAAATGAATCCAGGCAATTGGATTAGTAGCAATGATTGCAGATGAAACAGAATGCACGGTCTCGCAGATTTCTTGGGATCTGGACGCGCAGACATGGCCGCCTGCGGTTTACCCATTATCTGCAGTGATGCTGCAGAAAAGCCCTTCAAGACGCTCACCACTAACGAATGCAGACGGTTTGCCTCTGTGCTCAGCTGGGGCCGGAAATCCCAGGAAGGGACGCTGCTCTCCAGCAAATACGCTGTTCCTGGCATTTCATCCCCCCAAACAACATCGGCTTTCTCCTGAGGTCTAATGGGATGGACTGACTTTTACATACATCATTTTTTAAAGGAGGATGACCCTCTTTGAAAACAGGCAGCTGCAGGCTAATTTATTATGCTGGTATTAATTTGATCATCTCACGAATGATTTTTATAAAGATGCCCAGATGCTTCTGAGAGCCTTCTGAATATGTATGAGTTAAAGATTAATTATGTTAATGCAGGCCAACTGGTCACCTCCCCACATTTGGTGAACGGCTAAATGGGCCGAACGGGAGATGGGTTATTGGGTTATTTCTTTGTGGAGGAGAAAGGAAAGGAGACGGCGTCTGATGGATTTGCAGGGCTCTCTATAAAGACTGTGGCCTGAAAGCATTTAGAGGCCATTAAGTGAGGGAGCCTTCTGGAAAAACCCACCAGGTTGTTTTGTACGCATGCAGTCACAAGCCCTTTTATTCTGAACATGGCAAATTGAAGCCTCTATTGGAGCGAACCGCTGCCCTGTCTTGCACTGCACAATTGAGTTTTAAACACATTGTGGCAAATGCTGCTGATCCAGAGATGAGTTTTTTTTTTTTTTTTAATTGGGGAGCTCATATTTTTCGTTTATATTTCAGACCACCTTAAGTGAAAGTAATGAAAAACCTGAAGGGTGCCATTCTCAGGTCAACAGTATCTTCAGGCAGGATTAGACTAATGGCCTTGGACAGATCGATGAACTCCATCATTCTGAAGCACAGCATGTGCCAACTTGTAGCGTTCTTCTCCTGGAAACTGCCTTTTCCTGCTGACTCACTCGGCTTCATCAGTGGCTCTGAAGACATGCCCTGAGGAGGACATCCGGGGACCTCCTTGAACTCACATTGTCTCGCTGCTCACAGGGAGAGCATTAAGTGCCCACTTCTGGATGGTAGACGGAAGTTAGTGGAGCACCCACACCCAAGAAGAGTGTGTTCACGATAGGATATCTGCAGGAGGCAGTGGCAGAAATTCCTAGCATTTTTCAAATAATGAGGCAACTCTGCATTGCCTAGAAGCCTTGAATATAATGAGTTTAGGAGAAATGTCCTGGCAATATAGCCCTTTATTGAAGTAAAAAATCTTAAGCTAAAGAGAAGGGGGTAGAGTAGGACATGGGACAGGGAAAGGAGTAGGGGCGAGCAGCTTGGAGTCCCAGTTGACTGGGCTTTAGATCAGTTAGTGGATCAAAGACTAGTGGCAAAATCAAGGATGAGAACCCATATTTTTTAAATATCCTTTATTTTTTTTAGAGCAGTTGTGGATTCACAGAAAAATCGAATCCTCCCTTACCAGAGTGGTATCTATACATATATATATTAAAAAAAAGCAACCGGAATGTCATAATGACCAGAGCTACCAGTCACTATGTCACCCACTGCAGCCAGCAAACAGGCCTGATCAGGGGGTGAGGCCAGTCAGCCAACCTCCAGCAGCTCCTCCCCCTTACCAGCCCAACTCCTGATGGGCTCCCCTCCCCAATCAGGGGCAGGGCTGGCCAACCTCTCATGGCCCCTCCCCCAGCCACTGACCCCCGATTGCCCCCCCCCACTCCATTCAAGGGTGAGGACAGCTGGCACATCATCCACAGTCCCTCCCCATGGCCAGCCTCACCCCCAATTAGTCCCCCCAACATTAATCAGGGGCAGGGCCCGCTGGCCAATAGCCCATGGTCCCTCTCCCCAGCTGGCCCAGCCCTAAGTGGGCCCTAATCAGAACAGGGAGACCAGACAACCTCCTGCCATCTTCTCCTCCCAACAGGCTTGGCCCCCATCCACCCCCATTGGGCTGGGCCAACTAGACCTCACCTGTGCACAAATTCATGCCCTGGGCCTCTAGTATTTGTTATAAAATGATGAACCTACATAGACACATCATTATCCCCAAAGTGCATACTTTACATTAGAGTTTACTCTTGGTGGTGTACATTCAGTGGGTTTGGACAAGTGTATAATGACATACAGCCACCACTGTAGTACTGGACAGAGTACTTTCACTGCCCTAAAAATCCTCTGTGCTCTTCCTACTCATCCTTTCTCCCCTCGCCACTCCTGGCAACCACTGGTCTTTTTGCTAGTTCCATAATTTTGCCTTTCCAGAATGTAATATAGTTGGAATTATACAGTGGGTAGCCTTTTTAGATTGGCTTCTTTCATTTAACAATATGCATTGTTTCCTTTATGTCTTTTTGTGACTCGCTAGATCATTTCTGCTTAGCACTGAATACAAGATGTCATTGCCTGTTTATACCAGAGTTTATTTATCCATTCACCTTGTGAAGGACATCTTGGTTGTTTCCAAGTTTGGGCAATTATGAGGAAAGCATTTGTGTGCAAGTTCTTGTGTGGAGATAGATTTTCAGCTCCTTTGAGAACTGACATTTCTTGACTCCCAATTAAGTTCTCCTTTATAGTGACATGGATTTCCTCTTATATCACTTCCCCATGGAAGCCCATGACTTACAATGTCTCTCCCTTTGGGTCTATGACATCTTAAATTCAATAGGAAGAAAACTTCTGATCACCCATTCTAGATCCTTTATTTTACAGAAATGAAACACAGAGCAGAGAGATTAAAGTGTTTTCCCAGAGGATAAAACTGGAAACTGGACCTCTGACTCCAGGGTTGATGTGCTCTCATACACGAAGCCGCCTCCATCCTCTGTGAAAGGTTCCAGAGCCTTCTGTCCTGGGGTTTTTAACTGAAATTACCTGTGTGGGATGCTGTAAATGTGGTCCTAAGAAAAGGGCCAAGTCCAGAGGATCTCACCGACAAAGGCAATTTATATTTCCTCTTTCCGGAATGCTATGATAGTTATTTCATTTTCTTCTTGTGGCGATAGATAAGACAAAGACTTCAGCCTTATTTTATGAATGAGGAATCCAAGTCATAGAAAGTGACACAGCAGAACAAGGGCCAGAGTCCTCTGCAATGAATGGGGTGACTCCTGCTCCTTCCTAAAGGCTGGAAGGGAGAGCCCTCTTCCCTGTATTTGATAAGCTAAAGTGTTCTCTCTGTGCATTTGCTGCAGGAAAACATTTCCCATGGAGCAACCACAGCTCTACAGATCCCCTGCTTCCCCTGGCTGCAGGCTAACTGGATAAGTATGTTGTATATGTTAGTACCGAGTCCTTAACCCATGGTACTGAAATTATTTGTTTGTAGGTCTTCTCTTAATCCTATATAATAAAAGGCTAATCAGCAAATTGTCCCCTTGGGAGTTCAATCGCTTGCTATGATGTGCACTGACCACCAGGGGGCAGCGCAGAACATGACAGGCAACTAGCAGCAGCAGCAGCTGGTTGCTGAGGGAGCAAAAGGAAGGAGGAGGTGGAAAGGATGGGAGGGGGGAACCACGTGGTGGCAGCATGTAGGCAGCAAAGGAAGGAGGAAAGAGGTGGGAAGATGGGGAATTTGATTGGCTCTGATCACCAGCCAGGCCTAGAAACCCTATCCATGCATGAATTTTGTGCACCAGGCATCTAGTTAGGCTATAAGATCCATGAGGACAAAGCCACAAAACAATCTATCAGTAAATGTGTGCTGAATGGCATATAGGTATGATCTAGAACAGGGGTGGGCAAACTTTTTTACTCCAGGGCTGCAATGGGTTCTTAAGCTGAACCGGAGGGGCAGAACAAAAGCAACCTGACCATGCTGGCACTCTCATCTTGAGCTGCTGGTGAAAGAGCAGAGGAGAGAGCAAGAGAACCCTCCGCTCTTTCGGCTCTGCAGGCCGGATAAAACAGCCAAACTGGCTGAATCCGGCCCGAGGGCAGTAGTTTGCCCTCTGCTGATCTAGAAACTACTGTTTTTGAAACGTGCTAACTACTGGAGAATTGTGATTATTTTATATAACTTCATGGTTGTTTTTTTGTTGTTGTGTGTGTGTGTGTGTGTGTGTGTGTGTGTGTGTGTGTGTGTTGTTTGGGTCATTACAACTGTCTCATCTGGGAATGTCTAAGATTTTAATTAATTGTTTGACTGTACTTGGTCCTGAGGCTCTCCATCATAAGAAGCAGTTTTTTAGATTATATGATGGGAAAAAAAAAAAAACACCAGTAGTTTCCCTGAAGAAAAGATGTAGTGTGGGTACTTAGTAAATAATACGAAGATTATTGTGCTAAATGTCTCTGTGCTGTGAAATTGTGGGAATAAAAAGTAGTGGAGACTGTGATGTTACAGAAGTATTACTCATAGTCACATCCAATAGCAGAATTTTAATTAAGGTGGATGGGACTTGACTGAAATATAGAGGGTCATAAAAGGGGAGGTGGGAGAAGAGAAAGAGAAAAGGAAAAGACCATAGAGTTATAATGGTTCTTTAAATATGTCGGCTGTTTGCCTGAACATTCTCATTGATGCTGTTGCATATAATCCTGTATCTCCAATACTTCTGATTATCAGTAAAGCTAAGCTCTGTACAAATGCGCTGTTAGGTAGTGTGTGTGCGTATGTGTGTGTGCACGTGCCCCACATGTTTTTAGAGGTGTCCAGAGAATCCTAGTAGCAAATCAATGAGCCTTATGTATTAGAAGTTCAATCCTCTGAAGTGACTCACTTCTTACAAAAAAAAATCTTTTTATGATTGACACGTAGTCAATTCCTGTCAGCTAATGCATACATTCCCTCATGGTCTGAGAAGATAAAGAGGTTCTCTCTGAGGAGGGACATAACAATAGCTCTTTCATGATTATATGCAGAGAGAAGACAGAAATAGGATTCTGGCTTTGTGAAAGGTGGTAAAGGGGAAAACAATCAAAGAGCATTGAATTTGTCAGGAAACATTCAGTCCATCCTCTGTTGTTAGCTGATTATATGACCTTGGGCACTAAATGATCTTTAATATCCATTCTACATACATTAACTTAGAGCAACAATGCAGTTTTTCTCATAAATTTCAATCTGAAATTCTCTAATAGGGTTTTGCTATTATAGTCAGATATAGCATTTGATCCTTGATCCAATAAATATTTATTGAATGCCTATTACATACCTGTCCTTGTGCTATCACAATATTGTAACCTCCCCAAAGCAGGTTTACCTTCATATGTTCTACTGTCTAATCAAGTGTCATTGAGGGCTTAGTGATGATTTGTTGGATTGAATTGAATGGGCTAGGTTTAGATATGCTGTTTAGTGCTGTGACACTTTGCTGTGTTAGAAACAGCACAGTTCTTAGAACCAGACAGGCATAGTTCAAATCTCAACTCTGTCACTTACCTGCATGGTGACCTTGGGCAAGTGACTCAACTCCAAAGTGCCTTCATTTTCTCTAGTGGGACTGATCATTCCTATTTCACAGGACATTTATTAGGGTTACACTGTAAGAGGATCTCACAGTATCTGAAACATAATAGGCTCTTGGTAAATGGTAATTTTTTTCTAAAGTCATCTAGGTTACTAGAATCTTACATTATAATTACTGCATTTATCATGCAACTTTCCTACTATTGCTATGGTGCTCTGAAGGGTTAGCCCAATTCTTAGAACTAATTCGATGGGAAACACGCCTCAGATGTTTCACTGGGGAGGTACCATAAGCATGTACCATGGTGCAATGGAATTGCTCTAATCTGGGTGTCAGTAACCGGATTGAATCCTCCATCTGCCCCTGCTAGCAAGCTATTATTAGTAAGTAACTTAAAATTCCCTGAAACTCAGTTTTATTGTCTGTAAATACTGGGACGAAGACCGATCTACAGCATTTATTATTTTTCATTCAACAAATATGTATTGAGAGTCTTTTCCAGGAGCAGGCATGGGAATTTAGACAAGACTGAGATGGTTGCCTTCTCTTTTGAGTTCATCTCTTAAGGATACCATAAGGACCCAATCACCAGATGTTGCATGGTAAACACCTGGCACATACTCCGTATCAGACAAATACCCACTGAGTGCTATCTGCTGAATGGGGGCTCTTTCAGGTCAACCTGTCTCCCATTCTCCCCTGCCACCTTACTTCCAGGAGATGAACTTAGCCTTCCAGCTATCACACAGAAAGAAAACATAGCATATAATAAAGATTCCCTCAGCTTTCTGTCTATTCTAGTTAGCCTCTGTGATTTCAAGTCATTCAAGTGATACCATAATTCACATGATAGAGAAACTCCATAGAAAGTTAGCTTAGTTTAGTAAGGTCAGGGATTGCAGGAAATCTTGGCTGCTGGAGAAACAGGAGTTGTAGAGCTGGGCCTTTGAATCTTCCTTCCCAGGCTGGACCGGTGGGACTGGAACCTTTAGGCAGAGAGGGGAGGTGCGCATGCCATGGAAGGACCTGGGGACCAGCCACTGCAGTTGAGGAGTCCAGAGGTGGCAGACTCTAGAACACTAATCTGTTCAGTGAGGGTTGCAGGGGATTGGTACAGTGTTGGGTACAATGTTAGTTTCTTAAAACACGGCAATCGTATTAGTTGATCGTATTAGTTGGTATTGTGTAGGCACCTTGGTAATTTCCAACTACCCTAATGAAAATCAAATCCTGATCCCTCAAGATTGCAAATGCAGAGGAGCTTTATGTGGAGCACAGGCGGGGCCTAGACCTCAGCCCCTGCCCCTGTCACCTGAGATTCACTTACCCTTGAGGGCTTTTTCACTGATTCCTAGAAGTTTGATGCAAACCTCATGCATTCATATAAATCTAACATACTGACGAGAGACTCAACAAATATTTACTTGTTCAATCAATTGAATTGTGGGGATAAAGTAGAGGTTTTTCATGTGAGTCCAAAAATGTCGAGTAATTCTGGGTTTATTGACCTCAGGAACTCTGTAAGTCAGTAGTAAATTAGTGCCTCAGCTCTCAGCTTCAACTGACCACGTTCATCACCTTCACTTGACACAAATCCTTTATCTCTGAAGAGACAGGACTACATTTCAATTGCTCTGTCAGCATCAATCTTTCTCCTTGTGTGCTTTGAGCCTGAAATAAGAATTAGTGGAGCACATTTAAATTCAGGAGAAACAAGATTTGAAGGTTAACCATGTTTCATCTCATAGAAGTTAATCCAAATCCTATTAAAGGCTTGAAGTGGTAAATAAGTATTTATGTTTACCCTTTTTTCAGGGGTTGGGAGAGGTGGCGGAACTAGTCAATATATAGTCATAATATCCCTAAGTTTTGTACCACATTTTTCCCCACTGCTTCTTATAACACCTCATTTTCTCCCGTGGAACATTTTTATTAGAAGCATTTTTCTAGAGTGGCACATCGATGCACTTTAAATTTCTTGAAAATGTTTCCACTCCCATTCTTATGTTCTTTATTTTTACTCATACTGTCCTTAGTTTTCTTTTAGCATCCAAACCCATTGAGTTCCCCCAGTGGAGTCTCTAATCCTTTCTGAAATGTTTACTTTCAGGTGAAAATGAAAGCTCAATATGAACATTCAGTTCCTGATACCCTCTTCTGATCTTCCTAATTATTATAATTTGTTTTTAGTCCTTCCCTCACCTGCAACAGAATCTTCTAAGAGAAAAGTCAACAATTGAAGCATGTAAAAGACTGGCATATTTCAGAGTGAAAGGGTGGGGTGGAGGGAGATTAACCAAAGAATTTATACTGAGTGGCCAGATTATTATGATCTCTGAATGCATAATAATCTGGCCACTCAGTATATATATATTAGACACCAGGTGAATGAATTTGTGCATGGGTGGGGTTCAGCTAGCCTGGCCAGGGAGAGGGGACATGGGCAGTTGGCCGGCCTGCCTGCTGGTGGAACTCCTGGTCGAAGGGAAAATTTGCATATTAGCTTTTTATAATATAAGATATACACTGAGTGGCCAGATTATTATGTGTTCAGAGATCATAATAATCTGGCCACTCAGTGTATATGCATATATGCATAACCCATGGACAGACAATAGTGCAGTGAAGGCCAGGGGAGGGGGTTAATGAGTGGGTGGAGAACATCTGTAATACTTTCAACAATATAGATAATTTAGAGAGAGAGAGAGAGAGAGAGAGAGAGAGAGAGAGAGAGAGAGAAGTCAACACTTGCATAACATAGAAAACTCTGGACCCAGCATCCAATCATCCAATATCCCATTTACCATTTGTAAACTGTAAGAACTGTCGCAAGTTACATAACCTCTTTGAGCCCAGATTTCTTCATCTGTAAAGAAGGGCAAAGATTCTTCCTTGCAGGTTATTGAATTTTAAAAGATGACTCTGTCAAAGTACCTAAATGTAGTTCAGGGGAACAGCAGGTGGTCGCTCAGTGAACACTCGTTAAACACATGCACAATTGTATCTTAGGGCCCACACGTCTCCTGTCTAGTTTGCTGCAGTCAGTTAAGAAGATTCTAAGCCAGTGACTGTGCCCTTCCTCTTGATGCCCCTGACCCAGAATAAGGAAGGAAGAGAACTAGTTTTCATTGAATTCTTCATGGGTGCCTGGCCCAGTGCTGACTTCTAACCATATTGCTTCAGCTCATTCTCATAAGAATACTGCCAGAGGGGCATCATTCTCCCTGTTGTTGCATGTGAGGGAGCTGAGGTGCAGAAAATTAGATAGCTGGATAACTCCCACAGGACAGGGGTTCATAAGCCAGTGCGCCTGCGCTATCTCAGAGTTCATTGGCACACAGGGGTGTAATTGAGGCAACATGAATGCTGAACTTAGCTGCCTTCATCTTTCCCTTTAATAAAACTGCTCTACTCGCTGAAACTGGTTTGGCTCATGGATAGAGTATCGGTCTGCAGATTGAAGGATCCCAGGTTCGATTCCGGTCAAGGGCATGTACCTTGGTTGCAGGCACATCCCCAGTAGGGGGTGTGCAGGAGGCAGCTGGTCGATGTTTCTCTCTCATGGATGTTTCTAACTCTCTATCCCTTTCCCTTCCTCTCAGTAAAAAAAAAATCATTAAAAAATATTTTTTAAAAAACCTGCTCCAGTAGCCTTTCTACCAGGTCACACATCCTGAGAGTTTGTTGCAAGCCAGGCACCATGCAAAGTACGTCCCTGTATCATCTAATTTGGTTCTTGACACAGTGCAACGAACATGTGCATTATTACCCCATTTTACAGGAGAACAGCTGAAGCATACAGGGACATCATGCTTGCCAGTAAGTCAAGGTAGAGTCACACACTCATTCCAGATCATTGCATTTAAAAACAGCATCCGCATTCCTCTCCCTTTTAGTGATGGGGATCCCAGAGGGGCTCAGGCCTGGTCTTCCCTCCTCTTGACCCCCAGAGGGAATTAACAGCCAACTCAGCCATGTCAGGGATACTTTTTAAATATATATATTTTTAGCCGAAACCGGTGTCGCTCAGTGGATAGAGCATTGGTGTGTGGACTGCAAGGTCCTAGGTTCGATTCCAGTCAAGGGCATGTACATTGGTTGCAGGCACATCCCTGGTGAGAGGGTGTGCAGGAAGCAGCTGGTCAATGTTTCTCTTTCATGGATGTTTCTAGCTCTCTATCCCTCTCCCTCCCTCTCTATAAAAAAATCAATAAAATGTATTTTAAAAATAAAAAATATATTTTTACTGATTTCAGAGAAGAAGGAAGAGGGAGAGAGAGATAGAAACATCATTGATGAGAGAGAATCATTGATCAGCTGCCTCCTGCAAGTGCCCCACTAGGGATCAAGCCTGCAACCAGGGCCTGTGCCCTTGACCGGAATCAAACCTGGGACCTTTAGTTCCGCCAACGCTCTATCCACTGAGCCAAACTGGCTGGGGCAGCGTTGCTCTTTGACCTTCCCCTTTTCCCTCCTGAATTTGGCTTTTTCCTTTCTCTTTCTCAACCTTGAAGTCCTCCTGGCTAAGCCAGGGGGCTCACAAAAGTTTCATTAGTGCTCACCACGTTGGGAGGACTCACGGTATTTGTTCACAGAGAAAAATGAAGGCCAAGGCGAGGCCTGCGGGCTCACGTGCAGTCCAGCGGAATGCCCGGCACAGAGCAAGGGCCCCCCGAATTGTCCCCATGAGTAAATGAATGTGGTAAGACTGGAATAGAAGCCATGGCACTCTTATGCAAACAGTGTGTGCATGGTAATATTTGAGGGGAGCAAGAAAGTCTTGTTTCATACGTTGTTTTCTTGTCTGGAATACACTCCCTCAGATCTGCCTGGGGAAAGGCTTTCTCTCATTCAGGGTCCCTCTCAAATGCTTTTTTAAAAATCTCCTTTCATTGGATATAATCTCTCCCGTCCTTGCCATCTCATAGTACTTAATTTCCCCCTGGCATGGCCCCTCTTCCACCCGAAGTCTAGTTATTAATCTGTCTACAGAATTGCACAGCAGTGAAGTAGACTCTGGCCTCTGGTCTGGTGCCAGACTGCACTGACTAGCTGTGTGACCTTGAGCAAATTAGTTAACCTCTCTGTGTGTCCTTGATCTCACCTCCAAAATAATGATTGTTCCTATTTTAGAGGTTATTTTGAGGATTTGATGAGTTACTATGAATGTATGTGAATTAATGTCATGTTTAAAGCAAGGCCTGCTGTACAGTCTGCGCTGCGTGAAGTGTGAGCTCTACCGTGGACCTGCCGGGCTGGGAGGCAGGAGTGACATCTGACTCCGGGGAAAGGAGTTCAGGGCTTGGACAGAGTGAAGCTCACGGTGACTGCTTGACCCTCTTCATTGCTTTTAGGCTTGAAGCAAACACATGGCCTTTGCCTGAGAGGCCTGAAACCTGAGTCACTTTTGGTCGGCGGCTTTCTGGTCCCGCTTCCAGAGGCTGAGCTCACTGCTCCCCGCAGCGGGAGCTGCAGACAGCCTCTCTGTCAGAGACAGACAAGGTCTGCAGACCCTTACAGTGATGCCTCTCTGTCTGTATCCTAACCTCCTTCTGCACTAAACCTTCCCTGTCCTCAATATGCCAGGCCTCTGTCACACTTTTCACCCCAAAGATGCCCTCCCCTCTGCCTGGAATGTTCCACATACTCCTTCCTACCTACTCCCTGTCCGGGAAGCATATATGCTCATAAGGTATTTATGTCTCTGGTGCTGGTTCTCAGCAGCTTCTGTTACAGGTTTGTGGATCTTGCAGGGGATCTCACATCAGTGATGTATCTGCTTCCTTCATTCCAATGCTTACATAGATCCCACTGCACAAATAGACCATGTTTTTAAGCTGATACCCTCCTCCAGAATATAAAATTGTTCCCAGTCTTTTGTCTTTTAAAATAGAAAGATTTTTGCAAGAATAGCACCTTACACTCCTAACACTTTGCTGTGAACAGGTCTGCAGGTGTTTCTGACTAAGGCAGCAGGTAAATTGAGGGTGCAGGGTGCCCGGATGAGGAGAGTCCTGAGGGGTGGGTGTACTGCCCAGGCCTCTCCGCTCTCAGGAGGCAGGTTATCAAACAATGCCAGGGGCTTGCCCTGACTGGGTGGCTCAGTTGGATGGAACATCTTCCTGTACATCAAAAGGTTGCAGGTTCAATTTCCCATCAGGCCACATACCTAGGTTGCAGGCTTGATCCCTGGGTTGGGGTGCAAGGAGATAACCTCTCTCTCTCTCTCTCTCTCTCTCTCTCTATATATATATATATATATATATATATATATATATATATTTCCCCCTCTAATTAAAACTAGGTTTGTTTGTTTTTTAATATATTTTATTGATCATTTTACAGAGAGGAATAGGGCATTAGAAACATTGATGAGATAGAAACATTGATCAGCTGCCTCCCGCACACCTCCCACCAGGAATGTGCCTGCAACCAAGGTACGGTGCCCCTGACTGGAATCGAACCCGGGACCCTTGAGTCCGCAGGCCAGCGCTCTATCCATTGAGACAAACCAGCTAAGGCAACACTGGGTCTTTTTTAGATGGATCGGGCCAGTCAAGAAAATGTAACGTAGAAACACCACCTTTTGGCACAGACAGATTGTGGCCTGGAGGCTGAGCCCTCTGGACCGCCTGCTGCAAACCCGCTCCAGACCCTTCCAGGCACCGCTGGAAATGGAGCCTGGCTGGAGGGAAGTGGGTGCTGGGCCCCTAACAGGGCGTCAGCCGCCTGCAGCAGTCTGCACTGCAGGGAGCTCCCCCAGGCCGGGCCAATGCAGGCCCAAAGCCTGCGTCCTGAGAGCCCGTGCCAGCAGGGCCACCCCAGCCGCTCAGCCTGGCTGGGCCGTGAGCTCCTGGCATCTCTAGATGACTCCATGGACAGGAAGGGCACACACTGATCTTCTTATGAAAGACTTCCGATGTTAAGCAATTCATTAGAGCCCAGGATGGAATGAAGAACAAGGCATTCCCAAAGCGGAGTCAGGGAGGCTTTCAGATATCCCGGGCACTGGGCTTTGGCAGATTTTTTAAAGCTTAAGCCCTACATTCAAAGGGCTTGCTTTATTGATTTTGTTTTGTGGTGTTTTGTTTTCACACTTTGAGAAGGTTTTATGCTCGGATATGGCTGTCTTGTGAGCGTTTTCTTAACCTTACAGACAACCATTTCATAGCAAAAACTTTACCCATTTAGAGAATGGGACTCATAACAAATTATAAAGCAGGAAGGAGCCTTCGGGAGATAGGTTCTTGTTCAAAACATGACAACAAGACTAGCTATGGTTCCTCCCACAGCCTGTGGGCACAGGGAGGATTTGCCTATGCCCTCTCTCTCTTGTCTTTTTTTAATCCTCAGCCAAGAGTCCAAGAGTATGATTTTACTGTTCTAGAGAGTGTGTAAAGGAGAGAGAGAGAGAGAGAGAGAGAGAGAGAGAGAGAGAGAGAGAAAGAGAGAGAGAGAGAGAGAGAGAGAGAGAGAGAGAGAGAGAGAGAGGATATCAGTTGCCTCCTGCATGCCCCCTGACCAAGGATCAAACCCACAACCTTTTTGGTCAGGGACAACACTCCCTATGTTCTTTATGTAAGATTCCCCCACACACACACACACACCTTTCCAAGGGCCTGCTGTTACATAAAGATACATAAAGATACACAGCACCAAAGTCATGCATTTCCTTCTGTCTTTAAGCTCCCCACACCTCCCAGTTCTAACAAGCACAAGGAAGCCATTAAAAATAGCAGGTCTCTACGACAGCCCCGTGTAAGCTGCTATATATTACTTTACTGCTCACTGAACTCTAAGAGAGCATTTCAAAAAAGGGAGCAGATGTCACTATGGCCCTGTCCCATTGGCTGGTACGTTAGCTTGTCAAGGATCACCATAGGAAAGCTGAATGCTCCCCTCTGCTCCGGGAGGCTCTGACATAGACTTCCCCTCCGCTTGTTCCCTTAGGATAGAAGCAAAACATGGGGCAGAACGGGAAACAGTGAGGCTCCCACATACTTTTGCTTTGTTAGGGCATTTGTCATCAGAGGATTCATTCTGCAAGTGGCTAGAGTGCCCTTAGAATAAGAGGCCAGAGGACGTGGGCCTCGGTATGTTTGCACAGAAGTAAGATATTTGCACAAACGTGGTCAATTCCTCCTTTTCACCTTAGATTTACTATTTGGACGCTTCTGCCACCTTATGGTCAAATCACACCACGACAAGCACAAAGCAGTGAGTCTGCTATTCTTATACGACCTGGTGGACTTCTCTCTTGGACCAAAGCTGTTCAAGGGACTGTTGACATAGTCCTCCACCACCTCCACCTACCAAGGTGGTATAAGAAACAGTGCGGTATGTTTTGTTTTGTTTGAAAAATAATATTTTAAGAAAGAGTATGGACTGTCTGAAGATGTTTTTCCAAGTCTATAGAGGAGAGACTACCAGTTCCTGCAGTGCTTGGTAAAAGAAAGAAAAGGAAAGGGTTTCCAGCTCATCAGGAAAACCAGCTTCCGGTTTTGGCCTTGCCGTGAATTCGGTGTTGAGAAGTGTATCCACTCCCCAGTTCCTGCACTTAGTGGAGAGACTGAGCAAATCAAGATCGTGTATATTCGTCTAAAGGGGGCTGAAAAGAAAATCCTGCTGTCTCATAGTGGCTGCTCTCCGGTAGCTGACTGCCTATTACATCTCGAGAGAAACAGAGACACAGAGATCTTGGTGGACACAATGATATTGGAGACACACAATGAGTAGCTTACCAAAGTCATGGTCTGTTTTAACTTGGAGGCAATTTGACCCTCATGCAGTTGATTATCTACAACTTCACAAGATCAATAATGATTATTATGACACACATTGTAAAACCTATTTTCATGCAAGATGTAATTAAATTATGGTAGTAAAAATAACAAATACCAAAAGTGAGAATTCTCTAATTTATTGCATTTGTTTGTTTTATAGTGTATCCTGAACTGGAATATTGTCTGGTACAATAACCTCTTATCTACCCTGTCTCTGGATTCATGATGTGGTTGTAGACTGGGGGGCAGGACAGGGACTAATATCAGAGCACCTTCCATATACTCGACACTGGGTGGGTGTTTTCAGTTACATCTCCTTTCACATCCCAAACTCTGATGAGAGATGGACTGTTATCCTTATTGTTATTGGGTTTTTGTTGAGGCGGGGGGGGGGGGGGAAGAGAGACAAAATAGAGATTAAAAGAGGGTTAGTGATTCACCCAGTTAAACAGTTAATGAGTGAAAGAGCTGGGATTTGAACTACAGATTAGGGGGCAGATGGGCAAGATGTAACTCTAGGACTTTCATTGTATAATGGTCAGACTCAATATGGAGAACTCATTCAATGAGAAGTTAAAGAGCACCTGGCACAGCCCTGGCTGATGTGGCTCAGTTGGTTGAAGCATCATCCAATCAAGGCACATACCTTGGTTGCAGATTCTTTCCCAGGTCCAGTTGTATATAGAAGGAAGGCAACCAATGGATGTCTCTCTCTCTCTCCTCTCTCTCTCTCTCTCCCCCCTTCTCTTCTCTTCTCTCTAAAAATGAATATGTCCTTAGTAAGGATTTTTTTTAAAGCGCCTGGCACATAAATGTTCAGAAAATGCAACTTGCTTCTCCATGATGTACATAAATGTCACCTGCTGATCAGGTGTGCCTTAGTTAAGCTGGAGGCAGACAGTGGCCACTATAGGTTGGCTAATACCTCTCTCTGAACCTGGTTAGAGTTGACCCCAGTTCTGACTTTGAGATGATGAGCCTTTAGACATAAGTCAGAAGGAAGGGGCTGAACTTCAGCAGTCCCTGGAGACACCTTGACCCCACGCCTGTCACTGCACATGGAGACACCTTGTTTTGAATGTTCTGAGACCTCTCAGGTGTTAAGTGTGGTTGGAGGTCAGCAGGCAGAGCCAGCCAGCTCCTGCCTCTACCCCAGCCTCCCATGTTCCCAACACCGCTTACTTCATTGTAAATATTCCTCTCTTTTCTGAGTCCAACACTGCTAGAGAGCAGTCTGGTTCCTTTGTAGGGGCAGCTAGGGATTGAGAAAGAGGCAGACACAGAGATAGAAGGAAAAGGCTGGGGCTGGGTGGGACCACTGTCCTCTGACAGGGACAGAGACAGAGACCCCGAGCCAATACACGTGTTTATTTTATAAAAAATAAAAATAAAAAACACATGAAGTTTTACTAAAAGTCAAGACAAAGGAGATTATGTGCATTCTTGGGTGGGCCGGAGTCTTATTCTTTCCTGGTGCTTGGCTGGATTTAAATAACAAAGCCCACCCCCTGGCACATGGGCTGAAGGTCAAGCTGACAACACTCCTGCCTTTTGGCAAAGCGTGTTTCCAGGACGTGGCTTTGCCAACATCACTGGATTCAGCTGACAATGACTAAAGAAATGCCTCTGTGCCTTCCCAGGCGCTCTCTACACTTCATCCCAAACAAAACAGACACCTCAGTCCATGGAAGGAGCACAAACCTGAACCAAAGAAGGCAACAATCGCTGATAAGGGAGCACAAATGCAATGCCCTAGCATCCATCAAGGCCTCTATCTGGGGAGAGGGACTCTGCCTCCACAGTCAATTGCATTTCATTTTAAAATGCAGCTCAGGTCGATGACAATCGAAATCTATGTGTCATTAGACAGGATGATGCTATTGTAGGGCATGAATCCGGTTAGCTGAGAAAGCCTTGACCAATCCTGCAGGGACTAGAGACCAATCCTTTCTTTCTCCTGAGCATGGAGGAGGGGATGGGGC
Source organism: Vespertilio murinus (assembly GCA_963924515.1). Classification (NCBI taxonomy): domain Eukaryota; kingdom Metazoa; phylum Chordata; class Mammalia; order Chiroptera; family Vespertilionidae; genus Vespertilio; species Vespertilio murinus. Next base: position 95,876,279 of record OZ004708.1, read on the forward strand.
CGAGGGGGGGAGGCCTCACCACACTCAGGAATCCTTGGCTACTGCTAGAATGATTTCCCATTCCTTCCTTTCCTCTTTCCTCTCTGCACAGGAAGAGAGAGGTCCCAGTCTCAGTTGCAGTGCTAAGTAAGAGGGAGGGGTGGCCAGTCCATCAGCTCTGCAGGGCACCACAGCTCCACCACGCAGGCCTCCTCCACCACAGTTCAAGGCCCAAGGGGCTAAGCTTGACTCATGCTGCACTCAGGATCAGGGGGAGGAAAAGAGGACAGCATTCCCCATAAGATGCTTCTGTTTCTGGTAGGAACCACTACAGTGTTTGAGTCTCAGATTGGTAGATGGAGGGGAGCTCACTTCAATAGAATTAAATCCTAGATTCAAAAGAAGAGGATCAGGCTCTCTCTCTCTCTCTCTCTCTCTCTCTCTCTCTCTGTCTCTCTCTCTATTTCTCTCTCTCTCTCTCTCTCTCTCTCTCTCTCTCTCTCTCTCTCTCACACACACACACACACACACACACACACACACACACACCTAGGAGTAGCAGGAAAGTATTCCCCAAGAGATCAGTCCAACCTGAGCCCATACTAAAGTGGACGCTTAAGTCATGATCCAATTCTAATTCTAACCTCTCTCTCTCCCATAAAATACTTGGAAGCCAATTAGGTTTAAAATTGGTTCCAAGAGTCCTCAGTTTAGAATATAATTGTAAATTGTGAGGGGATATATATATATATATATATATATATATATATATAGTCTAATTTGTTCAGGGTAAGAATATAAATCATTTTAGGTCAAAATTTGCATTATATTCACAGGATTGACAATAGCTTTTGAAATGCCCAACTGAGACTCAGATTTTTTTAAATATATTTTTATTGACTTTTTACAGAGAAGAAGGAAGAGGTATAAAGAGTTAGAAACATCCATCAGCTGCCTCCTGCAAACCCCCTACTGGGGATGTGCCCAAAACCAAGGTACATGCCCTTGATTGGAATCGAACCTGGGACCCTTCAGTCTGCAGGCCAATGATCTATCCACTGAGCCAAACCAGTTAGGGCCAAACCTCAGATTTTATTCTGAAATTTATAAGGAGCTATTACCTCTCATTTATAGGGATGACATTATTAAAGGTTAATATGACTTTCCCGTGGATGGAATGAGAAGGATGGTATTAGAGAGAACTGTAAGAATAACAATTTGGACTTCAGGAAGTTCACAGTATACCAAAAATTCATGTGTATGTGCAGAATTATACTTCTCTGAGGAGTAAGAGATTCATAAATTCTAATGAAACCTCAAAGAAGTCTATACACACAGCAAAATTTAAAGACCACAAAATAAAAACCTAAACTGGATAAAAATACGAAGAAGAGGATCGATACAAATGTTTACTTGGGCTTTTTGTGAATTAACAGAACTTAGTGGCTGGTTACTTATAGGCAATAAGGAAAAGAATGAGTCAAAGATCAAGAAAAGGTTTCAAATTTGACTGTCTTCTAGTGCTATCATCAGAAATGGGGAAGAAAGCAAGGGGTCAGGAACCTGTTGAATGGTGATAACAAAAAACATTGAAGAGGAAACTTTTGTTGTAGGGAGAAAGAAATTAATCTCGCTGGAAGTATCATTTCATGTTGTCTGTGTAGAGATGTTATGCGGAGGCCAGAAAAGGAGATGCCTTCTCACTAGAAAAAGACAGGGAGAATGTAGGATTCCAAGAGCCAGGTGAAATTGGGGATGAAAGAAATGATGAGGAAGCAGATGCATCTGAGCGATCAAGGGCATTGCTGGCTTTAAGAAAATGCCAGCAAAACAACCTGTTGATGAAGCAAAGCTGAGTTCATTGGTGAGCGTCTTACAGAAGACCGGAGAAAAACCAAGCAACGCTTAGAGAAAGGGGAGTTACATTTTATTATAATTATGTGCAGGCCCAAAGAAAATGTGCCTTTCAAATTCTGCCTCCTCTCCTCCTCCCACCCCCCCACCCCTCCACCCACCCCACCCCCACCCTCCGCCAACATGGAGGAAACTTTCCCTATTTATATCTTTTCTAGTTCTTTATCTCCCAAATTTGGAATGAGACTTCCGGGCCTTCTTAGAAAGAAGGCCTGCGTGCTGGGAAGGGGCTGTGGAAGGGGCCATGAGACCATATCTCAAGGCCTGGCCTGGTGCCAGCACTGACAACTCTGTCTGGGGCATAGTTTATGGCCTCTCTGGAATGCGAATTGTCTTATTTTCCTATTACTTAAGCAAGAAAGCTTTGACAGAAGCCAAAATAGCAGGGTTAAAATTTCAAACAGTTTTTATATCAGATGGATGCTTCAAGCGAGAACACCACTTCATCTCAGAAGACTAGGCCAAGTTAGAATACATATTAGATTTAGGGTTTGGTTTAAGGTGGGTCTTTCAATGCTGGGTCTGGTTAGGACTAGGTAAGAGTCATGATATAGTAGTTAGGATTGGTGGACACTGAAAGGTGAAGGTTTCCAGGCGAGGATTGTGAAGAGACTTTGTAAAGTAAACGCTTGTTTGATTCTATCTGTTGAAAAATGCAATAGTCTGATGTTCGTTTAAGTGAATTTTCTCAAGAAATTCCTGAAATGAATAATTAAGTTATTTGCAACTTTCTTCTTATTGGGCAAAAGTTTCCATAATAGGAAAGCACATTAGTGAAGACAGCAGACTAGCACAGCCATGCTCAAGTAGACAAGTGGGTGGTTAGACATTTCAAGTCTCAAGAGTAGTGACTTACCAGAAAACTTAGCAGAAGTTGTTAGTGACCTTTGAAGCTGTAGGGATTTGAACTGCTGGAGAATTCACTCCAATTCCTTGTCTCCCCATTCCCATGGGTCCACCCCAATGTCGTCCAGTCTCATCCTATAGCAACGAGTATGCTGTATAATCTAAACTAAACCCCCGCACAATGTAGCTACCAGATTGTTTTCAGCTGTTCAGTCATAGAGAACCTCATTTGCATACTGTTTGAACATATTTGCAGTGCTAACTGCAAAACACCCCATTTGTGAATCAAAAGAACAAAATTTTTTGCAGACTGCTGCAATTCTTCTCACACCAAACATTCACAGCAAAACAAGTCGAAAAGAGGGTTTTTAAGTCACCACAGAGAGTAAAGAGGAACGCTTAGCCTCTCCCTTTTGGAACACTTACATGGCTCTACAGTAATCGAGTGGGGGAGGAAGCTGACCAATCCCCTTTTTCTCTCACCTCTGACCTTTCATTCTCTTTTCCTCTGCTTGCTGTTGGCCATTGTGGCAGGAAGCAGCCTGTACCCACAGAACTGTCTAGAAATAGAACCACAGGGCAAAGGGCTCACTCCCTGAAACCAGAAATCTCAGGAATCTTATTCATCTCCATCATGATCTTGTCTCCGCATTTCCTCCCGGAGAAACACAAAATGTACCCACTGAGGTTGAGCAAATGTATCACACCATCTGTGATAGTTACAGAAAGATTTTTTTGTTCTTTCAGAAGTTTATTTCTTAGAGGATTTCTGGCTGCAGGGCAGAGGCCCTGCCCTGCTAAAGCTTGTTGCATGACACAAAGCCCTTCCTCTTGTGTGTCCTGCTGGCCTTTCCCGGTGCGGGTCAGGGCAATGGCTCCCATACGCAAAAACTCCCAACTTCCTGCTCTTAATCTTAGGGTGCCCTGAATGTCTGTGTTGAAAGGATTTTATGCTCTGCATCAGTTCCTGCCTCAGGAAAACAGCTGGGACTGAAACAGAAAACTGCAGGGTGAGTCAGCTAAAAAGAATGCGGCAGAGCCAGGGCCCCTGCAGTTAACTTGGGTTCCTCTAGCTCACGATCCTAGAGTGACATCTAGAGTTGACAAGGTAAAGACCAGCTGCTCCCCCGTGATGGCGCCTACGTGTGTTCACACTCACAGTGGCTTTGGTTAGGTCACCTTACACGTGTACACACAAACTGTAGTCCACAGCATCAGTGTGCAACAAATGCCACATTTCCCCTGAGTCCAAACTAATGTGACCCAGCATCCATTAGGTGGTCAGTACATTCTGTCAGGCATCATAGAGGTTCCTCGGTCCAACTCTCAGTCCCACTGCCTGAGGAGGGCCCAACAAACCTAAACAGTACAAAACACTTAGGAAAGAGCCCTCCTTTTCAGCCCGGTTGCCCCCAATTTGCTCATTGTCCAGGGTACAGACCAACCAGGGTTCGAATTCTACCCCTGTTAACTGGACATTACTTAATCTTACTTAATTTCCATAAAATTGTATGTTCATAAAATCATTGTTTCTACCTGTGTGGTGATCTGATGAGGGAAGGGAAAGGAAATACATGCCTGAACCAGAGCAGGTGCTCAAAGGGTCTTTCTTTCCGAATTCCACCTCATAAAATTTCCGCCTCCAATCATGCTGTGCCTACTTTCCTGCCTGGTGGCCAGCACTCTTCTGAGGATGCTGATAAAGACCCTCCGCTTGAGCAAACTCTGCAGCGCTCCTCTGAGTCCTTTTCCATTAGATCTCGTCCTTGAGCATGTCCTCAAGAGCAAGAATCCTGCTCAAAGTCAGTTTAGCCAGAATCCCCTCCCCTCGATATCTGATCACCCTCACCTTCCACCATCCTCACCACCCCCCAGCGATACCCGACCACCCTGGTCTGCCTTGAGCAAGAATCCTGTCATGTCAGTTTAGCAAAGAGTGACCCTCACCTCTTAGTAATGTTTCACCCACTGACCGGCCCCTCACCCCAGCTCCTTGTCTATAAATCCCACTTCACCTTGTTTGGAGTTGAGCCCTGTGTCTCTCCCTTGTTACAAAACCCCATTACGGTGGTTCCCGTAACTCTCGTGGCAATCCTGAATAAAGTCTGTTTACTTTTTTAACATGTGTCAGGGTAATTTTTTAATATATTTTATTGATTTTTTACAGAGAGGAAGAGAGAGGGATAGAGAGTTAGAAACATCAATGAGAGAGAAACATCGATCAGCTGCCTCTTGCACATCCCCTACTGGATGTGCATATCCTACAACCAAGGTACATGCCCTTGACCAGAATCAAACCTGAGACCTTTCAGTCTGCAGGCCCACACTCTATCCACTGAGCCAAACCGGTTCTGGCTGTCAGGTTAATTTTTGTTGCACAACACCCCAGAAAGATAAGTCACAAACTCTTGAAGCATTTGAAGCGTGTGCACACAAAAAGGAGTTATTGTCCAGCCAGCATGGCTCAGTGGTTGAGCATCAACCTATGAACTGGAAGGTCAAGGTTTGACTACCGGTAGGGGCACATGCCCAGGTTGTGGGCCCAGTCGCCAGTAGGGGGCATGTAGGAGGCAGCCAATCAATGATTCTCTCTCACCATCTATGTTTCTATTTCTCTCCTACTCTGAAATCAATAAAAACATATATTAAAAAAATAAAAGACAGGTATTAAAGCTCAACTTTATCTTCAACATATGCTACCATTGAGACACTGAACCTCCACACCTCCAGGATGAGCCTATGAGTGATGAGGGTCAAAGAAAAATGGCCTTAAATTACAGAATGCTTGGGGACTAGAGACAACCGAGGTAGAAATGATTGCTCAGCAACAAACTGTGATGCAGTCAGGATGGAAATAAGTGTTCCTCTTCCAGGAAATGTGTGTCTTGCACTGGGGGTGACATTTCAGTAAATCACAGAGGCACAAGAAGATTATTTGGAAAAGGGTTTATTTTTTTCATCAAAGCTGTTTCCCTTTCTTTCTTTCTCAACAGTCTGAACATGTTCTCTGACTCTGAAAGTCATTTTGTAGACCCAGAAAACAGTGAACATGACAAATGGGCTGTATCAAAATGGAAACAGTGGGAGGGAGTGTAGAAAGAGCCCCTTACATTTCACTCCATAGTCTTCTCTCACACCTAACTCTTTCTGACTCATTCCTCTAGAAGGAAATCAAGTCTTTGCAGAAAACTACAGAATGTTGGCCAGGGAAATTATTAGAAATATGCCATGCTTTGAACTAAAACTGAATGCCTATAGCAATAAAATCAATAGCAATTAATTGTGCACTATATTATGTTGTTTGCTAATTGTTACATGAGATCTTTTCATCAGACTTAAAGAATGTGTTTTCTGTATCTTATCCTATATAATCAAAGGCTAATATGCAAATTGACTAAATGGCGAAACAACCAGTTGCTATTATGCACACTGACCACCCCCAGGGGGCAGACACTCAATGCAGGAGCTTCCACCTGGTGGTCAGTGCACTCCCACAGGTGGAGTACCACTCAGCTAGAAGCCCTGAGCTGGGCTTATGGCTGCCAAGCCTCCACAGCAGCATGGGGAGTGGGCCTAAGCCATCAGTCAAACATCTCCCAAGGGGTCCCATGCTGCGAGAGGGCACAGGCTGGGCTGAGGAACCCCCCTGAGTGCACAAATTTCATGCACCAGGCCTCTAGTAATATCCATAATACCTACAGTAACACTAGCTACACAATAGGTGTCTAGTACATGGTGACTGGGGACTGGGGGCTGCGGTGGGAGGGGCCAGGTGAGGATGCAGAGGATGGGCTGAGACCCATCCCTGTACCCATTACAGTCTTGTGGCCTACAGTTCTTTTCAAGGTGTATGAATTTGCCCCTAGTATGGATATACACTAAGTGACCAGATTATTATAATCTCTGAATGCATAATAATCTGGCCACTTAGGGTATATCCTATATTATAAAAGGCTAATATGCAAATTATCCCCTCGACCAGGAGTTCGACCAGCAGGCAGGTCGGACAACCATCCATGTTCCCTCCCCCTGGCCAGGGTGGCCAGACCCCACCCATGTACGAATTCATGCACCGGGCTCTCATACATGTGTGTGTCATACACACACACACACACACACACACACACACACACACACACACACTGAGTGGCCAGATTATTATATGTTCAGAGATCATAATAATCTGGCCACTCAGTGTATATTCAGTTGCTATAATAAAGACTCCATAATAAAACTTTTTAAAAGTCTTCAACCAGATTAAAGTTTATTTCTCTCTCATGTAAAACACCAGGTAGGCACTCCATGGCAGATATAGTGTCTCTGCAATCATGAATGTCTCGGCTAGTTCTTTCATATTTCTCTACCATCCACAGCTTGAGACCCTAGTCTCCAATCCCAATAATGTGGCTGCTCCCACTCCTGCCATCACAGCTGCATTCCAGCCAGTGAAAACAGGAAAGGGAGAAGTTGAACACATGCCCCTTTCCTTTGAGAGCACAGCGCAGAGATGTCTCACATCAATTGCTCCAGAATGTAGTTCACATTCTCACCTAATAGTTTAAGAGATCATAGAATTCCTAAATTCTAACTGTGCACAGAGTTGAAGAAAAAGTCAGCCTTTTTTTAACTCTGTGCACAATTAGAATTTAGAAGTTCTATGATCAAAAGGAGGAGGTAAGAATGAATACTGGGGAGCAATCACTAGTCTTTACCATAGTAAGTCTGTTGTTTAGTAATCCAGCTCTTTCTGGGTGACCTGGCAAAGTGTTCTCAAACTTGTTCAGGAGTTGACGCACCTGGGAATCATGGATCAAGCACGAGCATGAGATGCTGGATATCTGTGTTTAAAAAATTGTCTTCCAAGAAACATTAATCCCACAGGAGAGAATAAAGAAAAATATGGTGCTGGAGTCAAATAACTTTGAGAAATGCTGTCATTCTATTTTTTCCCCCTGGAGATATGTGGATACATTCTCATTTTATAGGCTGAGAAAACAATTTAACTTTGTTTAATCCGGGATTCCCGAAGTGTATTTGATTGAAGACATCTTTCTATAAACCAGAAACGCCTCCAAATCAGCATACTGTGAAATACACACTGGGAGGCAGATTCAATTCCATCCTCTAAACTGGGAGCACCTTTACTGGCAAGAAATATGACTGTTAATTATAATAATTTTAAAAGCACAACTATAAACTCTGGTATTCTAAAACAGAAACATGCCCTAAAATGAAGAATAATTTTGTGTTTCTTTTTAAAAATACATATTTTTATTAATTTCAGAGAGGGAGAGAGAGAGACAGAAACAGAGGGAGAAACATCAATGATGAGAGAGAATCACTGATCAGCTGCCTCATTCACTCCCCCTAATGAGGATCAAGCCCGAAATCTGGGCACATTCCCTGACAAGGAATCAAACCATGATCTCCTGGTTCATAGGTCAATGCTCAACCACTGAGCCATACTGGCCAGGCAATTTCGTGTTTCTGAGTCTCTTGCTTTATATTACTGTGTGTGTGTGTGTGTGTGTGTGTGTGTGTGTGTGTGTGTGCGCGCGCGCGCGCGCGTTGTTTTTCATTCGTTTTATCCCAGGTGGGTAGCAGGTACAAAAAGTTTTAATAAAAATGCTAGAGGCCCGGTGCACGAATTTGTGCATGGACGGGGTCTCTCAGCCTGGCCAGTGATGGGGACCCATCAGGGTTGGCTGGCCAGTGTCAGGGAGGGACTGTGGGAGGTTGGTTGGCTGTGGGAGTGCACTGACCACCAGAGAGCAGCTCTTGCATTGAGCATCTGCCCCCTGGTTGTCAGTGTACATCATAGTGACTGGCCAGTCATCTGGTGGTAATGGTCGGTCACTTAGGCTTTTATATGTGTGTGTGTGTGTGTGTGTGTGTGTGTGTGTGTGTGTGTGTGTAAGATAAAAACTTATAAAAACTCTATTGATTAGTTCAATTCTTCTAGGAATTAAGAAACTTCCCCCTGATTGTGTGAATGAAACAGCTGAGCTCATGTCAATAAAGAGTCAGTAGCTTGAAAATCAACAGTTTTTCAAGACACAATTTCTGTACCCTATTGTACAGAACATGTCCCCTATTTGGGGAGCAATGACTAACCCACAAAATATAACAAAAGCTTTCCTCTATGTGCTGGTACTTCACATATGTACCTATTCCCAATTGATTCTTGTCTCTCAATAAATAGCAGGCCATTTTTCGAACTCATTAGAGAGGAATAGAAATTTCATAGGGCAAGCCATAGGCTGACTCAAGTAACCTCACTAAGTGTTTGCAGGCTTCAATGCACTGAGTCATGATCTATCTCCCTCCCCTTTCCCCTCTCCTTCCCCTCTTCCTCCCCCACTCCCTCCTTCATCTCTTTTCCCTTTCCTTTCCCTCTCCTCTCCTATCTTCTCCTCTCTTCTCTCCAATGTATCAGAAGTAGCAATATTTTCAAAATTCAGATCACATGGGCCCTGACCACTCCTGGTTTGGGAGATCTGTTGACAACTTTTGGCATTAAATGGCTCAGTCACTATGTGATTAGTTTAAGTGATTACTTCCTGTTTGTATAAGAGTCAGCCCTCCCTGCCCTGGGGAGAAGATGAAGGTTTCCTGGCTGGAGGCAGGAAGACAGAAGGAGCAAGAGGAAGGGAGACTGGAGCCCCTGAGCTGTGAGCACCACGTGAGAGTGGACCTCAGCATCAGGAAGGCCAAGCTCAGATTGGGACACCCTCAATCGCCAGCTGCCAGCCACGGGAGGCTCAGGTCTCAGAGGCCATGGCCCACCAGGGAGACGGGCCTGAGACCTGTGGGGGTGGCATGAGCAGCCCTGTCCTTTAGGGTGACAGGGGAGACTCCAGTCCACAGCAGGCTGCACAGGGCCTTCGAACTAACAGAAGTGGCACCTCCTCAGATTCCGGCCAGGCTATGTAAGCCTCCTGTTAGGGCAATGCCCATTTTGGATCACTTTCATTCCCTTGGACACCCAGTAGGCAGAGATGTTGGAGAAGGGAGAGTCACAGAACCTTTTTTTTTTTCTTTTTCTGTGAGACTGAAAAGAACTAGCTAGAGAGTTCAACCTCACCAAACCCTGTCATCTTCACCGACCCCCTCACAGGTACACCCACTGCCCTGGAACTACTGCCATGATGTCCTGATAAACTCGGGGCAGGTCTTCTGCTCCACCAACCCCTTTGCCAGAGCGGGGAGCAGACCCCCAAGTGCATGGACCAAAGGCAAGGGGCACCCCCGGTGCTAGTGGGAGTGCTGCAATAAGGTGAACTGCTGTGGGGGACTGAGAAGGTGGGGCAGTTCTGTACCGTGCTGCCTTCCACTGGTTAAGACCTCCAAGAGCAAAGGCCTACCGAGGTGAGGATGCCCCTACTGTCACCTGTAGAGGGGAAGCACTGAGCTGGCCAATATTTGTGGTGGTGGTGCTGCTTGTCCTGGCTCAGGGGAAGCGTTCCACTAAGTCTGAAAGACTAAGACATCGCGGGGACTCTCCGCCACCGCGCCCTCGGCCTGCTCTGCCAGGCCTTCGCGCGCCCTGTGCTGGCGCTGCGCCTTCCATTGGCAGACCTGGAGAATCCTCTCTCCGCTGCCACATGGCCAGGCCAAAGCATCAGACACTACCACCATGCGGATTTTAAAACTACAGGGGAAATTGAGCCACAGGAGCTACCATCGCTGCCGCACCCACCGCTGCCCCCAAGATTGGGAATCCACCGAAATCAGAGCTCACTGCACACTGGGCTCATAGAGAGTGTGGCTTCAGAAATTAGCCTCTGCATCCAAAGAAGCTCCACATTCGCAACAAAGAGGACACCATTGAGGGCGGACTCTCCCCATGCAGCCATCACAGCCCGCCCACAATCTTCCCAGCACACCCACCATGCTGGGAGGGAAATGGAGCACGCTGGTGAGGAAATGGTACGGTGCCTTCCATTACCCACCCAGGCGAGCCCATCCTCCGATACCACATGGCCAAGCCGAAGCTCTCACCACCACCACCATGTGAACTTTAAAACTACAGTGGTAATTGAACCACAGGAGCGACCATCAATATTGCACCTGGCACCGCCACCTGCCACTGCCGCCGAGAATAAAGGAAATCCACCAAGAACAGAGCTCACCACGCCTTGGGCTCAGGGAGTGGGCGACCTCAGAACTTAGCCTCCATGTCTGCAGCTGCTCCGCTCCCACACCGAACGAGACACCTTTGAAGGTGGTCCCCCCGCCTGCAACCATCTCAGCCCAACTGCAGCTGTCCCAGCCTACCCCCCATGATAGCAAGGAGCTAGCGCGGCGCTTCCAATATGCGACCCCAACACCCTAGAGGGGCCGAGTGCCCTGGGTGAGCCGAGTGTCCCAGGGGGCCGAGTGCCCCGGGTGAGCCGAGTGTCCCAGGGGGCCGAGTGCCCTGGGTGAGCCGAGTGTCCCATGGGGCCTAGTGCCCCGGGTGAGCCGAGTGTCCCAGGGGGCCGAGTGCCCCGGGTAAGCCGTACCCCCCAAAGGGGAAGGGTGTCCCGGGTGAGACGTGTGTCCCAGGGGGCCGAGTGCCCCAGGTGAGCCGAGTGTCCCAGGGGGCCGAGTGCCCCGGGTGAGCCGAGTGTCCCAGGGGGCCGAGTGCCCCGGGTGAGCCGAGTGTCCCAGGGGGCCGAGTGCCCCGGTTGAGCCGAGTGTCCCAGGGGGCCGAGTGCCCCGGTTGAGCCGAGTGTCCCAGGGGGCCGAGTGCCCCGGGTGAGCCGAGTGTCCCAGGGGGCCGAGTGCCCCGGTTGAGCCGAGTGTCCCAGGGGGCCGAGTGCCCCGGGTAAGCCGTACCCCCCAAAGGGGAAGGGTGTCCCGGGTGAGACGTGTGTCCCAGGGGGCCGAGTGCCCCAGGTGAGCCGAGTGTCCCAGGGGGCCGAGTGCCCCGGGTGAGCCGAGTGTCCCAGGGGGCCGAGTGCCCCGGGTGAGCCGAGTGTCCCAGGGGGCCGAGTGCCCCGGGTGAGCCGAGTGTCCCAGGGGGCCGAGTGCCCCGGGTGAGCCGAGTGTCCCAGGGGGCCGAGTGCCCCGGGTGAGCCGAGTGTCCCAGGGGGCCGAGTGCCCCGGGTGAGCCGAGTGTCCCAGGGGAAGCAGTGGGACCCAGGGGAAGGGGTGGTGAAAACCAGAGGAGGAGCGGACTCTATTCATTTGGTCCTGAGATAGTCACCATAAAACAAGCAGATTGCCAAATTACAGTGGGGAGGGGAAGGAGACCTGGGGGGAGATAGGAGAACAACTGAGGGACTGGTATGCATGAACATAAGTACAACCAATGAACACAGAACTCTGGGGAGGGAGGGCATAAATGGAGGGAAGGGGGGGCAATGGTAAACTATGTACACAGAAAATACCTTAATAAAATAAAATTTAAATTAAAAAAAAAATAATAAAAAAAAATAAGGTGAACTGCTACTTCAGCGGGAATGTAGGTTGTGTGACCAAAACAACAATTATCTAGTATACCCTGTCGCATCTTGTTCTCATGCTTTAGATTTTCCCAGCAGAGAGGACTTTTTTCCCTCTCAGATTCATACGCAGTGCCAGAAGCTCTTGACCTTCCTGAAATCTTTGGTAAACAGCTGTAGTCAGCGCACGATAATGGCAGACCACAAATAAGATGCATCCCATCACTGGATGACAAGGCCAGGAAGGGTCCTCTCACAGGAATAACTGGAATTCGTACAGAGAAAAGGAATTAGCTGATTTGTGTAAATATTTCCAGTGTGTCAACCTCATTAAACGATGTTTTGCAACTGTGCTCTGGAAAGTAATGTGTCTCCCGCAGATCCTCAGAATACCCAGCGTGCCTGCCCCAGGTCTGCATCGTGGGGAGAGGCTGGAGAAGGCAGGAGGAGAGCTCATGGGGTGCTGAGAATGTTCTGGTTTTTCATCTGCCTGTTAGTTATCAGATGAATCCAATTTGTGAAAAGTTGAGCCGTACATTTATGATGTGGGTCCTTTTCCCCATCTCAATGCAAATTTTTAGAAAGAAGAGCTAGAGAGAGATACCCTGGCAAATAAAGCTACAATTCAACATCTGAATATCTTTTTCTTTAATATATATTTTATTGATTTTTTACAGAGAGAAAGGAAGAGGGATAGAGAGTTAAAAACATCGATGAGAGAGAAACATCAATCAACCGCCTCCTGCATACCCCATACTGGGGATGTGCCCACAACCAAGGCACATGCCCTTGACGGGAATTGAACCCGGAACCCTTCAGCCTGAAGGCCGACGCTCTATCCACTGAGCCAAACATCTGAATATCTGGAAGCAGTCCTTCAATGATAGAAGGCGTTGGTCACTGACAGGGAATACAGACGTATATTAAGTTGGTTGTAGGGAGGTTTGAGGGTCTAAAACTAACAACAGAATGAGTGGTCTGGTTACGAAGTGGGCTTCGCTCAGACATCAGGATGAGCTTCTCAGGTTTCTCACAAGCCAGGTGCCATCCTCCCCTGCCAGCAGGGGCCTAAAGGTTTTCTAGTCATCTGGGTACGTTGATACTGAGTGTTGCGTGTAAGACCTCCGTGTCTAGTAGCACAGATCCACAGTCCTCCACCCAAAACCCTCGTGGCCGGCTATGCTTCAGAACACAGACATTTTCAAATTTTAGAAAGAAAGCACAGCTCAATGCATCCAGTATGTAACTCCTCCAGCAGAGTTTGGAGCGGCACCGTGCAACCACACACACATTTTGCAGGGCAATTCATGAATATCCACGTGGAGGGAGGTAATAGGAGACTTTAACTAGCCTCACATCAGTTCATGAAAGTTTTGTCCCCTACTAAGTGCAAAAACTGGTTTTTAAAGATTTGGAGATTTCAGGTTGCAGAGGAAGTATTCTGGATCTATCCATGCTAACCATTTCCAACCCGTGAATTAACGCTCTGGGTTTATACATTTCTCATAACTGGGCTTCCTTTGAATATATGTCTGAGTGATACTCCTCCACTCCCACTCCCAGGTAAACTGATAAAAATGAAACAGCTGTGACATTGGGAAACGGAGGTGCTGGGCAGGTGCCCCCCCAACCCCACCCGCAAACGGCCTCCTGGTGGGGCGGAGGGGGTGAGGTGGCCTTCCCGGGCTCTCTCTGGCTACCACAGGCAGCACGTAGAGAAGATGTCCCTTTGACCTCTTTCTGGAAAATTTCCTACGACTCCTCAATGTTCAAATAAGTATTTGTCTAAAGGAAAATTATTCACTTCAGTAAACTTAGCAAATGTGTGTTTTAGTACTGTGTTATTTCAATGTGCATATATAATTGATTTTTTACAGAGAGGAAGGGAAAGAGATAGTTAGAAACATCGATGAGAGAGACACATCGATCAGCCGCCTCCCACACACCCCCCACTGGGGATGTGCCCGCAACCAAGGTACATGCCCCTGACCGGAATCAAACCCGGGACCCCTCAGCCCGCAGGCCGACGCTCTATCCACTGAGCCAAACCGGTTTCGGCTAACATGCAGTTTTGATCCTAAGTTGTGATGAAGCACCCTAATGATGAGTCAACCTCAACTTTTCTGGAATCTGCGAACCTGAAAGCAGGAAAGGTTTGGGGGAAGAGATGGGACTCGGTTAGGAGGGCCTTTGGGGTCAGAAGCGAAGCCCCCTCCCAGCTCAGGAACAGAGTCTGGGAGACCACGGAGCTCCGTTGCCCATCTTCATGCGTGCAGAACTGCATTTCTGCAGGTGGTTACCGGCCAGCAGAGGAGGGGAGGGGCCAGGGGCCTGAGGTGGGGAGATGCAGGAAGAAGAACATTTTAGAAACCATGAAGAAAGATGGGTGAAATAGAGGAACAGATATTTCCCAGAGAAAAACAAATGGTCATTAAGCACCTATAATAAAGACTCAACTTCTCTCGCACTAAGAGAAACACAAATGAACCCTGCACAAAGCTACAATTTTACACCTGTTAGAGTGGGAAACAGCAGCAGCTTGACAACAAACACTCTTGGTGAGAGGCTGGGGAAGCAGGCGCTCTCCGCGCTAGCAGAGCACAACGCCGTGTCCTTGTTTACATGATGGCTTAGACGGGACTGGAACATATCACAAAACTGCCTCAGTACTTATCCTTTGACTCAGCAATCCAACTTCTAGGAATCTACCCTGAAAGTACACTTTCACAAATTCTAAACCATACATGCACTAGTGTAGTCACTGTGCTACTTGTAATGGCAAGATATTGGAAACCAATCAACTGGCCAAATAGGAGACCAGTTGAAAGAACCATAGTACAATTATACAGTGGAGTAATCTACAGCCATTAAAAAAGAAATGAGTGAATTTTTATGAACTGATATGGAGTCACTCTGTATCAAAATCCCTGACATGACAGCCAGGCCAGTGTGGCTAAATGGTTGAGCATCAACCTATGAACCAAGAGGTTATGGTTTGATTCCTGGTCAGGGCACATGCCCAGGTTGCAGGCTCAATTCCCAGAATGAAGCATGCAGGAGGCAGCCAATTGATGATTCTCCCTCATCATTGATGTTTATATTTCCCTTTCCCTTCCTCTCTGAAATCAATAAAGATATGTATTTTTAAAATATATATATCTTTATTGATTTCAGAGAGGAAGGGAGAGGGAGAGAGAGAGAAAGAGAAACATAAGATGAGAGAGAAAATCATTGATCGGCTGCCTCCTACATGCCCCCTATGGGGGATGAAGCCCACAACTCGGGCATGTGACCTTGGCTGGAATCGAACCTGGGACCCTTAGCTGCTAAGGCAATAAAAATATATTTTTAAATCCCTGACATGACCATTGAAGCCCCAGCCGCAGCCCACCCCTGACCTTATCTCCCCTGCTTTCTCCCTGGCTTATTCCTCCACAGACACTGGTTGTAGTGTCAAGTCAATACGGGCACTCTCTTACCTTCGCTCATTTGCTGGGCTTCACATGGCTTCTCCTTTATTTCCCTCAGGGCTTGCTGAATCATCATCCTCTCGGTGAGACATTTACTGGCTGACCTATCTCACGTTGGAAGCTCTCCTGGCACTTACTTTCTTCCTTCCATGCTAGATGTTTTTCTTTGCATTTATCAACAATATAGTCTATATTTTACCTATTTACTTATTTATTTTAATATCTATCTCCCCTACCAGAGTATAAATTCCATTAGGGCATAAATTTTTTTAATCTGTTTTGATCACTACTGTATCCCCTTTATTAAGAGAATGCCTGGCACTCAACAAATGTTTGTTCAGTGGATTGATGGATGGATGGATAGATGGATGAATCCTTCTGTTCTCTTGCCATTATTTCTTTGATAATTTCTTCCCCACATTTTCTTTAGTTTCTCTTTCTGAATTCCTATTCATCAGAAATTAGATCTCCTGAATGCATTTTCTAAGTTTATATTTCTCTCACTATTTTTCAATTTCCATGTCTGTTCCTTACTATCTACTAATTTTTTTATTATACTAGTAGCAGCATATTTTTTACTTCTGACAATACTTTCTTCTCTGTTTTCCACAACACATTGGCTTTTTTTCCTTTGAGAATATTAATTAGAAGTTGCTTATGCTTTTATTCTCTGCATGATATATAACCTCTTAGCATGTTTTCCTCTGTTACCTGTGATCTCTCTTTTCTTCTTTATTAAGGGGGTCTTCGGTTGTCTATTCAGAGCGAGACACTGAAAATGACTGGGAACTGCCTGGGCAGGATTTGACTCCTGAGTTCCATGGCCAGATGGTTTGGCAAGGAATCAGCCATTTCATTGGAAGATCCCCACAGGTAATGCCTTTTCTCTGGGCTGTTCTTTCTCTCTGGAGAAGAATCCCTACATTGCCATCTTCCTGAATTATTGACACAAGTTAAGGAAAGGAATCTGGGGAGGACATCTCACCATTTTTTAAAACCAGACTTTTATTTAATGCTCTTGTTTGTTTTTATCCTTTTTCTTCCATCCCTGTGTCTCTGCTTCCAAAATATCTATTGGCCAATTTCTTTAGAGACTAAATAAACTCACTCCCTTTTGCCTAATGGTGTGACCAGATGACTCTGAGCAAGGGACAGAGGGCCGGAAGATCTTGCCCCCATGTTTAGACTTTTAGCCAAGTTTCTTACTTGCTCCCCCTCCGCTCACCCCACAGCCCTCCCCACTGCCTTCTCTGTTGAAGTCTCAGGGGTTGTCAGTGAGTTATTTGCCCAGTTCTCTCAACTGCCACCCTATCAAACGTGTAGGGCAACGCAGGTAAGTGCAAAGGAAAAGCTGGCAATTTTATATCAAATTCACTCTCTGCCTCTCCTTCTTTATCCTAAAACCATAACATTTCTGTACAAGAATCAGACTCCACCCAGTCACAATGAGTGTCCCTGGTTAAGAGGAGATGGTTAAGAGGGGAGACCAGGTGAGCTAGTCATAACGACTGAGCTTCCGAACTTGCTTTCCAGTTGAGTGACGCTGCTCAGGTGGGACAGACCAGGGGCCTCTGAGCAAGTCGCTTTCGCTGTGCGCTACACGGCAGGCACTTGTCACAACCGCATGTGAAAGGCACACGCAGCCCTGATGAGACTATGTCCCTGCTAGCAAGAACCATCTCGACTACTCCAAGAACTAGAAATGGCACCTGCCTCACCACAGCATCCTTTTGGGGGTAAAGGAGGCACTTCCGGGCTTTTGTTCATTCTGCTCAGCGTGGAAATCATGCTCCAAACTCAGCCCACCCCCCCTCTGTAAATCTTTTCTCGTGTGGATTTCTACTTTAAAAATTCCTTTGGTGGCAAAAAAAAAAGGTCACACCTTTCCTAGTTTTCACTCATTTCTGTCTCCGTGCTCAGAAGGCTGATCTGTTTACTTTCACTAAAGTGTCATTTACTGAGAATGGCAAGATGGACTCCAGAAAGCACGTTATTAATGAGAATGTTTTCTTCACGAAGGAAATTAAATGACTAGCAAGTATTCCTGTTGTTGGATTTTAATTACCTTAATTTCTTAACACCAACTGGAAAAGAAATAACCAGTGTTACACGGTGTGATTTCTGATGATTGTAACAATAAAGATTTTTCGTACAGTCTTATTATTCGGGGAGAGGGTTACTGAGCAATGTCCAGAGTGTGGGCTGAGGGTGGTCAAGTCCCATTTACTATAAATGATGCAATGCTTTGCCATGGTGAAGACTGTTCAAACAGGGTGATGTTCTGACTCATTTGATTACCTGATATAACAAAAGCAACTTCATTTTCATAGCCCAGGAACTTGGGGGGGGGGGGGCGGGGACTCGCGAAGAACACAAAGAATATCTGTAAACTAAAAATTCTAAAGCTCCATTCCTCAAACGTAGCTGCACACTGATGTCATCTGGAAAGTTTTAAAATATACTGAACCCCAAGTCCCGTCCCCAGTGATTGTGATTTAATGGGTGTGCAGTGCAGGCTGGAATCTGGGACTCTTAAAGTTCACCAGGTGATTCTAACATCCAGCCGAGTTGGAAAAATGTATTCTAGATGGTGTCAATCCTTCCATCCAAAGAGCACAGTAAGAATGAAGCTTAGCCAAAACTGGTTTGGCTCAGTGGATAGAGTGTCGGCCTGTGGACTGAGGGGTCCCAGGTTCCAATCCGGTCAAGAGCATGTACCTTGGTCACAGGCACATCCCCAGTGGGGGATGATCCTCTCTCATCGATGTTTCTAACTCTCTATCTCTCTCCCTTCCTCTCTGTAAAAAATCAATAAAATATATATAAAAAAAAGAAGGATCTGAGGCAAATATGCATAAGCTATAACATTTGTTCAATATGGCTGGTGAATACATATGTCTGCTATATTATCTTTACACTTTTCATATACAATTGACCCTTATACATAGATTTTATATATATATATATATATATATATATATATATATATATATATCATCAACCTTCTGTATCCTTGGGTTTCACATCAGTGAATTTAACCAATCACAGATTAAAAACAGTATTTTTTTTTATTAATTTTCACCTGAGAACATGCTTAAAGAAAGGAAGGGAGTTAGAGAGAGAGAGAGAGAGAGAGAGAGAGAGAGAGAGAGATCAGTTGTCTTCCATATGTGCCCCCACCAAGGATCGAACATGAAACCCAGGTATGTGCCCTGACTGGGAATTCAACCAGCAACCTTTCCAGCACAGGGCGAGGCTCAACAAACTGAGCCACTCCAGCTGGGCTCAAAACAGAATTTTTGATCCGAGGTTGCAAATCCGCAAGTGAGGAGGGCTGACTGGGTGCATTGTTCTGCACTTTTTTATATGAGGGACTTGACCATCGGCAGGTTTTGGTATCCTGGAGCCAATCCCCCATAGATACAAGTTAAGTTTTGGCGGATGCAAAAATTTGATGAGTGTCCTCAAATGCCATATCTTCAAGTTTGGACTCTATTCATTAAGAGGAAGGAGAGTGTTCACAGATTGTTTTGAGTAGGCAAGCAATATGACCAGAGCTCAATTTAGAAAGATGACTCTGACAACAGCTAATTTAGGAAGATATGAAGAGAGTGCAATAAGAAGCAGGGATTAAATGATCTTTGTAAATAAAAAAAACACCACGTTATTAAAACAGCAGAGGGGGGTGGCACATCGAATTAGTTATTACTGTTATCAAGCTTAGGAAAATATTGCCAGCAAACTAGATTCAACCAGAGCTTAGTGCTTTGTTCTAATTATCAATGCTTATAGCTGCAGTTGCTATTGCTCTGTGTGAGTGGTAAAATTATTCTGATACATGTCTGAGGGTTCTAGACAGGACTTGGGGGCCATGGTTGGATCGCCAGCTTTCACCCACTGCCTCAGCTATCTCTGCAAGGCAAGAGCCTGCGCTGCTCTGCCAATTGTTTGACATTAGTATCTGGGATTTCCCCATCCCCATATTTTCCCTACAAACCCAAACCCACACACAGAACAAATGTGCACCTATGCAGGTGCGTGCGCACACACACACACAGACACACACACACACACACACACACACACACACACACACACACACCAGGACACTGGCATCTAATAGAGAATCCTATACTGGCCCTCACACATTAACTAGAATCTTCTTGCCCCATTTTTGCCAACCCCTCCATCCCAGGGAATGGACATGGTTTCCACTCTTTTCTCTCTAGTTTTCAGACTGCTTGCCTTTGACCTAATCAGGGCCAGGTCCTTCTTGCTGTGCACTTCTGAGGCCACAGTCCTGCTCTCCCCAGACCTGACCTTCTCCTCCCTCCCAGGACCTGAAATGACCCGTGCCTTCCACCTTCAGCCTGGGCTTTGTCTGGAAATCAGCCCCTCCTGGGAGCTGCGTGCTTTCCCAGGGTCCTGCTGACACCTGGCTAATGTCTCCCACCCAGGATCAGAGCTGACCCCTCATGCTCGGGATGTTTGTGCCACTTGTACTGCACAGTGAGGTTTGCTTTGCTCTGTACCCTTTTCGTCTGAGACTGGCAGGAGCTACCTGTGGACTGTGGCCCTCATAAGGACTTGCTCAGTGCTCGACACCTAGATTCTTACCAGGAACTTTGGTTGGAAAGAATGATGGGTAGGAAGAATGGGCTGACAACATACACTCCAGGCCTTGTCCCAGCTCTGCCTACTCCCTGCTTGGGGTTCCTTCTCTGTCAAACTGTGCCTTGTGGAGCATAGTTCTACAGGGAAATCATAGGTTTAGGGAAATCACAGGTGCAAATGTGTGTTAGGAACATGGGGTGCTTTTGCAGGCATAAAGATTTAGGAGACAAGTTAAACAAAAAAATGGGCTCCTTTACTGCAGTAATTCTCAGAGCCTTTAATATGCAAAGTAGCTCTGTAATAATCTGAAGAAAGATATAATATACTAGAGGCCCGGTGCATGAAATCTGTGCATGGGTGGGGTCTGTAGGCCTGGCTAGTGATCAGGGCAGATCAGGTTCCCTGTCTCCCCTCACTCCTTCAGTGCCCTGCTGCCACTGCTGGTATCCCACCATGTTCTGTGCCCCCCGCCCCTGTAGTGAGTGCTTGTCATAGCAAACAATCAAACTCCTGTCCTTTTGGTCAAACTCCCAATTGGACACTCTGCATATTAGCCATATATATATATATATATATATATATATATATATATATATATATAACATTAACCCAAATTATTTGGCCATGAAGTTCTTTTTGTCAGGCATTTTGACAGACAAACATTCCAAAGAACTCAGACTAACCTCAGGACCCCCTTCATCCTTTAAGAACCTCCTCAGACAACGTGACCCCCAGAAAGCCTGCTGCTTGCCTTCTTCTGGCTTTCTGCATCGTGTTATCTCTAGCATCTGTGGCATATCCTGGCATTCACCTTGAACTTGTGAGCGTGCGTGGTCTGTTCGGGGTGCTCATGCACCTGCAACTCTGAGCCCACTGCTTCAGTCAGAGCAATGCCCATGCATCAGCCTTGGAGCCAGCACTTTGCTCTCTGACCCCTGACCCACATTTCCCTGCCACTGCTCTGATCTCCCCCTAGCCTCCCCATCACCACAGGGTGGCCTGATGGAATATAGTGCTGGTCAAGACACTCTCCAGATTCAGTCCCTTCTCCAGCTTCCTCTCATCCACAGGAGGCTGTCCAGACCTGTCCTAGAATAAGACTTCCCTCCCCCTCTAGTCTCATCCTGCAGCAACACTAAACTACATCACACACTCACTGATACACACACACACACACACACACACACACACACACACACACAGGGTTGTTTATTGCCTGCAAGTATCTCCCCTCTGCCTGAAATGTTACCTGTAGCCAGCACACAGGAAGCTTGATTTTAAAAGTTTGTTGAACAAACTCATCAATGTGTTCACTCTATTAGTTAAATAGAGTGAAAATGTGTATCCAATGTGTAATGGACTTCTCTATCCCTATCTAACCCTGGGTCACTTCAACGCTGATCACCTTTCCAATGTCATCTGCTACCCCCTGTTCAGCTGCTCCTCTAACACTCAGTCTTTCTCACCCCAGGACCTTTGTATGTCCTGCTTGGAATGCTCTTCCCCTGGGTCTCTGTTGAAGTCACTGAGCAGACATTTTAGTATTTGTTTCTTGTTATCTGCCTCTCACCTCCTCCATTGGAATGTAAGCTCTCACAGACAAAGATTTGGTTTTATTCACTATTGAATCCCAGTATCTGGAAGGGCTTTCAGCACTTAACAAATACTTGTTGACTAGGAGGACTTCCTCTCCTATAACATGGTCTAGCCCAGATTGCCAATCATTCCTCCATTACCCTTTCTCTTATTGTTCTACTCAGAGAATCCCTGATTTTTAGCAAGACACCTGAATATCTGGATTAAAAACTACATACAGGCTCCCTGTCAGTTGAGTATGACCACTTGGCTAAATTCTGGCATATGAAATATAAAAGTAAGTAATGCCTGTGAGTTCTGGGTGTGTCCTTAGAGGGACCTGCTATGGTTCTTCTTCCCTCTGTTCTCCATCCTACTACTCAAAACATAGACATGCCCTAGCTGATTTGGCTCAGTGGATAGAGTGTCAGCCTTAGGAATGAAGGGTCTCATGTTCAATTCTGGTCATGGGCATATGCTCGAGTTGTGGATTTGACCTCCAGTAGAGGGCATGCAGGAGGCAGCTGATCAATGATTCCCTCTCATCGTGTTTTTATCTCTCTCTCCTTCTCCCTTCCTCTGAAATCAATTAAAATATATATTTTTAAAAAGTATAGGCATGATGATCAGAGCTCCATCTTCAATAATGAGCACACAACAATCTTAGAAGAAGAAGAGGTTATATTTCCATAGTAATCTTCATGCTTGACCATTTAAACCAGTGGCCCGTGAAAGTTGGTATGCGTATTTGAACAAGGTCCTAAGGTAGTTTTAAAATCTAGGCTTTACTGCCAGAAGAGCAAGAATATTTTAGACGCCTAATCTCCAGTTACTGGTAGAAAACCTGCCAGTACTTATCTTTGATATCCTTACTCTCCTAACATCCATTAGTGCAGGAAAATTCTCTCTCCTTTATTGTTTAAAAATGTGTGCTGAAGCCATACTGTGCTAAATTCCAGAAGAAAAAAAATCTATGATGGGATGAAATAATAGTATAATTGTCAGAGTCCAATGAAAGTTAGCAACCACACTCGGCTTTTCAAACACAGGGAATTTAATACAGGAAGTGGGTTACACCGGTGCTGGGAGGTTGAGGCATTCAGAACTGCAGGAAACAGGTACTGTCTCTGGCGATGAGGGAAGGACAATGAAGAGGAGGGATACCAACACATGGCAGCTCAAAGGGTGGCTGGGTGGGTTTCTGGAGAAACTGGCTGGTGCTTAGGTTCCTGAGGGGCCGCTGCCCAGCTGCTGTAAAGACCTCTGAAGGATGAGGAGGGTGCAGCAGGTCCCAGAGGTGCTGGGAGAAGCTGGGGGAGGGGGGCTGGCCTGTGCTGTGGAGGAGATGTTAACGGCAGCTGGAAATAGGAAGGAAATCTCCCTCCACCTGCTCCCCATAGTCCACTGGAGCTCCATGCAGTGACAGGCCCTCAGCCTACAGGATGCAGTAAGGTAATGGGGTCCAGGGTGTCTAGTTTTCATCAGAGTGGAGCACTGTAGGGTGGTCGATGCCAGCAGATCCTATATTATAAAAGGGTAATATGCAAATCGACCTAACAGTGGTATGACCAGTCCCCATGACATGCATTGACCACCAGGGGGCAGACACTCAACACAGGAGTGCAGCTCAGCCCAGAGCTAGGCTCATCACAGCTGCTGAGCGCAGTGTCAGTAGCGGGAATCTCTCCTGCCTCCCCAGCAGTGCTAAGGATGTCTGATTGATGGCTCCCTGGCTGCCAGAGGGTGCAGACTCCCCCCCCCCCCCAACACCCCGTCCCTGAATGCACAAATTTCATGCAAACCTTTCTAAAGCAACCCTGTGATTTCAAAGACCATTCTGACGCAAAGATAAAGATTCAGGCATATAAAAACCCATAGTAAATCCACGTCTTTTAAAAGACTTATCACTGTGACTGAAAAATGAAAAACAGATGGTAAATGTTTGCCTGAATTGGAAAGAAGAGACTGAGTCCAAGAGCCCAAGGCCAGTTCCTTCTGCTTTGAATCGCCAAACAGTACCCCTAAAAAGTGTTCTCATTTCAATGCCTTGATTCCACGGAAAGAAAGTGCCTTCAGCCTTAAAATATTCTTTGGATTTGATGATAGGTGAGATTCCTCTGGGCCCAGATCCACCCAGCTGCTCTCTCTACTTCTAGAGCCAGTAATGTGTCTAAATGCATTAGTTCAAGGATTTACCTTCAGGTCCTAGACACGGAGAGGTTATGGCATAGAGAAAAGTTCATAAATTTTGCTCATCATAAACGCTCTGTATAAACCATGGCATCTTTTGGGGGGGAAACCAGTATTAACAGCCATCCTGACAGGTATGCATTTTAAAAGCCTACTTGCCAGCTGTTACTAACTCAGGAAAATGTGTATATAAAAGGAAGAAGACCCTAAAATGATGAGAGACAGCTCAGAGGGAGTGGCAGTAAAATAGCAAGGCAACCTGGCTGGTGTTGCTCAGTGATTGAGCACCATCCCATGAACCAGGAGGTCACGGTTTGATTCCCAGTCAGGGCACATGCCTGGGTTGCTGGCATGATCCCCAGTGTGGGGCATGCAGGAGGCAGCTAATCCACATTTCTCTCTCATCATTGATGTTTCTATCTCTCTTTCCCTCTCCCTTCCTGACTCTGAAATCAATAAAAATATATTTTTTAAATAACAAGGCAAATGCCTGTCTTCCTTCAAAATAGTCACCATGGGAGAGAATGCACCTATGTCAGCGCTGCTGCCATTTGCAAGTGTTTGGCTCTTCTTTGAGCCACTTTGAGACCCATAAAAAAAATCATTAATCATTTTCTTCTCAATCCTTGTTGTTTGTGACCAAAGAGCATTTACTTAGCTCAGTGTGTTATCAGGTCTGGTTCCAAGTGACTTTGGGATGTTTCCCATTTTTAACAGCTATCTTAGAAAACAACCTTTCCACAGTTGACCCTGGAACCACATGGGTTTGAACTGCGCAGGTCGACTTATATGTGCATTTTTTTTTCCTAACTCTACAGCCCTCCGTATCCCTGGCTGTCCCATCAGCAGATTCAACCAAGCATGGATAGAAACTAGTATTTTGATCCAATGTTGAGAATCAAGGGCTGACTGTGTGCATTGCTCTATTCCATTTTATATAACTGACTTGAGCATCCCTAGTGTGTCCTGAAACAGAGAGATGACTTTAGTTAAATTTGGAGGAGTCAGAAGTTACATGTGATTTTCACTATGCAGGAGGTCGGCGCCTCTAAATCCAAAGTTGTCCAAGGGTCAATGGTATATCTATTGAGAACGCTTCTAAAAATGGGCTTTTTACTAAAACAATTCCAGAATGAAAGTTCCAAGGTATTTTGCAAGTGTTGGCTCCTGGGATCCCTACTCTGAAAGTAAAAGCCATTGGGAAGTTCAGAGTGCGGTTTTGTTAAAGAATCGGTCAGCATTTTAATTGATAGTGACCTTTAGCTGTGCCTTTAAAGATGGAATAACTTGAACCATCTTCCCCAGAACTCTGCTTTCATTACTTAATTATAATTCTCATTTAAATTAGATGTTTCTCCGAGATGAGTTTCCTAATGATAGTATTACATCCAGTCACACTCCAGAAGCTCATAATGAATAAAGGCTTGCAAACTTAGAAAGCCTTTTGTTATTGTTAAACAAACTCTGGAAGGTTACCAAAGATTGAAGTGGAATAATCTCTCAACAAGTCAAGCAGCTACAAGGACACCAACAGGCAAGCAGAGGGAAAATGTTTCCTAAAAGTAAAGATTAGAAGGTGACTGCGTCTGTTCTATCCCTTTGTATTAGCCTGTCATAACAAAATACCACTGACTGCAGGGCTTAAACAATAGTAATTCATTTCCTTACACATCTGGAGGCTGGGAAGTCCAACATCAAGCCTCCAGCAGAGTTCAGTTTCCAGTAGGGCTCTCTCTCTGGCTTGTCCTCGCTCTAAGTGCACTTGTAGACAGCGAGCCCTGGTGTCTCTTCCTCTTCTTACAAGGGCACCAGTCCTTTCTGGTTAGGGCCCCATCCCTATGACCTCATTTGACCTTTATCACCTCCTCACAGACCCTATCGCCAAATAGAGTCACATTGGGGGTTAGGACTTCAACATGTGAATTTAGATTCCAAACACAAGTCCACTTTGAACTTGTCAGAATTGAAGACCTAGTTTCAACCTTCCTGCCATTTGCCTTCCCTGATTGCCCATAGAAACACCCTTCCTGTGATTGTGGAATCTGCACTGTGGTGCTTGGTGGTTGGTAAGAGACCCTCTCACCAGGGGAGGCTCAATGTGGGCAATTGTTTTCCCCGGGCTTGGAAGTGAGAGTAAGCTTCAGCCAATTAAATGATCTCCCCAGATTTATGTTCTGGAGTGAGTGAGGCAAGGAATTGGGGGACCCCCAAGGAAGACTCCCTGGTGGTGGTGTCAGCAGCAGCCTGGCTGCAGTGGTGCTTGCTGCCTGGGCCCCAGCCAGCCTCCTTCTGGGCATGCTCTGGGCTCAGACCCCCTGCTGTCCTTCGCTATTACATCATTTCCATTTTCTCCAGGCCTCCTGTCCTTTGTGTGCGCTCTGTGATACCCTCGTAATAAATTCCATTTCTGCTCACACTCACCAGAGGGGAGATCTGTTTGCATCTAAGAAGCCTGAACAAAACACCCCTGGTTCTGATCATTGGGATGGAAGTGGATTTCTGAGCCAGAAGAATTGTTAAAAATTAAGCATAACAGCAAACTTCAAGTAAAGAAGCTGGACTCGGGCCCTGACCGGTTTGGCTTAGTGAATGGAGTGTCGGCCTGAAGACTGAAGGGTCCCAGGTTTGATTCTGGTCAAGGGCATGTACCTTGGTTGTGGGCACATCCCCAGTAGGGGTGTGTAGGAGGCAGCTGATGGATGTTTCTTTCTCATCAATGTTTCTGATTCTCTGTTCCTCTCCCTTCCTCTCTGTAAAAAAAATAAATAAATAAAATAAAATAAATAAAATAAATAAATAAAATATATTTTTTTAAAAAGAAAAGGTTGGACTCAAACCTGACTGGGAATCAATTAAAATATAAATGCAAAACAACCCCCAAGCAATGTTTTTCTTTCGTCCTTGAGGCTTTGTGAAGGTCAGACAGATTTTTCAACAATTTTCCAATGGCCAACTGGAACCACCCCCTGATTCTGAATCCCCTGGGTTCAGAAAGGAAGGCATCTGTGCTGATTTGCTTGGCTAGTTCTTGAAGCCAGTCTGAGCCGTGGCTCACAGAGGCCAAGCCACTTGAAAACAAGCACAGGTTGCTTCTAGATTGCAAACCTCAGCCAAGGTTTGAGAAGCAATTTCTTCACAACCTGATGTGTTCCATCAGGTAGATGTCCAGGGGTCCTCTTCATACCATGTGTGTCAGGAACAAATAGGCTTCCTCAGATTTTGGAAAACAAAGATATTTGGGGAACAATTTTAGGAGAACATTCCGGACTTTCTAGCACCATGGGGCCTAATTTGCTACTATATCGTATTTCAGCAATGCTAACTTTAGAGTTTTACAACTTCTGCTGGTACAGCCTTCCAGCTCTCTCTAACTGAGTTGATACGTATGGAAAAGAACAACATAGACTGATGAACAAGAACAGACCCAGAGACAAGGAGCCATGGGTCAAAAGGGAGGGTGGGGATAAAAGCAAGAGATCAACCAAAGGACTTGTGTGTATACATATGAGCCTAACCAGTGGTCAAGGACAATAGGGGGGTGGGGGCATGAGTGGGGGGGGGGATTGGCAGGGGGGATGAGGACAAATATGTGATACCTTAATCAATAAAGAAATTGAAAACAAACAAACAAAAAATGATGCCATACTGACAGCTCGGTCATCAGGAAACAGAACAAAGATGTGTTGTTCTTCTCAGAGACAAGCCTGCAAGAAACAGCATGAAATGTCTACATTTTTCACAAGCTAATTAAAACTACTTTTGTCTTAGCTCTTTAGACTGATCTCATCAGAGCTAAACATATGAGACTCCTCCAGTCACCACAATGAAAATACTTCAGAATATGAGGGTAGTCTAACTACCAGACTAGTAGATGGGTCCCTTTTTACCTACCCTGTTTCCCCGAAAATAAGACAGTGTCTTATATTAATTTTTGCTCCCAAGGATGCGCTAGGTCTTATTTTCAGGGGATGTCGTATTTTTCCATGAAGAAAAATATGGTACACATTTATTGTTAAATGAAAATAAAGGAAACTTATTACCTGTATACGGTACAGTAGTATGGTAGTTGTCAACACAAACCAGACAAACTGTGAATCCTACAGTATCAAGAATTTACTCATTTATTCAATGACAATCATGTCATCATCTTCTGGAACATCATCATAACAATCCAATTCCTGAATTTCCTGGTGAATTTCTTGTGACTCCATTTCTTTCAGAATCAGTGGACCAAATCTCTCATGTTTAGCAATAGCACTGTCTTTAAATGAGTACTTCTTGTCAAGGTAGCCTGCTGGCAGTGCATTTGCAATGCAACTGTCAGTGATTTTCTCCCATGCATTCTTCACTCAAGTCACAACTTCTTGCAGTTTAGGTTTCACAAAGTTTCCACGCTGATTTCTCTCCATTCACACAGCAGTGAGGTCAGGACTCTGTGTAACGTCACTGGTTGCTAGACAGAGCCTGGGGGTCTTATTTTCGGGGGGTGGGGTGCCTTATATTTCACTCAGAAGGAAACCTGTAAGTAGGTCTTATTTTTGGAGGATACCTTATTTTCAGGGAAAGACGGTAGCAAACATGAGCGTCTCCCGCCCAACATGTCCACTGATTTAAATGAAGGGCTTATACCAAAAGGTAAATGAAAAAAGAATTGCATGTAGTGAGTTGACCATAGTGGATAAATGGGTGCTAACTACTTTGATTAGAAAATAAATTACTTAAGTCAGAGCTCTGTTCCCAAGGACTCAGGCTTTCACCACTTCCTTGTAATCTTGATTTTTTTTTCCTTTTCATTTATTTTTTATAATGCCAATTAAAAATTACTAAGCTCATCCTGATGATGTCCAAATGCACGAGAAGATTGGGTATTTGACATTTAGTATCTGGTATATCAGGTTCTCTATTTATCGACCTCTCCCCACCACCACTCCCCACCCATGAAGGCTTTACCTTTTTCATCCCTCTTTGTTCCAAAGCCTGAAATGAAATTTCTCATTCAGGCTCATTTCTAAGTAACCTGTAGAAAACCACAGCTGCCAGCTTCTGCTCTTGGTTTTGACCTCGCTCTGTTTTCTGTCTCCAGGACAGGCATTTGTCACAGTAGGAAGCACATAAAAGGATCCTGACCAGGACAAACCTGTGCCTCAGGATCAAGTCACCACTCATCTGCCCACCTCGCAGGGGTGTGGCAGTGCCACTGAGAACATGAGACAATAATGAGGGGAGCGGAACCAGCGCAGAAGTGGTCCGTCTGAGGAGGGACAGAGAACCGATGGGCAAGCCCTGGTTCCAGGCCAGCACCAAGAGCAGGGATGAGCAGCCAGGGGCTGGAAAGGCCAGGGAAGGTCAGGGAGGAGGTCTCAGCTTTGGAACCAAAAAGCAGAAATGATGAGAACATCAGACAGAATCCAGGTCATTGCTACAATTCTGTCTGCAAGTTAAGGAGTAAAGAGACAGTACAAAGCCTGGAAGTGACTCAGGAAGAGACCATGAGGAATGCCAGCCTCCTGCTCTCGGCCACAGTGCAGGGCAGGCCTCCATTCTCCAGCCGTCACAGCCCAGGGCCTTGGGGGAAATGCAGCAACTCCAGGCACGCTGCCCCATGGGATTAACTGATGGCCTGTTCTCGACAGAGGTTACACTGGGAGAGAAGCAAAGGTCTAAAACATGACAGCTTTGCAGAGACTGTTAACTTATAGCTTAGAACATTTTCGACAAGCAAGAGCAATTATTATACTCCAGATGCCTGATGCACAAAAATTCATGCAAAAATGGACCTTCCTTCCCCTGGCTGTCAGCACCACTTTCGCTCAGGCCTGGAGCCACCTTTCTGCCTTCCCACACTGCACAGAGGCCCAGAGCTGCTGGGGGGGGGGGGGGGGAGAGAGATGCAGAATGCCTGTGTTGTCACCATAGCACAAGCGTCCTGCCCTGCCCCCTGCTGCTTGGCGCCTGCATATGCAAATTAACCCTCCATATTTGTTGGGTTAATTTGCATACTCCTGATTGGCTGGTGGGTGTCGCAAAGGTAAGGTTGATTTGCATCTTTCTCTTTTATTGGTGTAGATTGACATTCTTTTTTAAAATATATTTTATTGATATTTTACAGAGAGGAAGGGAGAGAGATAGAGAGCCAGAAACGTTGATGAGAGAGAAACATCGACCAGCCGCCTCTTGCACACCCTCTACCGGAGATGTGCCTGTAACCAATGTACATGCCCTCTACCACTGAGCCAAACCAGTTTCGGCTAGATTGACATTCTTAGTACTAAGTTTCTGGATTTCTTTGTTTGAGTTTTACTAATGACAACATAGCAATGAATTAAATAGGATAGTTGGTGTTAAGCAACAGAAATGAACTCTGGCTGGGTAAAGCATAAAGAGAAGTTGATTAAAAGGACATTAAGTAGCCCTGACTGCTTTGGCTCAGTGGATAGAATGTCAGCCTGCAGACTGAAGGGTCCCAGGTTTGATTCCAGTCAAGGGCATGTACCTTGGTTGCGGGCACATCCCCAGTAGGAGGTGTGCAGGAGACAGCTGATCAATGTTTCTCTCTCATTGATGTTTCCAGCTCTCTATCCCTCTCCCTTCCTCTCTGTAAAAAATCAATAAAATGTATTTTCTTTAAAAAGCACATTAAGTAGCTCGTGGAATCACTAGGAGATCTAGAGAGCCAGGCAGGACTCTCCAAATTGCACAGCAGAACTGGCTCCCAACTGCAAGTCAGCAGCAGTTGCCCCGTGGTGGGCATTGCAGGTGCAGGGCTCTCAGGGTAATCCATCTCACTGCATCCAGCGATGCCACAGCCAAGCTGTGTTGGGCACACAGCCCTGCTGCAGTCCTCGTCACCAGAGAATTCGCCACAATCCCTGCTTGGGGTGTGCCCGGCCCCTCATTCACACCCAGGGTTGGCAACGCCTAGTTCAAATGACTATGGTCTCGCTGCCAGGGAGGCTGCAGAGTCAGGTGCCTGACAGTTTAGTTTCCACAAAGGTAGGTGAGCTCTGACTCCACAGAGACTCATAGGGCAGAATGACAGGCATTCATTGCATCTGTAACCATATGCTCTGGGCTGGATGTTTGTACCTCCCCACGAAATTCACATGTTGAAGCTCAAGCCCTCAATGTCATGGTGTTTGGAGATGGAAACTTTGGGAGGTGATTAGTCATGAGGATGGAGCCATCATGATGGGTTTAGAGCTCTTGTAGAGCAGGCAGGAGGTGATCTCTCTCTGCCTCGTTAGGATTCAGCAAGATGGCACTTGTTTATAAGCCTGGAAGAGTGTCCTTGGCCAGACACTGAATCTGCTGGCACCTTGATCTTTGCCTTCTCAACCTCCAGAACTGGGAGAAATAAATGTCTGTCATTTAAGGCACCCAGCCTATGGCATTTTGTTCCAGGAGCCAGAGCACACTAAAGCAAGTCAGAATGGAGCTAGGGCCTTGCACCCTGCCTCGCTGCCTCACTCCTCTGGTTTCGTGGTTCTCCCCCGGTTAGAATGCCTACCAGGGCTTCGTGGGGTGTACGTCTCCTTGTTTTCATCTGCCAACTCCCCAGTTCCCGATCTATTCCTCCCCTTTGACCCCTGGCATCTGGCTCCAGCATTTTGCTTTCCTAGCTGCTCAGAGCATTTCTCATTCTCAAATTCTGGCCTCCCTGCCATCTAGTGGTCCTGTCATTGCAAAGTCTGACACCACTTCTGAGTGATAGCTATGTAGTCCTTAGAGATGAAGTATTCTACTGTATCTCAGGATCATGGCTCTGTAAAGTCACATTATCATACGCCCTATCGGTAATGGAACCCGCTTGGAAGGGGCTTGATATATGCGATTCATGCCAAACCTTGCATCTCAGTGGATTGTGCAAAGCCAGCTGTACTGTATCATCGAAGGGATAGTTCTGCTGACTTGCAGTAACAGGCCCCTCAACCAATCATCCTCCGAGAGCATATCTGAATTTTCAATAACTAGGTTAAAGCATTACTTTAAAATATGTGTCTCTTGTACAATAACAGACATAAATCTGGCAAGAAGTTTGGGGGAAGTGCAAATGGCCACTTCAGCCACTCTACAGTGCAGCCCTGGTTTTTCCTGCCATGCCTCCTGGTCTGCCATGTCTGTAGGCATAGTCTTGGCTGCCCTGTGGCTGAATTTCTTCAACTGGGAGGTACCCGAAAAATCCTAAAGACACACTTATAACACTTTTAAAAGAGCTCATTCAAAAATGTTTTAAACGTATTCTTGCCAAATGAAATGCTGAGTACTAAACTGGGAAGCATGATACCACTCAGAAGGCAAATAGACAAAGGAGCAATAATTGCAATAGGACAAGTTGTGTGCTTTCCGTCCAAGATCAATGCAATATCTGACACACAACGCCGCAGCCTTCCATCCCCAAGAATCCTGGACTTGAGCAAGCAGTTAGATGCCTGGGAACCAAAACCATGGAATGAATGATCCAGCCTCTGTTCAGAACTAGTTAATAAACCATCTCCAGGGGAATGTTACGTAGCAGTCTTCTTCGCCCACCCTGACTGCAACAGAGCTGTTCGCTGTGAACTTGGACTTGTGAGTCTGTCTCCTTGTGGGCTGAGCTTCCTATGTTGCTATCTCTGATGCTGTGGGACCACAGCCACTTTGGGGTTGAGGAAATCTGCTGGGTGTGGTGTTCTGCATTCAGCATGCTTTGCAGTCCACAAAACACTCCCACATCCGTTCTTTCCTCTGAATCTCGGGGCAGCAAAACAGAAGAGATTAAAGTCACAGGGACCCTAAATAGAGGCACAGGGCCCTCACTTTCCTAGGATGTCACAGAGTCAACAATGGTGGATCTGGGTTCCTAATTCGAAGTTCACTGTCCTCCCCAAAAGCCTCCCTCATTTCAAGTTAAGCATCTTCTCTCCTCCCAAGGGGTCCAGAGAAGAGACTTTCCTTCCCTGTTTTTTTAAAGGAGACATGAGCAGCTTTTACTTTCTCCACATCTTTCCTTCTCTTTAGGGAACTTCCCCTTCTCTGCTTTTGATGGTCCTGATACCAGTGTCTCCACAGCAGGGCCAGAGCCTCCCACCACATGGTGTATCTTGAATAAGAGACTTGCTTATGGAAACTGAGAGATGACAGACTTGCCACTAGCCATGCAAAAGGGAGCGTCTACTTATTTCTGCTGTTGAGATCCCCCAGAATTCCTGGTGCTATCTTTCTTGAGGCTGGGAATTCATATTTTGTTCAAATCACCTAGACAACACTGAGCGAACTGATTCATCCCCATTAATGCCATTAGTAAACTGCACTGGGGAAAGAAAATCCTTGCATTTTAAGTCCTAGAATAGCAAACAAACCAACTTTAGTTTCTGGGTAATATATCATAAATCATTTTTCTTGCAGGCAGGAATTGGCCGGGCATCAATATCAAAGTTATGTATGTCCTATGGCATCAGTAGAAAAGGTGAGGACAGGGTGACACTTTTCAGACATCACTTGTGGGAGTGCAAAGGCTCATTAAACATCTTCCTTGTCTTGACTAGACAGGTCTAAACAGGTTTCCAAGCCTAGATTGACTAGCATCCCAGGGGAATCTTAAATTACTACCTTGCCAAGCATTTTTAAAAATACATCATGTTCTCCAAATTTTATTTGGCCCCAAGGGTTGGCATGGGTTGTTTCTCTTCCTTTGCTCTTGGAAATCTTCCCTGTCCTGCCAGTGCTGGTCTCCCACAAGAAATAAGAACCCAAGAAAATGTGCGTTTGTCTTCTCCAAACATAGTCCCTCACCAAGGACATCACCTCCTCCCACCACCACTCCCCCATATCAGAGCTCGCTGCCAGCAAAGAAGACAATATCCATTACTTACTCTGCAGCACATTTAAAATTACCTAGCCAGGACATTGGCAGGCTCTCTTTCAGCTGTCAGCTGCCAAGGGAAGAAAATATTGTGAGAGGTGGTGCTGGCACAAAGGAAGTCAGACTTCTTTATGTACAAACCAAGGCTGATGTCACCTGCAGAAGTAGCCTGAGAACACAGCAGCTGACTGAAGCCAGCATGATCTCTTCACATCGTCACATGCAAAGATCTTTACTGATATCACCAACCCCATCCCACTCCCCCCCCCCCCAAAAAAAAGCCAGAAGCACATGAGATTAGGTCTTCTTTAGACCAAGTCTAGTTCAGGGAAGGACAAGATTGTTTTCATGGAAAAAGCAGAGAGACTCAAATAACAAATAGAAATGAAGCAGAGATGTGGGTTCTAATCTTCTCTTCTGTCCAGGTAAGCAAACCACTTAAGCCTCTGAGCTCTATGCTCTCCGTATTTCAAAGGTATAGCCACATGTGTCACTTCCGGCCTAAAGAAGTAGGGTGGTCATCAAATGATTTCAGGAACAAGGTCCATTTTGGTACTCTAGGTTCTAATCACTGTAGGGGATGAAAATTAATTGTCCTCTACCCTTATAGGTTCTTAGCTGAGACACCCTTGTCAGAAAAAGACTGATTAATGGCCCCTGGCTGTAGTGGTTCAGTTGGTTGAGTGTTGGCCCATGAGCCAAGAGGTTGCCAGTTAGATTCTCAGTTAGGGTACTTGCACAGGTTGCAATCTCAATCCCCAGTAGGGGGCATGCAGGATGCAGCCCATGGATATTTCTCTTCCTCTCTCTTCCTCTCTCTTCCTCTCTCTCTCTCTCTCTCTAAAATTAATTTTTTTAAAATATTTAAAAGAAGATTAATGGAAAAAAACAAATTTAATTACATACCTATGCATAGGAGCCCCATACAGATATGAAACCCAAAGAAGACCAGAGCAGAAAGCTTTGAAACAATGAATTTGTGAAGAATTGGAAAGACAAAAGGATTTGGGCTAGAGGTTGTAAAATTGTGAAGTAACAAGATTTGTTTATACAGCCTTCCTCAACCCTAAATTTGTTCTCTAGTGACCAGGATGCCTTTTACCCTCCTGGTAAAGAAAGGATACCTTTCCCATGGGAGGTTTACTCCCTATTTTCAGGAGGGGAAAGAGTCATAGGAAAGAAAGCATCCTTCTTGCACTGGCTATTTCTCAAGAACATATTTTTAATTCAAAGTGATCAATATTCCAAGTGGCACATTTTGGGTGACATACTATGAAATCCTACATCACCAGTTCCTATGTGTGAGGGGTTTTTCCACACACCAAGCAATTCTCAGATGCCAACTATGTATTCTGCAATTCAACACAATTCTGACACTGTCTACCTTGAGATAGCATCACATTCTGTAGCTTAAGCTTTCAGACCTACAAGACTGTCCTCCTTCCCCATTTCAGAGTCAATTACCTGTGCTTTTGTCTACCAGCTATAAATTAGAGGTCCCCATAAATCCCTCTTTGAGTTCAATTAATTTGTTAGAACATTTTATTTACTAGATCATGGGTTGAGCATAAAGGACATAACTCAGGAACAACCAGATGGAAAAGATTCATAGGCCGAGGTATGGAGAAAGGCTCAGAGCTTCCACACCCTGTCCCAGTGAGCCTGTCCTGGTTCACTAACCAGGAAGCTCTCCAAATCCTGTCTCTTAGGTTTAGATAGGCATGTTTGATTAAATTATTGGCTATTGGAAATTAAACTCAATCTCCAGACCCCGTCCCCTCCCCAGAGGTTGCAGGTTGGGAGGCACTGACATATGATTGATTGTCCTGGCAACCAGCCCCATCCACAGCTGCTTTCCAAAAGTTACATAACAAAAATAGCATAACAAAATACACATTGATTTTTCTGTTCTCTTAGGAAATTTTAAGGGCTGCAGGAGCTCTGTGCCAGAAATTGGATGAAGGCCACATATATATATTTCTCATTATAAATCACCATATCACAGGGACTGACTCATCAAAATCACCATCTTGAGGCAAAACTTTAAAGGTGCAAATATTGACATTGGTTCTCATGCAATTATCTTAGAGTCTCTGAATCACGTTGTGCTTTTGTTCTTGAGGTGGGATCATGATACTAAAATGGATGAAGGGACAGCAATGGGAGACACTTCCTGTGGACAAGAAGAGCAGGCCCCACGCCATTTCCACCACTGGTTCCCATGACCTTGGCCAGGTCACTTAACCTTCCTGGACTTTAGTTCTTCATTTCCAAATCAAGGTGATTGGAAATGATGAAAGCTAAGATCCCTTCAACCACTAACATGCAGCCCACGCTGTCTCCACTCTACAGACAGTTGCTTCTCTGTGATGGCCATGACTGGCTGGCAGGTGAGCGTTAGGAAAGCAAAAGAAAGCCAGCAAAACACTCCTAGCAGTGCCTGTAAGTTGCATTCAATTATTCTACACATCAAAGAGTCAGACTTTTTTTATTGTTGACTCTATGACAGACCCTCCATTTCCTCCCCCTTTGCCTCCCTCCACCCTTCCTTCACCCCTTCTAGGCCTGTATCACAGTAGTGTCTCTGTCCATGGGTTATGCATATATGCATATACACTGAGTGGCCAGATTATTATGATCTCTGAACGCATAATAATCTGGTCACTCAGTGTACTTCTCTTGATTCCCTCATTTATTTTATATCAAAGATACTATAAATTGTGCACCTGATCAGTTTTCCCCTTTGCACTGGCAGATAGAAAACTCAGGGCAAATAGGTGGTTGATCTCCAGCAAAAGTCTAGAATAATTTTGGTGCCCATTTGAGATACAATACACTGAATGGCCAGATCATTATGCGTTCAGAGATCATAATAATCTGGCCACTCAGTGTATATGTTCTTTGGTTGATCTCTTTCCATGTCCTCCTTCCCCTCCTTCCCTCTGTGGTCTGCCAGTCTATTCCATTTAGCCATATCAGACATTTTTTATAGCATATAATACATTAATGATGCTGAAAATTATTAAGAGGCATGTATTGTGTGCCTGTGGTACTTATATTATTTAAGATTAGGACCAACATTAAAGAAAATAATTCCTTGCTGTGAGCAAATGTTGAGAGGGGGGCAGGAGTAGTGAGATGGTGGGAATAGAAACTACCTATATCTCACCAAATTATCTCTGGAAAAAACACATAAATAATCTGAAGAGAGTAGGTAACTTTGATATTTTTGTCTTTAATTTGAAATTTTAAAAGTTGATTCTAGAGGAGAGAAACCAAGATGGAGGCATAGGTAAATGCCTAACTGCAGCCTCACACAACAATTTCAAAAAATACAACTAAAATATAAAGTGGACATTATCCAGAACTACAGGAAAGTTGACTGACTGGAAATTCTACAACTATAAGGAAAGAGAAAACCAGAAAGAAAGTCAGAGGATCTATAAAAGCCTAAGGTACAGAGACACGATGAATGCATGGGGAAAGGACAGAGCCAGAGAGGAGGGGCAGCTGAGTGCCTGGCTGGCGTTCCCTAGCGGGAAGGAGATAAAAGCTCCAGATTGTGCTGAACCCCAGTTCTGACTGCATTGAACCCCAGTTCTAGGCGAGACCCTGGAGTCCCAGGCTCATCCAGAGGGAATCTGGGCTGTAAGGCAGAAGCTCAGGGGAGCAGCGAAAGACAGGGCCCCAGAGTCACGCACATTGCATGCAGAGGACAGACTATTGATTGAGCCACTGGATTGCCCTAGCAGGAAGGAGACATAAGCTCTGGACTGCTCTTAACCCCACTCACAATTGCACTGAACCCCAGTTCTGACATTGGGGGAGAGACTAGACTGTCTGGTAGCGGGCAAAACTCTAGGGCACCTTTCTCTCAGAGGTGCTTGCAGCAAGTACCAAAGGATACTGAGGAACACTGAGACTCAGGAACCTCATAGGGCGGGGCTAACAGGAAGCCAAAGCTGTAGGCTCCACCCTGAAACTCCACCCCATCCAAGCTGAGCACAGAGAATTTTGCAAGTCTAGTCAAATAAGGCTGTCTCCTGGCATAGACACAGCTGATCCTCACAGCCAATTGGCCTGGAGGTCAGTTTCTCCCAGTGATACCAACAAAATTAAGACTTATCTACAATAAAGCTGTACACACAGTCCACAAAGGGGTGTACTAAGAGTGTCCACCTCAGACAACTGGGAGGCTGACCCACTGAACCATATAGGACACATTAACACACAAAGCCACCCTACCAACTCAGGGAAGCAGCAAAAATGCCGAGACAAGGAAACAGATCACAAACGAAAGAAATGGAGGACAACAAGCGACTGGACATAGAGTTCAAAACCATGGTTATAAGGTTTTCCAAGAATTTCCTAGAAAAGGCCGATAAAATAAACAAGACCTATGAAGATATGAAAAGGGATCAACATGAAATAATAAAGGGTCAACTAGAAATAAAGAATACATTCTCTGAAATAAAAAAATATTATACAGAGTCCTAAAAACAGAATGGAAGATTGCAACAATCAAGTCAAAGATTTGGAACACAAAGAACCAGAGGACACTCCTCTGCAGAAGCAAAAAGACAAGAGAATCCAGAAAGTTGAAGATAGTGTAAGAAACCTCTGGGACAACTTCAAGTGAACCAACATCAGAATTATGGGCATCCCAGAAGGATGACAGAGAGCAAGATACCAAAAACATATTGAAAGAAATAGTGACAGAAAACTTCCCCCACCTGGTGAAAGAAATAAACTTACAAGTCCAGGAAGCACACAGAACCTCAAACAAAAGGAATCCAAAGAGGACCACTCCAAGACACATCATAATTAAAATTCCAAGAGCAAAAGACAAAGAGAGAATATTAAAAGCAGCAAGACAAAAGCAGGTAGTTACCTATAAAGGAGCACCCATATGATTGTCAGCTGATTTCTCAACAAAAACCATGCAGGCCAGACGGGAATGGCAAGAAATATTCAAGGTGTTGAATAACAAGAACCTACAGCCAAAAATACTCTACCCAGCAAAGCTATCACTCAGAATCAAAAGCTAGATAAAGAGCTTCACAAATAAAAAAAAGCTAAAGGAGTTCATCATTGCCAAACCAGAATTATATGAATAGCTGAAAGGGATTCTTTAAGAAGAGGAAGAGAATAAAGATAAAAATTATGAACAACAAATACGTAACTATCAACAAGTGAATCTAAAAACAAAGGGAAGTAAAAATCATGATGAACAATATTAACTGGTGAATATAATAGAATCAGAGGTATGGAAGGGGAGTGGACTGATGATTCTCAGGGAAAAGGGGAGTGGGGTGTGCGGGAAGAACATAAACTGTGCACCTATGGATGAGGACAATAGGGGATGGGGAAAGGGCAGAGGGTGGGATGGGAACCTGGTGGAGGGAAGAAATGGAGGGAGGTAAATAAGGAACATTTGTAACAATATGAACAATACAGATTTATTTTTTAAAAAATGAGGAACATTTGTAATAATATGAAAATAAATAAATAAGTACACCTGGTAAATAATGTGTATCTTCCCTGTGCTAACTGGCTGTATGGGTATCCTCTTTTGCAAAGTGTTATTTGCGTGAACAGTTTTTAATTTTAATAAAATTCAATTTATCAATTATTTTTCTTTTATGGTTAAAGCTTTTAGTGCCCTGTTTAAGAAAGGTTTACCTGCTGGAACTGGTTTGGCTCAATGGATAGAGCGTTGGTCTGCGGACTAAAAGGTCCCAGGTTCAATTCCAGTCAAGGACAGGTACATTGGTTGTGGGCACATCCCCAGTGCGAGATGTGCAGGAGGCAGCTGGTTGATGTTTCTCTCTCATCGATGTTTCTAGCTCTCTATCCTTCTCCCTTCCTCTCTGTGAAAAAAACAATAAAATATATGTTTTTTAAAAAAGAAAGGTTTACCTACCAGAAGATTATTTATCACTTATTAGATATTACATGTAATAATCAATAATTGATCGTTATTATATATCAAATTTATATTACACATATTATATAATAAACAATATTACATATAAATTTGTAATAGCAATATAAAATTTCACATCATCGTGATTACTTAAAATACTAGTTCTCTGGGTCTGTCAAATCTTAGAGGTGGGTTTTTTTTTAATGTATCTACTTGGATGCTTTTAATCCTATAACTGCCAAAATGACTGTTGATTAACTCTGTGAATGTACTACAAAACCATATAGAATTTGTCTATAATTGTTGGACCTATTCTGGATTAGTTTTTTCAAGGAAATAAGTTATGTAAATAATATTTATGAGATCATGTTTATAAACATTTGTGCCAGTTCCTCCTCATCTCCCTGCACTCTGAATGTTGGAGTGTGCCGTGCTCTGTCCATGGACCAATGTTTCTCCTGTCTACACTCACTCCCTGGATGACTGCATCTAGTCTCACAGGTTTAATTACCATCTCTTTACCATCCAAAATGTGTTTCCCTTGCCCAGACATTCCCTTGGACTTTAAGTACACATATTATCTCCAGCTTATGTCTCATGGGCTGCTCAAAATTATTATGTCCAGTACTGAGCTCCTGATATTTGCACACTATCTCTCCCCTTCTCAGTCGCTGGCAATTCCGATCTTCCAGTTGCCCCTTCTTCCTTGATATCACATCTGTACATAAACTCCAATTCTACCTTTAAAATATATAATCCGAATGTTACCACATCTGCTGCTATAATTCTAGTCCAAGCCACTATAATCGCTTGCCTATCCCGCTAACCTCTTGAATTTTTTTGCCCTTGTCACCATTTAGGCCACTCTCAAGAAATAAGATCATGGAATTCCTCTGTTTAAGACCTCTGGGACTTTAATCACATTATGGAAAAGTAAAATCCTTTCCAAGACTGACACTTCTGTATCAGTCTTTGTCCCTAGCAGCAGGTGCCAAGATGGAATTAAAGCACAAAGATAGCCCAAAGTGACATCAACAAGATGGCAGATGAGGAAGCTCCAGGCCATTACTCCCTCGTGCAGACATTAAATAAGTAATTGGAAACTAAATAAGAACTTGTGGGAGTTCTGGAAAGTAGTCAAAAATTTGCAGCAACCCAGCAAACATCACAGCAAAAAAGATCACATTCAAAATGTTAGGAAACTTTCTGATGTGTCTGTCTACCCATTCCTTCCCAGTTTGGGGGAAGCAGTGGCCCAATCCCCAGTTCCTGTCCATTAAAACAAATTTGCAACTTTTTAACATATCTGCAGGCTGCTTGTGGAATTGGTCTCAGTATTGCCCAACTCAGAGCTCAGATAGCCATAGCAGCTTGGACCTCAGGCGAGGACAAGCTGCAGGAAGCAGCAGGGGGATCTGCAGATGTGTGGGGGAAAGCTCACTGACAGGCATGCACCAGGACAGCAAAGGCCCCAAGAAGAAGCAGGACTGAGATTCTGAGGGAAATAAAGTAATTTTTTTAAAAGCTACATGTAAAAGGGAGGTGGGAGGTGGAGCACAGGCCCCAAAGAGGCATGGCCAAAAAAGGTCTGAAGACCATAAACCTTCACACTGAGATGATGAGGGAAAATCTTCCACTAAACAGAGCCAGTTGCCCAAACCAGTCTGGCTCAGTGGATAGAGAGTCAGCTTGCAGACTGAAAAGTCCCAAGTTCAATTCTGGTCAAGGACATGTACCTTGATTGTAGGAGGTGTGCAGGAGGCAGGCAGCTGATTGATGTTTCTCTCTCATCAATGTTTCTAATTCTCTATCCCTCCCTCTTCCTCTCTGTAAAAAATCAATACAATATATTTTTAATTTTTCATTATATTTTATTTATTTTTAAGGACAATAAAGTGGAAGTATTCTATACATCCATTCAGTTTAAGGAAGGTTTGGCAATTCCATCAGCCAATCTTTCCCATTCTCATTGCCACCCAAAGGCCTTACATGATCTGCCCCACCTTTGCCTATTGACCCCCTAGACTCCTTCCCCTTGCATCACATGTTCCAGCCATTCCAGCCTTACAATCCTTACAAACACTAGGCATGTTCCCACCGTAGGTCTTGCACATGTTTCTATGTCTACATGCTCTTCTCCCAGATACCCAAGTGGTTTACACCTTTTCTTCCTTCAGATCTTTACTCCCAGTGAAGTGTGCCCTGCCACCTTATTGAAAATGTCCACACCCCTTCACTTACTGTCATACACATATACACACTTTTCTAGATCTTTTCTCTGCTTCATTTTCTTCTTTGCACTTGTTGCTGTAAAACATACTATATTCATTTATCTTGTGTATTCTCTATTTCCCCTTCTATGATATCAATTTCAAGTCAACAGGAGCATTGATTTGCTTGATTATTGTTGTTTATTCCTCAAGTAGAATGGTGTATGGGATATGTTATGCATGCAAATAAAATTTGCTGAACAAAACACTGAATACAGAGAAGAAAGACTGAAAAATATTGATACACTTATTGCTGATGTGCAAATGAATCACTAAAAGAGATCCAGAGGGACATCTTTTTGGCAACGTTTCATTCACCAGTAGTCCAAATTTCCACTTGTACTTGGAAGGAAGAAATTTCAAGAAAAATCTGTAATCCAAACATTTCTCAAGTTTAGAATTGTTTCTCATGACAAAAACCAAGTAAGCTTTCAAAGGTAAAAATGGAGGGGGGAAAAATAGTCAACAAAGGGCACCAATACCAGCATTAAGTGACTTTTTTGGTCAAAATGAGGCAATTTGTGCATCAAAAATTACTGAAAAGAGCCGAAACCGGTTTGGCTCAGTGGATAGAGTGTCGGCCTGCGGACTGAAAGGTCCCGGGTTCGATTCCAGTCAAGGGCATGTACCTTGGTTGCGGGCACATCCCCAGTGGGGGGTGTGCAAGAGGCAGCTGATTGATGACTCTCTCTCATCAATGTTTCTAACTCTCTATCTCTCTCCCTTTCTCTCTGTAAGAAATCAATAAAAAAATCAAAAAAATTACTGAAAAGAGTTTATTTAAAGACATTGAATTTTTAAAATATCCATAATTTTTGTTGTTCTTTTTAATATATTTTATTGATTTTTTACAGAGAGGAAGGGATAGGGATAGAGAGCTAGAAACATCGATGACAGAGAAACATCGACCAGCTGCCTCCTGCCTCCTACCAGGAATGTGCATGCCCTTGACCGGAATCGAACCTGAGACATTTCAGTCCGCAGGCCAACACTCTATCCACTGAGCCATACTGGTTTTGGCTAAATATCCATAGTTCTTAATGACATTTTTTTTTTTAAGAAAGAAACGAAAAAAAGTCAAACTAGGGCAACATGAAAAACAAAAATCTGACCACTGGGACATAGGTGGGAAAATAGGCACCAGCTTCCTGCTCTGAAGACTAGCTATTAGAACACACCTTAATGTTAGGATAACCAAATTGCTTTAGGTGATAAGGAAACATCTTTCTTTCTTCTTGTTTTCTTATTTTAAATATATTTTTATTGACTTCAGAGAGCAAGGGAAAGGGATAGAGAAATAAACACATCAATGAGGAGAGAAAATCATTGATAGGCTGCCTCCTGCACGCCCTCTACTAGGGATCGAGACCACAATCAGGACATGTGCCCCTGACCAGAATAAAACCTGGAACCCTTTAGTCTACAGGCCAATGCTCTCTCTATTGAGCTAAACTGACTAGGGCAGAAATATCTTTTTTTTATATATTTTTATTGATATTTTACAGAGAGGAAGGGAGAGAGATAGAGAGCTAGAAACGTCGATGAAAGAGAAACATCGACCAGCTGCTTTCTGCACACCCCCGACAGGGGATATGCCCGCAACCAGTGTACATGCCCTCGACCGGAATCGAACCCGGGACCTTTCAGTCCACAGACCAATGCTCTACCACTGAGCCAAACCGGTTTTGGCAGAAATATCTTTTCATAAAATACCCAGCTAAGGAATGAGAGAATAAAGTAATTTTTCTAAATTATCATTTTTCAACCCTTGGTGAAATATTTAGTTCGGTCAAACATTAATTATCAGTGGGTGAAACAATTAGAGAAGAAATTGATGGGGAACTTAAAAAGTGGGTATCACCTGTTGAAACTAGTAATCAGTCTTAGCATCACTAAAGGCAAAGCAAACAGTTATGTGCCTCCTGCTGTGATGCAATTCAAAACTTACAACACTACCTCCAAAGTACAGTGAGATGCACCACAAGGGAAAACAGACAAATCAGAAAATGGGACATTCTAAAGACAAGTAACCAGCTTCTAAAATAAGTAAATAACACAAAAAAGTTATGATCCATTGTTCTGGATTTTTTTTAACTTACTAATCTTAAACAACAAAATATAATGTGTAGCTTCTTTTTGGATCTTGATTCAGGTGAAAAAATATATAAAAATACTGCCAAAACCAGTTTGGCTCAGTGGATAGAGGGTTGGTCTGCGGACTGAGGGGTCCCAGGTTCGACTCCAGTCAGGGGCATGTGCATTGGTTGCAGGCACATCCCCGGTGGGGGATGTGCGGGGGGCAGCTGGTGGGTGTTTCTCTCTCATCGATGTTTTTGGCTCTCTGTCCCTCTCCCTTCCTCTCTGTAAAAAAAATCAATAAAATATATTTAAAATATATATAAAAGTACTGTTTGAGGAAATTTAAGACATCTGATTTTTATCTGGTTATCAGGGCACCAAGTAATTTTGCTAGATATGAATAATGTCATTATAATTAGGTAAGAAAATATCCGTATTGAATTATGGAGGGAGAAATTATGTGATTGATTGATTTTTCTTTTTAGAGAAAGGGGAAGGGAGAGAGAAAAAAAATACTGATGTGAGAGAGAAACATAGATTGATTATCTCCCTTACATGACTTGGGATTGAACCTGCAATCTAGGTATGTGCCCTGACCGAGAATCTAACCTAAAATTTTTTGGTGTGTGGGGTC
This sequence comes from Vespertilio murinus, assembly GCA_963924515.1. Classification (NCBI taxonomy): domain Eukaryota; kingdom Metazoa; phylum Chordata; class Mammalia; order Chiroptera; family Vespertilionidae; genus Vespertilio; species Vespertilio murinus. Next base: position 95,921,045 of record OZ004708.1, read on the forward strand.
ACACTCCAACCAACTGAACCACACTGGCCAGGGCAACAGGATACATGGCATATATTTAAGATACTTCAAGAAAAGAGAAAAATAAATTAAGCCAATGGGGAAAAATACAATAATTATTGATATACATAATAAATGTATGTGGTTTATTTTAGTATTTTCTTCATTTTGTATGTCTGAAAATTTTTATGACAAAATGGAAAAGAATGGTTCTATTAATTCTAATGAATGAAATTTCTGTAAATTACAATTAAATCATCCACTAAACCAACTTATGCTACAACATTCCAAAATATTCATGTAATTAGAAGAAAAATATAGCAGGAAAATATTTAACCCTAAAACAAATATATGGATGGAATGATATTCATTAATTCAACCTATGTTTATTGAATTCTTATTATGAGTCAACCACAGTTCCAGACACTAGAAATATAGTGATGAACAAGATTACGTTCCTCTCCTTTTAGAGTTTGTAAACTCGTAAGGGAGAGGGAGAGAGAAAATAAATAGTAGTAATCACATAGTAATAGGTACCACAGAGAAGATAAAGCAAGGAAAGAGGAGAGAGGGACAGAAAGACAATAACGGTGTAGACAAGCAGACAGGAAAGGAATTCTAAGGTGATACTTAAGCTTAAATCTCAGTGGTGGTAGGTGCATACCTTATGAAGACCTGGGCAGTGACGCAGGGTGGGGAGGGGAAAGAGCAAGTACCAAGCCCTGAACTACATTAGAACCAGATGTGTATGGAGGTAGTGTAACTAGAGTGGAGGAAAGGAACATCAGAGGGGGAAGGAGGACACTAAACGTGTGGAGCACTGAGCCATGCTAAGGAGTTTAGATTTTATTCTAAACTAGAGGCCCGATGCACAAAATTCATTCAAGAGTAAGCCTTCTTTCCCCCAGCTGCTGGCACCAGCTTCCCTCCAGCACCCGGGTCCAGGGCTTCCCTTGCAGTCCTGGCTTCATCCAGGAGGTCTTCCAGAAAGGACATTCAGTCTAATTAGCATAGTACCCTATTATTATTATACATAATGAAAGAATACTATGAGAAACCATTGAAGATCTGAATTAGAAGAGTGACATGATTAGATTAGATTAGATTAGATTAGAGTAGATTAGATTAAATTAGATTTAATATTTTAACAATATATACTTTGATAGGTTTAGCACTTGTACATCTGAGTTCACAGAAAGATTGGCCTAAAACTATCTTCTCTCATTTTGTCCTCGAATGGTTTGGGTGTCAAAGTTAGGTTATTGTAATAAAATGAAACAGAGAACATCCTTTCATTTTTTTATCCTCTAGAATATATTACATAAGACTAGAATTATCTACTCCTTGAATAACCTGAATATTATCTGTCAAACCTTCGTGTCCCAATGTTACTTTATGCACAGATTTATGTTTCAACGTATTTAGTAGCTATATGTCAGTTCATGGTTGCTTGTTGCTTAGCTGAATTTGGTTAGTTATATTTGTCTAAAAACACACAATTTTTTTCAGAGTTTAAAAACATATGGTAGCCTTACATTTCTACTAAGATGGTATAAAAAGACCAGATTTCTCTCCCAACTGAAACAACTGTTAATTGCCAAAATACATAAAACTAAGTTTTGAATACATTGGATGTGAGGCAACAGAGAACAGTGAAGGCCAAGAGATGGGACGCAAACAAGATAAGCACAGTCATTGGCTAGTTTATGCCCTTGAAAACATTTCCAGGCTGCAGCTCAGGGTGGGATGTCCCCAGGAGGGCTTGGAAGGCTGCCAGAGGTTAGAAGGAGGAGCTGAGTCCAAGGTGGCTAGAGTTCACAGGCAGAGAACCTGAGGAAGGGGCAGTTGGAAAGGTCCACTAGCAGAGTAAAACTCAGCAAAAATTTGTGAGAAAACTATCCCAGGAGAAGGAAAGAACAGTCTGGGTTAAAGGGAACGGTACACAGAGCTCATCCAAGGCATAGAATAGAGCCTCTTCCTATCAGCCTATTGGGGGGAAAAAACCACAATCCATGGGGTTTCGGGAAAAGCACTCGGAAGACCCTCATTTCCATGGCAGCAAATAACTAACTCCAGGTTAAACACTGCTCGGGTCCTACCTAATGAATCTCAAAAGCAAATACCAAAAGAATCAAGCTGTGTCCGCATAACTGTACACCAGAACAAAGCTCAAGGACTCTTATAGTAATGCAAATATATTCAGCATGAAGTAAGGCAAAATTCACTTGTTTGATGTCCAGTAAAAATTTACTAAGGAGGCAAAGAAACAGGAAAATATGGCCAATAATGAGAAGGAAAATTGTAACCTAACCTACACATGTAGCCTAGCAGGTAACCTAGCATAGCTTAGCCTTTGTTTAGAGTTTGTAACTTTGCCTTGATTATTCTGTAGCCTCACTTGGTTACTTTAAAATTTATAAGGATTGTGTAATGCTATCTTATAATTTGCTGACTGTTTCACAGAAAGACAAATGTTAGGGTCACCGAGGGAGGAATGCAGGAGGCCAAAAGTGGTAAGGAATTATAAATTTACTAGTGGCCCGGTGCATGAAATCATGCACTCAGGGGGGGGGGGGTCCCTCAGCCAGGCCTGCATCCGCTCACAGTTTGGGAGGCCTCAGGGGATGTCTGTCTGCTGGCTTAGGCCTGCTCCTCACGGAGGTAGGAGAGGCTCCTGCCACCACCACTGCACTCCCCAGCCATAGCCTGGCTTCTGCCTGAGAAGCGGTCCCCCTGTGGGAGTGCAATGACCACCAGGGAACAGCTCCTGCATTGAGCGTTGCCCCCTGTTGGTCAGTGTGCATCATAGCAACTGTTCATTCTGTCATCAGGCCAAAAACAGCTCTCTGACATCCCCTGAGGGGTCCCAGGTTGTGAGAGGGTGCAGGCCAGGCTGAGGGACACCCTGGTACACAATCGGGGCCAGGGAGGTATGTGAAAGGTTGGCTAGCTAGGGAAGGATCATGGGAGGGCTACAATGCATGTCCGGCCTGTCACTCTCAGCCCTGATCAGCTAGACCCAGCAGTAAGCTAACCTACCGGTTGGAGCATCTGTCCCTTGGTAGTTAGTGCATGTCATAGCAAGCAGTTGAACAGCTTTAGCATATCATCAGCATATTATGCTTTGATTGGTTGAATGGCCAACTGGACAACTGGACACTTAGCATATTAGGCTTTTATTATATAGGATTAGGTCATCTGGATACCAGATGGGCTGAGCCCCAAAATGGTGCCAGCCTCCAGGGATGGGGAGTCTGAGCTTTTTTAAGGACTCTAGGCTGGCTTTTTCTGGGCAGAGAACTCTCTGGGTGGATCCTGATCTTGGGAATGTCGGGAGAGGCTTAGCAAGTGGAATGTGGTCTCAGCAAAAAAGGAACGTCCATTGTGAAGTGGTCTAAAGGTCAGTTCCCAGGGGAGGGAGTATCAATTAAATTATTTGATTAGACCTAACAATGAAGACTTAGATTGTATCTATACCTGCACAACCCCTGACCTTGATGATTGCTGGAATTGTTTTTCAGGAACAAGCCCAGGATATTTTGCAGAATCAGGGGGTGAACCAGCTAACATCACCTAAGACTGGCTGGACAGCCTGGACACTCCCGTGACCTCCTTGTGAACTTTCTTCAATATAATAAAAAAATCTCCACCCAAGGGCAGAGATTCCCACCATTTTAAACACACAGTATATGTATTGTCATGTTTCCTGAGTGTGCATGCTCTGGATTGTCCCCACCTACACATGCAATGACAAAGTCTGCCTTGATGTTTGCACATGATTTCCCCCAATAAAGATGGATTGGAGGTTTTGGTCAGAGACATACTGCTCCCAGAATAATCTCTACTGTGACTTTGCTTGCTGGCTTGCAATGAAGTTTCTTTTCATAAAATCATCTTGGAGTTGTCAAATGGCTGGCAACTGCTGAGCATTCAGACCCAGTTCAGTCAGGTAACAAAATCAACCAACTAAAACCAACACAGAATTGATACAGACAATAGAATTAGTAGATAAGAACATGAAATTATAACTATTCCATATGCTCAAAAAGTAAGAGAAAAGAATGAACATAATTAAGTAGAGATGCAGAGACCAAGAAAACAATCTGAATTAATGAAGTTAAAAATTGGTATTTTGCAAAGATCAATAAAAATTATAAACTTCACCTTAACTAGTTTGGCTCAGTGGATAGAGTCTCCACCTGCTGAAAGAAGGGTCCCAGGTTCGATTCCGGTCAAGAGCATGTACATGTACCTTGGTTGCAGCACTTCCCCAGTAGGGGTATGCAGAAGGCAGTTGATCAATGTTTCCCTCTCATCAATGTTTCTAATTCTCTATCCCTCTCCCTTCTTCTCTGTAAAAAAAAATCAATAAAATATATATTTTTTAATTATAAACCCCTAATCCAGGGATTCCCATCTGGGGGGTAATTCTGTACTTAGGAGGACATTTGGCAATGTCTGGAAACATTACTGAGTGCCACAACTTGGAGTGTTGCTGGTCCATAACAGCTATAGACCAAGAATGCAACTAAACATCCTTCCCCACAACAAAAAAGTTTCCAGTTCAAACTGTCAAGACTGCTGAGGTTGAGACCGATCAGAGAAAGAGAGAGAGAGAGAGAAGATTCAAATTTCCAATATCAAAAAGAGAGATATAACATCAGTATAGATTTTTACAAATATCAAAAGTACAGTAAGCCAATATTATGTTTAACTGTATGCAAAGAAGTTTGAAATTTTACATAAAGTAGAAGAAGAGGCAGTTTCGCACCACATTATGACTTTTTGGTCAACAGATGGATCACATATTTGACAGTGGTCCCCTAAGGTTGTAATGGAGCTGAAAAATTCTATTGCTTAGGGATGTAGGCATCCTATATTTTTTTTCTTCAGAGTTGTCTTAACGAAGTAACACAGTGCATTACACAAATACTTACCATTGTATTAAAATTGATGACAATACTTAGTATAGTTACATGCTGAGCTATACAAGAAAAAATTGTCACCCCAAAATATGTTCTTTGGCACAAAGATTATGTTAGGTTGGTTAATTTTAAGAAACAGCACATGTGAAAAGCAAGTAGAAGTTACCTTTGGTAAAGGACAGTCACATTTGTAAGGGAACACTTTATTTGTAAGGATGTCTCTATCCCAATAATTCCATAAGGGACATATGCACAGGTGATCAAGGGGCCTCAGCCAGAAATCTGACACATAAGACCCCAGGTACTTAATTAATAATCCACCGAGCATAAATTACACAGGAGACAAACATGCAATGCACGAATCACTCATGGTTTATTTACCAGAGTCCTGGTGGGTTCCAGAGTCCTAGGCAGGCCACCTGGGGATCCACACTGATAAGACACACATGGTTCACGGAGGACTTTGCAGCTGCAGCTTGGCTTGAGTTGAGGCCTCTCACGATGGCTCGCAGTCCGTGGCTCACAGTTGGGGGCTCACAGCTCAGGCAGAGCTTTGACTGGTGCAGGCAGGGGAAGTGGAGAGCAACCTTCTGTGGAGGAGCAGAAGGAGTGTCACTGATCTTCTGTGGAGCTCGCTCTTTTTATGTGTCTTCAGTGCTCAGATGTGTCTTCAGTGTGGGTCCCAGGAGCCTTGCTATATGGTCTTACATATGGGGTACAGACCACTTTATCGATTTTCTACACAGGCCACTCAAGGGTGCTTATCAGTTTGTTTACATTCCATTCCATACTTTCAGATATCACACTTCAATTCCACACTTTAATACTTATTCAATATTGTATTTTTTTCCTTATTGCTATTACTATAACAGTCTCCCTCACTGTACCCAGAAGAGGAGGATGACCTTATCGCCAGAAACTCTTAGCAGCACAGAGGGCAATGACCTGCGTCTGCTTAGCCACCTTAACCACCCTACCCTGGTTTACTCTTCTTTGCCTGGCAACTCCCATAACTGACTCTCGTACCCCACTTTTTTTTTTTTTTGTCTTCAGTTGAAGATAGTATTTAAGGTGGTGGCTTCAGCCATTTTAGCTATGCTCTAGTTTCTCTTCATTACAGCCTAAAGGGCTTTTTAAAATTATTTCTTCTAAGACACATCTGCAAGTGACTAATTCTTCAGTTTTTATTTATCTGGCATTGTATGAATTTATCCTCCATTTTTGAATCACAGTTTTGCTGGATATAGAATTCTCAGTTGACAATCATTCTTTTACTTTCAATATGCAATCTACTCCATGGATATTTTGGTTGCTACTGTTGTTGTTTATGGAGATGCAGATTTTCAGAAGTCCTATTTTGCCATTCCAGATGTGCTTTCCAGTGGATTGCTAACCTACTTGTCAAAGGAATAATAAAGTTCCTATAAGAAAACAATTTTTACTTCTTGGGTAGCCAAACATGTCTTTAAAAGACACACACACACACACACCATAAAGGAAAAATTTACTAAATTCAAATACATGAAAATTAAAATATGTTCTTCACCAATAATACTAAGAGTATGTAAAAAAGCAAGTTACAGAATAAAAAAAAAATATTTGCAATGTATATAACAGCCTTGAATCCAGATTGTATATTGAAATCTTACAAATACATAAAAAATACAATTAATACAATAAACAGGAGGCAAAAAATTTGAAGGCCATTTTAAAAATATATTTAACTGACTGATAAACATACAAAAGGCACTAGATTTAATTTATCATCAAGAAAATGAAAATAAGTTCAGGTCACAGGTAGGACCAGCTTCTGCCACTGCTGCCTGGTGGATTTTGAAATTACAATGGAGATTGGGCCGCTGCACCAGCAGCCGCACCTGCCGCTGCCGCAAGTGGGTGAAGCCCACAGAGACCAGAGCTCACTCCGTCCAGTCCCGGATCCAGGAAGTGAGCGGCTTCAGAGCTTGGGCCTCCACGTCCGCAGCCACTCCACTCCCATCCCAAATGAGACACCTTTAAGCACGGTCTTCCTGCCTGCAGCCATCGAAGCCCTGCTTCCGAGCCCACCGGTGCCTTCCATTTGCCGCCCGGGCCAGTCCTTTGTCTGCTGCCGCATGGCCGGGCCGGAGCTTCTGCCGCTGCTGCCTGGTGGATTTTGAAACTACAATGGAGATTGAGCCGCTGCACCAGCTGCCACACCCACCGCCACGAGTGGGGGAAGCTCACTCCGCCCCGGGCCCTGGGAGTGAGCGGAGTCCGCACTCTGCTCCCGCCCCAACAAGACACCTTTAAGCGAGGTCTCCCCACCTGCAGCCATCTCAGCCTGGCCTCTGAGCCAGCCGTGCTGGTGAGGAGCTGGCACAGCGCCTCCCGTTCAGGACCCCAATGCCCCAGGGGGGCCATGTTCCCTGGGTGAGCTGTGTGTGCCACGGGTGAGCCATGTGTCCCAGGGGATCCTGTGCCCCGGGTGAGCCATGTACCCCAGGGGGCCGAGTGCCCCGGGTGAGCCATGTGCCCCAGGGGAGACATGTGCCCCGGGAGAGCCGTGTGTCCCAGGGAAGCAGTGGGACCCGGTGGAGGGGCGGTGTGAACCAGAGGAGGAGCAGATTCTATTCGTGTGGTCATGAGATAGTCACCATAAAACAAGCAGACTGCTAAATGACAGAGGGGAGGGGAAGGAGACCTGGTGGGAGATAAGAGATCAACTGAAGGACTGGTATGCATGCATATAAGTACAACCAATGAACACAGAACTCTGGGGAGGGAGGGCGTGAATGGGAGGGGGGGAGCAATGGTAAGCTATGTACACATATATACCTTAATAAATTTAAAAAATAAAAAATATCAATAAAATATATTTTAAAAAACAATTAAAAAGAAATATACAAGGTTTATACTGGAAAAAATGAAAATAAATACCGTAATAATTTACTCCTACACTAAGAACTGAATAAGTAAAACTAAAAGGACTTGCTAGGAGTAGTTGAGGAGAATATGGAACAATTATAACTCTCACTCACTGTTGATATAAATTAAATTGATCCACCACTTTTTTAAAGTTTTTTGGCAGTACCCAGTAAATCTGAGCACATGCATAGCTCATAACTCAGCAATTCTCACTTTTGAGAATAGAACCAGAGAAACGCACATATTTGAATCAAAAGTCAACAAATAGAAAGGACATACACTGTACTTGAGGAAATAAACTCAGAATGAACATTACCAACATTTACTCTAGTAAAATTACTGAATTATATAGGGGGAAAATTATTTGGGCATGCAAGCAAAAGACCAAGTTGCTTAAAGGGGGAAAACATTTAATTCTCATCAGATTTTCAACAGAGATACTTTATGCTGGAAGAAGCTGCAGTAATATATGAAGACTCGCAAGCCAAGAAAATGTAAAAAATGAGAAGATGTGAAGATTTTTACCTCTAGCCAAACTAGCTGTCTAATATAAAAGATAACAAACACTTATCAATATTCAAGAACTTGAGAAACAATTGTACAAGGAGTGCTTCTTGGAGAATGAGTTTCAACGATCAAATTACCTGAGGGATTTGGATGTAAAAACCACATTGAATGTTAAATACATAGTTACATGGAGAATTAGGGCTAGCTGAGGGTTATAAGGAAGAAAATATAGTAGCAATGGCTGTATGTACTACAATTATTTTTTTACATAAGAAGAAATTTGGGAGAGCAAATACACAAACATAAATTTTAATTTTATTGATGTTAGCCTATAGCTGCTTCACCCTGGGATTTTTATGTGTGTAATATAGGATAAAGCAAGAAAATATTCAGATGATAGTCCAATTATATTATTCTCTGTGTCCTCCTTGAGAATTATTCCTTGGGGAAGAAAAAATTTAAGACAGAAGAGGCTAAGTAAAAACCTTACAGTCCTGAATTTGGATTGAAAGCATTAACTTGGCCTCATGAGTTGTTTTTTTCATGTTTTTCTCCCCTAGTTCTGTGTAACTGACAAGGCATAGCAACATTGACCTAGCCACTAGCTTCAGAGGCAGCTGTGGGTGATAGATACAGTGTTTGCCTTATAATAATTCTTTATTTTATGGCTACGTTTTATGTGGTTTACATACCCATGTTATATAAATAAGTAACATACAAAATTAAAAATAAGTCAGAACAGTGATTCGTTTCAGAGAGAAGAGCTTAACGAAGGCATAAAGATTCGGAGGCAATAGTGGCATTGTCGTTTTTGGTCTGAGTGGTGGTGATATGGGTGTGTGTGAAAATGTGCCAGAATAAACACCCATGATTTGTTCACTCTTCTAGAGGGATGTTTTACTTCAATATTAAAAGCTGTTTTTAAAATAAAAGGAAGAAAGCATAAGAGAGTCTTCCTTAACCATTGCCTATTTTACCCTTCATTTATTATTCTAGGAAATGTCGCCTTTGGTCTCATCTGTGTGGTGGGAGAAATACATAGCTTCATACTCGATTTAGAAGGAGTCCAGATGCTGTTACATTATTTAGTTGGCACTGCGGGGAAGTGCTGCCTACAGAGGGGCTCTCAGTGCCAGAAATTTCTTTGCAATCTATCATGTTAAACACCAATGATTTGTGGCTTAAATCTTGCCTAATGCTTTCTGTAGTACTATCTGCATTCTCACCGTAAACCATGAGAACTATCTGCAGGGAATCAAGACCTTTCCTGTTTCTCATTTCCTTCATTTGGGGAGATAACATCACAGTAGACTGTGTATATATATAGAGAGAGGGCCCAGTTATTTCCAAATCCATAGATTTATCGGGGCTGGGAAATGTCAAATCAGCACCTGAATAAATAAAACACGAGCCCATTAGTGCAAGCTTATGTGACCTGTCAGCATCATTAGGCTCTGCGGTGCATGGAAAGCCAGCTGGTATGAGGCCCTTCATAATGATGGCATCTCTCAAGAGAGCCCAACAAATCCAGGCTTTGCTTTTTGAATAAGCATTCTGGTGTTTATTTTCCAGGCAAGGGTCTCACTTCATTTTCAGTTTGCCGTAATTCAAACCCTTTCCTCCTAGGAGTCTTCCTGTTCTGCTGTGAATGGATGCACCCAACTAGGTCCCACCATGGAGCTCAATGCCACGGGCCTAACACTCATCACGACGCAGCAGTCCCAGCGTCTTTGCCAGACCTACATCCTTGATGTTGCTGATCTCAAAGGTAATCTCTGTTTGGACCCCTTTGTTTGGGAGAATAACTTCGTTAGCTTTACAATACAAGCTCAGGTAGTAAATATTACTGTTTAAGAGCATAGACCTGGACCGAGACTCTTGGTTGGCAAACTGCGGCTCTCGAGCCACATGCGATTCTTTGGCCCCTTGAGTGTGGGTCTTCCACAAAATGCCACGGCCTGGGTGAGTCTATTTTGAAGAAGTGGCTTTAGAAGAAGTTTAAGTTTAAAAAATGTGGCTCTCAAAATAAATTTCAATCGTTGTACTTTGATATTTGGCTCTGTTGACTAATGAGTTTGCCAACCACTGACCTAGACCATCCAAATCAAATCCTAGCCTTGCCACTTAATAGCTGTGTAATCTTGGAAAGTTACTAAACCTTTCTAGGCCTCATTGATGTTTCTGGCTCTCTCTCTCCCTTCCTCTCTGTAAAAAATCAATAAAATTTATTTTTAAAAAAAGACTTTTCCATAACTTCTGGATGTAAAAAGCAGTGGGAGTTGAGGCTGGGGGAGACCAAGGGCTTCTAAAATTCCAGGCACGTCCTCTTAAAGGGCCCATTGACAGTCTTACTCAGACTCACTTACTCTGACCTCCATCACTGGGGCAGTAGCTCAAAAAGTTTCAGGGACATAGGTGGAAGAACTGAATTGTCTGCTATCAGAGAAACAGCTTGGGATGCGGGGGGCAGCTTTCTCCTAGACAGAAGTACTGGTAGGGCCACTGTTCCTTTGATGGGCCCTCTCCCACAGAGCCAGCAGGCAGTTGCCATATCTGAGTTTCCATCAATCTGGCTAATACCAATTAGCCTTACCATAGTAATTCCCTGATACTCTGCCTCACCCAACTTGTGGGTCCACTCAAGTGGTTTCCAGTGACTTTTCCATATGAATAGCCTGTCTTAACTCATACTTCAGATTTTCCTCAAATTTCTGAAACAAGCAGCATCTGACCTGAGTATGCCCTATACCACTCACTAAGTGGCCCCAGGCCCAGCATTAGCAGTAGGCAGGCTTGGTTCATAAGTTGTCCTCACTGGACACCTCCAAACACAGCACAAGTAGCAGCCATCTGCAGATTGCTTTGTAGTTTATACCAGGTAGCCCTGGGCAGAACACAGATAGTGACTGACCTTGGCCTGCACCTCCCAGGAGGCCCCAGAGCCAGTGTACCCAGTGGACAACTTCAGACCACATCAAAGCATCACCACTCAACTACCTCCACAAGGGACACACTCAAGAGGAAGACTCAGCAGGCACCAGAGCCCTGCTGAAGTAAATTCTGCTCTTTGGATTAGGTTGTTGCACAATTCATCCTCATGGCAGTCAAGGTTGGTGGTCAGTGATCACAGCCAGTTCTTGCAGCACACTAACCTGTGGGTAAATAACTCCCATTGATGTGCCCACAGCAAACAAGACTCAACTACAAGAGGAGGGTGTACACAGCCCACACAGGGGGATGGACCTTGAGTGTCCAGCTTGGGCGATCAGGGAGGCTGTGCCACTGGACCCTACAGGACATCTACTATATTAGGCCATTCTACCAAACCTGAGAGATTTAATAACTGTACCTAATATATAGAAACAAATAGAGGAAGGCTGACAAAATGAGGAGACAAAGAAACATGTCCCAAATTAAAGAACAGAACAAAACAACAGAAAAATAAAACTAAACTAAATGGAGATAAGCAATCTACTAGATGCAGAGCTCAACACACTGGTTATAAGGATGTTCAAATAACTTACTGGGAACCTCAACAACCTAAAAATGAACCAGTCAGAAGTGAATGATACACTAATTGAAATGAAAAATTATTTACAGAGAATAAACAGTGGAGTAAATAAAGCGGAGAATCAAATCAGTAACTTGCAATATAAGGAAGCAAAAAAACTATTCAGAACAACAAAAATAATACAAAAATATGGGGCTAGAGTAAGGAGTTTCTGGAACAACTTCAAACATACCAACATTCACATTATGGGGTTACCAGGAGGAGAACAGAGAGAAAGCAAGAAATTAAAAACCTATTTGAAAAAATAGTGACAGAAAACTTCCCTAACTTGGTGAAGGAAATAGACATACAAATCCAAAAAGTACAGAGTCCCAAACAAGATGAACCCAAAGTGGTTCTATAACAAGACATATTATAACTTAAATGAAAAAAAGTTAAAGACAAAGAATCTTAAAAGCAGCAAGAAAAAAGCAGTAAATTGCCTACAAGAGAGTACCAGGTTGATTTTTTAACAGAAACTTTGCAAGTCAGAAAGAATTTGTAAGAAATATTCAAAGTGATGAAAAGCAAGAATCTACAACCAAGATTACTCTTAGAATTGAAGGACAGATAAAGAGCTTCCCAGAAAAGAAAACACTAAAATAGTTCATCACCACCAAACCAGTACTATATGAAATGTCAAAGTCTTCTTTAAGCCAAAACCAGTTTTGCTCAGTGGATAGAGTGTCAGCCTGCAAACTTGGGGGTCCCAGATTTGATTCCGGTCAAGGGCATGTATCTTGGTTGCAGCCACAACCCCAGTGGGGGGTGTGCAGGAGGCAACTAATCAATGTTTCTCTCTCATCGATGTTTCTAACTCTCTATCCCTCTCCCTTCCTCTCTGTAAAAAATCATATATATATATATATATATATATATATATATATATATATATTAACTGTCTTTATTTTTTTAAAAAAAGTCTTCTTTAAGAAGAAGATGGGATGAAACTGGTTTGGCTCAGTGGATAGAGTGTCGGCCTGCTGACTAAAAGGTCCCAGGTTTGATTCCTGTCAAGGGCATGTTTCTTGGTTTTGGGCACATCCCCAGTAGGGGGTGTGCAAGAGGCAACTGATCAATGACTCTCTCATCTATGTTTCTAACTCTCTAATCCTCTCTCTTCCTCTCTCTGTAAAAAATCAAGAAAATATATATTTTTAAAATCAATAAAATATATTTTTAAAAAGAGAAGATGATGCCGAGGTCGGTTTGGCTCAGTGGTAGAGCGTCGGTCTGCGGACTGAAAGGTCCCGGGTTCGATTCCGGCCAAGGGCATGTACATTGGTTGCGGGCACATCCCCGGTAGGGGGTGTGCAAGAGGCATCTGGTTGATGTTTCTCTCTCATCGACATTTCTGACTCTCTCTCTCTCTCCCTTCCTCTCTGTAAGATATCAATAAAAATATATTTTTAAAAAAAGAGAAGATGAAAAAAAGATTTTAAAATCTATACTAATGAAAGGGTAATATGCTAATTAGGGTGGACATCTTCTGGACGTCCATCTGGACAAAACCACGTGGCTATGAGGGACTAGGGCCAGTGCCATGCAGGAGTGGTGGGCGCTCACTCCTGGTGCTTACACGGGAAGGGCGGGCCAGGCCGGTGCTCACACGAGAGGGGCGGGTGAGGCTGGCACTGCTGGTCCAGTGCTGTAGTTCCTTTTGCAGAGGAGGTAATAAGTTGGCACTGCACCCCATTCCACAAAGGTGGCACGGGACAGGCTGCAGCTCGGCCCTGTCCCAATGCTACCCCTTCCGCAGAGGCAGCCACAGAGGCATCAGTGTAGGCCTGGTCAAGGCACCACACCTCAACAGAGGCTGGATGAGGTACAATCTGCTGTGCCTCAACCTCCCACAGCCCCTCCCACAGCCAGCCTGGTCCCGGACTGTCCCCTCCCACCAGTGGGCGAGGGGTGGGGCCAGCAGTTGCAACAGCCAGCAGTGGCAGCAGCAGCAGGGTGATGGCATCCTAGTAACCTCTCGCAGAGGAGGACATCCCCTGAGGGCTCCTGGACTGTGAGAGGGAACAGGCCGGGTTGAAGGACCCTGTGCACCAATTTTATGCACCGGGCCTCTAGTATGACAATAAAATGGTACTAAACACATATCTATCAACAATTTAATCTAAAAAACAAAATAAACAAACAAGCAGAAAGAAACAGACTCGTAGATGCAGATCAGGATGGTGGCTGCCTGTGACAATTTCTTAAAAATAAGACAACAATGAAGATAAGTGCATCAATACACCTGTAGCTTGTGATGCTGTTTCATAGAAGGCTACCCACTACCCAATCTCTTTCAATATTGGAAGCAATCTTCTCATACCCTGCCACTGCTTTATCAACGAGGTTTATGTAATACCAGAGACCTGATGCACAAAGTTGTGCACAGGCAGGGTCTGGTCAGCCCTTCCCAATCAGGATGGGGCCAATCCAGGGCAGGCGCAGCAGTGGGAGCCCCGGCCAGCCCCACCCCCTGGTTGAACTCCCAACCGAACTCTGGGTCAAGGGGACAATTTGCATATTAGCCTTTTATTATACAGGATGTTAAATCCTTTGTTGTCATTTCATATTCCTCGCCAGGGAGCGGCATCCATCTCCAAAACCACTTTCTTTGTTCATCCATAAACGGCAACCTCTCGGCTGTAAAACGGTGATCTTGAGAGGACATAATTCAGTCCCATCTCCAGGCTCCATTTCTAATTCTAGTTCTCTTGCTGTTTCCACCACATCTGCAGTTACTTCCTCCACTGAAGTCTCGACCCCTTCAAAGTCATCCATGAGGTTTGGAATCAACTTCTTTTAAACTCCTATTAACTTTGCTATTTTGACCTTTCCATGAGTCACAAATGTTCTTAATGGCATCTATAATGGTGAATCCTTTCCAGAAGGTTTCGATTTACTCTGCCCAGATCCATCAGAGGCATCACTATCTATGGCAGCTGCAGCCTTACCAAATGTATTTCTTAAATACGAAGGCTTGAAAGTTAAAATTACTCCCTGATCCGTGAGCTGCAGAATGGATGTTGCATTAGCAGGCATGAAAACAACATCAATCTTGTATGTCTCCATCAGAGCTCTTGGGTGACCAGGTGTGCTGTTAGTGAGCTGTAATATTTTGAAAGAAATCCTTTTTTTTTTCTTTCTGAGCCGTAGGTCTCAGCAGTGGGCTTAAAATAGTCAGTAAACCGAGTTCTAAGAGATATGCTGTCATCCAGGCTTTGTTGTTTCAGGAATAAAGCAAAGGCAGAGTATATTTTCGCATGATTTTAAGGGCCCTGGCATTTTGGAATGGTAAATGAGCATCGGCTTCCATTTAAAGTCACCAGCTACATTGGCCCCTAACAAGAGAGTCAGCTTGTCCTTTGAAACTATGAAGCCAGATGTTGGCTTTTCTATCTAGAAAAAGTCCTGGGTGGCATCTTCTTCCGATTTGATGCTGTTTCATGCTGTTATATTGAAAATCTGTTGATGAGTGCATTCACCTTCATTAATTGTCTTAGTGATAGATAATTTTCTGCACTTATTTCTTAGCACTTGCTAATCTGCCTGTGGTAATATGGCTTTATCTCTAGACATCTTTGTCCAAAGTACACTTTTTTAAATAAGGACACCAGTCATATTGGATTAGAGTGAACCCTAGTAACCTCATCTTAACTTGATTACATCCTCAACACTTTATTTCCAAATGAGTTCCCATTCACAGGTACTGGAGTTCAGGGCTTCAATGTATCTTTTGGAAAGACGCACTTCAACCTGTGATTTTGCAGAATAGTATATATACTATGCTGCCCTTTGCATAAGAAAATGGGATAAAACACAATGCTCATATTTACAGAGAAACTGTAGAAGAATACACAAGAGGTGGAAGTATAATTATGTTTTCTTTCATTACTAGTTTTTTAACTACACATTTTACCTATTCAAAAAATAAAATAAAGCCGAAACCGGTTTGGCTCAGTGGTAGAGTGTCAGTCTGTGGACTGAAAGGTCCCAGGTTCGATTCTGGTCAAGGGCATGTACATTGGTTGCGGGCACATCCCCAATAGGAGGTGTGCAAGAGGCAGCTGGTTGATGTTTCTCTCTCATCTACATTTCTAGCTCTATATCTCTCTCCCTTCCTCTCTGTAAAAAAAAAATCAATGAAATATCTTTTTAAAAATTAAATTAAATTAAATTAATTTTTTTTAAATTAGCCATTTTGAGATCCTGAAATCACTAGATGAACAGACGTTGGTGTAATGTGACTTCAAGATGTCAACTGCCATGCCAAAGCACACACACTGGAGGCAGAGTCACCGATGGCAGCTCACGTTCCCAGGCTCAAAGCTTTGATGGGCCCCAGCAGCTCAATCCCAGTTCATCAGCATCAGGGAGGCTGAATAGGTGGCAATTCCATATCAGAAAGAGATGATGATGTGGAGGTACCTTTGTGTGGCTTTTCACACTGCAGAGACTACCTGTTGGTCAAGGCTGAAGGGACATGGTTGTGAGTTCACATGAGAAACTCCTGGAGAACTTCTAGAAATAATGTGAAAGGAGTGTGAAGGGGGACCAGGACTTATACCAGAGTAATAATACGTATTACTGTGAATGTTGAGTCCTACCACTTCCAGGTTGTGTCACCTTGGGCCAGGTGCTTAACCTCTCTGTTTTACAGCTTCATCAGCTATAAAACAAGGACTCCTTCATATTCCCATGTTTGTACACTTCCCCACTCCGTGCCAGGCTGAGCCGTGTGAGCCGCCTGAAGGAGTGGAGAGGAAGTGATGGGCAACATGTCTGAGCAGAAGCTTTCAGAGCCATTGTATGGTCCAGCCGCCTCCCTTCTGTGGTGAGGCCCAAAGTGCGGCTGCTCCCTGACCTTGGAAGTGTGAGTGGGAGGAGCTGGGCCACAGCCAGCCCAGGCCCAACAGAAATGTGAGTGAGGAATGAACCTTTGCTGCTGAGATGAGAGCACTGGAATGCGGGGGCTGCTTGTTATCACAACCCTGGCTAACCCGAACTGATGGCGTGTGGTATTGTGTACTCAGAGGGTTGTTGTGAAAATCAGAGCATTTAGAACAGGGTCTGACACAGTATTGGCATGCAGGCTCCCTACTTTACTGTGCTTCACAGACAATGCATTTTTTACAAATTGAAGGTAAGAGCCTCCACCAGCAAATGTCTCATTAAAGGCTCAGATGATGGTTAGCATTTTTTCATATGTTTTTATTGACTTCAGAGAAGAAAGGAAAGGGAGAAAAAGATGGAAACATCAATGATGAGAGAGAATCATTGATCAGCTGCCTCCTGCATGCCCCACACTGGGATCGAGCCCGCAATACCGGTGGGCATGTGTCCTGACCAGAAATCGAACCATGACCTCCTGGATCATAGTTTTATGCTCAACCACTGAACCATTGCCAGCTGGGCTGTACATTCAGTTTTGAGATATATGCTAGTGCACACTTAATAGACTACTATATATATATAAAGAGCCAGGGTCCATAATAACCAAAACAACATGACCAAAGGCTCAACCTAACACCCAGGTTGTGCACGAAGCAGGCTTTAAAACAGGTGGGGACTTATGGCAACGGGGACAGGGACGGAGGAGGTGGGGTCAGCACTCACACTCACTCACATGCACATACACACACAGCACCCACCAGCTCACAGCCTTTTCTCCCTTTCTTCCCCTCCCTTCCAGCTCACTCAAGGAGCCTCTCTCAGAATGAGGCTACAGGATGAGCAAAGGGTGGGGCTGATCCCACTGGCCACGCCCCCTCCTAGATAGGAAAGCAAGTGGAAGAGGGAGAGGGGAAGGCAGGGAGGCCTAGAGGACTACTGAGAAAGACAAAGGGAGTCAGAGACTGGGAGAGATTGGGATGGAGAGATGGAAACAAAACAGACCGGTCCTGAAGAGGCCTGGCTGGAAGGGGGAAGGGAGGCCTGTGGGAACCAGGAACTGAAATGTGGGCCCTGGCCAGCCAGGTCTCAAGAGATGGGGGGCATGGCTGGCCTTCAAATCAGACTCTGACAGGAGGGAAGAGGGAGTCCACACTGTAGAGAAAGGGCAAATAACAATATTAAAATATTTCCTCTAATTCCCTTTTAATGTGCATGAAATTCATGCACTGGGCCACCAGTATAGTATAAACATAACTTTTATATGGACTGGGAAACCAACGCCTGTTAGAGGGTAGTGGAGGGAAGCCCCCACCTGCCCCTGTCAAGGCCATTTGTGTAGAAGTCAATGTGACCACCAGCCAGCAGGACTGGTCAGAGATCACAAGATAGTGCCGGGGAGAGATGGGGCATAGCACCACTTGAGCCAGCAGGTGGGGCTTGCTTTCCTTATCCAAGCTCTGCGTGGGTTCCCCCCACCCCACGCCCAGTGCCAGGACTTCCCACTTTCAAAGAAGAGCTGGCAGGGAGCCTACTAAGCACATCACTATCTTACACGGATGTAGTGACCTGGGAAACACCACACTCTTGGGCTTACTGGCCCTCCTGTCCCCCAACCCCTCACTTGACCACACTGTGTGCAGGATTTGAAACAACCAAAGATGCTCTTGGAAGTCCTGGTTCAGGTGATCCAGTCAGTGTGACTCCAGGGACATGACCTTTCTCCACAGAAGCAGAGGAGAGAAGGCAGCGAGCGACAGGGCAGGTGGTGGCAGGGCAGGTCCCAGCCCCACTGGGAGCTCTGAAACGTAGTGTGAGCAGGGGACGGGCACCTAAAAGAGTACATTCCAGCTGCTGTTGCTAAATTTCTCCATCGAAACACTTAACACCGCTTGAAAGGATCTGCATCTATTTCAGGCCTGTAGGGGTTGATGTGTTTCCTGCACCTGCTGAGTCACTCCGACACTCTTTGCCAGCCAATGGAATTATCCTGTTAAGAACGTGGCTGGTGTGTCTCAGTGACTGAGTGTCAGCTCATGCACCAAGAGGCTCTGTTTCCAGTCAGAGCACATACCCAGGTTGCAGGCTTGATCCCCAGTAGGGGGCATGCAGGAGGCAGCTGATCCATGTTGATGTTTTTCTCTCATGGGTGTTTCTTTTTCTCCCTCTCCCTTTCTCTCTCTCTAAGAAAATCGATTAAAAAAAAACACAACAAAACAAAACACATTTATTAAAAAAACTGGGATGAGTAGACTTCGCACTGCTTTGGTTCATGCATGAGCTGACACCTACTTTGCCACAGTCTTTTGCAGCAAGGGTTCAGGGGATCTGGAGAAGGAGCTGCACATAAATGGATATGTGAGACAAGAAATATAAATTTAGAAGGCATGGGGAAAGCCACACGGAGATCTCACCTTCTAGTGGAGTGGCTCTCCGAATCTCCGGACCCACGGTTTTTTATTTACTAGAATATACATTTGCCCTTTAGCAAAGCAAACAGACATTTCAATGGCAAGGTTCGGTAAACAGTAAAAGATTAGGGGATCGCCCTCAGCCATTTGGCCAGCAGCAGCGAAATATAATTCAGCCTTGCTGAATATAAAAGTCCATCAGCCTTCTGACAGACTTCTCTCATTTATGACCTGCTGGTCTTAGCCTCCAGCACTACTTGGTGAATAAGTTCCAGGAGAAAGACAGGGTTTAGTCAAAGGGACATGTACCGGAAAGAAAAGTCCTTGATCTGGGGACAAATATTCTTCTTTAAAGGTAATCGTATGGCTGACCCACGGTATGTGACAGCAGGAGGAAAGGATGCTGAGAGATTGGTATCAATCCATCATGGAGCCCATTCCCCCCAGTGAAGAAACTGATGGCAAGTGAACCTCAGTGACCATTCCCGGATGGAATAGGTACCAAGTGGCAGAGCCAGGGACTGGATGCAGGTGTCCTGACTCCAAGCCCAATGGAGTCAGGCAGCCCTTGCCACGCTGCCCACCTGTAAGAAAGCCCTATCTGCCTCCTGTGTCACAGATGCAACTTGGATGTCCAGTATGTCACTTCTGCTTATGTTTGGCCAAAGCATGCACCCATCAATGAGGCGGGATGTGCAACCCTTCCTGGGAGGGCAATGCTTTCGTCCTCTGTCTGGCTCTCCAGCTCCAGGTAGCCAGTCCGCTGCTCTGACATCTGTTTAAATGGTCCAGGGGGTTCCGAGTCCTGATTAGGCCAACCGGCTCTGCCACGTTGTGTGTGAGCTCTATCTGTGTTTCCGGATCTTTCAGCACAGGCACTAACGGGTGGCGTGGATTTTATTAAGGAGTGTAAGCAAATTACCAGGGGAGGTGAATCACGGTCATGACCCTCCTGTGTCAGATGGCATCTGGTTCCATCCCGAGTGACAGAGAAGCCAAAGCCACAGTGGCATGGACAGGGAAGAGCTTGTTTCCCTCGCACATGGCCATGCCTCGGAAACACAAGCCAAGGGTCCGATTCAATGACCCGCAATCATCACGGCCATCAGGGACCCGGGATGGCCACGTGGCTTCTATGTCAGGCTGGAGGTGAACCGCAGCGACAGCAGGGCTCTGTCACTGGGGAGTTCAAACGCAGCCCTGCCAGCCCTCAGCTATTCTGACAGGGCCAATTGCCTGTATTAACTGTGTTTTTCCTTTTTTTAAAAAAAAAATGTAAGCTCATACAATTTCCATTGTCCAGAACTCAGCACCCACCACAGCTGGCCACAGAGGGGCCTGAGAAATGCTCACCTTTGTTTTGGGCAGCGATGTGTCCAGCTGACCGCTGGAGTTCTGTTATGACAGGAGAATTGGAAAGAATGGATATCGAGGGAAAACTGGCCATCTTGAACACACCCCACAAACACGTTCCATAGTTGGTAAACCTGGAGTTGCTATTTCTGTATTCATTTACACACACACACACACACACACACACACACACACACACAAGAGGCCTGTTGCACGAAGAGATTTGTGCAATTGGCCTTCCTTCCCTTGGCTTCCAGCACTGGTTTTCCTCCGGCACCCGGGACCCAGGCCTTCTCCCTGGCCAAAATCTGCCATCTTCGTCTTCGAATGCAGACTCCGGAGTCTGTAGTCTTGTCTTCACTGGGGCACTCTGCTCCTGTAAATCCCTTCACCCCCCACCCTCCTTCTCACAGCTGGCGCCCTGCTTGGCCACTCTGCACCTGGAACAGCTGGGCTGCCACCATCTTCCATCTTTGGCATTCTTTTTTTTTAATATATTTTTTATTGATTTTTTTACAGAGAGGAAGAGAGAGGGATAGAGAGTTAGAAACATCAATGAGAGAGAATCAACACACACACACACACACACAATTAGAGGCCTGGTGCATGAATTTGTGCATGAGGGACAGCCAGCCTGGCCAGGAGGAGGGGACATGGGCGGTTGGCTGGCCTGCCTGCTGGTCAAACTCCTGGTCGAGGGGACAATTTACATATTAGCCTTTTATTATATAGGATATACACTGAGTGGCCAGATTTTTATGCATTCAGAGATCATAATAATCTGGCCACTCAGTGTAGTTACAAACCTGAGGGAGGACGCAAGCGTTTTCCCATTAAGTTTGAGAGGTAAGAATTCACTTTTCAGAACCAGGGAGCAGATCTGATCATCTTGCTCTCCTCTGAATTAAAAAGAAAAAAGAAGCAGCTAAAAGACAGGTTGAAACACTAATGTGACAAAAGTGCTATTGTAATGACATCCATAAAAGTAATGTAGTCCATGTTTATATAATGTATTTTAATTTTACAACTACTTTCATTCAAGCCTCACCAAATATTTTCAGTCTGTCTAGTAACCCTCATCTAACAATGGAGAAAGATAAACATTCAAGAACTCAAATGACGTACCCAAGCTTAAAACAACGGGTTACAATCAGTGTCCCCAGAGACTGGAGTTCAGAACCACTCCTCCCCTCCAGCAAGCCTCGCTCCGTGGAGTCTCATGAATACACATGTCTCAGAGTGACATACGAGGACACAGAAGACCTAAGTTCCATGACACAGTTGGATCACTGGAGAAAAATCCAGCCTTTTGTTGCAAGCTTGCCTTTTTCTTTTTTATTTTTTTTTATTTTTTTTTTTTGAAGCTATATTTTTATTTTTATTTTTTTTTTAATTTTATTTTATTAAGGTATTTTCTGTGTACATAGTTTACCATTGCCCCCCCTCACCACCCATTTATGCCCTCCCTCCCCAGAGTTCTGTGTTCATTGGTTGTACTTATGTTCATGGATACCAGTCCCTCGGTTGTTCTCCTGTCCCCCCCCAGGTCTCCCTCCCCTCCCCCCTGTCATTTGACAATCTGCTTGTTTTATGGTGACCATCTCAGGCTCATATGAATAGAGTCCGCTCCTCCTCTGGTTTTCACCGCCCCTTCCCCTGGGACCCACTGCTTCCCTTAGGACACTCGGCTCACCCGGGGCACTCGACCCCATGGGACACACGGCTCACCCGGGACACCCTTCCCCCTTCCCGTTTGGGGGGTACGGCTTACCCGGGCACATGGCCCCCTGGGACACTCGGCTCACCCGGGGCACTCGGCCCCCTGGGACACTCGGCTCACCCGGGGCACTCGGCCCCCTGGGACACTCGGCTCACCCGGGGCACTCGGCCCCCTGGGACACTCGCAAGCTTGCCTTTTTCTAAACCAAAGAGGTCATGCTGAAAACTACACTGCTGTTTTCAAAGCCGGTGTGCAGGAGGCCAGACACAGAGGCCAAGAATTCTCCCATGTGCCTGCTTCCCAAGACAGTTAGCCTGCCGCTGATGCTCTTCCTGCCTCAGTTTCCATCACCATCTCCTAGATTGCTAGACCTCTAGTCATGAAGGCAGTTTTGCTTTTAAAAAATAAGCAGCAGCCCACCCAAGTCAGCACAGCATTTTTTAAATATAGATTTCATTGATTTTTTAGACAGGAAGGGAGAGAGATAGACAGTTAGAAACATTGATGAGAGAGAAACATCGACCAGCTGCCTCCTGCACACCCCCACTGAGGATGTGCCCACAATCAAGGTACATGCCCTTGACCGGAATCGAACCTGGGACCTTTTGGTCTGCAGGCTGATGCTCTATCCTCTGAGCCAAACCGGTTTCAGCAAGCACAGCATTTTTCACAGCAGGTAGGAGGCAGAATGGATAAAAAATATGGTTACTCAATACATGGGGCATATTATACAGCCTTGAAAAAGCAGACAATGCGGTCACACGCTACAACATGGATGAAATTTGAGGACATTATGCTCAGTGAAATAAGCCTGTCACAAAGGACAAATACTGAGTAATTTTAGTTAGGAGATGTATCTGAAGTAATCAAAATCATAGACAGAAAAGCAAAGGGAGGAGGAATTTGTTTTAAGGGATACAGAATTTTGGTTTTGCAAGATGCGAAAGTTCTGGAAATATTTACAAAATAAATATACTTGACATCATTGAACTGTATAATTCAAAATGGAGCTGATAAATTTTATGTGTTGTTGTTTTTTTTAACCACAAATTTTTTTTAAAAAGGGAAAAATTGGGGTGGGACCTGCAGGGGAGAGGTCCGTGGGGGGGGTTGGGGGGTGGGGAGAAGACATATGTAACACTTTCAACAATAATTTTTTTAATAATTATAATAAAGTTATATAATCATTGATTCAGAAAAGGGGGGGGGGGAGTTACAACACACACACACACACACACACACACACACACACACACACACACACACACAGCAGAATTCTACAGGCCAGAAGTCAGCTTCCCAGCTTTGAGATGCCAATCTAAGCCGTAACTAGGTAACTAAGCCGCAGCTTTTGTGTGCACATGCTTAATCCTGTTGGAACTCACTGTGGAGGTTTTCAGCTCTTTGCAGCTGGAGTGAATTAAGTGCTGTCGTTGCCAAATGTGCAGAGAAGGGAGAGGACTGGAAGCAGATTGCGTGTTGCTTTGCTCTTCACAGCAAAGAGGCGGGATAGATCTTTACCCACTTGAACTGATTGGACCCTCATTGTATCTGGGGGTGACTCTTGATTTCAGAGGTGCCCAGCCACACTGTCACGGCGTCCCCAACGGCTTGCTTGTCATCAGCCTGACTCCACCGGACGCCAGCGTCTGTGCTGCCCCGGGGCGTGTGCTGGGGCTGGATCTCCAACTCAGCTCTCCCAGGCGTTAGCTCCCAGTGCATGTTCTGAATTTTGCTTCTCTCCGTCCCTTGGATTGGCCACCCTGCCCATGTCTCCAGCCACGCCCTCTCCTCCCCTACAGGACTCCTACTGCCATACTATTATGTTTGTGTCATTCCTCCTCTATTTCGAATTTTCAAACCTTGGACACAAAATGCCATTACATTTAGCAACAAACCCTGGGGTTCATTAAAATATAGTGCTAAGTGTTCTTGGCTTCTGCATACCAATGAGAGTTTGATAAGCCATCGATACAAAATAAGGACTAATAAGCCTTTCTTGTCCCCTTGACAGAAATCCATGGTTTGGGGATCTTCCATCTAAGGGGATGTTTTTCAGGGGAAATCTTTCCCTATTTCTAAGCCGAGGCACTCTGAACATGTTCAAGTACAAATTATTACTGCCAGACATGCAAATTAGCTCAAAGGCACATAAATGCCCCAAACTTGGCAAGCATTATTGAAATCAGAAAGGCCACCCAAAATAACCTTCAGAGCCTCTTCTTTATCCTAATAATGTCTCCTGATGGTAAACCGAGGCTGAAGTGTTGGAAACAGTTATTCTGAATGATCCTCCAAGAGGTAGGTCCCAGCAAGCACAGCGTAAAAAGGCAGAACAGTGGCCTTGAGGTCGGCCTCTCAGCTGGCTCTACCATCACCATCTCCAGGATCTTGGGTACATTCTTTAGTGCCTCTCAGACTCTGTTCATCTGTGTAATACTCCTACCTGGGAGAGCTGTTAGGGCATGTAAATGGCATGGTCAGGGTAAAGCCTGGACACAGTAATTCTCAGCCCATACAGGAGGTTCTCACTTAACATTGTTGGTAAGATACTGGAAACTTTGACTTTAACCAAAATGACATGTAACAAAATCAATTTCACCAGAGGCTAAATGACGTAAACAAGAGGTAGGTTTCTACATCATATTTCTGGCCACAAAACATCACCACGTTTCTGCCCTGGCCTGGTTGGTGGGAGTGTCCTCCTATACACCGGAAGGTCTTGGGTTCAGTTCCTGGTCAGGGCACATGCTTGGGTTGCAGGGTTGATCCCAGCTCAGGTGCGTACGGGAGGCAGCCGATCGATGTGTCTCTCTCACATCTCTCCCTTCTCCCCTCTCTAAAAATCAGTTTTTTAAAAATTAAGAAACAAGCCAAAACCAGTTTGGCTCAGTGGTAGAGCGTCGGTCTGTGGACTGAAAGGTCCCAGGTTCGATTCCGGTCAAGGGCATGGACATTGGCTGCGGGCACATCTCCGGTAGGGGGTGTGCAAGAGGCAGCTGGTTGATGTTTCTCTCTCATTGACATTTCTAGCTCTCTATCTCTCTCCCTTCCTCTTTGTAAAATATCAATAAAAAATATTTTTTTTAAAAAATTAAGAAACAAAACAAAATTTAAAAATCACTAAACTACTAAAGAAACACCCAAAACACTTCTAATACTAGTAAATGTGAAATAAATGTGAGTATAACATACATACCATACATATTAATGCACACAATTAAGATAATGATTTTTAACCTGCTGATTCCAGTTTAAGGCCAAGAGTGACCAGAGTCTCTCCCAGCAGCTCGGGTGCAAGGTGGGACCCCACCCTGGACCGGACTCCCTTGCATTGCAGGGTGCAGCACCCACACCCACACTTATGCAGACAGGGATGATCCAAACATGCCAGTTCTCCTCATGTGCACATGGCTGGGGTGTGGGAGCAAACCGGAATACTAGGACACGGGAGAACCTGCACACTTCACAGACTGTGGCCCCAGCCATAATTATTTTTTCTGATTAACATTATAATGAAATGATGTTGACCAAAAGATGTTCTTTTGAGGACATGCTGTAGTAAGATCTGGGTAAGCAGAAATAGTGAAAGCGACATAAAACACTATTCCTGCCACGAGAGGGCAAGTTTTAAAAGAATCAGAATAGCATTCAGCTATTGGATAGCTGCAATTTATATTGACAGCAGCAGGTGGCACTAGTACCATATTTATCTATGTTGACCCTGAATTATTATTATTTTTTTAAAGCATTTCTTTCAGCTTTCTTTTACAGGAATAGCAGCATTTCCTCCTCAATCTTTCAATGTTTTGCTATTATTTTATAGTTTCTTAGTCTATTTGCAGTATTATAGCATGCATAGTAAATTATTTCTATTAAAAAATGCAGATCCAAATTGCCATGGGCTGATTTTATTAAATTTTAAAATGTATCTTTGACTCTGGAACAACAGAGGTCTATTTATACAGATTTTTAAAAATAAATACTTGTGGCTGTTCTCGATCCACAGTTGGGAGCACGTGGGTGCAGAGAACCAGCTGTATACGTTGTTTTACATCATTTTATACCGGGCACTTGAGCATCCATGAATTTTCGGTATCCACAGAGGGTCCTGGGAACAATCCCTTGCCCATACCCAGGCACAATTTAGTTTCTAGTGAGTTAAAAGTGATACATTGATTTTCAACTGCCTGGGGAGTGGCACCCCTAATCCCTACATTGTTCAAGGGTCAACTATATTTTGAAGTTATGCCCTCTTTCTAATTTATTCTCTGTACACTTGACTGTATTTTTCTACCATGGGCATTGAAACAAGAACATTTTGTATCTGCATTCTTTTTTAATCCTAAGAAAAGTTCAACCCCCTTTTCCTAGGATGCCATATAATATGCATTTATTAGAAGGAATGCTTGAATAAAAGACTCTAAGCACCCCAAAAGGGAAACTACCAAGGGGTCTGAAAATAAATCCTAAACTGCTTGATAGATACGTTGGTGGTTAACTTTGCAGCAATTGTCGTTGTTTTCCAATTCATTTTGTGTTGCTCCCACCTGTGTGTGTATTTCCCATGCTGCTGCTATTGCAACCAATGGCAGGTCATTCTCTAGCCCAGCGAGGGAAGCTCTGGTTTGACCTCATTGGGTGCATGCAGCTTGAACTGCAACCTGGCTCAAGGCTCCCGTGCACCATAGGGTTTGGAGATTCTCTAAGAGTTCATTCAGTTCTAAAGGAAAGAAGCTCACTCACTCAGAGCCAACTTCAGGGCAACACAGGCTCTGTGCAAAATGTATTGGTGCGACCGCACCCCAAAGTCTGGCGTTCAACCACAGTTTTGTGGTCAGCACACAAAGTGACAGCTCAACCCCAGGGGCAGGGCTGTCAGCTCACTTGGCCTTTTAGGGGAGGCAGCCGACCAGTCTTAGGGGAGGGATTCACCATGACATGTGCACCCACTGAGAAGGCCCATTTCCCCAGAGAGCACAGAATCCTACCCACAAAATTAGAATGATCAGGTTGACCTATTAAAACTTTTCCGTACTAAAATATGACTGCTATAGGTTAAAAGCTATCAAGACTACATTATAAAATTTCCAAAAGCCTCCTAATATTTAAATTTAAAAAAAGGGGGGGGGGGAATAGTAGAAGAATACCATGTAAGGAAAAATATCCTGTAAGCAAATTATATCTAGAAAATTTTTTCTTTAGAAAATTAACTTTAATTTGTAATGCTAACAGCAAGACACCCATGAAAAACACATGCTGTCAAGATAAGCCAGAGGAAAATCGTTTGGGCAAAAAAATGAAAAAGGATCCCAAGTTAAATTTATGCAAAATATTCCTTTATTAACTTTTGGTCGAGAGTGTGTTTATGTATTTTCAGAAAACAACTCCAAGACCATGTGGATTCCTGCAACATAGAGGAATTGACAGGACTGCTTCAGCCATGAAGACAGAAGAGAAACAGTCCAAAAATGAGACGCCTTGCCATACTAGCAGTCAGCAGCTGTGTGTCACTGAAGGTTGCCCAGGACCAAACCAGAGAGGGTCAAACCTGCATTGCCACCATTTGTCCACCATCCAGAACTGAAATGTCATTGTTGACATGTACACATAAGGAACTGTTTGACATTGAAATTGGGACTCAAGAGAACTGTTGGCCCAGAAAGAAACTCACTGCAGACTGATTCATTTGCCTCCCAGCATAACCCTTGTTGCTTGTCTCATTTTCCGTTCTTATAAGTGTGTTTCTTGTATCACACGATCTCACTCATCTAGGGGAAATGATGAACAACATAAACTGATGAACAAAAACAGACCCGGAGACAGGGAAGCATCAATCAGACTGTCAAACCTCGAAGGGAAAGGGAGGGAGTGTGGGGGAAAGAGGGAGAAATCAACCAAAGGATTTGTATGCGTGCATATAAGCCTAACCAGTGGTCATGAACAACAGGGGGGTGGGGACATATGTGGGGAGGGGTTTGGGATGGGAATGGAGGGATGAGGACAAATATATGATACCTTAATCAATAAAGAAATTTTAAAAAAAAACTTTTCTGTGGCCAATGAAATTGTTTTGGAGCCCGCTTCTCCTCTGAGTCTAAAGATGGATGGATTTAGAGCGAAAGCTGAGCGTTGCAGCCACTGAAATATCATGCCATACAATATAGTAGCACATTTGATGATGACAGGGCCCTGAGAGATTGTTCTGGCCTGTGATATCCTGTACATCAGAACAAGAGAAAAGACTCTGAGTCTCAAATAGATAAAATGCTGATTTGTTTGAAATAACTCGTTGTTGATTCTGTTTGCTGGCTGAATCATCAGCAGATAATGACAGTTTGGTCCCCTCCAGTTCATGCCCTGCATTTCCTGGTCTCTGAATACTGCTCGCTCTGGGGTGTGAAGGGGAATACAGGATGATCACGCTGACGTGTGATGCTGGCTGCTGGTTTCCAAAATCCTCCATCACAGGGAGAAGGTATATCCTGCTCTCAGTTCACAAAGAGGCTGGATCAAGAATAAATACTATCTGTATCAAATACCTCTTGTGTATCTCTCCAGATGGCTGTTTAGTTTCCTCTGAGAACTTTCAATGAAATAAATTCTCTTGATAAATTTGCTATTATTCTAAAAGCCCTTGTACTTTTAGAATAAGACTTAGTCATTCTGTAATGTTTTTTGGGGTTTTTTTTTAGAATGACTTGCAGGTTTTTAAAATATATTTTATTGATTTATTTTACAGAGAGGAAGGGAGAGAAATAGAGAGTTAGAAACATCGATGAGAGAGAAACATTGATCAGCTGCCTCCTGCACACCCCCTACTGGAGATGTGCCCAGAACCAAGGTACATGCCTTTGACCAGAATCGAACCTGGGACCTTTCAGTCCGCAGGCTGAGGCTCTATCCACTGAGCCAAACCGGTTAGGGCTGCATTGTTCTTTATTGAATTTTCGTTTATTTTTAGTTTTTCTTTTCTTTTCTTTTTAAATTTTTAATTGATTTTTAGAGAGAGGAAGAGAAATAGAGGAAAAATAGATTCACTGTTCCACTGATTTATCCATTTATTGGTTGCTTCTTGTATGTGCCCTGTCCAGAGATGGAACCTGCAACGTTGGCATATAGGAAAGATGCACTAACCCACTGAGCTACCCAGCCAGGGCTTGTTTCCCGTTTTTCAATTGCAGTTTACATACACATCCCGACATAGCTTCTTCTTTATATACTGAGATTTGGGGATTCTGTTCAGCTAATCTTTAGGCTGTCTTCTCAATGAGGGTTGTTCTGTAATTTAGTTGTAATTTTTGTTTTGTTTTGCCACTACCACCTTTCCCCAATTTAGTTGTAATGTTTTTTAAATTGAGTTTTAGAGAGAGGAAAGGATAGAAAGAGAGAGTGAGAAAAAGAGAGAGAGAGAGAGAGAGAGAGAGAGAGAGAGAGAGAGAGAGATTCTCAATGATGGTTGTTCTATAATTTAGTTGTAATTTTTGTTTTGTTTTGCCACTACCACCTTCCCTAATTTAGTTGTAATGTTTTTTAAATTGATTTTTAGAGAGAGGAAAGGATAGGGAGAGAGAGAGAGAAGTGTTGATGAGCTGCCTCTTGCATGCCCCCATTAGGGATCAAGCACACCAGGCATGTGCCCTGAACTGGAATTGAACCAGCAACATTTTTGTGCATGGGACAATACACAACCAATTGAGCCACACCTGCCAGGGCTGGTAGTAATGCTAATGTGATTGTGAGAGGAGGTGAGCACAGCTATTATCTTGGCCAGTAATCCATTCTGTATTATTCTTGAAAAAATTCACTAATATTTTATTTTTTAATAGCTATTCAAAACTGCATTTGTACAAATACAAATTTGTATTCATATTTTCTGTATTTGAATAGGTATTTCTGCCAAGGTTATATGTTGTTTCATAAGATATATTAGAAAGCGTTCCACCTTCTTCTTTATAGTTTATTATAGTAATAGTTTATATTGCACTCAATGGGTCTATTCTGTGAATATACAAAAATACTTGCCTTTACAGCAGGCCTGGCCTGTTTTTTTAATGCAATATTTTGAACATATTTTCCATTTCTTCTGTGCTGTTTGGTCAGCATAGGTTTTCTGTTTTGGCTAGATTACCTTGATTTACAATTTCCTAGTGAATTCTGTCTTTCATTGTGATAAATAAAATAAAAAAATCCTCACCAGAAAACGTGGAAGGGGAGGGGGAGAGGAAGAGAAACATCAACGTGAGAGACACACACGCCCGTTGCTTTGCCCACACTCTCCAACCAGAGTCAGGGACCAAACCTGCAACCAGCTACATGTCCTTGACTGGGAATCAAACCTCCAACCTTGGGTGCTTGGGCTAATGCTCTAACCACTGAGAACACTGGCCAGAGCTTGTGATTTTTACAATTCATTAAGTTCTGTACAGCATAGCCTTCTGCAAACTTGCTTCTCCACCTCTATGGTCCTATATCCTTTGGTTTCTAACTGTGTGTATTTCTATTTTTTTTATTCTTTTTTTAATTTATTAAGGTATTATATGTGTACATAGCTTACCACTGCCCCCCCCCACCTCCCATTTATTTTTCTTTTATTCTTAACTACATGTGCTACAGATGTATTCATGCTTTTACTCAAAATGCCTTACAAAATATTAAGTACTAAATGCTGTTTGAATTCTCCTGTTGTTCACATTATAGGTAAACTGGAGTTTCCTCTTCAAATAATACTCCGTGCTGAAGAATGTTAACAGCTGTGCCCAGACAATGCTTTGCAGCAACACTCTCACAAACAGAAAGACTGGAGCACAGAGAGGCCTTTTTGGCAAATCACGGAGTACACTCCGGGACTGGCACTCCTTGGCGCTGGAAGCGTGGGCCCGCCCAGAGTTGTCCTGGACACACAAGGGTCACATGATTTATAAACCGGGCTTTCCTTCAGACGGTACATCGGGGAGTTTATTTCTCCTAGAAGACATTTTGCTCTGTGGTGTGAGTTCTGTGAAACAAACCCTGGGGCATACTTTTATGGCTGGGCGGGGCTTGTTTAAATAAGAACATTATACCACAGGAGTGACTCAGAAACTCTGTAGGAACCCCAGGGCACTGTCCTCCCAACCCAGCTGAGCCAGGTGATTGCCATAAAGAATTCTTCAGAATTACACTGCTATCTTAATGAAGTGAGTTCAGAAATATTGCCCAATTACACCCAAACAATCCTGGGGTGAATCCATACCTTGAGATTAAAGACCATACAGAAAAAAGTCCTTTAATTTTATACCCTTCCACTAACACCTCCCCATGAATCCCTTCCTCAGACCCTGGCAACCACCTTTCTCTTTGTTTCTAAGAGTTTGACTTTTTTTTTATTTCTTTATTGATTAAGGTATCACACATTTGCCCTTATCCCCCCCATTCCCATCCAAAACCCTTCCCCACGCATACCCCCACCCCCTGTTGTCCATGACCACTGGTTAGGCTCATATGCATGCATACAAGTCCTTTGGTTGATCTCTCCCCCTTTCCCTCACCCTCCCCTACCTTCCCTCTGAGGTTTGACAGTCTTACTGATGCTTCCTTGTCTCTGGGTCTGTTTTTGTTCAGCAGTTTATGTTGTTCATCATTTCCCCTAGATGAGTGAGATCATGTGATATAAGAAATCCACTTATAAGAACTGAAAATGAGACAAGCAATAATGGTTATGCTAGGAGGCAAATGAATCAGTTTGTAGAAAGGGTCGGACCTGCATCACCACCATTTTTCCACCATCCAAAACTGAAATATCATTGCTGACATGTACACATAAAGAACTGCTTGACATTGAAATTGGGACTTAAAAGAACTGTTGGCCCAGAATGATATTTTAAAAATTCTACATATAAGTGAAATCAAAGTATTTGTCTCTCTGTCTTAAATAACTTATAAGTGAAATAAGGCATAATGATAAGACCTTGAGGTCACTGCACAATGCCCTCAAGGTTCATGTTCTTGCAAAAGGCAGGAGAATGATACTCCATTTTGGAGTCTGTGTGTTCAATGGGTACCAAAGTAAATGTGTGTGTGCTATTGTCTTAGAGAGGTTTTGCTAAGGTTTTTATATCTGCTTTCTGTCATTCAAAACAGAGTTCAGAGGGGCCACACCCATAGAAAATCCCCCCAAACAGGCACTCACTGTCCCAGGAGTGCCGGCCGTGATTTCTAGGCAGCCAGTAGCACTTGGTGTCCTCTTCCACTGCTTTTCTTCCTGGAGCTGCTCCCAAATTGCTATGTTACAGGCTTCCGGTGGGAAAGCCCCGTATCTGTCCCTCCTCCCGGAGGCCAGTCATGGTTGTAGTTTGGTTTGGTGAACTATGGTCCTCAAGCCAAATCCTGCCCACCACCTGTTTTTGGACAGCCTGAAAGTGAAGAATGGCTTTTACGTTTTTAAACAGCGGGAAAATTTTTTGAAAAGAATAACATTTCATGCCCTACCCAGTTTGGCCCAGTGGATAGAGCATTGGCCTGTGGACTGAAGGGGCCGGGGTTCAATTACAGTCAAGGGCACATGCCCGGGTTGCAGGCTCAGTCCCCAGTAGGGAATGTACAAGAGGCAACCGATCAATGATTCTCCCACATCATTGATGTTTCTCTCTCTCTCTTCCTTCTCTAAAATCAATTAAAAATATATTTAAAAAGAAAAGAATAACATTTCATGACCGTTGAAAATTACATGAGCTGTGGCCAGGTGGCTCAATTGGTTGGGTGTTGTCCCCTCTATACCCAAAAGTTGCCAGTTTAATTTCCAGTCAGGGCACATACCTAGGTTTCTTCAGGTTCAATCCCTTGGTCAGGGCACATAAAGGAGGCAACCTACTGATATTTCTCCCTCTGTCCCTCTTTCTCCTTCTTTCTCTCTCTCTCTCTCTCTCTCTCTCTCTCTCTCTCTCTCTCTCTCTTTCTAATCAATAAACATATCCTTGGGTGAGGATTAAAAAAGAAAATTACATAAAAGTAAAATTTCATGTCTACAAATAAAGTTTTATTAGAACACAGCCATGTTCATTTGTTTCCATATTGTCTATAGCTGCTTTACAGTTACAATTGCAGAATTGAATGGTCATAGCAGAGACCATATGGCTGCAAAGTCTATATATAACCTTTCCAGGAAAAGCTCACTTACCCCTAGTTTAGGGCATGGATCCTAAAGCCAGTCTGCCCAGGGACTGAATGGAATTCTGCCACCAACTAATTATGTGGCCAATATGTTAACATGTTCTGAGCCACAATTTTCACATTTATTGGGCGGGGTGACAATAGTTCTTTTTATCTCATTAGGTTATATGAGGATCAAACCAGTTGATTTAAATTAGTGCCAGACTCAGGCCCAAATTACAAGCCCTAAGTGTTCATTATTATTGGTATGCTACCGTTGTAACCATAGAAAATCTTTCTGCTTTAAATTAAAATTCTGGGTCAAATGTTGGTTTCCTAACTGACCTCAAAGTAATAGGAAGAAGAATCTGCTGAACATCACAGTCATCTAAGCAATATAGCAATAAAGTCACAATTATGAAGGAGCTGCAGAGTGAAACTGCACTTCTGTCCCAAATAAAGATCAAATTCAGGCATTTAACTTCCTGCTTCAGGCATCTCAGCAACCAAGTTGTTTTCTTTTGTCTGTTTTGTTTTGAAGAAGGGTGAAGAAAAAGTCCTACTTTTGTCATTTGGTGATTTCCCATGCAAATATATAAATCTTACTAGAGGCCTGATGCAAGAAATTCGTGCAAGAGTAGGCCTTCCTTCCCCTGTCTGCTGGCACCAGCTTCCCTCGCAGCCACGGCTTCGTCCAGAAGGTCATCCGGTCTAATTAGCATATTATGCTTTTAGTATTACAGACTAGAGGCCCAGGGCACAAAATTCATGCACAGGAGCGGGGGGGCCCCTCAGCCTGACCTGCACCCTCTTGCAATCCAGGACCCCTTGGGGAATGTCTGATTGCCGATTTAGACCCAATCCCGCAGGGGTCTGGCCTAAACCAGAAGTCAGACATCCCTCTTGCAATCCAGGACCATTGGCTCCTAACCGCTTGCCTGCCTCCCTGATTGTCCCTAACCGCTTGTCTGCCTGCCTGATCGCCCCAAACCGCCTCTGCCTTGGCCCCCGTTGCAGCGGCTTCATCCAGAAGAACATTCAGAAGGATGTCTGGAAGGTCAGCTGTCCAGTCTAATTAGTCTATTACCCTTTTATTATTATAGATACGGTCATAACCATATTATGGCATATACAGTTTAATAATTTTTACTATGCTTACATCATAATTTTCCCACATTGCTTCTTAGCTTTCATCACCTCTTGTTTTAACAGAGTGTTTTAAAGATAATTTTTCAACATATGTAGAAATTGTTCAAAATATATAAATACAGTTTTTAATATATTTTTTTTCTTCTTTTAATTTTAAAAATAGATTGTTTTTAGGGAAAGGGAGAGAGAAATATCCATAAGCTCTGATGGGGAATTGAACTGGCGACCTTTGGGTTCATGGGACAACACTCAAACAACTGAGCCACACTGGCCAGGGCTACAAATACAGTTTAAAAATAAAAACAAGTCATTTTCAGTCCTTCTCACCTAAATATCAATCTGATTTTCATACAACAAATGACTTTGTGTTACTCAGGTCATCATCTTCTCCCAAAGGTATGTTGGAGCACGTTTAGATAATCTGCAGCAAAGAGCATTCTAGAAACAAAACAAAAAGCTTTCTGCTGTGTCTGTGAACAGGGTGAAAGTGCTTACCCAGCGTGACTCCCACAGCGATGGGGATGAGGACATGAATAGCTTTAGAGCACTGACCATCCTCTCCCCACTCACCAGAGACACTGGGCATCCACAGCCACATGGCAGAGCCAAGGACAGACTCAGCGGTGCTCACCACGCAAGTCATTTCTGGGGCAGAGAGGAGATAGTGTGATGTGAGTACTTGGCACACGTAGAACAGTGTTTCCAGGGCTGGAGCGATCAGCTTCTTTGTCAGTTTAGACAAATTACAATGTGTCACGGCTTCTGACTTACACAGAACCACCCTGTCCCAAAGAATCTGCCCTTAGGAGATTGCAGAAGGGTGCTTAAAGCCAATAACACTCTCCCCTCCCCCCACCCCCTCCACTGCACCCCACACACTTTTTTTTGTGGTTCTAGTAACTGTATTTACTCATCTGTAGGATCAAAAATTGAGCCTCCTGCTGAAACCGGTTTGGCTCAGTGGCTAGAGCGTCGGCCTGCGGACTGAAAGGTCCCAGATCCGATTCCGGTCAAGGGCGTTTACCTTGGTTTGCGGGCACATCCCAGTGGGAGGTGTGCAGGAGGCAGCTGATTGGTGTTTCTAACTCTCTATCCCTCTTTCTTAATCTCTGTAAAAACAAACAAACAAACAAACAACAACAACAACAACAACAAAAACCCTCTCTCTGAGTGTGAGGGGTGGGGAAGGCATTCTTTAAGAGAGCCCGCAGCTTCTTTCAGAGAAGCCATCCTGGCAGCCAGACTTGGCAAAAAAAAACCAACCAAACAAACAAACCAAAAAAACCCTGGCAATCAATGGAAGGGCGCAGCGCTTGGCAGCTTTGTTCACACCCACCCCTTCTCTTAGAAACCACTGCGAGGGGGAGTCACGATGTTCCTGTCAAACTGGCCTCCAAGTTAATTTATCTCCATTCCCTTCTCCAAGCAGCCTCGGGACAGAGCTCACAAGGGCTGCCATATGCAGCTGTGTGTTTATATTTGGGTGGGTTTTGGAGTCTGAAAAGGAATCAGAGGAAAAGGATGTTTCTGGGAATCAAGCTGTTATTCCACCTACGCATCTGATTGACTCCCTAATGTTAAGCCTCATGTTAATGAGAGACTTGGAATAGCTCTGCTTTTGTGATTTTAATAGACTTTCCAATCGGTACCTAACCGTCCGATATAATAAAGGAGGTGGACTTCAATCTTCATGGGAAAAATGACACACATTTTGAAAGCTGTAATTTACATTTTATGTTTTCTTCCAGCTATACCAGGCTAGGGTGGGATGAGGCAGCTGAAATCATTTTGGTAGAAACCCAGTTCCATTGGATGAGCATTAACACTGATGTGTATTACACGTAAAATAGACCAGTGGTTAGAGAACACGGGACATCCAATTTCCTTGAACACAGATGAAGGAAGTTTGTGAAGTCTCTATTCCACAATGCAAAATACCTCAGCTCCTAAAGGGTTACATAGAGGCGTACTGAGGAGGGTATGAGGAGATGAGTCCTAAAGAAATAGTGAGGAAACCTACAGTACAGAACAACCCTATATAATAAAAGCCTAATATGCTAAGTGTTCAGTCATCTGTTCAACCAATCAAAGCATACAATGCTAATGATATGCTAAGATGTGCACTGACCACCAGGGGCCAGATGCTCCAAGACTGATAGATTAGCTTGCTGCTGGGGTCTGAGCGAGATGGGCTGGACATGCCCTGGAGCCCTCCCACAGTCCCTTCCTGACTGGACCCAATAGTGCACTGGTGGGGTCCCTCGGCTTGGCCTGCACCCTCTCACAATCCAGGACCCCTTGGTGGTGTTGGAGTGCTGGTTTCGGCCCCATCCCATAGGCCAGGCTGAGGGACCACACTTGTGTACAAATTTGTGCACTGGGCCTATAGTCTTATATAATAAAAACCTAGTATGCTAAGTGTCTGGTCTCCAGTCTGCCGTTCAGCCAATCAAAGTGTAATATGCTAATGATATGCTAAGGCTGCTCAAAATGCTCGCTATGACGTGCACTGACCACCAGGGGGCAAATGCTCCAACCGGTAGGTTAGCTTGCTGCTGGGGTCTGCCTGATAGGGATTGAATGAGACAGGTTGGACATGCCCTGGGACCCTCGGGAGGTCCCTCCCCACCAGGGGACAGATGCAGCCAGCTGAGCAGTAAGGAGCAACGAGCAGGTGGGCGGTAAGGGATAAGGGGTCTTGGACTGTGAAAGGGTGCATGTCAGCCTGGGGGACCCCTTCTCCGCCCAGTGCATGAATTTTGTGCACGGGGCCTCTAGTTTAGACATAAAGGGTGAAGATGAGGTAGATACTACAGAGGACCAAGAAATAGCAACTTTATTTATCAGTAGCTCAAGGCCAATGTTTTAGGGTCATCTTTGACCCATCTTGTGTCTTGACTCAGGGTTAGGATCCAAGGTTTGTGAGCCCAGAAATCCATACAGTGAGGTTCTTTTTTAAAAGCCTTATATTCGGGGCAACCTTTCCAAAACCATATGCTGATGAAAGTACCCTGAGGAGTCCAAAAGCTTCAGCAAATTCCCCTCCGCCCACAGACTTCCTGTTGGTCCTACCTTCAGTATATATCCAGAATCCACATTCTTTTCCGCCTCCCCATCCTGACTCCACGTACCTTCACTTCTTGCTTGAACCACTGAAATAGCCTCCCATCCTTCCGATCTTCCTTCTTCTTCCCTTGTGTTTTCAGTCTGTTCATGCCAAAGGAGGCGAATTAGAACATGTCCCTGGTTGGCTCAAAACCCTCCAAAGTTCTCTTTTCCAAGTAATAGAAAAAGCCCTGTACTGTGCCTTTCACAGCCCTGCTTTACCTGGTCTCCCAGGGCCTCTGGGACCAAGTTTCCTCCCCAACTCAGCCTCTTACTCCTCTCTCACTGAGGGTTCTTTGATATTTTTGGAACCTGCCAAACATGCCTTCAGGCCTTTGAACTTGTACTTTCTGAATTTAGAATGCTTTTCCTGAAACCCTCACTTCCTGCATGTCACCTTACCAGAGGCCTTTCCAGACCACGCCTCCAGCACTGCGCTACCCTGCCCCGCTTCCATCCTATTTCTCTGCTTAGGAATTTTCTCTACAGACGTAGCCTCTTTGGGCACACATTTATTTTTGCTTACTAGAGGTCAGGTGCACAAATTCGTGCACGGGTGGGGTCCAGCCTGCCGGCACCATTGCCCAATGGGGCCAGGTCAGCGAGTAGTTGGGTTGGCCCCACCCCCAATCTGGGTGAGGGGGCCAATTGGGGATTGAGCCAATGGGGGGCGGATGGTAGGGGGGGTGCTGAGGGTTCCAGTTAGGGGACATTTTGCATATTAGCCTTTTATTATATAGAACTAAGGACTCAGTGCACAAATTCGTGCACCTTGAAAGGAATCATGAAGCTGGCATGGGCACAGGGGTGGGTCTCGGCCCATACTTCATGGCCCTGCCTGGCCCCTCCCACTGCAGCCCTTAGTTCCCTCTCTGCTGGCAGCCCCACTCCCACTGCCACTGATTCCATGCACTGACACCACGGAGCAATTGGGGACAGTGCCAGCAGCGGCTGCTGCCTGATTGCCCCTCAGGAACAGGGGTAGGTGGAGAAGCCATCAGGGGCTCGCACCTACTGACGGCACCAAGTGAGTTTTCAGTCACCACCAGATGACAGCAACCGGCACCCTGCCTTGGTCTGTTGCCCCCACTCACTTGCTCCACCATCCCACCTGCGCCCAATGCCCACCATGTTCCAGGCTCTGTTGCCTGCTGCTGATGCCCCCATGTTCTGCGTGCACCCCCTGGTGATCAACACATGTCATAGTGACTCATTTGGTTGTTTGGCTGTTCGGTCTATTTGCATATATAGTGAAGATTGTTTTACCTCTTCCAGACTGTAGCTCAATGAGAGTAGGGATTTTAATTTGTTCACTGCTGGGCCCCGTGCTTGCCATTAATAGGCACTTCGTAAGTATTTGTGGAAAGAAGAAATTACTTAATCTGGGGAATTAGGTTAATCATGATTACAACAAAAGAGAAATCATTTAGGGGAGATGCTGGAATTCCTTTTGGATGTTAAGTCTACCAGTAAAATGAGAGATTTTGTGACTTAGAAAATATTTGTGAATAAAAATCTATTTGTGGATGAATAAGTGAGCCAGCCAAGGAATTACCCACAAGGCACCATGATCAGGACTTTTTTTTTTTTTTTAAATTCAGATCTTGTTTTGCAAAAAGTTACAAGTTAAATGCACGAATTCTTCAATCAAGTTTACTCTTTTTTACTACATGTTTATCTTCCTTTCTCTTCATTTTCCCAGTAGGCAAGAAAACCATCACGGACTGCAGGGACAGAATTTGGGACATTTTCTCAAACTGTGAACATAATCAGCCGGTGGTAATCAGGGGGCCGTTCACTCAGATTTTTACTTCTACGTGTGAGGTAGGAACCGGCTTCCCCACCCCCACCCGATCTTCATTCTGGAGGTCTCTCCGGGAGGAAGTGAGTTTCAGAGGCGCCAACCGGAGCCTAGGGCGGTTCCACGGGGCAGTCAGTCCTCGAGGGGCTGGCTGGCTCTTTGTCACCGGACCGTGCCGGAGTGCACCGGCGGACCTGGCCGCGCGCCCCTCCTCCTCCTCGGGGTGGCCCTCCGGCGGCTGGTCCGTGGGGAAAGGGGGGGGGGGTCTCTTGGCGGGCCGTTCCCTTGAGCACGAGGGTCTGAGTTTCCCAGCGGGGAGCCGTCCGGTGTTTGGGGGTGCAGGGTTTCCGAGTCAGGGCTCTCTACACAAGGCTCCCACCCAGGCTCCCTGGGAAACCACTTGAGAGGAGCGTCTCCCTCGCAGGGGCGCTCCGTTTCCCCGTAGACCCGTCCGGCTCCAGGGCTGTAACCGCAGGGGCTCAGTCTGCCCCGGAGGCCGGCTTCCGGCTCCTGGTGTCGGCTAAAGTCCGGGAGGACGCGGCCCAGCTGCTCATTCATTCACAACTGCTCCTGGGGCGCGCCGGGAGCCGGCCCGGGTGGCGAGGGTCCGGGGCGAAGCGGCGCGCGCTGGTGCCGTCCAGGGGCGCCGGGGGAGCGGACCCGCAGTCCTCGCCCGGCCCGGCCCCCCAGGCGCCCGCGCCCACGGGTCCAGCCTCGCGCGGTGGATCCGGGTGGGGAAGGCGGGGGAAAGCAAGCCCCCCGCAGGGCAAACCCGGACCCGTCCCCCCGGAGCCGCTCGGGGAAGCGCGCCGGAGTCGGAGCGGCCCGCGCCGGGCGGACGCGCGGGCGGAGGGGCGGGCGGCGCGGGGCGGGCGGGGCGGGGCGGGGCGGCGCCGGGCGGGCAGCGGGGGGCGCGGCCGCCCGGCCCAGCAGGTGACCCGGCGGCGGGAGCGGAGCGGGTGCGGGTGGCGCAGGCGGCGCAGAGCGTGGCCGCGGGGCAGGCGGGGCCCCGGAACATGGCGGAGGGGCCCGCGGCGCGCAGGAGCGCGGGGGCGCGGCGGCCGGCGCCCCGGGAGTGGTAGCTGCTGCTGCCGCTGCGGCCGCCGCGGGCGAGGTCGCCGCCATGGCCCGCTGGATCCCGACCAAGCGGCAGAAGTACGGGGTCGGTGAGTGCTCGCCGGGCGGCGCCGAGTTGGGCGGCGGGCGCCGGGGACGGGACCGGGACGGGACCGGGGACGGGACCCGCCGCCCCGCGCGCAGGCAGAGCCCCGCCCGCGGCAGCAGTGGGGCGGGCGGCGATCAGAGCCCTCGGGGCCCCGCGGGGGAAGTTAGCGGCTAAAAGTGCGTTTGGTTGGCACTTGGGTCCGGGACGGGTCGAGTCGCTTCCGAACCCGAAGCTCGGGCGCTTTGCCGACGGGAAACGTCAGAGGCGAGGGCGCTCCCCGGTTACTCTGGGGACCCCCGTTGGGGTGCTCGCCCCGTTCCCTTCGGGAGTTGCAACCGCCCAGGTCGGCGGAGCTGTGCTGCTCGCTGTCCCCGGGTCTGCCTCCCCCTTCGGTCCTCCCTGAAGCGCCCAAGTGAGGAGTTGGGGGTCGGGAGCCCCGTCCCTTCCTCCAGGGCTGGGATGCCGGGTACCGCCGTGAAGTGAATGGGGAACTGGGCTCGGGTGGGTGCGGTGGGAGAGGCAGGAAGCGGGCGGCGGCTTGGGAATGGGCGTGGGGACCCCAGGGCTCACCTCCTTAAGGGAGCGAAAGGGGAGGGCCCAGGACTACTTTCTGAATCTCTAATTTCGCCTTGGGATCGGCCAAGGACATTTTACTTTTAAAAATTTCATGGATTGGTTTTGGAAAGAGAGGAAGGGAGGGTGGGGCAAAGAAACATCCACTTGTTGGGGATTTCATTGGTTGACTTTTATTTTAAAATTTTTTTGTTTTTTACAGAGAGGAAGAGAGATAGTTAGAAATAATGAGAAAGAAACATTGATCAACTGCCTCCTGCACACCCCCTACTGGGGATGTGCCAGCAACCAAGGTACATGCCCTTGACCAGAATCGAACCTGGGACCCTTGAGTCCACAGGCCCACGCTTTATCCACTGAGCCAAACAGGTTAGGGCCATTGGTTGACTCTTGTATGAGCCCTGACCTTGGATGGAGTCCGCAACCTTGGTGTTGGGGCCAGCGCTCTAACCATTGAGATACCCAGCCAGGCTCTGAGGACCTTTTTAAAAATATATTTTATTGAGATGCAAATCAAAACAACAATGCGGTACCATCTCACACCTGTCAGAATGGCCAACATCAACAAAACAACAAACAACAAATGTTGGCGAGGTTGTGGAGAAAAAGGAACCCTCGTGCACTGCTGGTGGGATTGTAGGTTGGTGCAACCACTGTGGAAAACAGTATGGAGCTTCCTCAAAAAACTGAAAATGGAACTCCCATTTGACCCAGTAATCCCACTACTAGGAATATACCCCAAGAAACTAGAAAGACCAATCAGAAAGGATATATGCACCCCTATGTTCATAGCAGCACAATTTACAATAGCTAGGACTTGGAAACAGCCTAGGTGCCCGTCAGCAGATGAATGGATCAGAAAACTATGGTACATCTACACCATGGAATACTATGCTGCCATAAAAAGGAAGGAATTCTCATCATTTGCAGTAACTTGGATGGAATTGGAGAGCATCATGCTGAGTGAAATAAGCCAGTCAATGAAAGAGAAACACTACATGACCTCACTCATTTATGGATATTAAAGATCATTATAAACGAATGAACAGAAAGATTGATATAGTGACAGTAAAACAACAGGCAGTCTGTCAAATGACAGCGGGGGGGGGGGGGGTAGGGAGATCTGGGGGAGATAAGAGATCAACCAAAGGACTGGTATGCTTGCATATAAGAATAGCCAATGGACACAAAACTCTGGGGAGGGAGGGCATATATTGGGGGGGGGGGCAATGATAAGCTATGTATACAGATAATACCTTAATAAAAAAAAAAATATATATATATTTTATTGATTTTTCACAGAGAGGAAGAGAGAGGGATAGAGAATTAGAAACATCGAGAGAGAATCATCCACCAGCTGCCTCCTGCACACCCCCCCACCGGGGACATGCCCATGACTGGAATGGAACCTGGGACCTTTCAGTCTGCAGGCCCTCGATCTATTCACTGAACCAAACCGGTTTCGGCTGAGGACCTTTTATTCAGGAAAATGATCAGTGACAGACGCTGGAGGGACCCCCGCAGCGGAGGGTTTGCTGCTGTGTTGGTTGGGGGCCGAAACAGTGAGTGGCAGTG
Organism: Vespertilio murinus; assembly: GCA_963924515.1. Classification (NCBI taxonomy): domain Eukaryota; kingdom Metazoa; phylum Chordata; class Mammalia; order Chiroptera; family Vespertilionidae; genus Vespertilio; species Vespertilio murinus. The sequence continues at coordinate 95,963,800 of OZ004708.1, forward strand.
CGGGGTTCTGATCCAGGTGAACCCGGTGGTCCTACTCAGGTCCTGTGGGAAGACTGCCTCCCGGAGATTATGGTGGCCATTAGGTTTCCTGGGGACTCCCCGGTATAAACAGAGGTGTGCGGTGAGAACCGTACCACTTCCTCTCAGGTTCATTCATCGGGCCTATTCATAATCCAATCTCTTATTTTACTCCCTTTCCTGCCCCGTTTTTCCTCACCTCACTCCTCACTAGGCAGAGGTCCCTGAACCGAGTCTGTGCTTTCTGAGGCAAAGCCACGTTCATTGATAACACTTACCAATGTCCCGGTTCCTTTAGATTCTGTAGCCCCGCACCAGTTAATAAACAAAAGTCTCACCATATATATGTTATTCATTGTGTTGCCCTATTTCAAACCTTTTTTACCTTTACATTTCCCGTAGAATCCTTGTACTGTCCTGTGGCTCCAACTCAGAAATAGCTGGGCCTGGTTTCTCCTGCCCCTGGCCACTTTGCCAAGACTTGGTCTTCAGGCTTCAGGCTCATAGTCCGGTGACACTAAGTAGCCAGTGGTAATGAATGGAGGTAAAAATGCTATATAATAGATGGGATTGTTTACAGCATGCTGACCAGTGCCTAATGGTTACTTAGTACTTACAAAAAAGGTTATCAATTCTAACGTCGTTTAACAGGATAAAAGCTGTTTCCAGAATTGCTAGGACATTGGTGTAGGTAATGCAATCATAGCTCCAAAATGTGGTTTTTCTTGAGATAGTCATAGGAGCAGGAATGGTATGTTCTTTCTCTTTCCCCCTGTCCTGAACTCGGGTTACCTTATTTGTCATCAGTCAAGAAAAGTATTTGGGCCCTAACTGGTTTGGCTCAGTGGATAGAGCATCGCTTCGGTCTGTGGACTGAAGGGCCCCAGGTTTGATTCCCAAGGGCACCTGCTGGGTTGTGGGCTCAGTCTCCAGTAGGGGGCATGTAGGAGGCAGCCGCATCAGTGATTCTGTCTCATCACGTTTTCTATCTCTCTCCCTCCCCCGTCCTCTCTGAAATCTAAAAAAAATATATATTAAAAGAAAAATATTTGGGAATTTCATTTTCAAGGCCTAAGGCATAGCAAAGTTGCCCCAGGATAGGATTTGAGACACTCATTTCACTGGCCAGAATAGATTCTGGTTAATCCATTGACAAAAGGACCCACTGTTAGGACAGATAATCTGAGAATAAATCTCTATTGTTTATTCCAAAAGCACTTTGTTGTTCCTATCACCTCGGTGCTTGGAAGCCTCCCTGGCCTGCAGGGTAAAGTCTAAACAGCCCAACTATCAAGGTTCCCATAATCCAGTTCAGAGTCTCCTCACCACCCTTATCTCCCCTGGCTCCTTTCACTACCCCTCCACCCTCCACCCTCCACTGCCCTCCGAGCCCTGTGCAGCTCGCCAGGGAGTGGCCCTCTGGTGACTTTGCTCCCCCGTCCAGAGGGCCCTCCTGCCTTCTGCGTCCCACAATCCAGACTTCCTCGGGGCTCAGATCCATTCCCACCTTCAGACCTCAGACCTCAGATCTTCATACTCCTTCCTCACAATTCCTACAACACGCCATCCCTTATTTCATTACATATCCTGCTCTCCTTGGGTTTAATGAACTAGGTGGTTATGGTGGTTTTTTTTTTAAATGTATATATTTTTTATTGATTTCAGAGAGGAAGGAAGAGGGGGAGATAGAAGCATCCATGATGAGAGAATCATTGATTGGCTGCCTCCTGCACGCCCCCTCCTGGGGATCAATCCCGCAACCCTACCATGCACCCTGACCAGGAATCGAACCTTGACCTCCTGGTTCAGAGGTTGGCACTCAACCTCTGAGCCGTGCCACCCGAGCAGGTTATGGCTGTCTATCGCTGTCACTCAGGAGGTAGACCAGGCATTCGAGTGTGCGTTTGGTAACTGCTTGTCCTTGGTGTAGGGATGATGTCCTAAAGGATTAACTTCTGTGATGACTTAATGCAGTTTTTCCTCCACTAGGTTTTAGCGTCTTGTTCACCCCAATAGGAGTTTTTATTTTGTTTTGTTATATGGACGACAAACTAAGAGCCTCCAGTCTGTCTGTATTTTTGTAAGTGAAAACATGAGAGACACTGCTGAGAAACAAGGAAGCATAGAATAGATGGATTCTATTTACATGTAATTGGAAAAATTGGCTTTGTGGGACTTTTGGGGGGATTGTTTTCAGTCCTGAGTGTCTGCTCAACAGATTTCATTTCCAGGTGAAGGAAACCATGTTTGGTCATTTTGAAGCCTCAGAGCTGCTCTGTGTAGGGTAGCACTTTGATCTTGCTTTGAATTGTGGGCAGTGAAGCCCGCAGTCTCTGCTGCCTTATGTTATCTTGGTGCCACCTTTGGCTGTCCCTGACATAGTCTAGATTTTTCTACAGGGACTGAAATGCAGTCTGTGTGGGCTCTCTTAGTTCTTAAACATAGCATTGTTGTCTCAATCTCTAGCGTTAGGTGGGATTTTTATACCTCCTAGAGGCCCAGTGTATGGAATTTGTGCATGGGTGGGGTCCCTAGGCCCCGCTGGTGATCAGAGCCGATCAGATTCCCAGCTTCCCTGCCTTCCCCCCTCTTCCTTTCCTCACTGCCTGTGCCCATCACTGCCCACCCCTGATTCCCCGTTCCAGCCTGGGGCCTAGCCCCGGTCCGGTGATCAGGGCCTGCCAGCGGTGGGGAGGGACAGGAGTTTGGCCCCATCAGCAATCAGGGCCTGCAGACTGGGGGCAGTTTCTGCATTGAGCATCTACCCCCTGGTGGTCAGTACACGTCATAGCGATTGGTCATTTCAGTTCTGGTTGTTCCCTTGTAATGGTCGCTTAGGCTTTTATATATATTGATGTGTGCTATCTTATCAAGCGAGAGGACCAGTGGGCCTACCTCTTTAAACATCTGGTCCATTAGTGCCCAGGTGTGAAGGGCTCAGTGCCCGAGAGCTGAGGAAAAAGTGCTCTTCCTCACAGCCAGGGACAACTCTTCTCTTTTTCCTTTTTCTTTCTTATTTTTTTTCCTGTTATTATTTCTTTCTCTCTTTCTTTGTTTAGTTTGTTCTGTTTGAGGATATGAGGCTATAAAAACTTTTGTTTAGATTTTAGTGATAAATATTCACATTAGTGCCTGGCCAGTGTTGCTCAGTGGTTGAGCATCAACCTATGAACCAGGAGGTCATGGTTCATTTCCTGATGAGAGCACAAGCCCAGGTTGCAGGCTCAATCAGCCCAGGAGCCAGCCAATCAATGATTCTCTCTCATCACTGATGTTTCTGTCTGTCTCCCTCTCCCTCTCCAAAGTCAATAAAATGACTATAAAATGAATCAAATTGTATTGAAATACAATTGTCAAGATATTTTCAAAATTTATGATAGTATAATATATGTGCTCTCTATTAATGAAAAAACAAGATCTAGTGATAAGTCTGATAACTACTATACTTTTGAATTAGTGATGGGCATAATGATTTTTCAAGATACCTGCAGTAACCATAATATGATATGAAAATACCTGTGATCTAGTGGTACTGCTCTTTTAGCTGGTTTTATTGCCTGTATTCATAATTGAAGTACATGCTGAGTGTCAGAAAAAAGAGCTGTACTTTTTTTCCCTTTCAGTCCATGATCTTCTGAGTTTGAACACAGATTAAGAATCCTTGGCTGAAGATCATATAGCTAATTAGTTATATGAGTCAGGATAACCAACAACAGTATCACTTGGTGATCATCTGTCTACAGGAAACACTGTGCTAGATATTATACAAATGTAATGAATTGAAGAAATCCTTGCCCTAGTGGATTCATGTCCTAACAACATTGAGGCTAAGAATGAAGGAATAGAGAATTAACATTTATTAAGAATTTACCCAGTGACAGGCACTGTTCTGCATATGTGGGGGTCTAGAGACACTTTGAGGGGCCCGTGAGATTAAAACTTTTTTGGCAGTAATACTAAAATGTTGTGGACCTGCTTTCACTCTGTTCTTTCATGAATATACAGCGTAGTTTCCCAGAAGCTGTATGGAGTGTGGTATTGCCAACAGATTGAATGTAGAAGCAGGCATGAGAATCCAGCAGCCTTTGTGGAACCAGACATTAAAGAGATTTCCAAGTGTGTAAAACAATGCTACTCCTCTATGTGTTTGGCTTGGAAAATTGTTTTTTAAAAATTCATTTTTAAACTACAGTTGATATACAATATTGTAGTGATTAGGTATTTATATACCTGATGAAGTGATCACCCTGATAAATCTGACACCATAACTAACAAATAAGTACTTTTATTTATTTTTTCATATATTTTATTGATGTTTTTACAGAGTAAGGGAGAGGGAGAGAGAGTTAGAAACATTGATGAGAGAGAAACATCGATCAGCTGCCTCCTGCACACCCCCCACTGGGGATGTGCCCGCAACCAAGGTACATGCCCTTGACTGGAATCGAACCCGGGACCCTTGAGTCTGCAGGCCAACATTCTATCTACTGAGCCAAATCGGTCATTGCAACAAATAAGTACTTTTAAAATGTCTCACTTGAAATTTTAATTTGGTAAATAATTATAGATGTAACCCACATAAACAAAAGCTCTTTTAGTTTCTCAATTTTTAAGAGTGGAAAGGAGTTCTGAGACCAAAAAGTTTCATTCAGTGTTGCTGTTTTCCATATTATTTCACTAAGTCATTGAGATAATGTAATCCTCACATATTATCCCATTTTCTAGATTAAAAAAACACACTGAGGTTCATTTCTCACCCATGGCCATATCCATGGCCATATAAAATCTCCCTCCTAAGACAATCTCTTCACCTTAAGTGTTTCCCGAACTTTAATTGTTTACCTTGATCTGTCCAGGTGCCCTTGTGTGGCGGTTTTACCCACTTCTGTATTATATTCTACTTAGTATTTTCTTTATGTTGCCTGCCTTTTTTTTTTTTTCTACTTAAAAAAATTATTGAAGCCGAAACTGGTTTGGCTCAGTGGATGGAGTGTCGGTCTTCGGACTGAGAGGTCCCAGGTTTGATTCTGGTCAAGGGCATGTACACTGGTTGCAGGCACATCCCCAGAAGGGGGTGTGCAGGAGGCAGCTGGTCGATGTTCCTCTCTCATCGGTGTTTCTAGCTCTCTATCAATCTCCTTTCCTCTCTGTAAAAAATCAATAAAATATATTAAAAAATAAAATACTATATAATTTACTCCTAAAAGAAAATAAAAATTATTGAAAAAGAAAACATCCACATTCTTACCGCCAAAAGGACCAGCACCACTTGCCACCTCTACCTTAATTCGGATTTCCTCCACACGGTGACTACACTGCTATGGGCATGCTTCTGATGAGGCACAGCCAGAAGCAGTAGTTGGAAAAGAAACACTGAAGTAATAGATAGAATAGATTTAGTGAGTTGTTTACACAGGATTATTTGAGCATTGAACGCCTGCATGTTGAGTTATTGCATAGGAAGGGAACAATGGGAATTTGCTGTCGCTTGTTTGCATTGTCTGCGGAGGCTTCGTGGAGGAAGGTGCATTGTAGGGTTGGCTCAGGGGGAGGATGAAAGCTTGGCCACGGTGGTGAACAGGGTTGTAGGAGGTGTGAGTCATTGGATTGATGCTGTGTTGAGCACATGAGTGGCAAGGAAAGAAGATGCGAGCGACTGAAAGAAACAAGGCATTTCAAGCCATTGTCACTCCCCATTACCAAGAAGGAGTTGGGATGCCGTACAGTAAACACATGAGTACCACACACAGGGCAACGCAGGAAAAAGGTCAACAATCACAAGGAGTGTGGAGAAGGAAAAGCAATTCAGAGGACCGGCGAGGGGCTTTGAAACAAAGGTGGTAGTTACCCCAACTTCAGTTTGCCCAGATTTCCAGGAGGCTTGTGGTCAGCCTGCCATCCTGTTAGCTGGAACTTAGGTTAACTGTGCATTGTCCTCATCTAAGTTGTAAGAGACAAATCAATAGGGCCTGTAAAGGATCGCATCTCATTTTTACATAAAGCAACATTTTTTCAACTGCTAGTTTGTATCTATCAATGTTATTTAAGTATAGTAACATTACAATTATACACCGAGTGGTCAGATTATGATCACTGAACACATAATAATCTGGCCACTCAATATATATTAGAGGCCCGGTGCATGAATTCGTGCATGGGTGAGGTCCAGCCAGCCTGGCCAAGGGGAGGGGACATGGGCGGTGGGCCGGCCTGCCTGCTGGTCAAACTCTTGGTTGAGGGGACAATTTGATATTAGCCTTTTATTATATAGAATATACACTGAGTGGCCAGATTATTATGCGTTCGGAGATCATAATAATCTGGCCACTCAGTATAACTCTATACACACATAATATTTTAGTTCCATCAAAAGAATTTAAAAAGGAATATTGGTCAGATTTTGTTACAACTCCTCTTTCAGTTCTTTGGAATGAGTTGTGGTAGAATTTGACCCAGGAACCTGACCAAGCTCACATAGTTTGTTCTTCACTAAGTAACTCACTGGCGCGACATTTCGTTTTCTCCCTGATGAAATAGGTAAAATCACCCATGAGAAGTCTACTCTCTGGACATGGGGAGTCCTTTGACATTGGTTTATGAGCAGCCTCCAGCATAACGCGGGGTTTTACTTTTGAACTAAAAAATGTGCTTTTGAGATTGGGGTAAGAAGTGGTTTTGAGGCGGAGATCTGGGCGAGTAAGGAAAAGCAGAGGATGGTTGTGTGAATCTTACGTTTCCAAGAGATGTTCAGGCCGTGTCCTCTCGCAGCCTGGGCTGTAGTCAGGATCGTCAGAACTGCTGGCAGCCAGTTCCGGAGCAAGAGACAAACATGGCCTTTGTCTCTGACACAAAGCTCTGTGTCATCGCGAAGCTGCTGCTGTTCCAATGACTTTACATCCCTGGACCCACCTTTCCGGCTGTGTCATTTTCCCTTACATCCCACACCTCCTCAAATGGTGCAACTGCTGATAGCTAGAGGAAGTAGTTGGACCCCTAAGATTCCCCCAGTGAGACTACTGGGTGTTCATTCTCTGTATTTTAAAAATATATATATTTTATTGATTTTTTACAGAGAGGAAGGAAGAGGGATAGAGAGTTAGAAACATCAATCAGCTGCCTCTTGCACACCTCCTACTGGGGATGTGCTCGCAACCAAGGTACATGTCCCTGACCGGAATCGAACCTGGGACCTGTCAGTCCCCAGGCCTACGCTCTATCCACTGAGACAAACCGGTTTCGGCTCATTCTTTGTATTTTAAAACGACTCAGGGGGAGGAAATTTCAGCAGAGATGAATTCTTTGAAAACAGCCCTTTGCTAACTCACGGAGGTGAGTAAGAAGGCCTCCTGCAGTCTAGCCTGTTCCCTGCACCTGCGGGTGCGCCGCTCTCCTGCGAGCCTTTCCTTCCAGGGACCACTTAGCAGAACACTCCTAAGGCTCCGGTATATGAAGCCGGAGCTTTGCCCTTTTGTGTGTAGAATCATGAAATATTAACAGCTGGATTCTGTAAGCATCACCTCTTGGCTCACATCCTCCTTTTGTTGGGGAAAAAAAATTTGCCCTGGAGATATAAAGTGACTTATCCAAACCACACGGCCCAAACGCGGGTTTCAGCTCACTGCTTTCTAGGGCCTTGAGCACATCCCCTGCAGCATCTGAAAAGAGTTCTTGGCACACAGTCCTAAGGGGCAGGGCCTGTGTCTGCCCTGGGTTTGTTCCACGTGGAGGTTTTGTTATAAATAAGGGTCAGCTATTAAATCATATAATTGACATATACCGCTCGTTTCAGGTGTACAACATCAGGATTCTATATATACATAGCAAAATGATCGCAACAATAAGTCCAGTTAACATCAGTAACTACACATAGTTACACTTTTTTCTTTCCAGTTGGAATTTTAATGAGATTTATTGTCTTACCAATTTCACACATACACTACGGTAATTGTTAACTCTAGTCGCCATGTTGTGCATCATTACATCCCAGGACTTACTCATTTTATAACTGGAAGTTTGCGCCTTTTATTTTATTTTTAAAAAAATATATTTTTATTCATTTCAGAGAGGAAGGGAGAGGAAGAGAGAAATAGAAACATCGGTGTTGAAAGGGAATCATTGATTGGCTGCTTCCTATGCGCCCCCCACTGGGGACTGAGCCCACAACCCCGGCATGTGCCCTTGGCCAGAATCGAACCTGGGACCCTTGAGTCTGCAGACTCTGTACACTGAGCCAAACTGGCTAGGGCGAAGTTTGTCCCTTTTAACGATCATCACCCGTTTTGCCTAATCCCGCCCCCCCCAACCCTCCCCCCCATGTGCTCACTTTAGGCATTTACAATCTGTGTTATATATCTGTGAGTTTGGATAGATACCCAGAAGTGAGATTGCTGGATCATATGGTAGTTCAGTTTTTAATTTTTTAATTTTTAATTTTTATTTTTTATTAAGGTATTATATTGTACATAGCTTACCATTGCCCCCCCCTCCCATTCATGCCCTCCCTCCCCAGAGTTCTGTGTTCATTGATTGTACTTATATTCATGCATACCAGTCCTTCGGTTGTTCTCTTATCTCCCCCCAGGTCTCCTTCCCCTCCCCTCTGTCATTTGACAATCTGCTTGTTTTATGGTGACTATCTCAGGATCACATGAATAGAATCCGCTCCTCCTCTGGTTCTCACCGCCCCTCCCCCCAGGTCCCACTGCTTCCCCTGGGACACACGGCTCCCACGGGGCACACGGCCCCCAGGGACACACGGCTCACCAGGGGCATAAGGCCCCCTGGGACACACGGCTCACCCAGAACACCCGGCCCCTTTGGGGGACACGGCTCACCCGGGGCACACGGCCCCCTGGGGCACATGGCCCCTCTGGGGTGCTGGGGTCACGAATTGGAGGCGCCACTCTAGCTCCTCGCTAGCATGGTGGGCGGGCTGAGATGGCTGCAGGCGGGTAGACCGCCCTCAAAGGTGTCTCATTTGGTGCGGAAGCGGAGCAGCTGTGGATGCGGAGGCTAAGTTCTGAGGCCGCCCACTCCCTGAGCCCGGGGTGTAGTGAGCTCTGTTCTCGGTGGATTTCCTTTATTCGCTGCGGTGGTGGCGGGTGTGGCAGTGACAGTTGCTCATGTGGTTCAATTTCCACTGTAGTTTTAAAGTTCACATGGTGGCATTGGTGGGAGCACCGGCCCGGCCATGTGGCAGCGGAGGAAGGACTTGCCGGGGCTGCTAATGGAAGGCGCTGTACCAGCTCCTCACCAGCATGCGCCATCTCCACACCAGCACGGAGGGTGTGCTGGGAAGGTTGTGGGTGGGCTGAGATGGCTGCGGATGGAGAGACCGCCCTCAATGGTGTCTCCTTTGGTGTGGAAGCGGAGCTGCTGTGGACGCAGAGGCTAAGTTCTGAAGCTGCATTCTCCCTGGGCGTAGTGAGCTCTGTTTTGGTGGATTCCCATTATTCGAGGGAGTGGCGGTGGGGGTGGCAGCGGGTGCGGCAGCGACGGTAGCTCCTGTGGCTCAATTTCCCCTGTAGTTTTAAAATCCACATGGCGGTAGTGGTGGAAGCTTCAGCCCGGCCATGCGGCGGCGGAGGAAGGACTCGCCGGGGCTGCCAATGGAAGGAGCCGCGCTAGCTCCTCACCAGCACTGCGTGCACGGAGGCTGGGCCGAGCTGGCTGAGGGGGAGAGGGGGGAGACGCCATGCCAGCTCTTTACCAGCACGGCGGTCGGGCTGGGACAGCTTCGGGCCGGGATGGTTGTGGGCAAGGAGGCCCCGCCCACAGGCTTCTCATCCGGGCAGGAGCCGAAGGCCAGTTGGAGGCACCGCATCAGCTCCCACGGCGGCCGGCTGGGCTGGCCCACTCCCTGGGCCCCCGGGCGGCTTCCCTCATTCCCGGCAGCAGCGGCTCCAGCAGGTCCGGTTTCGCCGTAGTTTTAAACTCCACATGGCAGCAGCGGGGCCCTGCTTGGCGTCCAGTTGTAGCCTTCCCATTTCGCCAGCTTTCCTGTGGGTCTGGTGCGATCCCCCTCGATTTTAGCTGTTGTTGTTTTTCCAAATTGTTGAGGAGGTGGCAGCCTAGGAGACTACCTAGGCCGCCATCTTGTTTCGGTCTCCCAGTTTTTAATTTTTTTTTCTTATTTATTTATTTTTTTAAGTATATTTTATTGTTATTTTACAGAGAGGAAGGGAGAGAGATAGAGAGCTAGAAACGTCAATGAGAGAGAAACATCAACCAGCTGCCTCTTGCACACCCTCTACCGGGGATGTGCCCGCAACCAATGTGCATGCCCTTGACCGGAATAGAACCCGGGACCGTTCAGTCCGCAGGCCGACGCTCTACCACTGAGCCAAACCGGTTTTGGCCCGGTTTTTAATTTTTGAGGAACCTCTATACTGTTTTACATAGTGGCTGCACCAGTCTGCATTCCCATCAACAGTGCACAAGGGTTCCCTTTTCTCTACTTCCTCACCACACTTGTTATCTCGTCTTTTTGGCGCTGGCCATTCTCGTAGGTGTGATATGTCATTGTGGTTTTGTTACCGGAAGGGGGACGGGCCTGGGGCCAGGAGCCAGGAGCCAGTCTTCCTCGGGAGGAGGTCTGTAGTGTGTGGGTTCTTCATGTGCAGGAACGATTTCATAACACGAGTCCAGACGACTCTTAGAGTATGTTTGCTAAAGCTGGGGACAGAGAAACAAGGGCGGGCCTAGGGCCGGAGGAGCCACCGGAGAGGGACTAGGTAGGGCTGCTGTGGCTGCCTAAAAAGGCCATGGGGAAGAAAGGAGCTGAGGTGGGGCTGCTGTCAGCTCGCTGCAAAGTCAGAGAGAGGGGGGCCTCGGGGACAGGTTCACGGGGTTAGCCTGGGAGGAGCTGCCGCTGCTCACTGCTGCTCTGGTTGCAAGTCTGGGGACCCTTCCGGTTTAGGAGATGGCTCGGCTGTCTGGGAAGAAGGGGAAGGGAAAGGCTCAGAGCCAGGGAGGGAGAGTGTGCCTGGCATTTTGTTTTGAGAGTTTTTAGAGTTTGGGAGTTTTAGGGGGAGTCTTATTGGACCATCTCAATAGAATACCAGTTTTCTTTTTCTTTTTAAAAAAATATATTTTATTGATTTTTTACAGAAAGGAAGAGAGAGTTAGAAACATAGATGAGAGAGAAACATCGACCAGCTGCCTCCTGCACGCCCCCCACTGGGGATGTGCCCGCAACCAAAGCATATGCCCTTGACCGGAATTGAACCTGGGACCTTTTAGGCCGCAGGCCGATGCTCTATCCACTGAGCCAAACCGGTTTCAGCAGAATACCAGTTTTCCAGGTGAGCTCCTTCAGAGTCGTGGCCCGCCCTGGTTGGTCGGTGTCCGGGCAGGGAGTCCTCAGTCATTGCAGCTGGTCCAGGTGTCACCTCCCTGGCTTTGCTGCTTTCCTTCCCCTGGAGCTGACAGGCAGCGAGGCCTCGATGCTATCTCTGTGTGAGAAAGGACAGGTCTAAACCGTGTGACCAGTGATATGTGAGGGGAGGAAACGCCATCCTGCAGGGGAAGGTCTGGGGCCAGTTTTGCCCCTAGCTAGGCATGCGGGACTCTTAACCCCGGTGATCTTCAGCATCCGCTGTCAACTGCTTGGCCAGTTTGTTCAGCTGTGGTCTCAGTTTCCCCATCCCACTCGCCAAGGAATGTTCCCAGCTTCTTACATATCCTGCCTCAGGTTTGCTTGTGTTGCATTTCCCGGATAATCTGTGGCGTTGAGCCTCTTTTATGTACCCATTGGCCATCCATAGGTCCTTGCTGGGAAAATGTCTTTAACTCGAAGACATGCCTTTTTATTAGATTGTTTGCTGTTGCTTTTTGGCCATTGAACTGTATGAGTCCTGAACGAATTTCGGATATTAGCCCCTTATCAGATAGGTGACTTGTAAATGTCTCCTCTCCTTTTGGCAGGCCGCCTTTTCATGTTGTGGATGGTTCCCTTTGCTGACCATCTTCCCCTTTCTGTAAGAGTTCCGGAAAGGAAGTTTGTGTTGAGGTGGGAGCCTGCAAAGTGGAAGTCGCGCTGTGGGTCCGTGGTGGTTTCGGGGTTTCACGCCCGCTGTGGGCCCCGCGGTCGCTGGGTTAGACAGGGTGTGGGCTGCAGAGCTGACAAGCAGGTATCACAGCGTGCATGCTTGAGGACCAGTGTCCCTGTGCTGAACCAAGTGCTGAGCGGGGAGGGCAGGGTCACGCATTGATCATCAAGGCTTGTCATACTTTTATTGATTTTTACAGAGAGGAAGAGAGAGGGATAGAGAGTTAGAAACATCAATGAGTGAGAATCACCGATCAGCTGCCTCTTGCACACCTCCTACTGGGGATGTGCCCGCAACCAAGGTACATGCCCTTGACCGGAATCGAACCCGGGACCTTTCAGTCCGCAGGCCAAGGCTCTATCTATTGAGCCAAACCGGTTTCAGCTAGACCTGTGTCTTGAGCAGAATGGTGGTGCCATGTTCTGAAGACTTGACCTAGAACAGTGGTCGGCAAACTCATTAGTCCACAGAGCCAGATATCAACAGTACAACGATTGAAATTTCTTTTGAGAGCCAATTTTTTTTAAAACTTAAACTATATAGGTAGGCACATTGTTATTAACCTAATTGGGGTATGTGGTATTTTTTGGAAGAGCCACACTCAAGGGGCCAAAGAGCCGCATGTGGCTTGCGAGCCGCAGATTGCCGACCACGGCCCTAGAAGCTCGAGTAAGGCTTCTAGTCCCCAAGGCAGCTTCAACGCCTGTGCTCTTCTCCCGGATGGCACCGGTGGCTTGGTCCCAGGGACGCATCCGCTGAGACGGAACGCACCTGCCACTGTCGCTCTCCGGGGCAGGCTCCTGGAGCAGGGACCGTGCCTCCACCTGGCTCCCATGCTCCCGCTGGGCTGCCAGCTTCCTTCAGGGCAGGAGCCTGGCTCTTCTGGTCAGGTAGAGAAGGTCTGCCCCCCCAAAAAATCGTGACAGCACGGCTTGTTTGCGTTTCCATCTCACGGTTCTGTGGCACAGATTCCGAGGATGTACATGGTTTTGTGTCTCTTGCCAATCAGTGGGTACCAGAAGCCTAGTTATACATTTATTGTTTTAGAAAAGGGAGTCTAAGGCTCAGAAATGGTAGGAACTTCGGTGCGGTTGGAATTGTAGTGTGCTGTGGGTGCTTTTCGTTATGGTTTAAAAAATTCAATTAAAATTGGTACAGCCTCTATGAGGTATTGATTAAAATTTTATTTTTTATTTTAAAAAAAGATATTTTATTGTTTTGTTTTTTTTACAGAGAGGAAGAGAGAGGGATAGAGAGTTAGAAACATCAATGAGAGAGAATCATCGATCAGCTGCCTCCTGCACACTCCCTACTGGGGATGTGCCCGCAACCAAGGTACATGCCCTTGACTAGAATCAAACCTGGGACCTTTCAGTCCGCAGGCCGACGGTCTATCCACTGAGCCAAACTGGTTTCGGCTGATTAAAATTTTAAATGCTTGTACCTTTGACTTGGCAGAGGATATAAACATTTTTATGTTTGTCCTGCAGATATGCTAGCATACATGGGAAGGACATATATGGCAAAGATGTGAAAACAACTTAAATGTCAATTAGTTGGAAATGAGTTTAGTCATGCACTGCTCATACATACAATGGAGTCCTATACGGTCATTAAAAAGAATCAGGCTCAGGATAGACACAGTGTCCGACAAAGATGGCACTGACATACTGTGACTAAAGTATGATCTCTTCAAAAAGATCATGCTTGGGCTGAAACCGGTTTGGCTCAGTGGATAGAGTGTCGGCCTGTGGACTGAAAGATCCCAGGCTCGATTCCGGTCAAGGACATGTACCTTGGTTGTGGGCATATCCCCTGTGGGAGGTGTGCAGGAGGCAGCTGGCTGATGTTTCTCTCTCATCAATGTTTCTAGCTCTCTATCCCTCTCCCTTCCTCTCTGTAAAAAAAAAAAAAAATCCATAAAATATATATTAAAAAAAAAAGAATTACATACAAATCAATAAGAAATCAATGACCCAATAGAAAAATGGGCAAAGATTTGAATACTTCAGAATGAATGATACCCAAGTATGTGATAAACATGTGGAAGGGTGATCTACATTTGTCATTAGGGAGATGCAAACACAAGGCCAGACAACTCTACTGGAAGGGCTGTATTAATTTTAAAAAAGAAAATAAAAGAAATACCAAGTGTTGGATGTGCAGTCATAGGACATCTTATGCCCTGGTGGGAGTGTAAATTGGCAGTTCCTCTTCAAGTTAGACATACACCTACCCTGTGACCTAGCGGTTCCACTCAGAGAAATGAAAGTACGTTCCCCAAAAAGACATGTGCAGAATGTTTATAGTACAGCCTTTGGCATAGTCCACAACTAGAAACAACACATACCCATCAACAGTTGAGTGGATATATGCGTTGTGGTATCCTCATGCAGTGAAATCCTGTAGGACAGCAGTCGGCAAACTCATTAGTCAACAGAGCCAAATATCAACAGTACAAGGACTGAAATTTCTTTTTTGAGAGCCCAATTTTTTAAACTTAAACTATATAGGTAGGTACATTGTTATTAACGTAAGTAGGGTACTCCTAAACTGGCCTTTGCTACAAACTCAAGGGGCCAAAGAGCCGAATGTGGCTCGCGAGCCGCAGTTTGCCGACCTCTGCTGTAGGGCAGTGAGAGTGAATGACTTACATGTACACACAAAGATGTGGATACATCTCACAAAGTGAGGGTAGTGAGTAGCTGACTACAGGGTAAGAGGTATAAGGTGTGCTGGGATATTGGCATTTAGGTGAGTAAAAGTTCCTCCTGTTTCTTGGTCTGGGTAATGGGTGGGTGGATGTATCCGGTTTGTGACAATTCAGTGAAATGTTCATGTGTGGTATAAGCACTTCTCTGTATGTATGTTAAACTTCAAATTTCTAGAGAGAAAAAGAACACGGCAGCTCTAAATACACTGATATGGGCTGTTTCTAAGATATACTTGAGTAGACGCATGATGTAAAAAGTGTATGTATATAGTATTAATTTTATTCATTAAACAAATGGTTGTGCACTGCCCACTATTCAGGCACTGTTCTAGGCACTGATTACAAAAGACTAAGGCAGTGTGTGATTGATACTTGTGAATGCTAGATCATTCTGAAAGCGAGACGTGAAAGTGTTAATTATTTCTTGGAGGGGAGTGGATGACTGGATGTCAGAAGTGGGTTTTGCCCTTGGACATAGACAGCGGTATGGTGATAGCCAGAGGGAGGGGGCTGGAGGCTGGGTGGAGGTGGGTGGGGAGGGACGGACATCTGTCATAGTGTCAATAATAAAAAGAAAGTAGAAAGTAGAGAGTTTTTTTAATTAAACATTTGTGTACCTTTCAATTTTATTTATTTATTAAGTATATTTTTATTGATTTCAGAGAGGAAGGGAGAGGGAAAGAGATAGAAGCATAATGGTGAAAATCATTGATCGGCAGCCATTCTGCACACCCCCTCCTGGGGATTGAGCCAAATGACTTAGGGACCCTTCAGTCCATAGATAGGCTGACACTATCCACTGAGCCAAACCAGCAAGGGCTGTATCTTTTTTTTTCTCCTTGAGAAAATATGCTTTCTATTGATTTTCCTAGAGCAAGAGGAAGGGAAAGGGATAGAGATGGAAATATTAGTGAGAGAGAAATATCAATTGGCTGCCTCAAGCCCACAACATCAGTGTGTGCCTTGATTGGGAATTGGACCGGTGAGCCCTTGGTTCTTGGGTTCATTGAGCCACTCTGGCTGGGCACAAATATTTTTGTACCTTTTATAGTTTGTGCAGTGTGAATGGATTACCAGTCAAAATAAATAAATAAAGTAAACCTAAGTTTCCTATTATTATTAATTATGATTAATGCAGTTTGAGACTTAAAGGCTTTGGAGGTCCAGCAACTGAAACAGACTATTTTGATGGTTTGACCCAAACCACTCAGGATGTCTTGGCTGGGTTGACCTTTTTTTTTTTTTAAAAAAAAAAAATTCATTTCTTATTTTAAGAAAAAATTTAAATATAATTTTACATACAATAAACATTAATATTTTAATAAAAATGATCTTAAAGATACATATGCATGCAATAAACATTAATATCTCAAGAAAATGATTTTAAATATAATTCTACATGCATTAAACACCAATTATTCAAGAAAAACGATCTTAAATATAATAATACATGCAATAAATATTAATATTTCAAGAAAAAGGGGATTTTAAGTATAATATTACCCAAACTGTACTAACATAGTATGATATCACAAAAGTTGTACGAAATATTAAAATTCTTCAAATAATAGGATTACTTCTATTCTAAAATATTTTTCCCTCTGATCTATTTTTGTTCCTCAGTTTATGTTGTTCATTACAATCCACAAATGAGTGAGGTCATGGGTTATTTATCTTTCTCCAACTAGCTTATTTTGCTTAGCATGATGCTCTCCAGGTCTATCCATGCTGTTACAAGTGGTAAGAGTTCTTTTTTACAGTAGCGTAGTGTTCCATTGTGTAGATGTACAACAGTTTTTTAATCCACTCATATGCTGATAGGCACTTAGGCTGTTTCCAAATCTTAGCTATGGTGAATTGTGCTGCTATGAACATAGGGGTGCATATATCCTTTCTGATTGGTGTTTCTAGTTTCTTGGGATATATTCCTAGAAGTGGGATTACTGGGTCATTTTTAATTTTTTTAGGAAACTCCATACTGTTCTCCATAGTGGCTGAAGCAGTCTGCATTCCCACCAGCAGTGCACGAGGGTTCCTTTTTCTCCGCATCCTCACCAGCACTTGTTGTTTGTTGATTTGTTGATGATAGCCATTCTGACGGGTGTGAGATGGTACCACATTTTTTTATTTGCATCTCTCTGATGATTAGTGATTTTGAGCATGTTTTCATATATCCTTTGGCCTTCTTTATGTTCGCTTTCAAAAAGTATATATTTAGGTTCTTTGCCCATATTTTTATTGGATTGCTTATCTTTTGTTGTTTGAGTCTATGCTGACTCTTGAGTGTTCTAGCAAAAATTAAACTTTATATGTTTATCTATCTATCTATCTATCTATCTATCTATGTTAATCTTCACCTGAGGTTATTTTTTCCATTGATTTTTAGAGAAAGAGAGAGAGAGAGGACAGGAAGGGGAGAGACAGAGAGAGAAACGGATGTGAGAGAGACACATTGACTGGTTGCCTATTGCACGTACCCTGACCGGAGCCGGGGATTGAGCCTGCAACCAAGCTATGTGCCCTTGACTGGAATCGAACCTGAGACTCTTCATTCCGAGGGCCGATTCTCTAACCACTGAGCCAAGCTAGCCAGGGCTATTCCCATATTCTTGATGACCATCATAATTTCATATACTTCATTTAATTACTTATGACACACTCTGTCTCTTTGTTTATAATCTGAAACGAAATCCAAACTTTTGCTTCAGTTAAGTGTGAAATGGACTTTTCATGTTGATTCTAGTCTTATCTCTTTATAATCCTAAAGTTTAAAACTCTTAGAATCACGTCTCATTAGTTGTAATTTGTTGGTTGTTTTTCTGATCTACGCGGCTATTTTATGATGGGTAAACCATTCACCTCAGGCTTTGTGCTTTCTGTTTGAAGACATTAAAGTGTGATGTAACTGTCATATAATAAAAGGGTAATATGCAAATCGACCAAACGGCAGAATGACCAGTTGCTATGACATGCACTGACTCCCAGGGGGCAGACGCTCAACATAGGAGCTGCCCCTGGTGGTTAATGTGCTCCCACAGGGGGGAGCACCGCTCAGCCTGAAGCCAGGCAGATCTCTGGAGAATGCATTGGCAGTGGCGGGAGTCTCTCCTACCTCCACGGCAGCGCTAGAGATGTGCCAGCTTAAGCTGGCAGCCGGACATCCCCCAAGGGCTCCCGGACTGCGAAAGGGCACAGGCCAAGCTGAGGGACACCTCCCTGCAGTGCACAAATGTTGTGTATGGGGCCTCTAGTATTTTGATAAAGTTATGGACAGTTTGACAGCAGACACAATACTTGGTCTTGCATTACACAAAATGAAGTATTTCAATGATGAAACGGGGCATTATACTTATTTACTTACATATATTTATTTATGTAGTTCAATAGCATCTCTGATAAGATATGCATTTTTAAAAATAAGCCACCTTCTGAGTTATCGCAGACTGAGACACAGATTGTGGTTTGCTTAGTGCCACATGACAAGCAAACCATGGCTACCATTTGCGGTCCTGCAGACTGGAGCTCGGGTCCTGTGGCCAACCCAGGCTTGAAGTCGGATTGCCAGGGTGGATGCCAAAGCCATGTATTGCGGCTCAGTTTTGGAGAGCAGTTGCTTGTGGCTGGGGATTGTGAAGTGCAAGTCTTCCAACTTCTATTACCCTTTGCCTTTGTGAAGTCAGAGAAGGCTCTGAGCCAAGTGAGAACATGCGAATAGGATTCGTGTGCTTCCTGGTACCGTGGGCTGACCACAGTCGCTCATTACCTGATAGTTTGTGAGGTGGGAGCTTGCCTCTCAGTGCACGGGGCCTGGCAGTCAGGCCCCGTTGTTTGCAGAGCAGAGCTGGTTCTTAAGTAGTTAATATTCCTCACCCTGAACCTGTCCTCGAAGGTCCAGACTAGAGTCTGGTCTATTTTCAATTTCAAAGCCTTTTTGGCCAGAAATGACCTGGTCTTGCAAGAATTTTCCTGGAAGATATTGGAACTTCTAGGGGTCTCTGGGTGACAGGACTTCGGATCTCTGTCCTGTGGTTTGGGGTGGGGGTGGGGGGCTCTCGCTCATTGGCTCTGGAGTGTCTGGGACCCTTACAGGTGTAATAAATAATGAATTCACACCTAACCAACTAATTCACATGGATGTTTTGAGTCAGGGCAACTGGAATTTGAATGCCCACTCGATGTGGGTAACTTACCTTCCTGCTCTGAGGAAGGGCGCGTTCACTGTGCACCTGCAAGGTTCCAGTGGCCCATGGGAGGTGGTAAGAATTATGTAAGAGAAGTAATGGACAGAAAAGACACAGGTAGCCGAAACCGGTTTGGCTCAGTGGCTAGAGCATTGGCCTGCGGACTGAAAGGTTCTGGCTTCGATTCCGTCAAGGGCATGTACCTTGGTGGCAGGCACATCTCCAGTAGGAGGTGTGCAGGAGGCAGCTGATCGATGATTCTTTCTCATCGATGTTTCTAACTCTCTCTTCCTCTCTGTAAAAAAATCAATAAAATATATTTTTTTTTAAAAAGAGAGAAAAGAAAAGACACAGGTAGGCAGGGCTTCATAGAGGCTGGCTCCTTCCCTTTGGCCTGATAGCGTGCCACAAGATTGCCACGGACTCAGGGACACTGTGACCAGTCGTTGTAGGCCAGCCATTTCCGGTCCTACCACACAGGATGTCGTAGAATCTGAAAACAGGAATCCATTGAGGACAGAAGAGTAGATGGTTATCGCATGGGCCTGGAAGCCTTCCTTAAGAAGACTGATGCCTACTTGAGTTAAGACTCGTCTGCCTGTGAAATACTCTGGAATCGTTTTTCAGAAGAACCTTTTATGTCTGGGAGAGGTGGGCACCCAGTTCAGCTTTGGCAACTACTCAAGCTTGTTTTCACGTGGTTTGATAGCTTCAGGGAGGCCTCCTCAGAGCTCGCAAATTCAGAAACGGTTTGCGTCTGTAGAGGAATTCTTTTCATGTTTAAGCTCTGAGCTCAGCCAAGAGCCTTGGAAATGTTGAATCTCGTATGTTTTTTTTTTATCCTGAATTAGATACGCCTTGCTCAGCTCAGATTTTAACATGACTTATTTCAGAACCAGAGGCTCACTTCATGAAGTAATCCACAGTCCCATCACTTTTCTCCTTTGGTGGCATTTTGATTCCTATTTAATCCGGGTGACGTGAAGACAGATTTTAGACCAGGAAAACAGAGCCCCTCATTTGTTGCCCAAAGGATGAAATTTTTTAAATGGCCCCTTATTGATTTCAGGGAGGAAGGAAGAGGGAGAAACATCAGTGATGAGAGAGAATCATGGATTGGCTGTCTCCTGCACATCCCTTACTAGGGATTGAGCCCATAACCCAGGCATGTGCCTAAACCCGGAATCCAACTGTGACTTCCTGGTGCATAGGTCAACGATCACCCACTGAGCCACACCAGCCAGGCCAAATTATTTTCTTTAATGATTAAGGTATTACATGTGTCCTTATTCCTCCAATCCTCCCACCTGCCCCCTGCTCATGCCCTCACCCCCCCCCCCCCCAGTGTCTGTGTCCATTGGTTATGCTTGTATGCATGCATACAAGTCCTTTGGTTGATCTCTTACCTCCCCCACCCTCCCCCACCTTCCCTCTGAGGTTTGATGGTCTGATCAATGTTTCTCTGTCTCTGGATGTTTTTGTTCATCAGATTATGCTGTAATTATATTCCACAAATGAGTGAGATCATGGATTGTTTATCTTTCTCGAACTAACTTATTTCGCCTAGCATAATGCTCTCCAGGTCAATCCATGTTGTTGCAAATGGGAGTTCCTTCCTTTTTGCAGTAGTATTCCATTCTGTAGATGTAACACCGTTTTTTAATCTACTCATCTGCTTTTGGGCACTTAGGCTGTTTCCAAATCTTAGCTATGGCAAATTGTGCTGCTATGAAAATAGGGGTGCATATATCCTTTCTGATTGGTGTTTCTGGTTTCTTGGGGTATAGTCCTGGGATCACTGGGTCAAATGGGAGTTCCATTTTTAGTTTTTTGAAGGAACTCCATACCACTCTCCATAGTGGCTGCACCAGTCTGCATTCCCACCAGCAGTGCAAGAGGGTCAAAGGACTACATTTTTAAGACCCTGTCAGAGTGTGTTTAGGGAGGACGTACGGACGTGTGGATTTTTGCTTTCATTTGTTTTCTTATTTCCCATCTTTACTTTTGATTTGGTTCATTTTAGATCCCAGGGGATGAAATTCCATCTTGAGGGGGTTTTAGCTAACAGTTCTGAACCCTAGGGAAAGGAAAGGTAGTATCACCTCTGTGGTCCCGTCTTCCTAAAACAGCTCCCATCAAGAAAGGATACATGGAGGAAATAGAAATCATGTGTTCTGCTGGAATATGTCTTTAATTTCTTGCCTTTTTAGCAGCTTTGAGTGACAGGGCTTTATACTTTTGGAATATTACAGGGCTTGCTTTCTTGCTGAAATAGTCACCCTACCACGTTCTTTTGTCTGCCTTAATTCTGACAATATGTTTTTTTTTATTGGTTTCTAGCAATTCCTGATTAAGCTTCAGGAATTACTCATTCATAAAGGTCACTTGTTTTTTATCTTCTGGGTCATTTAGGGTTTGGTGGGTGGAATGAAACGAACAGAAAGTGTTGAAACCAGGATTAGGAGGCCGGGCTTGCGTTTCCATCTCTGTTACACACAGTCAAGTGGCTAACTCTCTTTCACTTCGTTTTTACTTCTGTCAAAAAGAGATAATATTTGCTACTCAGGGTGTGAAGCATTTTCAGTTTCTGAAAGGTTATGCAAGTTAATTAAGCATTGCCAGTAAGGCCACATTCATTGACCCCCCCAGAATTTCATGATCTGAGTTGGACATGCCATTGAACTTTCTGCCCAAAGACTTACTCAGGAAGTTTTGTCTAGAAAAAGCTTTGGGCAAAGACACCCATTCCTTCATGGCCTTTTTCTTCATGTGCCAGTGGAATCTTACAGTATTCCTTCTAACTTGGCATCTTGTAGGTACTCCTCAGGACTGTTAAGCCATTCGTAGCAGGAAGCGCTAATTTTCCTCACTCGACACTGAACTTGTGACCCTGTTCATCGGGTTTCCAGGTCTGAGTTTGCCCTTGTGCTCCAAGTCATCTTTCCCAGAATGTATGAAAGGGAGATCGGGTTCAACAAGGGCTTGAGTGTGATTTGAAGTATGATTCTGCCTTTGCTAGATCCAAGTTTAATCCCTTTAGCTTAATCCCTGACTTTCCTTCCCTTTGACAGGTGTTTGGATCTAGGGGAAGTAACACACACACACACACACACACACACATACACACACACACAGGATACATTCCTCGAGCAGCCTTCCAGTCTTGATTTCTGTTATTGCTGTGTGGTTGTTCGGGAACTCATGAGTTAGCAGGTCTAGTATTGTATTGAAGGCAAGGGGGAGAGGTGCTATTGGCTTACTCGTGGAAATACCGTATTTGCCGGCATATAAGACGATTTTTTGGCCCTGAAAAATACGTATTTGCTGGCGTATAAGACGACTGGGAGTATAAGACGACCCACTAAAATTTCCACAAAAATACAGAGTTTGTTATATACTCGCCGTATAAGACTACCCCCCACTTGGAGGCATATTTTTCAGGGCCAAAAAGTCGTCTTATACGCCGGCAAATACGGTAAATGTTCTGCATTCATTCACCATGTGCTTACCAGGTATCTCACTGAGGAGCAGGTATATGCTCAGCATTTGGAAGGAGCCAGAGAAGATGTGGACAGAGATCCCATTCATGGGAAGCTTATCATGAATGAAAGGACCTCATGGTAGGAGCCACAATAACTCATGAAAGGCTGCGCATGAGGATGGTGCGGAGGCGCGCACTGGTTCTAGGACGTGGGAGAAGCAGAGGCCGTGCTGAGGGATCTGCGGCTTCAGGGAAGAAGCTGAACTTTGTAGAGATGGGCATTCGCGTTTGGGAAGGCGGTGGGGACATGGCTCAGCATCAGCACTGGCTAAGGACAGGGGTTCCAGGTGAGGGGAGAAGGAGGATGTGCCCATTTTGGCTGGAGCAAAGGCTGGGTGAGGAGAGAAGAGGGAAATGAAAACCGACGTAGATTTGTGTCAGGTCGTTAGCGAGCCTTGTTTACCTTGATTTTTTTTCACTCTCTCTTTTTTTTTTTTTTTTTTTTTAAAGAAAAGTGTATTGATTTTTAGAGAAAAGGAAGGGAGGGAGAGAGAGCAACATCGATGTGAGAGTGCAGCATCGACCCACTGCCTCCTGCACACCCCAGTCACGTGCCCTGACCGGGAATCGAACTGGCAACCTCCTGGTGCACTGGACGACCCCCAACCAGCTGAGCCACACAGGCCAGGCGTTTCTTTCTCTCTCACCATTATTAATGCTGCCGTGGCGTGCTGGTAGCTCGCTGTCCAGGGAGGACAATAAAGCCCCAGACGTGTAGCATTTGCCCATGTCTGTGGTGTCAGTCAATACTCCTGTTCTGGCCAATTTCAGACTACCCGGGGATGAACAGATGGTTCAGAAAATCCTTGAAAATGGAACGGCACTTCCATGCCAGTGCCAGCCTGCTCCAGTACCGCACAGCCTGCTTTAGTGCCTGGTGGCCATGGTCGCTGTTGTCCCCCTCTGGGCACAGCCTGTGCAGAAGACGGAGGGAAGGCCCAGGAGCGGTGTGTGACACCCTGCCCGACTCCTGGAACCATCGCTGATCGGTGTATGGGAGGGTCCACCCCCCCAGGGAGGCCATTCCATTGTCTGGACAATGCCATATGTCTTGGCATAAAGAAATACCTAAGTAGAGCCGAAACCGGTTTGGCTCAGTGGATAGAGCATTGGCCTGCGGACTGAAGGGTCCCAGGTTCGATTCCGGTCAAGGGCATGTACCTTGGTTGCGGGCACATCCCCAGTGGGGGGTGTGCAGGAGGCAGCTGGTCGATGTTTCTCTCTCATCCATGTTTCTAACTCTCTATCTCTTTTTCCCTTCCTCTCTGTAAAAAATTCAATAAAATATATTTTAAAAAAAGAAAAAGAAAAAGAAATAGAGTTGACCAGAATCCCTGCCCCGGGAGCTTGAGTGAAGGAATCCCACGTATGTTTGGCTAGAGGCAGAAACTAAAAAGGGTGCCGTTGGAGAGCTGAACCCATGGCAAACAGGTCACACAGCAGCTGAAGATGGGATTGGGAAAAGCCACGTGGCAACGGAAGACGCTGAGAGAAGGGAACAGAAACCCCACCTCCGATGAGGGGCACCCAGCCCGGGAGCTGCCCTGGTTCCCCGCAGCTTCCCAACTCCAGGCCAGACACCCCTTTTCTTGAGGCGGCTTGAGTGGGTCTGTTCCTTGCAACGTAATGGCTCAGCGGATAAGGTGGGCCCGGCGCCTCAGCACCTTGCGGTGTGCTCCGTTGGTACAGCTAAATAGGGGAATCTCGGTCCAGGGAGGCCAGTTCAGCCTGAGGTCACACAGGCCCCGCCCCTCACTTCCTGGGGCACCCCCTCTCTGCACGCCTCCCAGATGGCTGGGGAATATTCTTTTTCTTCATTGCAGCAGGGCTGGGTTGGTGTCCCCAATGCTGAAAGGATAGCCAGTAGGCCATGGGGTGGGGGGTATTGGCTTGGCACTTGCCCTTGGAGATAGTCGTGAGAAAACGGGAGCCATTAGCAGCGGGAGAAGGAGCTCTTTATTTGCAGAGGGCATCTGGAGCCAGCGGATGTGAAGCTGGCCTGTACTGCCTGGTATGAAATGCCATAGGGCATGCCCTGGCCGGCTTGGCTCAGTGGATAGAGCATCAGCCTGCGGTCTGAGGAGTCCCGGGTTCGATTCCGGCCAAGGGCACATGCCTGGGTGGGGGGCTTGATCCCCAGTGGGGGTGTGTGTGCAGGAGGCAGCCAGTCAATGATTCTCATCATTGATGTTTATTTCTCTCTCCTTCTTCCTTCCTCTCTGAAATCAATAAAGAAATATGTATTTTTTTAAAATGCCACAGGGCAGATCCGAGCCTTTACCCCGACCCTGTCTCATGGGCCCACCACATGCACGTTGGAGAGAATTAAGTTGTCAGGAAGGGGGAAGTCGTGCTCACCTTTTTTGCCCAAGGCTCAGTCCTACCCACGTGAAGCAGGTGCTCCGGGCGTCCAGGGCCCAGGACGGCGGCGGGGCATTGCCGGGGGGCGGGGAGCCTCTCTTACGGGGGACATTGGGGGCTGGGGGCGGGTAAAGAGGGTGCTTGGGAATCAGCCAATGGGATTCTGCTCAGAACTCCGTCCCTAACAGCCGTTGGACCTCACCTGAGTGGCTTCTTTGGGGGTCTCGGTGTCCTCATCTGTAATGAAGAATTTTGCTGCCAGGAGTGTGACGTTCTGTTTGAGAAATAAAGCTCCTTTGAGACTCCACTGAGAGCGTTGGGTTCTTGCCACAGAAACTGTGTGTGTGCAGGAAGCAGAATTTCACATAGAATTCTAAGGATGTTGATAAATCTTCAGGGACTGATGGACCCCCAGATTAAGAGGAACCCTTGCAGCCCTGGCTGGTGTTGGTCAGTGGTTAGACCGTCAGTCTGAGCACCAGGGGGTCACCAGTTTGATTCCCGGTCAAGGGCATGTACCTGGGTTGCAGGTTTGATCCCCAGCCCAGATTGGGGGGCGGGGGGGGGACCGTACAGGAGGTAACCAATCTCTCTCTCTCTCTCTCTCTCTCTCTCTCTCTCTCTCTCTCTCTCCTTCTCTCTCTCTCTCTCTCTCTCTCTCTCTCTCTCTCTCTCTCTCTCTCTCTCTCTCTCTCCCACACTTCCACTCTCTCCAAAAAGAAAAAAAGTCAATGAAAAAAAAATATTCTTGGGTAAGAATTAACAAGCAAGAAGAAGAAGCCCTACAGCAGATGCTATCTCAGCTTTGGCGTTTTCGCGGTCTGTAACATTTCATTCCAAAACTCTGGCCGGGAGGAACCTGGCAAGTCAGCGAGGGCCCCGTCCCTCCCCGCAGCCAGTGGCTCCTCCGAAACATGCAGGCGGCGGGCGGCTCCTCTGTTTCCTCAGTCCATGACCTCTTGAGGTGTGCGTTCCAAGGAAGAGGCAGACTAAATTTAAAGCATGTGTCAGATCATGTCAGTTCATGTTAAAAGCTGTGAGACTATTGATAAGAGATGATAACGAGAGAACGGGGTGGCTGATGTAGTTTAGTTAGGGGCCCAGATCCCTTCTCAGAGGAGAAGACATTTGGGGAAATACCTGAATAAGAGAAGGGACGAGCCATGCACAGGGAGAGAGTGTTCCGGGCAGAGGGCTTGCACAATGTGGGAGGAGGGGGCGGGGGAGGGGGGGGCGTGTGGCTGGGCCTGACTGAGGGAAGGGGGTGGAGGGCGCGGGAGGACATAGGTCCAGGGGCTGTCCTAATTTTGGTGGGGGTAATTTTCTGTTCCCACATGAAAATTAGTTGTTTAGATCTTAAATGGTATCTCAATAATGGTTATCCATTAAACCACTCATGCATTCGCTAAATTTTGTTTGTTACCCACAATGCTCCAGGAGGCAGTGAGCTAGTTGAGTAAGACTGTGTGGTCTGGTGTGTCTTTGAGAAGATTAAGGTTTGACAGCTCCAACCAAGACCAGAATCTACCTCCGGGATAGGAGGCCCAGGCCACTGCTCTGTTTTTTCTTTTTTTCCTTTTTTTCTTTTTAATATATTTTATTGATTTTCCACAGAGAGGGAGGGAGAGGGATAGAGAGCTAGAAACATCAATGAGAGAGAAACATCAACCAGCTGCCTCCAGCACACCTCCCACCGGGGATGTGCCCGCAACCAATGTACATGCCCTTGACTGGAATCGAACCTGGGACCCTTCAGTCCACAGGCCGATGCTCTATCCACTGAGCCAAACCGGTTTCGGCTACTGCTCTGTTTTGGCTCAAAAACTTCCTAGGTGGTTCTTTTTTTTTGTGCTGATTTTAGAGAGAGGAAGAGAGAAACATCAGTTGGTTGCTTCCTATGTATCCCCTTCTAAGGAGTGAGCTCGCAACCTGGGCATATACCCTGAGCAACCCCTTGGTGCATGGGACATGCTCAACCCACTGAGCAACACTGGCCAGGTTCTGATATGCAGTTGTTGGACCTGCGTGGGGAGTGCTGTTTGAATGAGATCGTCCATCTTCCGAGAGCCCGTGGTGAACTGCCCGAGTTATTGCATGGACAGGGAGACGAGGACTTGTTTCACAAGAGAAGCACAAACCGTGCCAACGTGGT
The DNA here is from genome assembly GCA_963924515.1 of Vespertilio murinus. NCBI lineage: Eukaryota > Metazoa > Chordata > Mammalia > Chiroptera > Vespertilionidae > Vespertilio > Vespertilio murinus. Next base: position 95,990,816 of record OZ004708.1, read on the forward strand.
TTTCGGAAGAGGCATGAGTAGTTCCCGTCGGAGAGGTCAGGGAGGCCCAAGGCACAGCCGAGCCATTTCCTCGCCCATGAAGTGGGGGAGATCTCAGAACCGACCGGGCGGAAGAGCCAAAGTGAGGACTCCGCGCCTAAGAGGTTGCCAAGTGGGGCCTGGTACATGTGACCAGTCATTTCAGCGGATTCTTAAAGCACGGGGAGGATTTCCGAACTAGAATGTGCGATCGATATAGGTGGTCATTTAAGAAGAGCTTTCACATAAAGGCCATTTTATTGGAATAGCTATTATGTCTTCGTTAACAAGGCAATCCAAATTTCCCAAACAAATCCGTCTGTATAACCTGTACAGGAAACGTGCTGCTCCTGACATTCATGGATGCTTAATCCGACCCCTTCGGACCTTCTTCACCGCACCTGTTGATTGGACTGGCTCTTCAGGAGCGGCGGTGGGCCCGCTGCCTGCGCCGTTAGGACCTGCCCAGAGTCCCAGAGCCCCAGAGTCCGCGGCGGGGGCAGGAGCTTACAGTCTGGCAGGGGAAATGAGGACACAGGAAATCCCAGAAACCACGACGGGCCGAGTCTTCATTACCTTGGTACCACCTAGGAAGCAGGCTGGCGGCGCATCTGCCTGCAACATCTGGATTCCATTTCGGTTGGCATGTCTGTTTTAAAAGCAGCTACCCACACGTGTCACGTGACTGACCACTTCACCCTAAGTAGTTTAGAGAGTGTCTGAATCATTTTGCTCTTGTGGAAGCTTGCAAGTGGGAGGGCTGAGAACCCCGGGGCCCCAGGGCTGGATTTAGGAAAATGCAGAGGGAAGGCTCTGGAAGGCCGCAGCGTCTCCGAGATGGCTGGGCAGAGTCCGCCCCCTCCGCTGGAAATGCTCGGGAGGTAGATCAAGGCAGCATGCCTGCGCTTTCACTGACCCCCGAATTTGGACCGCCAGAACAAAACAAAAAAGAGAGAGAGAGAGGTCAATCTGCTGTTTAGAGAATATTCCCTGGCGGTTCACAGGATAAGTGCTGGATTCCAAGGAGAAGGCGCGGCTGATTGTTAGCGGGAGCTCTGTGGCTTGCCCGCCGTGGCTGTGGGTGGCCGGTCTGTTGGAGAAGGCCCCCTGCCTCTTCTCCCCGCGGAGTGGCCGGGTGTGTGGGTTGGAATAAAAGATGGAAAGTTGAGCCCTGGGCTCAGTGGGAGTCTAATCAAGAGAACAGTTTCCTGTGGATCAGGCCCAGACCCTACTGGCGGGGAGGCCTCTCTGCTTCCTGCCTGAAATGCACCGCGTTCCAGCGGCCTCCCTGGGGGTGGGCTGCTCAGAGCCCTCCCCTCTCTCCCCTGGATGTGATGTTTGTTTCACACGCAGGTCCGGGCCACCTGAGAAACAGCTCCGGTGAAGCAAAACAGAGCCGGAGCCTCCAGGTTTCTCCCTCTCTGGCTGGGAAAGCCGCGTGTGGGTTTGCCTTTGTGCCTTTTCTGAAGCCTTTTAAAAGATGTGAGAAACCGGAGACCGGGAGGCAGCGCTGGGCCTCAGGTTGGGTTTTCCCCTCGTCTGGCCAGGGCTTAGTGAGAACCTCTTCCCAGTCGCCTTCCGGGAGGAATAAACTCTCATGGCCAATACCTCCTCCCTCCCCACACCCCGAGAAGCATAACACCAACAAAATGCGGGTCCACAATTGCAGTCATTCGAATCCTCACGTCCTGTCTCCTCCTGAGCGACCGGCAGGGCGGGAGCTGGGCAGTGTCCCCCTTCTGGCTGTGGCCGGGCAGGGGCCCTTTAGGACCGCCCCAGAGGCTGGAGGTTGATGGTGGATGGGCAAACCTACCACCGGGGTCTGTGTGCACCCCCACCCCCCTCTGCTTTAGGGAACGAATTTCCTGCCTGCGTGTTGCTTTTTGCTCTTTTGATTTTAGCCTGGGGCTCTCTGCTGGCCCCCAGTGAGTTCCGCGCAGGCGTGTGGACGGATGAGGTGGGGCCCGGTGTCTGTCCTGGCGGTGGGAAGTGGTTTGGGGGTTCAGTGGTCCAGGTGCGAGTGGGTAGACCGTTGGTGAACACCTCCACCAAAGGGAAACAGTGTTTACACCTGAGCGTAGGCTATCTGATCCAACGGCTCCTGCCTTCAATCACAGTCTTCTCTTGTGTCTCCATACGGGTGATATGCACCGTCAGTGTCTCTGAGCTTGCACAGAGGGTCTCCCTGCAGAGGGTCTGAGAAAGCCCTCACCACGGCTCTGTGGACCCCGCCACGGCCGCCACTGCCTCCGGTATGGCTGGTCTCAGGCCTTGCGGTGGGGGTTCGGTTCCCTTATAGCTCGTTCCATTGTAGCTCCCCAGATGCCAGCCCCTCCTCCTCCTCCTCCTCCTCCTCCTCCTCCTCCTCCTCCTCCTCCTCTCCTGTCAGTTCTCTGGGCACTGGTTGGCCATTCTCCTCCCACAGCTGTGCCCCGGGTCAATGTGAGCGCGACAGATGATCAGGACCCTGGGGGTGGCCTGTCTGTCTCTGGCCACGGGCTGAGAAGTCACACAGCACAGAGGACCAGAATGGGTGCCTTGAGTCAGTGTTCCCACCCCACCTTTGTTGCTGTCGCCGCTCTGGCCAGCTCCCAGTCTCCTCGAACCAACAGGAAGCCAGTGACCAGAACCAGAGATTTCATATCCTTCTGGCCAGACCGTGCATCACCAGAAAGCCTTCCGAAGGAAGTGGCATCATCTGGAAACGGGGTGTGGGGACGTGGGCAGGTCACGGAGCCGGGAAGCCCTGGGCTCCGCTTCCAAGAGGGAGCTGTGCTCTCTCTCCAGCGCGGGGACCGGCGCTCCAGACCTGGGTGCCCTAACAATGGCTCAGCCGGACTCTTTGTGTCCCTTTGAAAGGCGTGGGGGAGTTGGGTGACCAGTTTGATTTCAGCTTTAAAGCATGGATAAGCTAGAGTGACATGGCAGTCAGCGTATTCTGTGGGAACAGAGCAGCTTGGAACAAAACAGAGTCACTCGGGGGAGAGGGGGTGTTCTCCTGTGGCCTGGATCCATAGACATGGAGGAGAGAGAGGCGCATGACTTTTAGATGTTCAAGGGCAGGAGTTGCTTCTTCCATGCCCCCGTGCCCCAGGGCGAGCGAGCCCGTTATCAGGTACAGAGTAGGGCTCCATGGTGAGCTTTATGGTGTGTTTGAGGGAGATTCAGCCTCTCTACAGGAGGGCAAAGATGGGTGAGAAAGAATTCCTTACTCTTCCCAAACAGGACACGAGAGAATGTGCAGCCTGCTCAGCCTTTGGACTTGATGTTACTTCTGTTTCTGGTGACAGTGTATACTGCATTACTAAAAGACTTTTTCTTTTTTCTTTTAAAAAAAATTATTGCCGAAACCGGTTTGGCTCAGTGGTAGAGTGTCGGTCTGTGGACTGAAAGGTCCCGGGTTCGAGTCCGGTCAAGGGCATGTACACTGGTTGAGGGCACATCCCCGGTGGGGGGTGTGCAAGAGGCAGCTGGTTGATGTTTCTCTCTCATCGACGTTTCTAGCTCTCTATCTCTCTCCCTTCCTCTCTGTAAAATATCAATAAAATATATATTTTTAAAAATTATTGTTTTTTTACAGAGAGGAAGGAAGAGGGAAAGAAAGCTAGAAACATTGATGAGAGAAAAACATTGACCAGCTGCCTCCTGCACACCCTCCACTGGGGATGTGCCCTTGACCGGAATCGAACCTGGGACCTTTCAGTCCGCAGGGTGACGCTCTATCCACTGAGCCAAAGTTTCGGCGACTTTTTCTTTTTAACACGTTAAGTGCCAAGCCTGCTTTGTCTTCCTTTCTATTTGGCACGCGATATCCGATTTCACCGATATGCTACCGGCATCAGTGACTGTCGAGGTCAGAAAGTATAGTGTCAGTCACCGATGCCTGACATGGCATTTAACGTGTTAACCATAAAAAGACCCTTCCTTAAAGCAGTGTTGTCCCATTGTTACAGGGTGTACAGTCATAGAAGGTGACAGCTGTTAACGTGGGTATGATTCCCCCCCAACTTGAATAGAGTGAAAGTTTACTGAAGTTTCTATATTAACTTATCAAAAATAACAAACCTTAGATTGTTCTTAGTCTTTTCAAACCCTGTGAACACTGTACACACATGATTTCACATACTAATTGGGAGGAGACTTGAGAAATATTTTATGTTTAATCAAGTAGTTATATTGATTTCTAGACAGCATAATAATGGATCTTAAAAGGCGCAGTTGAAGTTAGCTGCTTTGAGTCGCCACCAGTAACTGAACTCACTACTTGTGGGACATATCCTGACCACTGGGCTTAGCTTGTTTGAAAATTTTGGGTCATCCTTTCTATGCCAGCTGATAACAGCATCGGATATGCTAGATGTCTGGCATAGAGTAGAATTTCAGTGCCTTTTTCTTTTCTTTTTCTTTTTTTGCATTAAATTGTTTCTGCATTTTATTATTTTATTTTTCAATTGTGGTTGATATTCAGTATTATTTTATGTTAGTTTTGGGTGTACAGCATAGTGGTGGGTGGTGATTTGACTTTAGCTTCCTCAGCACTCCTCAGACTGACGGGAGGGAGATTTTCATATACATTTTGTTATTTTTTTCATCTCTGACACTTGTATTATAGAGAAAGGGCAAATAGCAATATTAAAATATTTCCTCTAATGAATTCCCTCTTAATGTGCAAAAATTTCATGCACTGGGCCACTAGTCTATATATATGAAACCCTAATATGCAAATAGATTGAACACTGGAACAATTGAACAACCAGTCGCTGTAATGTGTGCTGACCACTAGGGGGTGCATGCTGAGCATGGCGGGCTTCGGCAGCAGGAGGCAGAGTGTGGAACATGACGCCATCGGCTGAGGTGGGATGGTGGAGCAGGTGAGCGGGGGACGCCAGACCAAGCCAGGGTGCCTATCGCTGTCATCGGGGTGAGCCTTTGGTGGTTACTGAAAATTCTTTGCTCCCGCATGCCGTGGTCCCGCCAGGCGCTCACACCTGCTGCCGGTGCCCAGCGCCAGCCCCAACCCCAAGTGCTCTGCACTGTCAGTGGGTGTGAGAGGTGGCTGCCGGCCTCGATCGCCCCTCAGGGCTTCTCCACCTCTCCCTGCTCCTGAGGCGGAATTGGGGCCAGCATCTGCCTCTCGTATCCGCCTCTCGCATCCACTGCTGGTGATTACCCTGCTCGCACCCACTGCTGGCACAGGAGCTGCCATTCACACCCGCCGTTTGTGCCTGGCGCCAGTCCCGATTGCTTGGCACCATCAGCAGGTGCAAGCGGCGGCTGCTGGCCTGGATCACCCCTGAGGGCTTCTTCCCCTCCTCCTGCTTCTGAGGAGCGATTGGGGCAGCAGCCGCTTCTTGCACCCACTGATGGCACTGGCCCCAGTTGCTCCGCATCGTCAGTGGGTGCGTGTGGGGCTGGGGCTGTAAGCACATGGGAGCGATGGCAGTGGGAGTGGAGCTGCTGGCAGACGGGACCAGGGGGTGTGGCGGATGGGCTGAGACCCGCCCTTGTGCCCACCCCAGCCTTGCAGTCCACAGTTAATTTCAAGGTGCGTGAATTCGTGCACTGTGCCCCTAGTTCATATATAAGAATCAGAAGCTCCGAACTGGCTCTTTACTTTTATGAAGATGCCTGGAAGAATAGAATTCACTCCGAGCAATCCAGATTCTCCTAGGAAAGACCTTCTAATGTCCTGTGTGGGCAGAACAAGCCTGGCGCCGGAGCTCCGGCCGGCAGTGGGAGAAGAGGGCTGGGGCATTAGCACAACTTGGTATGTAAACCCCTTTGTCCTGTGTCACCCCAGCCCCTCGCCCTGGCCTGGTGACCCTGACCTGGGAACCCCTCTCCCTCTCGGGTTGTATGGAGGACAGACTTCCTGTCTCCTTCAGGGCTGGAAAAGGGCTTGTTACCTAGAAGTGTGTGGGGTGGTAGGGCTATCATTCATTTATCCAGCCTCCCAGATCTCTCCATCTTCTGCAGTCCCTCCTGAACCCGGGACAGTGTAGCTATCTCACTTTATTTCTACAGATTGTTTTTCAAAACCTCCACTCTTGTTAGATGTTTAGCTTGTATACTGTTTTTCCAATAATACACTTCATGTTAAAATTCTCTTTTCTGTTTCTTCCTATTTCTAAGAAAATATTTCTGATAAGTGGAATGACTAGGTCAAAGAGTAAGAATATATAAAATAGAGGAAACTGCCCTGGCTATTGTGGCTTGTTGGTTGGAGCATTGTCCTGTGCACCAGAAGGTCCTGGGTTCGATTCCCAGTCAGGGCACATAGCTGGCTTGTGGGTTCAATTTCCAAATTGGGTGCACGCGAGAGGCAACCGATAGATTGTCTCTCTCATATCAATGTTTCTCTCTCTCTCCCTTCTTCCCTCTCTCAAAATGTTTAAAATAAAATAGGTGAAGCTTTATAAAAGCTTTTTTTTTTTTGCCAAATCTTAAGTTACATGTCTACTACCGTGTTTCCCCGAAAATAAGACATCCTCCGAAAATAAGACCTTCTTACAGGTTTCCTTCTGAGTGAAATATAAGGCATCCCCCGAAAATAAGGCCCCCAGGTTCTGTCTCAGAATGAAAATTAATTTACCGTAAACTGGTCGCTCGGGCCGCCCCGACTGGCGTCTAGCAACCAGTGACGTTACGCGGAGTTCTTACGTCACTGCTGTGTGAATGGAGAGAAATCAGTGTGGAAACTTTGTGAAACCTAAACTGCAAGAAGTTGTGACTTGGGTGAAGAATTCATGGGAGAAAATCACTGACAGTTGCATTGGCAATGCACTGCGAGCAGGCTACCTTGACAAGAAGTACTCATTTAAAGACAGCGCTATTGCTAAACATGAGAGATTTGGTCCACTGATTCTGAAAGAAATGGAGTCACAAGAAATTCACCAGGAAATTCAGGAATTGGATTGTTATGATGATGTTCCAGAAGATGATGACATGATTGTCATTGAATAAATGAGTAAATTCTTGATACTGTAGGATTCACAGTTTGTCTGGTTTGTGTTGACAACTACCGTACTACCATACTGTATATAGGTAACACATTTCCCTTATTTTCATTTAACAATAAATGTGTACCGTATTCTTCTTCATGGAAAAATAAGCCATCCCCTGAAAATAAGATCTAGCGCATCTTTGAGAGCAAAAATTAATATAAGACACTGTCTTTTTTGGGGGGAAACACGGTACTAATCACCATCTTTATATCCATCACCATCATCATATCCATCACCATCATATTTGTCACTATTTTATCTCTCACCATCATATCTCTCTCACCATCACCACACCCATCATTACTGCCATATCCATCACCATCATTATAGTATCACTGCCATCACCATTGATATCCTTCTCTACCATTACCTTATCCTTCACCATCACCACCAGATGAGCACTTGAAGGGACTATTTTTATTTATTAATTGATTTTTTAAAATACATTTTCTTAATTTTTCTTACAGAGAGGAAGGAAGAGGGATAGAGAGTTAGAAACATCGATCAGCTGCCTCCTGCACACCCCCTACTGGGGATGTGCCCGCAACCAAGGTACATGCCCTTGACCGGAACCGAACCTGGGACCCTTCAGTCCGCAGGCTGACGCTCTATCCACTGAGCCAAACTGGTTTTGGCTTATTGATTGATTTTTGAGAGAGGTAGGAAGGGAGAGAAAGACACAGAGAGAAAAAGAAACATCGGTTTGTTGTTCCACTCTTTTGTGCGTTCATTGGTTGATTCTTGTATGTGCCCTGACCAGGGATGGAACCCACAACCTAAGCACATCGGGATGATGCTCTAACCAGCTGAGCCTACCCGGCCAGGGCTCAGGGACTGTTCTAAGCTCTATGCCTTCTCATCTCATTTAATCCTCAGAGCAATGCTGTTCAAAGGCACCATTCTTAGCCAGTTTGGCAGAGCAAAATGGGGGCTTAGAGAAGATGAGTAACTCATCCAGGGTCCCAGAGCCAGTAGGTGGAGGAGCTGGGGTTCATAGCCAGACTCACCTGAGGGCTCTGGGCTCCTGCTTAACCTGCTCACCTTCAGGGCCGCTGGGAGTGCAGAAATGTACTCAGGCTTACCCTCTCCTGCCCTTGTCCTTCCACCTTAGCGAGGCGTGTTGGCTTTGGGTGGGAGTCCTCGCTGTTCCTGGGCCCACTCTGTTTTTGACTTGATGTTCTCACCTTCTCCTCACTTGCTCCTCCGGTTCGCACTGCAGTGTGAGACGATCTCTCCAAGGGTCTCCATGGGGAGAGTGCCTCGGTTTCTAGGGTGAATGCAGACTTTTCTTCTAATAATTCCACTGTTATTTCAAAGAGCATCTGAGAGGCAGACCGTATCCCCGAGGGTGTCCACTTTATCAGAATGGTTTCCAAACCCCATCTTCACAGTAGAGGGAAATATAATTCAGTTGGTCATCTCATGTTCGCTTCTGGGTGAGTGGATGCGATAGCTGTAGGAGACAGGTGGCCGAAATCTCCCCCTGCCTCAGACAGTCCTTTATTTTCTCAAATATAAATAAAAGAATGATATGCTCTGTCTCTGGCTGCTGCACAGAAGTTCCATGAGAATACGTAAGAGGATCTCTGTAGATTTGTTTTTCTTTTCCCCTCTAATCAGATAGGATGAAGACCAGGAATCTTAATTATTGCCACATTACCACACTGAGTGGACTTCATTAGAAATCATTCCTTTCTATCTGATCTCTTTTTGTTCACCTGTTCCTACCTTTCTGTGGAGGCTCCTGAACCCTGGGATGTTCTTGCTGACTTTAAGCAAGTGCATAGTCCAGCCATCTACAGACTTTTAATATATATATATATATATATATATATTTTTTTTTTTTATTATTATTGATTTCAGAGAGTTAGGGAGAGGGGGAGAGAGATAGAAACATCCATGATGAGAGATAATCATTGATTGGCTGCCTCTTGTACATACACCACTGGGGATTGAGCCCGTAACCCGAGCATGTGCCCTTGACCGGAGTCGAACTTGGGACCTTCTAGTCCACAGTCCAGCCCTCTATCCACTGAGCCAAACCAGTGAGGGCAACAGAAGACTTTTATAGGGGTCGTGGGCCATCGGTGTTTCCTTTACAATAAGCAGACTTCTCATCTCCAAGAAGGGCGAAGGGTTTGAGGAAAATTGCCAAGAAGTGTCTTCCACACTTGGTGCCACTGCGCTGACAACTGCCCATCAGGTGACACACTGTGGAACCCTGTTCGCCGACTCCCTGTCAGCCGTGAGTGCTGCTCACACAGATCCCGGCTCTGGGTCTTCGCTCTGATCAATTGAGGGTTCGCAGTAAAAGCCCAGGAACTGAGTAGCTTCTTCATCCATCCTTGCTAGGGCTCAGCGGTTTGCGACTAAGAACCAAAGTACACGTGCTCAAATGATTTCTGATTACGAAGTGAGTAAGTGAAGGGCTTTTAATAGAACCAGCAGTGGAAAGTAAAAAAATGACATAAAATTGGGTGATAAGAATGCCATTATTTTCATGAGAAGTAGTATGGGGCTGCTATAATAAAATGCCATAGACTGGGGTGGTTTCAACAGTAGTTGTTTATTTCTCATGGCTGTGGAAGCTGGGATTCTGAGGTTAGGGAGCCAGTGTGGTTGGCTGAGAGAGAGCTCTGGTTTCTTCCTCTATAAGGACACTAACTAATCCCATCACAGGGACCTCACCCTCATGACCTCATCTAGTTATCTCCCTAAGATACCTTCAGACACCATTGCACTGAGGACTAGGGCTTTGATACATTATTTTTTTTTTTTTTGGGGGGGGGTGTTTAATACCAACATTCATTCTATGCCAAATAACTTGTTTTATTTATTTTTAAATACTTTTTTTTAAGTTTCATTCCTTGATTTGAGAGAGAGAGAGAGAGAGAGAGAGAGAGAGAGAGGGAGAGAGAGAGAAACATTGACTTGTTCCACTTATCCATTTTATTTCTTGATTTTAGAGAGAGAGAGAGAGAGAGAGAGAGAGAGACATTGACTTGTTCCACTTATCCATGATTCCTATGTGTGCCCTGACCTGGGGTGGAACCCCAACTTTGGCATATTACGACGTTGCTCCAACTATCTGAGCTACCTAGCCGGACCAAATAACTTCTTTTGGAAAAATGTTACAAGTATTTCTTTCCATAGGAAGATGGACTCAGGCCCTTTTTTGGTAGATGCTTTCTTTAAATTTGTCGAAGTATTGCCAGGAATGAAATTTCTGAGAAGTGGGGTAACCCTGTACTTCATGGGTGAAGTGCCCACTCATGTGAGGAAGTTGCCCTCACCACCCTACCTAAATGCCATACCACCCTGCTCACCCAGCACTGTTTTCTATCACACCTACTACCTCCCGACCTTTTCTGTTTTTACTGCTATATCTTCAGCAACTAGAACAAGACCAGGTTGGTCTCTATGTGTTGACGAATGTATGAGGCATTTTTATGCTTCCTATATTTATATACTATCCTTGAGTTCTTAATGTTTTTATAACATCTATATGTGAAGATGTGTCTCTTTTTCACCCTACGTAAATATGTATATTTTATATCCATTAGGAAAAGAACAAAGAAGTGTGTCATTCTGAATCTCATTCACTTGCAGTTGAACTAAGACCAAATCTATCTTCTGTTAGGAGACAGAAACTTTAATTTAAAATAATTACATTGAGGAGGGATGGGGAAGGGCTTGCAGGGGTTGGCTCCTCTGCAGTGGGAGACACAGCTTCATCTTTTCTTCCTAGAATTCATTGGATCGCCAAACAATCAGGAAGCCAATCTATAACAAATCAAATAATAGAGAGGTCTATAGAAAGAACCACTGGCTTCACTGACCCCACCCCCACCTGGGCTACTCTGGCGCCCCACTCAGGGGACTGATGTGAAGAAGTAGTCTGTCCTATAACTTAGCAACAACTCCCCCCCCCCTACTTAACCTAGTTAAAAATGGGCTAAAGACTTGACTAGCCATTTCTCCCAAGAAGATATACAAATGGCCAACAAGCATATGTATGAAAAGGTGCTCAACATCATTAATCATTAGAAAATGTTATATCAAAATTATGATATATTACTATCATTCATCAGGATGCCTACTGTTGGAAGGAAGGAAGGAAGGAAGGAAGAAAGGAAAGAAATAAGTTTGGCATGCTAATAACTCTACGTTTTTGTTTTTGCTTTTGTATATAGGATAAGATAGAAAATCTAATTTTGTTTTCTTGCAGGTGAATGGCCAGTTATTCTGGCACTGTTTATTCAGTCATTTCCCCCACTAAGTTAAAATGTTACTATCATATATATTTGGATATTTTTCTACCCTATTTGATTCCACTGATTTACTTTTCAGTGCTACGTTGTTTTGAGTTTGGAAAAACTTTATAGAAAGTTTAAAATGAAAAGAAAATCCCCTATCGTTTTCCCTTTTCAAATATTACATCTCAATTCTCAGATATTTCTTCATTCTTATGAACTTTTAGACCATTTTGTTCAGTTATTTTTTAAAAGTCCAGTTGAGATCCTGGTCATCTTGACATCTATTATGGTGTGTGTACATATTTGTATACCTCATATTTTTTTATGATTAAGGAGATACTATATACCCATCTATTTCAACCAAACATGAAGTAGAAAATAATTCTTTCTCTAATCCTAAATACATTAACAATTTATTATAGAAACTTACAGAAGTTTTTCTGTGCTTTCAAACACACATTTAATTATTTAACAAAAAGGGAGACATAATATGCATAGATAGTACACCATACTTTTTCCCCACTTAGGAAAAATTATAGACATCTTATCAGTAGCTCCTATTCAATGCCCATACATATACACACTTCATTTTTTATGTAGTCTCGGTAGTATTTCATTGTATACATGAAGATTCATGCTAGAATGGCACTGCCTTTACACTCTTCCTTTTCTTTGCTGCCTTTTTCTGCTCCAGCCCAGCCTTGTCATGCTGCCCAGAGGCCCTGAGAGGCCAGGGGTGGGGCAGAACCCTGCCCCTGGTTGCTCGGTGCCTGTGTATGCAAATTAACTGACATCTTTGTTGGGTTACTTTGCATATCACTCCTGATTGGCTGGTGGGCGTAGCGGAGGTAGCGTCAGTTTACATGCTTTTTTATTAGGTAAGATAACTAATTTATATTGTAATTTAGAAATCTTTTTCTGGTAGATATATGCATTGTTTCCTGTCCTTCCACTTTTACGAATGCATTCCTTTGCTAGGACTGCCATAATACAGTACCAATGGCTGGGTGGTTTAAACTACAGAAATTTCTTTTTCCAGTTCTGGAGGCTGGAAGTTTCGGCTCAGCGTGTCGGCCGGTTGGTTCCTTCTAAGGGCAGGGAAGGAAGGCTATAAAAAGATGGTAGTAAACCAATTAGACGTGAGACTACACACAACTATTTAACATATAGCTACAAAATAGCATGCAACAGTAATTTTTGGTAAAGCAGATAAATAATATACAAATAACCAATTAAGTGTAATCTTATGCAGTGAAACTGCCAGGCTATGTAAATAAAAAAATAAGTAGTTTGAGGAAGGGTCTGAGGATGTAAAGATGTGCTAATTTTCTTTCACATTGGTTGGTTCATGTTTAATTAAAGGTATTGATAATTAAGGTAAGAGTAGGTTCAAAATATTTCTTCTTTCTTTTTTTAAAACCTCACCCAAGGAGTGAGGATATTTTTTCCATTGATTTTTAGAGAGAATGAAAGAAAGAGAGGGAGGAGTAGGGAGGGAGAAAGAAAGACACATGGATTGGTTGCCTTCTGCATGCACCCCACCTGGGGCCAGGGATCAAACCTGAAACCCAGGTACATGCCCTTGACTGGGAATTGAACCTGCGACCCTGCAGTGCTCAGGCCGACTTGAACCACTACGCATGCAGCCAGGACTCAAGAGATTTCTTAAAGTGGCAAAGCAATCACAAGCACAATTAATTTTTTGGTGTTTGTTTTTTAAATTTAAAAAAATCAAGTTCTAATTTACAGTAAAATTTACCTCTTTAAGGCACAGAACTGTGAATTTTGACAAACTCATTCAATTGTGCAAGTACCACCACAATGGCCCTCCCAGAATTTTTCCCGTACCCCTTTCTAGCCAGCTTCCTTTTCACCCCAGTGTTTTGGAATCACCGGTCTGTTCCTCCTCTGTAGTTGTAACTCTTCCAGAATGTTATTTCAATGGAGTCATCCAGTGTGTGTGTGTCCTGTTGAGCCTGGCTCCTTTCACTTACAATGCATGCGAGATTTATTCATGTTGTGTAAGAGCTGCTCCTTTTTTTGTTCAGTAGAATCCCACCGTATGGATGTACAACAACTTGTTGATTCATTCTCTTATTGGAGGACATTTGGGTTGTTTCCAATTTTTGACAAGTATATATATACTAAAGCCTCTCTGTGTAGAGAATTACCTTATTCTATTATCAGCAGGGGGAAAAGGAAACCAGAAACCACAGAACAAGAGATAAAAGATAAAACAGAATCAAGCAAACAGAAAATAGAAAGCATGCCATAAGATGACAAGATGAGATTCAAATATTTGTATTGCAAGAATGATATTGTTAAATCTGCCATTAAAGGACAGAGAACTGAACTTGGGGAGATGGCTCTAAGCTTAAGCAACTAAGTTTATCTTTTTCCAGAAATTTCTTGAAAGGGTCAAAAAACTGTCAAGGTTGAGAAAACCTGAAGTCATGCCTGTTTTTTAGGGAGCTTTGCCATCCAATTCCCCCATACTCAGCATTTTCACACGTCACATATTTGCACATGCCTCGCTCCATACTCACATTGTCACCCCCCCCCCTTTTACCCCCACCCCCGGCCCCCGCCCCAGAGGAAAATTTTGACAGTATGAGAAATTTAGGTGAGGAGAAACATGGGATTGGTCTATAGTGGTGTTCAGACAGGACCTCACTGAAGGATGCGATCAGGAACACTCTAGTCTCCTTTTGAAAAAACCCCGTGAGGGGAAAACGTATTGTACTTTGGCTAAGTAGAGACTAACCTACACAGGCCCGCCTTCGTCACTGTTGAGCATCCCTCTTCAGGATGCGGCTGTAAGGAAGCCCTGGGACACGTGGAATCTTTGCTTATGGGGTTCCTGGAGGGGCCTGGGCAGGCCACATCCCACAGCAGGAGGTTGTGTTGTCTAAGCTCTAAATTTTGTTGAATAGTCAGGGTGTTGTAGTCCCCAAAGTGGTGAGCATTGCAGGCTGGGATAACGGGCAAGCTCGGGTCGAGTTGGCCCTCTGTAATACAGTTACCTTTATGGGTAGGATGTGGTCCAGTGGAGGAAAGCAGAGGCCATTCGAACAAGGGGATTAAAAAAGACTCGGGCAGGAATGAGCTTGGCATTGATAGAAAATAGAGATCTATGGGATGATTTTTAAGCTGGGGAATAAGACATTATACACCGAGTTTAAAAAGTCTTAGAGGGGCCAAAACCGGTTTGGCTCAGTGGATAGAGTGTCAGCCTGTGGACCGAAAGGTCCCGGGTTCGATTCCGGTCAAGGGCATGTACCTTGGTTGCGGGCACATCCCCGGTGGGGATTGTGCGAGAGGCGGCTGGTCGATGTATCTCTCTCATCGACGTTTCTAACTCTCTATCCCTCTCAATTCACCTCTGTGTAAAATCAATAAAATATATTTTAAAAAATGTCTTAGAGGGGTATAATTTTGCAGAATCGTGTTATAATACCAAGAATGGGTAGTTCTCCCCCATGCTAAATGTTTTATCTATCTATCTATTTATCTATCATCATCATCTTTATTGATTAAGATATTACATATGTGTCTTAATCCCCCATTGCCCACACACTCATGCCCTCACCCCCCTGGTGTCTGTGTCCATGGGTTAGGCTTCTATGCATGCACACAAGCCCTTTAGAAATATTGTTTAATCTCCACAGTAGCCCTCTGATTTAATTGTTATCTGGCTCATCTCATGCTTGAGGAGTGATTGGAGGCAGGGAAACCAGGTAACACCCAGGCATTGAGTAATCTGAGTTCTAGATGATGAAGGAAAGATAAAAATGGGGAAGTAGAAGCGGATAGAATCAATTCTAAGAGGACTCTGTCAGTAGCCAGCCTGAGTGACTCAAAGAATCAAGTCCCCCATCAATCTAACTGAAATAGACTGACCTTTGTTTTTTCCCCCTTCCCCGCACTATCCTCTGATGGTGTAAATTTCCTCTTGGTCAGAAGGATGGGCTTGAAGCTGTGAGTGGACAGTGAAAAGTGATATGTGCAACTCATCATAAATGTGTTGTCTTTTGGTGGTCCATGATCTTAGCTTCTCCGTTTGTGGTTCACAGAGGAGAAGCGGAAGTTGGAATGGTAACCCTTTCCATTTGTGGGTCGCCGCTTACTAATTCGATATATTGAAGTAAGAGATAACGTGCCCATGTGGAAGACTAGGACGTATATTTTCCTCAGCGTTAGAGTGATTTCTATTTTTAAATGCCAGAAAACAAGCAAGCCTAGATTTCTGATCAGAAGAATGCTGTTTTGCTATTATTAACATTTTAGATTGGGTTTTAAGTTAGGTTGTTACGTTTTATGAGCAATATGTTCTTTTTATGAACATTCATGCCTAAAGTATTTTAATGCTTTGGGGATAACTTAAGAGGCTCATTGAATTTGCATGCTTGCTTTTCTATTCTTGATTATTTTCAAATGTGTGTGAAAAGAAAGTGGAATTCAGGTGATTTTTTTACATTTGTAAAGTGAAAACAGTGGAACACGATCTGTGAAATTTAGATTTTTTAAATTTGTTCTAAAAGTAAATTAGAAATAGTGTATTCACTTTCTTTGGACCAGAGGAAGAAATGAGATTAAAAAGAATTTTTTATATCTTTGCATGGAGTTCACTCCAACAAATTGTATCTTGAGAAGAAAATTTTATTTGGTTGCTATATGATGAAGATAAATAAACCAGACCCTTAGCTCCTCATGTTCATGGACCTACTGCTTGATCGCTTGTGTGATTCATTCAAACATTTATTTATTACACAAATGGTAATTGATCATTTGGTTTTATTACTCCATTGTTTTCCATGTTTATTTTAGAAGTACATTTCTTTTTTTTTAAATACATATTTTATTGATTTTTTTATTTTTATTTTTATTTTTATTTTTTTTACAGAGAGGAAGGGAGAAGGCTAGAGAGTTAGAAACAACAGTGAGAGAGAAGCATCGATCAGCTGCCTCCTGCACACCACCAATTGGGGATGTGCCCACAACTAAGGTACATGCCCCTGACCGGAATTGAACCTGGGACCCTTCAGTCCCTAGGCCTCCGCTCTATCCAGTGAGCCAAACCAGCCAGGGCTAGAAGCACCTTTCAGTGCAGGGTGAACTTAATAATAAAGAATACTTATGTGGTCCTTGAAAACCATTATTCCAGCTTGTTCACCTCCAACTGCCTCTAATTAGCAGTATGATCTTCAGCAAGCCACCTCATTCTGGTCTTAGCTTTTTCACAAGTGAAAAAACCAATTGGATCTAGAATTTGCACATTTAAGTCTTTCAGTTTTAAAGGTTTCTTAATTTTTTTAAAAGAAAGTTTTGTGGGACTCATCAATGTTGTTTGTGTTACCAATGATTGAAAATTGGATTTTTCTGTATTGGCACATTGGGCCCTACAACCTCCTTAAACTCCCTCATTAGTTCTAGTAACTCATTAGTCAAATGCCTTAAGATTGTCTAAACAGATGATCATGCCATTTGGCTCAGCTTTGGGCCATCCATTCCAATGAGTAAGATTTTAATCTTTTTCTTGCCTATCGCACTAGCTAGCACCTCCATTAAAATGTGGAATGGGAATGGTGACAGATCCTTGCCTTGTTCTTGGCATTAAGGAAGCACATGAATATGTGACGATTTGATATGATGTTAGCAGTGGCTGTGTCATGTATGCTTCTTATCGGGCTGACGATATTCCTAATTTGCTGACAGTATTTTTTATTATGAATGGATATCAGATGATCAAATGCCTTTTTGCATCTATAGAGATGATTCCCCCCTCCCCCCCCCCTTTTTTTCACCCTACGTGGTAGATTACATTGACTTTGAATAATTGTGGGTTATTTAGAGGTGGGTTTCCATTTCCTCATTTATGAAGCAAGGAGATCTAACCCAGTGATTTTCCCAGGTCTCCTCAGTGTCTGGCTTTCTCCTCAGCTGTTTGCTCCTCTCATGCCCCCTTCCCTCCTGGCCACACAGGCACTCTGTTTTCTCACTGTGCTCTTGGGCGTATGTAAAACGGAAGAAGCTGGGGTGCAGCTCTAAAACCCTCCTGAACGCGACCGGAGGCGTAAGGGTGTGGCCCAGCTAGCCCCGGGCCGGGCCCTGCTGAGATGGAAGCCCACCTCCACAGCTGCTGCTGTTGTTGGCACTTTCAGGCTGATGATTTTCAATGAATGGTTTTTGCATCCCGGTTGGGGATCATTCCCTTTCTCAGTGAACGGTGTTTTGTCTCAATTTCACGAATGTACAGGAGAAAAGAGTCACTGACACTTCACTGTCATTTCAAACCGTTGGTCCTGGGTCCCACAGGAACCGGCGGCCTGTGTTGTCAGATTCCATGCGCTTCGCTACAATTTCTGAAAGTAAGCTAGAATCAGTACACTTGACACCATCTTAGTTGTGATGAGTTTTATCTTATATCTGTTTAATTTTTACTCAATAAGAATATACATTGAGTGGCCAGATTATTATGATCTCTGAATGCATAATAATCTGACTACTCAGAGTGTGTGTGTGTGTGTGTGTGTGTGTGTGTGTGTATTAGAGGTCCAGTGCATGAATTCCTGCATGGAGGGGTCCAGCCAGCCTGGCCAGGAGGAGGGGACATGGGCAGTTGGCTGGCCTGCCTGCTGGTCAAACTCCTTCCTGATCGAGGGGACAATTTTCATATTAGCCTTTTATTATATAGGATATACACTGAGTGGCCAGATTATTATGCTTTCACAGATCATAATAATCTGGCCACTCAGTATGTACCAAGAAGAACCTGATAATCATCTCTTGGGGAAGGTGTTCTGATCTTGTTAATAAGTTATTTTTATATCATCATTAAAACCATGCCTTACTTGCCCTCAGATTTTTCTTTTCTCTTATTTTTTCTTAACAAGAAAGAGATCAGTTGAGAAGAATAGAAGCAAATAGAACTTTAGAGCATGGGTAACACTAGAAAGGGCGTGCACCTTGAATGGTCTGTCTGGATTGACGGTGCTGTAGTGAGTGCGTGGCTCAGGCCCCGCTAGGACTCTGAGTGACAGCTGGCACCACGGCTGCATCGCTGCAGCATGCTTGTTCGGGGCAGGAAGAAGATGCTTAAAATAGAGAAATGTTCCCTGACTCCTACGCTGCTTCTGAGGGCAGCTTTGCACTTAGGTGTCTGCAGTCACATGGCCCGGCTGTTTTGATGGATCTGCATTTCATTGTTCAACAACTTTACCTTTGAAGGACTCTTAAAACTAGCTTATTCTCTTACCTTCCTGGTTCCCAGTTTTCATTGGCTTAGTGGGAAGGGGGTAGTGTCAGTCTTTGGGTGTGGGAGTGGGTGTCACATACTTAAGAGGGAAGTTTGGCTCAGTGGATAGAACCACTCAGCTTGTGGACCAAAAGGTCCCAGGTTCGATTCCGGTTAAGGGCATGTACCTTGGTTGGGGACACATTCCCGGTAAGAGGATGTGCAGGAGGCAGCTGACGAGTTTTAGTTGTGACGAGTTTTATCTTATATCTGTTTAATTTTTACTCAATAAGAATATACATTGAGTGGCCAGATTATTATGATCTCTGAACGCATAATAATCTGACTACTCAGAGTGTGTGTGTGTGTGTGTGTGTGTGTGTGTGTGTGTGTATTAGATGTTTCTCTCTCATCGATGTTTCTAACTATTTATCCCTCTCTCTTCTTCTCTGTAAAAAATTAATAAAATATATTTTTTTTAAAAGAGGGAAGCTAGGTGAGAAAGGGGAAGGGGAAAAGGGAAGGTGACTGGCATTGACTCACTGTCTACCAGGGGTTAGTCATCATCCTGTCTGCTCTGTTTACCTTCTCCTCTTTGGCTCCACAAAACCATGTGAAGAATCTACTGTGGCCACCATTTTTTTTCTATATAATTAAAGCATCTTTTAAAAATAATTTTCTTTATTGATTAAGGTGTTACATGTGTGTCCTTATTCCCCCAATATCCCCCTATCCCGCCCTTACCCCGCTGGTGTCTGTGTCCATTGACTAGCCAAGTCCTTTGGTTGGCCTCTCCCCTTTACCCTCCCCCTCCTCTACCTTCCCTCTGAGATTTGATGGTCTGATCGATGCTTCTCTGTCTCTGAATCTGTTTTTGTTCATCAGCTTATGTTGTTCATTATGCTGCCATTTTTTAGGTGGGAAATTGGGGAAAAGCTGTCCATGTTTGTAGAACATAGTGATTTTGTTCTATACTCTTCAGTTGCCTTGTTTCGGCCTGTCTCCTTTAAATATCTCATGTCAGTTTAATTGAATATTAATTTAAATGACGTGGCTTATAGTAATCACTCTGTACCAGTAATGAAATAAGTAAACTGTAGTTGAGTTTATGTCTTTTAAATCGTATCTCCAGTTAAAGATGCGTATGGGTTACATCCACAAATAGATATAATTCTTCATATAGAGATTTCTAAATCAGCAACTTCAACCCGTGTGCCCCAAGAATTTTTATTTTATTTTTTAAATATATTTTAAATTTTATTTTAGAGAGGAAGGGAGAGGGGGAGAGAGAGATAGAAACACCAATGATGAGAGAGAATCATTGATTGGCTGCTTCCTGCATGCCCCCTACTGGGGATCAAGCCTGCAACCCTGGACATGTACCCTGACCAGGAATCGAACTTTGACCTCCTGGTTCATAGGTCGATGCTCATCCACTGAGCCATGCCGTCTGGGCCCAAGAATTCTTAAAATAAGCAATACTTGACTGTTTAGTCAGGGCCATTGACCTCTTTTTTCTTAGATTGTCAGATTAAAAAAAATAACAACAACCAACACAACAATAGCCATCCAGTGAGAATGCCCTGTCCTTAACAACAATTATATGTCATATAATAGAGTTGCATGGTATTGGTCATGTTGGACAGTAAGGTTGCAGCTGATTGGTTAGTTATTGGTGCTAGAAATTTTTATATTACAAGTATAGTCACCTGATTTTTTTAAAAAGTCACTTTGGAGCAAAAGGGGTAGGTAATTATTATTTTTGTATATCAATTAAAATTATACCTATTTTTTTTGTCAGGTTGGCAAAAATGTGTTTTGGTGTGTTGTAGAATTTTAGTCATTCATTTATGTATGCAATGAGATGAAAAAGGTTGAAAGTTGCTGCTCTAAAGAATAACTGATAAGCCGAAACCAGTTTGGCTCAGGGGATAGAGCATCGGCCTTCAGACTGAAAGGTCCCAGGTTCGATTCTGGTCAAGGGCATGTACCTTGGTTGCAGGCACATACTCAGTGGGGAGTGTGCAGGAGGCAGCAGATTGATGTTTCTCTCTCATCAATGTTTCTAACTCTCTATCTCTCTCCCTCCCTCTCTGTAAAATATCAATAAAATATGAAAAAAGAATAACTAATAAAGTGGTCATTAAATCCTCTAACCCCCTAAAGGGTCTGGACTATGAAATGAAGAATCCTGTGGGAACGTGCTTTTGAGGAGGGCCGTGTTGAGAAGGATAAGCTGAAGTCTTATCTATATCCCCAGGCCAGAAGGTTCTGAGTAGAGACTGCGTGATGGTCGTCTCATTCTAAAAAGACTCATTTGGAAACTAATTGAACCAACCAGCATAAAAACTTAGATGTTCACTTCTTAGGGTCAGACCTGCTGTTGAAAGGGATTAAAGACCAGGGGGGGGGGTGGTGGTGGGGGAGCCTGCTTGTCCTTCTAGGAAGATATTGCATGAAACCCAGGCATTGCATGAAAGATGAGATGTGCCTTTTAATTTTTATAGTTCCAGTGGCTGAGAGTAGGCAGATTACGAAACTAATGAAAAGGATGAAGCAGGGTGATCTTTTTAATTTTCTGAATAGCATACAACTCAAATCGGTATCTCATTCTGTTCACTTAATCTTCCTTTTAGAGAGTCTACTGGAAGACTAATAGAACATGCCATGTTTTAGCTCTTCTTTCAAAGGGTTGTAATGTGAGGATTCATGAAAGGACCTAATTTATTAGGGATATCAAATACCAGTAACCCACAGACTTTTCATCATCAAATCTGATCCTCCTTTGGGAGCCTATAAATCTATTCTGTTGAATTTTGGTTCAAAATTTTAAAACCTCAGATTTCTTTTTTCCTCTCTCATAAGAGCCTGGTTTAATAGAAAAAACCAAATCAAAGATTTGGTAAAATGCAAACTCTTTTACATTTGTAGACGTACTATCTTGTCTTCTTGGCTCTGCGAAATTACACTTTCGGAATATAAACAGTAAGCTGCTTAGGGAAGAATTCCAGCAATGCGCCTTTCCCCACCCTGCATATTACAGCCAGCAGGGATTCAGACAGCAGCTCCCGCTCTGCTTTAATTTCCTCAGACAAAACAAGAGATTGTGGTGGTGCCTGCTGGTTCCAAAACGACGTGACTTGTTTCGCTTGCCTCTTATTGTCACCTCATGGATCAGAGGATGTGGGAGCTGCAGGGACCCTTAGAGTCATCTGGTCCAATGCCTAGATTACAGGTGGGAAACGAAGGCCCAGACTGAGGGACTCATCCAAGGTCATGCATGTGTGAGTGGTAGAGGTGATCATCAGTTCTGTCTTGTGGGGCTGTGAGGGTTTCCCCTTTCTCTGTCTCTATAACAGTTACGCACTTTCGGGGTGCAGGGAGGAACGTGATCCCCACTGAGTGCGTTGGTTGACTGTTCCTGCAGCATCAGAATCTGTCTGGGTCTTTGCTTTGCTTCCAGGCTATCCCGGGGCACGCCTTCACCATCCCAGACCCACCTATGTGAGGAGTGGGCCATCGCAGGGCAGGCCTTAGTGACAGCCTTGTTGCTTGAAAAGCTGGGGTTCGTGGGGCAAGGTGCTTAATGTGGTGTGTGGCATTCACTCCAGACAGTTACTATGTTATATGTGGAAGGGAACCCACCAAGAACAGTGGAAATGAGGTGTCATGAGGAGGGGTCCCGGGAGGGGATGGTTCTGAAGGGCATAGCTGGGATGAGTAGATGGCAGCTGTAACTGACTGGAAGTCTTGTTGGTACTGTTGCCCACGGACGTGAAACATATAGGATGCACATCCTCTAAACCAGCGGTCACCCACCTCTCAGACCTCACGGACCACCGGTTGGCAGCCGCTGCTCTAAACCTTCCACTGCACTGAAAGGCGCTGTTGACGGGATGTGTGCTTCCCGTGGGAATCCCTTCAGACGCTGAAGTGGGAGAGACAGCTTCTCTCTGTGTAATCAGCAAAACGTGGCGGCAGAGGGGCTTTTGATCCCATTATTGAGAGGCGGGGAACCACAGCTGCCCCTTCTGCGGCAAGCAGACGTAGCTTCGATCTGAGCATCTTCTCTGTGTCTAATCCAGTGCTATGGGATGTGAAAAAGTCATGTGTAAAACCCCTCACGAATGAAAAGCCCTCATTCAGGAGGAGTTTCCCTTCTGATCGGTGGCAGACGATAACACAAGATGATCTGTGATTAAAACCCCGAACTGTGTGGGGAGGAAGAGCTTCTATGGGACTTGAGAGAGAAAGAGGTGCGTGCAGGCCGGGAGGGAGTCAGCGGTCCTTTTGGAACTGAGCTGTGAACATGGGCTTTGGACTTGGGAAGAAAAAGGCACGCTGCTGTTTTCAGGCAGTGGTAAGTCATGGGCTGGCACAGGCACAGAATTGAGGAAAGAACAGGAGGTGACTGGAGCGGAGGGAGGTGTGGGGCAGACAGTGGAGGCAAAGATAGACAGGGCTGGGGTAATTTTTGGAACATTTTGATTATCAGGTTTAGGATGTAGGGTTTAGTGAAACTTATTGGTCTGTGGTCTGTGGAGTGTGTGTGTGTGTGTGTGTGTGTGTGTGTGTGTGTGTACACACCCGTACAACAGTCCTTGGACAGTGCTTGTGCCTGGAGCTGCCAGTGCTCTGTGCTCCTGTGACCACTTCTGCTTACTTCCCTGATGACAACTAACGAGGAAGAGGTGACACGTGGCCAGTACACACCACACTGACTCCACAGCCTCGCTCCTTCCTGTTTCTGGCAGACAGAGGGAGCCGGCCCAATTGAAGGCTGTGAATGGCGGCTAAAGCGAGACCAGGATGTGAGAGCTATATTTTCTTTTCTTTTTTTAATATATATTTTATTGATATTTTACAGAGAGGAAGAGAGAGAGATAGAGAGCTAGAAACGCCGATGAGAGAGAAACATCGACCAGCTGCCTCTTGCACACCCCCTACCGGGGATGCGCCTGCAACCAATGTACATGCCCTTGGCCGGAATCGAACCGGGGGCCTTTCAGTTCTAAGACCGACGCTCTACCACTGAGCCAAACCGGTTTCGGCAAGAGAGCTGTATTTTCTATACAAAACCAGCCATATATTCAGCGAGCAACACATTTGAGCCAGGAGCAGTCAGATGAAGGAGCTGAACCTCAGTGGAACAGCAGCTGGTGGCCCATGAAGGGCCTGGTCAGGGGAACTAACTCCCACTTCTGAAGTCTGTGCAGGTTCTTCTAACCCACATCATCAGCCCACCCTTGTTCTGATTCACAGTCTAGTCCGAAAGTTCAGTACTAAATAAATCCTCACGTAATTCGTCCAGCTTCTGTGCCAAGATGGCAGAACACTACTTGGGGGATTCCCTTAAAACAGTGTTTCCCAAACTTGACATATGTGTACCCTTTCTATAATTTTTGTAATGCTGAGTACCCCTCGTCAAAAAAAAAAAAGGATGTATTTTAATAACAATCAAAATATATTAATTTTTTATTTTTCTGGTAGATACACAAAATAATAATAAATGAAAAACAAAGTTATTCATAATAAAATATAAATAAAAGTCATATTATAAATAACATTTATTTGGATCAATGAGAAGGATGAAATTGACTTGACTCATGAGAACGTAGAATTAGGCGCAACTAAGCACGGTGCAGTGCATATCCCCACCAAACTCCGGTGCAAAGCGTACCCCCACCAAACTCTTCCCGTACCCCTGGGGGTACGCATACCACACTTTGGGAAACACTGCCTTAAAAAAAGAGAGGCCGCTTGAAATGGCTTTGTGGAGGGATGCCCTCCCACTCACCCACTGACAGAGGGCCTGATGTAAGGAAAGCCTGCGGCAGGCGGCAGGTGCATGATGCGTTGCAGCCTCGGGAAAGCAGTCAGTGCCCACAATTGGCAGTGACAGAGACAGTGGAGTGGATGCCATGAGCTACATTATCCAATATGGAAACTGAGCTCAGAAGGGTAAGCGTCTTGCCCCTTTTTAATTACCTTCCTGAGGTCCGGCAGATGGATCAGTGACTCTCTCATGTGCTCATCAGAGCTGCAAGATGGGGGATATGGTAGGTTCCTTGGATCATTGGGTAAATAGTTAGAACTGACTCTCTAAGTTGATTATTACTCTCTGGGAGGATGCAGATCATTCAACAAGAGAGTGAGGATAAGACTTAATTCTACCTCAAAAGCAAACAAACAGCTTCACTGAGGTCTCATTACATACCATAAAATCCACCCATTTGAAATACATAATTCAGTGAATTCTAGTAAATTCACCGGGTTGAGTAACCATCACCACCGTCCAGCATTCAGCTCCCTTTTGAACTCCAATCACCATTCCCACCCCAGCCCCAGCAGCCAATGACCTGCTCCACTGTCTCTGATAGGTTTGCCTCTTCTGGACATGGCAAACAGATGGAAACCTAAAATTCATGTGTTTTTCTTTTTTTCTTTTCCATATGGCTTTCATTTAGCATAATGATTTGGAAGCTCATCGTGTTGTAACGTGTTCCTATTTTGTGCCTTTTTATTGCTGAGTGATATTCAATTGTATGGATGTGCCATATTTATGTGTCCATTCATTCATCAGTTGGTGAATTGTTTCCAGTTTGGGGCTATTGTGAATAATTCTGCTATATTGACTGTTAAACAAAGGTTTATAAACAAAGGTTTATAAACTAGGTGGCTTTATTTATCTATTCTTTAAATATGTTGTTACTGATTTCAGAGAGGAAGGGAGAGGAAGAGATAGAAACAGCAATGATGAGAGAGGATCATTGATTGGCGAGCCCGCAATCCAGGCATGGGCCTTGACACTGACCTGGAATTGAACCATGACTTCTCAGTTCATAGGTTGACACTCAACCTATTTATTTATTTTTTAATTTTTCAATTTTAGTTTACTTTCCATATTACCTTTTTATTTAAATTTGTTGGGCTGACATTGGTTAATAGGACCATATATCTTTCAAGTGTACATTTTTATGATACATGATCTGTATATTGCATTGTGTGCCCACCATCCATAGTCAAATCACCTCCCGTCAACATATATTTGGCCCTCTTTACCCTTTACTACTCCACCACTCCCTTCCCTCTCGTAACCACAATACTGTTGTCTGTGTCTGTGAGTTTCAGTTTTATATCCCACATATGAGTACAATCATATGGTTCTGAGCTTTTTCTGACTGACTTATTTTGCTTAACATAATATTCTCAGGGTCCACCTATGTTTTTTTTTAATATTTTATTTTTTCCCCCACCATTTTTTAAATTAAGGTATTATATGTGTACATTGCTTACCATTGCCCTCCCTCCCCAGAGTTTTGTGTCCATTGGTTGTACTTATATGCATGCATACCAGTCCTTCGGTTGATCTCTTATCTCCCCCAGATCTCCCTACCCTCCTGCTGTCATTTGACAGTCTGCTTGTTGCTTTACTGTCTTTCTGTTCATTAGTTTATAATATCCTTTATTATCCATAAATGAGTGAGGACATGTGGTGTTTCTCTTTCATTGACTGGCTTATTTCATTCAGCATGATGTTCTCCAATTTCATCCAGGTTGCTGCTAATGAAGAGAATTCCTTCTTTATTATGGCAGCATAGTATTCCATTGTGTCAATGTACCATAGTTTTCTGCTCCTATCATCTGCTGTCGGGCACCTAGCCTGTTTCCTAATCCTAGTTATTGTAAATTGTGCTGCTATGAACATAGGGGCTCCCCTGGGTCCCACCGCTCTCCCGGGGCATAAGGCTCCCCCGGGTCCCTCCACTCCCAAGGGACACACGGCTCTCCCGGGGCACACAGCTTTCCCAGGTCCCACCGCTCCCCCATGTCACACGGGTCCCCCGGGTCCCACAGATCCCCGGGGGTACATGGCTCTAAATGGCAGTATTTCATCTTTTCTTAAAGCTGAGTAATAATCCATAGTATTTATATACACTGAGTGGCCAAATTATTATGATCTCTGAATGCATAATAATATGGCCACTCAGTATATATATATATTAGAGGCCCGGTGCATAAATTCATTCATGAGTGGGGTCTGGTCAGCCTGACTAGGGAGAGGAGACATGGGCGGTTGGCCAACCTGCCTGCTGGTTGAACTCCTGGTAGAGGGGACAATTGCATATTAGCCTTCTGGCCACTCCGGGTATGTATCCATATACATCTTTATCCAGTCCTCTCTTGAAGGACACTTTGGTTATCGCCATGTCTTGGCCACTGTGAATAACATTGCAGTAAACAGGAATGCATATATCTTTGTGGATAAATGTTTCTGTGATTTTTTAGGTAGGTACCCAGAAGAGGGATTGCTGGTTGTATGATAACTCTATTCTGAATTTTTTGAGGAACCGCCATGCTATTTTCCATAGTGGCTGCACCAGTTTACACTCCCACCAGCAGTGAATGAGGGTTCCTTTCCTCCACAACCTCTCCAGCACTTGTTATTGCCTGTCTTGCTGCCATCTAACAGGTGTGAGGTGTAGTTTAGCTGGTGAAGTTGAACATCTTTTCATACACCTGTTGACTGAGTGTCTGCTCAGGTCCTGTGTCCATTTTTTAATTGTATTGTTTGTTTGATATTGAGTTGTGTGAGTTTTTTTCTATAGTTTGAATATTAACCCCTTGTTGGAACTATTGTTTGCAAATATCTCCCATTCGGTTGATTGCTTTTTAATTTTGTTGTCAGTTTCTTTTGTTGTGCAGAAGCTTTTTAGTTTGAGGTAGTCCCATTCCTCTATTTTTTTGCCTTTACTTCCCTTGCCTTTGGGATCAAACTCATAAAATGTTCTCTATGACCGACATTCATAAGTTTAGTACCTGTGTTTTCTTTTATGTGATTTAACGTTTTAGATCTTATGTTTAGGTCTTTGATCCATTTTGAATTAATTTTTGTACATGGGGCCAAACTGTAATCTGCTTTCATTCTTTTGCACGTAGCTTTCTAATTTTCCCAGCACTGTTGACTGAAGAGGCTTTCTTTACTCCATTGTATGTTTTTAATCCCTTTTGTGGAAAATTACTTGCCCATATACCTGTGGTTTTATTTCAAGGCTCTCAGTCATGCTCCATTGGCCTATGTGTCTGTTTCTCTGTCAGGACCACGTGGTTTTGATGATCTTAGCTCTGTAGAATAATTTGAAGTCAGGCAGTGCGATGCCTTTGGCTTTGTTTGTATTTTCTGAGGATTGCTTTGGCTATTCAGGATCTTTGCGGTTCCATACTAATTTGGTTATTTTTGTCCTATTTATTTCAAAAGTAACATTGAGATTTTTATGGGGATTGTGTTAAATCTGTATATTGCTTTGGGTAATATAGCCATTTTAACTATGTTGATTCTTCAACCCATGGACACAGAATATCTTGCCAGTTCACTGTGTCCTTTTAATCTTTTCAATTATTAAAAATGCTTCATAGTTTTCAGTCTATAGGTCCTTCACATCCTTTGTTGGGTTTATTTCTAGGTATTTTATTCTTTTGATTGCAGTTGCAAAATGAAATTTTTTCATTCCATCTTGTGAAGTTCATTGTTAGCATATAGGAAAACAGTGGATTTTTAAACATTGGTTTTGTATCCTGAAACTTGTATTTGTTTAGTGTTTCTAATACAATGAAGAGCTGGTTCTTTGAAAAGATGAATAAAATTGACAAACTCCTGGCTAGACTCATTAAGGAAAAAAAGAGAAAAGACTCATAAAAACAAAATAAAAAATGAAAGAGAAGCTACCACAGACATCACAGATATATATACAAAGGATCATACTAGAATATAATGAGAGACTATATGCCACCAAATTAAATAACCTAGAAGAAGTGGGGTAAGTTCCTAGAAATATATAACCTTTCTAGACTAAAGAACTGGAAAAATCTGAGTGTACAAATGAACAGTGAGGACACTGAAACAGCCATCAAGACCTCACCCCCCAAAACGGTCCAGGCCCAGATAGCTTCACCTGTGAATTCTACCAAATGTTCAAAAAAGATTTGATATCTATGCTCAAGCTCCTCTAAAAAATTGAAGAAGAAACAATACATTCTAACACATTTTATGAGGCCAACATAACCCTGATATCAAAAACCTGACAGACATAACACAAAAAAATAAAACCACAAACCAGCGTCTCTGATGAATACTGATGCAAAAAATCCTAAACACAAAAATAGCAAATGGAATACAGCAGTATATCCCAAAAATAATACATCACGATCAAATAGGCTTCTTTCCTGGGGCCCAAGGTTGGTTCAACAAATGCAAATCAATCAATGTAATACATCACATTGACAATGGATAAAAATCATATGACCTTATCAATAGATTCAGAAAAAGGACTTGATAAGATGTAACATCCATTTATGATTAAAACAATCAATAAAATGGGTGTAGAAGGAAAGTAGCTCAGCATAATAAAGGCTATATATGATAAACTCCCAGCCAATATCATACTCCAATGACAAATGAAAGCTTTTCCTCTAAAATCACAAATAAGACAAGGATGTCAACTCTCACCACTTTTATTCAACATTACTAGTAGTGCTGGAAGTCCCAGAGCAGTGGTTCTCAGCCTTCCTAATGCCACGACCCTTTAACGCAGTTCCTCATGTTGTGGTGACCCTCAGCCATAAAATTATTTTTGTTGCTACTTCATAACTGTAATTTTGCTACTGTTAATGAATCGTAATGTAAATATCTGTGTTTTCCGATGGTCTTAGGTGACCCTGCTAGCGATTCTCAACCTGCCAGGACCTAGAGCAATCAGGCAAGAGAAAGAAGTAAAAGGCATCCAAATTGGGAAGGAAGATGAAGTGTCACTTACATAGAAAACCCTGAGGACGCCATCCATATAACGTGGTGCCGGTTTCAGGTGCACAGCATAGTGGTTTAAAACACATTGTCTCACACGTCTGGAGACCAAGTCGGAAATCAAGGCAGGCTGTGCTTCTACCGACTCCTCCTGCCTCTCCCAGCTTCTGGTGGTCGTGGCATCCTCGGTTGAGGTCCCCTTTCTTCCACCTCTGCCTCCACCTTCAGTGGCCTTCTTTTCTCTTCTCCGGCATGTTATTGCAGCCAGGGCCCACCCTGATAATCTAGAAAAAGCTCCTCCTCGCAAGATCCTGAACTAATCCAATTGTTTTGCCACACCAGTAGCATCCACAGGTTGCAGACATTTGATGGCATGTCTCTGAGGGGCTCTTCTTCTTCCCACCGCAGCAGCTATGCATAGCCACACAAAGCTTCTGTGTAGGCATGTTTTCGGTTCTCTGGAGATAACTGGGAGAAGAATTACTAGGTCGTGCTGCAAATTTATGTTTAACTTTAAAAAATATATATATTTTATTGTTTTTTTACAGAGAGGAAGGGAGAGGCATAGAGAGTTAGACACATCGATCAGTTGCCTCCTACACACTCCCCACTGGGGATGTGCCTGTACCCAAGGTACATGCCCTTGACTGGAATCAAACCTGGGACCCTGGAGTCTGCAGGCAGACACTCTATCCATTGAGCCAAACTGGTTAGGGCTATGTTTAACTTTTTAAGAAACTACCAAACAGTTTTTTGGACATTTCTACCAGCAATGCATGAGGGTTTCAGTTCCTTCACATTCTTGCCAATTGTCAGCCTTTAAAACTCATAGCCATTCTGGTGAAGCTCATTGTGGTTTTGATTTGCATTTCCCTGAAGACGAATGCTGTTGAGCATCTTTCAATGTGTCCTTCGCCATCAGATATGACTCTTGGTCAGATGTCCCCTTAGAGCTTCACCATCTGAGAAATCCGGTTGTCGTTTCCTTTCTGAGTTATAAGAGTTGGTTAGTGTACTGTTTTCACAGGCTGGCCGGTCATTGCCAGCCCTAAGGGCTGTGGAGACCAGTCACCTTGATGAGCAGGTGCTGAGACAACCCCGTTCCCCCCGGTGCCTAGAACAAGGGCAAGGTGGCCACCCCCGCATTGCACCCTGTGCCAGTCTGTTATTGGAGGGCATAGGGGACTCACAAGTGGTCCTTGGGCCACCAGTCACTGCCATGGGAGCTGGGAGATGGCTCACCCCATGCCCTGGAGACCACAGCTCAGTGGTGTCATAAGCTGGCTGTTGTCTGATGAGCTAGGGGACTGACCAGTGAAACCCCACAATGTATTCTCATTTTAGCCTGTTTTTTTTCTTTCATAACTTACAATTTTAATTAACTAGTTATTTCTATAATAACATATGTAGTTTCTTTCTTCCCCTAGAACAGTGTTCGGCAAACTCATTAGTCAACAGAGACAAATATCAACAGTACAATGGTTGAAATTTCTTTGGAGAGCCACATTTTTTAAACTTAAACTTCTTCTAACACCACTTCTTCAAAATACACTCACCTAGACCATGGTATTTTGTGAAAGAGTCACACTCAAGGGGCCAAAGAGCCGCATGTGGCTCATGAGCCGTAGTTTGCGGCCCTAGAAGACCAAAAATCCCCAGGCCAAGGACCATGTCTGTGCGTTTTGTCACCCAGCCCGTGGTCTCCCACACATTACATGGTCCACACAAGGCAGCCAACCAGTATTGGGTGGAGGGGTCCCCCTAAAACACAGCAATGGGGCCCAGGAGGGTGTTCTCTGCTTTTCGGTGGGTGGTTCACCTGAAATCAGTAAGTAGAGGGTCACTGTTGCTAAGTGGTTCACTGGCCCCAGAATGTGCTACTGTGGCCTGTGCTTTAACGGCCACTGATGCCATTTCCCCTTTTGCTTCTCATTCCAGCCATCTACAACTACAATGCCTCTCAAGACGTGGAGCTGTCCCTGCAGATCGGAGACTCGGTTCACATCCTGGAGATGTATGAGGGTGAGTCTGGGCGGCCCCCTGCCAGGCAGGGCAAGAGGCAGGAACAGTGGAAGTTACTTATTAATAAGGCCCTTAGAGCAAACTTCAACACGCTCTGCTTCCTGGTGGGGTGAAAGCCCAGGAAGTCCTCAGGTTATATGATTTCATACTGAGGGCGATTTCGAAACAGCCAGCTGAATACAGGAGTGCGGACACACCCAGTTACCAGAGTCCAAGTATGTGAATCCAAGTATGTGAATATGTTGGGCTCAACCACTGGTCATAGCTCTGGCTTGGGAGAGACACATGGGACCCTGGGCTGGTTGGGGGGCATGGTTCCCAGCAGGCACTGCTGATTAAGTAGCTCTTTTTTGTTGTTAATCCTCACTGGAGGATCATTTTTCCATTGATTTTAGAGAAAGTGGAAGGGAGGGGGAGAGGGGCAAATAGGAGAGAGAGGGAGAGAAACATCGATGTGGGAGAGCCACATCAATTGGTTGCCTCCCACAGGCACCCCAACTGGGCCGGGAACCTGCAACCCAGATACATGCCCTTGATTGGAATCAAACCCAGTAACCACTGAGCCATGCCATCCAGGGCTAAGTGGCTCTTTCTGCTCAGCACCAAATGTTGCCAGACTGGGGGAGAAATGAAGGAGACTGCTGGGCTTGCTGAGATTCTTGCAGAGAATTAGGTCAGGACCGCAGCCGGTCCAGAAAGCCTTCTAGTCTAGCGTATGTCCCGCAACTAGGTCGGTGTAGGGCGGTGGTTCCATTTAACCCGCTAGTGGGCGGCAGACCAGGACCCAGGACTTCCGGGGTGACTTAAAAAGCACAGATCACGTCCGCACCCTCCCCTCCCCTGACTTCTGGCTCCAGCTCCAGCTCTCTAAATCCCAGCAGGGTTCCTGTATCACACATCTTCTACCCCAACCCACAGGGCACAGTGTGCATGTATCCAGGCCCCCGAAGTTGAGGATCTAAGCAGAGAACCACGTTTAGGACCCATTTCTTCTCTGAAGACTGGGGCAGGAACGGGGAGGGGAACTAGATTTTTTGACACATGGGGCGAGCCTTGGTAGGGCAGGCACTCTGGATGCGCAGGGCCCGGCCTCCCCTGTGAGTGCTGGTGGTGGTCCAATGGCAAAGGTGCTCGCCTCAAATCCAGGCGCAGCTGCTGAGGACGGGCAGACAGATGCAGGGTGGGGACGAGGTGGGGAGCAGCGTTCGGCCGGAGAAGCTGTCCTCTGCCTGACGGCACAGAAGACTGCTGTGACTGCTGCCTGCCTTTAGCCTTCGCTGCGGGAGGGGCTTTGTATTGTCCCCTCCTTCATGCGGCTCCAGGTGCCATGCAGCCCCCAGGGCAGGAGAAGAACGGAGGGCTGCGTGGACTTCTTCCATCCTTTTTTTCCCCCATCATCCTCACTATCTTAGGTCCAGCCAAGCATCCTCTCCACGCTTCCCTAAGTCACCGGGACACCTGGCACAACCTCCTTACCTCGTAGGGACTCCACTGCATAGTGAAACCACAGACCTCTCAACCCCTACTGGGTCACACTGCTCACTGTCGGGGGCCAGATGCAACCATTCTGTCTGGTTTCTAGGGACACACATTTTTCCATTGTACGTCTGTAGCTTCTGCACCTCTTCCTGTGGGCTTGACAGGAATGTATCTTTTAAGATCACTGGGTGCAAATATTCTATAGATGACAATTAGGTTCTGATTTCTTTGTCATTTTTTTTTTTTTAATTTGGGATACGCCAACTTCCTTGTGTTGTTTCTGTTACTGCGTGAACTCTTTTAAATCCTCCGCCACGACTGCAGTTTGTGTCCCTTTGCAGCGCTCCCAGTCTTTTGTCTTATATGTCCTCAGACCTGGTTTTAAGTGCGTACAATTTTAGCATTGCCACATGAAGCCATTCCAGCTTTTAACTCCTGTTTGTTAAACCTGTTCTTATCTTGGTCTGTAGTCATCTTTTTTTCTTTAGTCTATTTAGCCAACTCATTGGCAGTCTGCAGATTCTGTCCTCCTGGCTCCTCAACGCTCTCAGAGATGCTGCTCGTGACGCGGGAACCTTTTCTTAGCTCAGCAGATGCTCCAGATAAACACAGGCCCACATTCTGGCCTCATCTTTCTGAGTTGGTCTTTTCCAGATCTTGACCTGGTAACTGTTCACTTTGCCATGTTAGCTCTTCAGTGTGCGTGCGTGCGTGTGTGCGTGCCTTCGGTATTGTCCAGCTTTTCTAATTGTCCTGCAGAGTGTGGGAGGAAAGATAGAGTGTTGAAATGAAATAAAGCAGATGATGTCTGTTAAATACACTTTCAAAATTCTTTTTTCGTTTTTACATGACCCAATTTTTATATTTTCTGAAATAGCTAATGGAAGCACTTTGACCTCCTAAGATTCATATTCATGGTAATTTTAAGTGTACACATTATTATTTAAAAAATATATATTTTATTGATTTTTTTACAGAGAGATAGGGAATTAGAAACATTGATGAGAAAGAAACATCGATCAGCTGCCTCCTGCACACCTCCTACTGGGGATGTGCCTGCAACTAAAGTACATGCCCTTGACTGGAATCGAACCTGGGGCCTTTCAGTCCGCAGGCCAAAGCTCTATCCACTGAGCCAAACTGGTTTTGGCTAAGTGTACACATTACTTACATGTTACCAAGTAGCCTCCCAATTGACTGATGAACACTGATGAAGGTAGCAGTCTTACGGACAAGCTAAGGTGGTCACTGAGCTTAGTGACTTTCAGTATAAACACACAGACACATAGACACACAGACACACACCCCGATTTCACATCGTTCCAGAGCTTGAGTTCCAAAGCCACAGTGCTCCTCGCACATTGCAGCTCCCCCAGCAGCTGGCTTGCAGGAGGCGAGGGCCTGCTGAGAGACAGTCTTACTTTATCAGCGCTGCATCTGTAGTACGAAGATCCAGGTGCTGTCTGCTGGCAGCAGGAAACTGACTTTTCTTGTTAACCGTTGCCATAAAACACTTGGGCACCAGCCATAGGACTCTGGCATCTCAAAACAGGACACCTGCGCCCATTCTGTAAAAGTAGACACGTGTTAAGGTGTGAACAGGCAGGTTTAGAACTCCTGAGTTCATTCATCGCCCAATGGCATGTCAGCTTTATAGAGGTTATTATTTTGGATTAGTTAAAAAAAATAGTATTTAGTTTATTGGATTAATAGTACCCCCCGACACCCCCCACACCCCGGCCAGATGCAGTGATAGGTTCTTATATCTGTTGAGTACTTTGCGTTCTTGGCTGGATTCTCAAATTCCTTTATTATTTCAGGCAGTTCAGGACTGAGTGAGGACGGGAGTGCTTTGCAAACATGAAACACGATGGAAATGCTGAGTAATACCTTGTTCTCTCCCTCCTCGCCCGTCTCCTCTTCCCTTTTAAAAAAATAAACAAAATGGAAACGCCCACGAGACTGCCAGATGGAATTTAAGGGGTGGGTAGTGCTGGCACTGGCCAGCTCCAGGCCTCGGGGTTTGTGCCTTCAGCTTCCTGTCAGATCTGCCTCCTGGGGCTCCCCCTCACCCCACGCTCTGAGATATTTGCATCCCAGACCCATTTTGGTGTGGTATTTCGGTGTGGACATGAGTCCACCCTCCTGGAACCCAGACATGAAACATTCTTTTCTGCCCACAACCCACAACAGAATACCACTCGGGCTCTCCTGCTGCTGCTTCCTGCCTGTGGTTGGGCGGATAATTATGAAAGTGATGGGTCCTTGAAGGCACGGCCTGCTTCCCCTTCCTCCCCAGGGCCCGGCCCGGCACGGTCCCTGGCATGCAGTAGGTGCTGAGTGAGCGATCGGGGCCCAAGGCAAGGTCTTTGGAGCAAGGCAAGCTAGGGTGGAGAGTAAAGGGGGCCAGGTCACATCCACAAAACCCCGGATGTTCCAGGGCAGGACTGCTTTCCTCCTTCCAAGAGGGAAGTGCAAGGGCTCCAGAATGGCCCTGTCCTCTGCAAACTGCGGAAGAATTTGGTTATGGCATGGGCTTTTCTTTTCTTCTGAATTGAGGGGAATTTCAGACGTACAGTTTGCCAGATTAAAGTGAATAATGTAATAGTTATTTACAAAGTGCACCATTCACAGAGTTGGGCAACCACTATCACTATCTACTTTCAGAGCATTTTTATTACCCCAAAAAGAGACCCCTGTACCCGTTAGTGGGCATTAACCCCCAGCTCCGGGCAGCCACCAACCTAATTTGTCTCCGTAGAGTTGCCTATTCTAGACATTTCATGTAAATGAAATCACATGTGCCGAAACCAGTTTGGCTCAGTGGATAGAGCGTCGGCCTGCGGACTGAAAGGTCCCAGGTTCCATTCCGGTCAAGGGCATGTACCTTGGTTGTGGACACATCCCCTGTGGGGTGTGTGCAGGAGGCAGCTGGTCGATGTTTCTCTCTCATCAACATTTCTAGCTCTCTATCCCTCTTCCTTCCTCTCTGTGGAAAAATCAATAAAAATATATATATATATATTTAAAAGAAATCACATGTAATATGTGGTCCCCTGTGACCGACTTCTACATAGCATAATAGTTCATCCATGCTGTATGTAGCCTGTCGGTACTTTGTACCTTTTTGCTGCTGACGAATATTCACTATATACATGGACCACATTGTTTATCCATTCACAGTTGAACACTCAGGTTGTTTCCACGTTTTAGCTATTATCAGTAATGCTGCCACAGATGCTTGCTGGCACATTTTTGTGTGAATCTACATTTTCATTCCTCTTGGGTATGTGCCTAGGAGTGGAATTGCTGGGTCATGTGGTAACCCTGTATCTGACCTTTTCCAGAATTGCCAGAATGATTGTGTTTTGGCTCCAGAACAGGAGACCACGGCCCAAATGAGAGAAGCCATCATTCACCCCTTAATCATTCATTTCTTTCTGTGACTTTCCCCTGACCTTCATTTGTTACTAAAAAACGAGGGAAGGGAGTAGATGGAATTGCATGGGAAGCTATATGCTGCTCATCTTTTATGGGCCCTGAAGAATTATTTGCCTCCAGAGACTTCTCCAGGGAACTGAAATCCACAAGGACTGAGGCAAGTGGCCTTGCCTCGTCTGTGGCACTGGCCTGCCTGAGGTCATTGCCCTGCCTTTGCTTCTTTAAGCAGACAAGGGATTTGGCAGCGAGGCCGTGGTTCTCCATCTTGCATGTTCTTTCAAAGCACTGCCCCCGGGAGAGCTCTGTGGTCATTGGGCCCTCGGCAGCACTCAATGAGCAAGTGTTATATGCTTATTACATGCCAGGTGCCTTTACTGAGCATAAGAGAAATTCCAGGCTCTGAGGTCACCTGAGCGACAGCAAGGCTCCTGCTCTCATAGGGTTTTCACTCAAGGGATAGACAAAAACAAGTGAACAAAGTAACCGAGCCCCCAGAATCAGCCCTGGCCGGTGGTGGCTCAGTGGATAGAGCAGCCTGCACACCAAAGAGTGGTAGATTCGATTCTTGGTCAAGAGCACGTACCCGGGTTGTGGGTTGACGCCCTGCCCCCCATCAGGGTGTGTGCGAGAGGCAACCAGTTTTCAGTTGAATGTGCTTTGAAAAGTAGGATTTCCGCATCCCTGATGTCCTGTGATTAACTGAAGTCTGGGTGCCATGATTTTACGCCCAAGGCCTGCTGTTGCACCTCTGGGAACTGGGTTCCTGCATTTGACTCATGTCCATTGGTTAATTCATTTTAGCCCCATAAGCCACTCAAGTTCAAGAGAGAGTGGCTGATGTGAACAGTGATCTCTGGGGTAAACTCAACACAATTGGCCCCGCTGGAAATAACTAAGTGAGATAATGTCTCAAAGGCGTTCCAAGCAGGCACAGCAAAGCATTTTGTATTATTTCAAAGGACAGCACAATGATGGGATTGGAACCAGAGAAAATGGGCAATCTGGAAAAGTTGAAAGAATAAAAGAAGCATTTGTGTATATATAGGAGGTCCCCAATCTACCAAAGTTATATTTTCTGTATGGAGTGAGGCCAGTTTTAAAATGCATTGGATCAAGGAATTCACCCCCTTACAATCTGCAAAGGAATAAAAATGGATTATGGCTTGAGCTAGACTTGATTCTCGTCTTTTTGTTGTTGTTAATCCTCATCCCAGAATATTTTTCCATTGATTTTTAAAGAACGTGGAAGGGAAGGGGAGAGGGAAAGAGAAAAATATCGATGTGAGAGAGACACATTGATTGGTTGTCTCACGGCCTGACTAGGGCCAGGGATCCAGCCTGCAACTGAGGTATGTGCCCTTGACTGGAATCAAATCTGGGACCCTTCAGTCTGAGGGCCAACACTCTATCCACTGAGCCAAACAGGCTAGGGTTTGACTCTCATCTTTATGAAACAGGCTTTCTTTAGTAAGTATAGAGGACAGTATTATGACAGATAGGTAAAGCTATACCAAATTTTGGCTCCATGGCTGGCAAAACTCTATAACAGAGGCATACATAAGAAGAGAGTGCATTTAAAGATTCTCTTCAAGCAGTGCCTTAACAAGCATCTTTTGGAGATGTAATAGGAACCTACATGGGGCCACTACAAAACAGAAACAAACTCACAGATACACAGATACCAGTACAGTCTCATCCAGCTCTTGGAGAATGTCTGATTTGAGAAGATGGGTTGTCACATCCTACCATATCCTGTGTGATAATTAGTCAACCTGGTAGCTCTGACTCATTGTTCCTCCTTTCCATCCATTTCCTTCTCTATTTGGTCAGCTTATTGGTCATAGGTGAGTGAGAGACAAAGAAAGTCTACATTGATTTTTAAAAATCAGTTCTTAGCCTGTGCAAAAGTATGCGAAATAAGGCATTGGACGTATTTGTCACTTTCATTTACTGTTGTTACACCGCCAGTCAAGATTAATTGGAAGACGATTGTAATTCAGAATCTAGTCTCCCCGTGCTCTAGTCATAAAAACAGCCGCCTTTCACAAACATGGTGGCAGTGAGCCCAACAGCTTGGGTTTTATGGCAGGGACTGCGTGCGAGCGTTTTGGCACCAGCCAGGAGAGCAGATTAGGCCAGGTGGCATTTTGTTGAGTCTGCCGGTCACTTCCCACATCTGTTTGACCTTCACCCTAAGTACAGCTTGTCAGTGACTACTGCTGGGGACATATGTTCCTGAGATGTGTTTTTTCAAAAGTTGTGTGTGGCAGTAGGAGTGTTTTCACAAGAAAAGCTAATTAAAAAGTAGAGTCTGTGAGAACTATCACCTTAAATTTAATTTTATTAAAAAGAGATTGCTGCCGAAACCTGTTTGGCTCAGTGGATAGAGCATCAGCCTTCGGACTGAAGGGTCCCAGGTTCGATTCTGGTCAAGGGCATGTACCTTGGCTGCGGGCACATCCCCAGTAGGGGGGTGTACAGGAGGCAGCTGATCGATGATTCTCTCTCATCGATGTTTCTAACTCTCATCTCTCTCTCTTCCTCTCTGTGAAAAATCAATAAAATATGTATTTCTTTCTTTTTCTTTTGAGCTGTATTTGAACGTGCTTCTAACTGGGATCTTCTAGGATAGGTCTGAGAACGCTTTTCTTTTTAAAAAATATATTTTATTGATTTTTTTGCAGAGAGTAAGGGAGAGGGATAGAAAGTTAGAAACATCAATCAGCTGCCTCCTGCACACTCCCTATTTGGGATGTGCCCACAACCAAGATACATGCCCTTGACCGGAATCGAACCTTGGACTCTTGAGTCCAAAGGCCAATGCTCTATCCACTGAGCCAAACTGGTTAGGGCCCGAGACCCCTTTCTGAGCGGTACGGTCATTCAGTGACTTCGTCATGAACTGCTACTTGGACTGGGTCCCTTTGGACTAACGAGGCAAGCGCAGCCCAGAAGCAGAGATGCACATGAGATGTTCTGGAGGAATGTTCTCCTGAGCTTACAGTGTCGTGTAAGTTTTGGGCTCCAAGAGATCTAAGTAGGATCAAAGGTTTGGAGGGAGCAAAGTGATGGGCAGGCTCCTTCCATCCCGTGACATCCATGCCCACTCATGGCTGTGCACACCCCGGATGCTGGGCCATTCACATAATTTGGTGTGTAGCTTCTACCAAAAATGTCTTCGGTGCCGCATCCCCATTACGAAACAAGACACGTCAAGTCATCTCGGGTCTGGGTGAGACTCCGTTAAGGATTAATGTAAGAAGAAAGTTCTAGAGGCAAGTTCAAAATGGACTGAGGGCAAATCTGAATAAGATACGTCTCCTCTTGCTTTATACCTGGAGAGAGAAGGCTGAAGGTGTATGCCTGGGCTTTGCTCATGGTGATAGAAGTCACTTATGATCTTTAAAAGCCTATAAGGACGCTTATGCATCATAAATATTAACTCTGCCAGAGTGCCTCCATTTTACTCAACCCACGGAAGCAAATCATTCAACAGGAAGTGTGACAGAGGCAGAAAACGCTGCCAGAGAAGACGTGGGCGCTGCACCGGGGTCTCGGGAGTACAGAGAACCCGAGTCCTTTTCCCGCCTCACCTCCACGTGTACCTCGGGCTGCAGGGAGGGGTGGACCGCCAGGGAGGAAAAAAGGATTATTAACCTAACCCTTATTTTCTGCGCACTGGCCCCAATGTTTGTTATCCGAACAAGAATATTAAATGTGTGAGCATTTAACTTTAACAGTAGGAATGTAACATTTTGAACAACTGTACCTGTCAATTTAATCCTCCTTCTAAATGGCAGGAACAATTAACACTGAATTCCTGACCTCGAATACTTGTTCTAGTTTTCACCAGTGCAGGCTTAAGACTGATATTGTAGTTGGAACTGAAGGCATGGGAATGGGTGGGGGGGATTTTATTTTTAATTAGTTCTCCTGCCAGATTCACTGCCCACTGCATATTAAATCAGGCCTTAGAATAACCTGTTTTGGGAATGTTCAAGGTCTCTTTTCTGTCTCCTCTCGGGCCTGGGTTACTCAGGACCATGTTCCTCCATTTTTCCAGCCACTGTCACATGGTTTTTCGGTCACCCGAGTTTGTTCTTCTACTTTTTTGTTCTCCTTTCCATAGTCGTGTTCTCTGCCATTTTCTCGGGTCATGGGACTTACTCTGCTGGAAAATGACTGTCCGTTTTATCAGGTGCTTGGACTTAGGACTGAGGCTTGCCTCTGGGCCCAGCACGGTATGCAACTGCTTCTGTAGCTTCAGCTGTGGTCATCTGTAATTGAAGAATAATTTAGACACGGTCTACTGCTTCTTCCAGGGGCAGGCATCCTCAGAAAACAAAAGCGAGAGCTCCATATAGCCTCCTGCTATCGTCAGCATAGGAGCCCGGGGATGGCCTGAAGGAGGACAGTCCCTGACCGTCCTGGGAACCTCCTTTCCAAGTCTGCCTGGCCTTTTCCACTCGAGTGTGTTCGGGCTTTCATACCCTTGGGCCCAGGAGAGCAGAGTTCCTGATGCTTGTTTAAAGCTGTGGAAGATGTCCACGTGGCTGGTGCGTGTGG
The DNA here is from genome assembly GCA_963924515.1 of Vespertilio murinus. Taxonomy (NCBI): domain Eukaryota; kingdom Metazoa; phylum Chordata; class Mammalia; order Chiroptera; family Vespertilionidae; genus Vespertilio; species Vespertilio murinus. The sequence continues at coordinate 96,031,637 of OZ004708.1, forward strand.
AGCTGGGATTCCCACCAGGGTCCTGGGGATCCAAGTGCAGAGCATGCTTTCAGGTTGCGAGGCCTTTGGGGGAATGGCACTTCCGGTTGGACATGGCATACAGTTTTCCAAAGGGGGTGCACTTCTTTTGCTTTTTAATCAGCTGTCAGACAAGGTTCCCATCACCCTAAGGTGTTTCTGTGGGGGTGAGCTCTTCCTGAACTCACGCCCTCCACCCTCCACCCTCCACCCAGCTCTTCCACACAAGCTGGTCACCCTGACCAGTTGGCTCCTTGCTGCCCTCCGCTGGGCATACTTGGGCTCACTTCACCCCCAGATGCCTCACCTGCCCTCCACACACACCTGCCTCCCTGCCTGTGTGTGTGGTGTTTTTTTTTTTTTTTAATGTATTTTTTTAATTGATTTCAGAGAGGAAGGGAGAGGGGGAGAGAGATAGAAACATCAATGATGAGAGAGAATCATTGATTGGCTGCCTCCTGCACACCCACTATTGGGGATTGAGCCCACAACCCCTGCATGCCTCCTACTAGGGATTGAGCCTGCAACCTGGGCATATGCCCTTGACCGGAATTGAATCCAGGACCCTTCAGTCTGCAGGCCAATGCTCTATCCACTGAGCCAAACCAGCTGGGGCTCCCTGCCTGCTTTTAACAGCTGACTTTGCCCAAGCAGACGGGCATGTCTGATCCAGGGGAGCATGGCCGAATCATTCCCTGCACCCAGGGATATCGCTCCGGTTAAGAAAACTGAGACAGTGGACCTCTGGTACCAATAGTTTGTCCACGTCCCTTGGGTCTGAAAGGTGGTCAGGGAGGACACAGTAAACAGAGAGGTCTCTGGTGGGGTCTCTGACTTCCCCAACTCTTCCCACCAGTGTGTGTGTGTGTGTGTGAATGTTCGTGTCCCAGATCATGCCTGCCTACCTGTGCTGGGAGAGAGGGCCCTCGCCTTGAACCCAGTGATCTTCGGCTCTGACACTCTCGGAAGGTCCCACATAGTTCAGACACCTTCTTGCTTCTCCTCTTTTGCCACCAGGACTCTTACTGCTGTCGCCACTGCTGGGCTCCACCTCTGCTTCTGCCACTGTTGATCTTGTCACGGCCCTGACAGCGTCTCTCCACCCCTGACTGTCTCGGTCCTCAAAGGGGGCCCCGTGGTCCACGTTTAGAACCCTGAAGTGTAGCTTCACTCTTTCATTTTGAGGATGCGTTCCATTGAAGAACTCGATACAAGTTTCTAAGTGACCGGACCGAAGGGGCCTTGGGGACAGAGCTGAGTGTTGCCTTGGGGCACATCCCTCACCTCACTTGTCCTCTTAGCTAAGGTGCTCTATCCCCAGCGCCTCGGCACCTGGTGGGTTTCCTTACGAGGCCTCCATTCTCCCTTCAAACATTAAGGCAGCCTTTTCCTCTCCTCTAATCTCAGGGCCCTGGGGAGTGTAGGTAGGTTTATGAAAAGCAGCCTACGCTGAATTTCTAGAAATCCTAGCAAGCTGGACGTGCCAGCTGGTGTCTCCCCGCTCTACCCGTGTCTCTCTGTTCCACTAGCAATTACATTACAGGTTCTTCCAGGTCCAGTCCGGGCGAGGGGTTTGTTATACTCTCAAACACCTCGAGGCCCACAGAGCCTAGCACGGTTCCCTATGAAAGTGGCTTCCTTCAATCTGGGGTGCTTGCCTCATTGATTCGTCCCTCACAGACCTGCACCCCGTTCTCACCCATCCTGTGCGTTGGTGCTGATGACAGCAAAGCCCGTAGAAGGGGGAGCTGCAGCACGCTCATTGCTGGGACCGACACCACCACCGCTGCATTTTTTCATTTCAACTTTCTGGACCTCACTGGGGAAGCTAGGGAAGGGACACAGAAGAGGGAGATTAGAGCCAGAAGCAAGAAGGACTGATTTTTTTTTTTTTAAAGCAGGGCTACTTAGCTTTAAAAAGCTTTTAAAAAGCCAGATGCAGAAAACATAAAGGGAATTGGCCAATGAGAGTGACGGTGTTGATTCGATGAGAGGGAAGTGTCTGTGAAGTCCGAGAGGTTCCCTGGGTTTTCAGGCAACATGTGGATGTGTCGCCTCTCCATTCTGTCCAGTGTGGTCTGGATCTACCCCCACCCCACCCGGACCAGGTCCCTCTGAGGAGGACTCCCACGTCACCTGCTATGGTAGCCACCAGGAGGAACCTTAGAATTTTATTTTATTTTTTTTTAAATATGTTTTTATTTATTTCAGAGAGGAAGAGAGAGTGAGAGAGAGAGATAGAGAAACATCATTGATGAAAGAGAATCATTCATTGGCTGCCTCCCGCATGCCCCCTACTGAGGATCTAGTCCGCAGTGCAGGCATGTGCCCTTGATGGGAATCTAACCTAGGACCCTTCAGTCCGCAGGCCGATGCTCTATCCTCTGAGCCAAGCCGGCTAGGGCGAACCTCGGCATTTTAACTGTGGAGTTGGAAGGTAGGAGGTAACAAGACGGAAAATCAATAGAATGTATTTGTGGGAGGAAATTTTAAGAGAGCAAAGCCTTCCTTTCCCTGACAGCTGAAGACGCATTCCTACAGAGCGGGCTGCCACAGGACCAGGATGGGGACGCCTGGGCCTTTGGGTTTCAGATGAGTCCTCTTAAGGGGCAGTGTCTCCTCTTTTCTGGACATTTTGGCCTCCTGGGTGGGGTGCTCAGACCCTGCCCCGCTCTGCCCACTGGGCCTAGGATCCCAGGGAGCGAGAAGGAAGATCCTCTGACGTCAGGCTTCACCTTATAGGCGGTGATTTGGTCACACTTTTCTTTTCTTTTTTAAAAAAATATATTTTAGCCGAAACCGGTTTGGCTCAGTGGTAGAGCGTCGGTCTGTGGGACTGAAAGGTCCTGGGTTCGATTCCGGTCAAGGGCATGTACCTTGGTTGCGGGCACATCCCCAGTGCGGGGTGTGCAGGAGGCAGCTGGTCGACGTTTCTCTCTCATCGACATTTCTAACTCTCTATCCCTCTCAATTCCTCTCTGTGAAATATCAATAAAATATATATATAGAAAAATAAAAATATATATTTTATTGATTTTTTCGCACTTTTCTTGCATCAGTTTATTCTGTCCACGGCCACCCGCTCAGGGAGACCTTCTTTCTCACTAAACACTTATAAGTGCTGCAATATGTCAGGCACTGCAAAGACACGGCTCTTTCTTGTTCGTCCAAGAAAGAAAGTCAAAGATGGAAACCACATGCCCTTCCCACCTACTTGGAGTGCTGGTGCCTGTGGTTTTCTGTTGGTGGGATCCCAGGGCCACGCCTTCCTGCCCCCGAGAGGCAGTGCCAAGGCAGTGCCGGGTCCCAGCCACCGTGCCTGGCATGGCCCCGGAGGCAGCTGGGGCAGGAAAGAGAGAGAGCAGCTGGCTGGTAGGCGACCTGCGTTTGCATCGCCAGCTTTGATAGTAAATTGCTGATTGACTTTGGGCAACCCTTCCAATCTTGCCTATATTTCCTCTTTTTAAAGTGAGGGTGTTAAATTTCCTTTGGAGCTCAGACTTCCAACAGCTACCTGCCTTTCTCAAAGACATAAAACTGAGCTAAGATAACTAACCAGGAGGACTGATTTATCTTGAAAAAAAGGTTTAAAAGAATAGACCCCTTGCCGAAACCGGTTTGGCTCAGTGGAGAGAGCGTCAGCCTGTGGACTGAAGGGTCCCGGGTTTGATTTTGGTCAAGGGCACATACCTTGGTTGTGGGCACATCCCCAGTGGAGGGTGTGCAAGAGGCAGCTGATCAATGATTCTCTCTCATCGATGTTTCTAAACTCTCTATTCCTCTCTCTTCCTTTCTGTAAAAAACCAATATTTTAAAAAAAAATCAGTAAGAACATAAGAAAAAAAAAAGAATAGACCCTTACCATTGACCATCTTTGCGTTCTTTGGCTTTCTGCCTTAGACCTTCTTTTGAGAAGCCCCAGCGAGCTGCTCAGTGCCTTTGGCAAATGAGCATCCTGAACCCCTAGGTTCTGGAAGGCAGCGAGTGCGCTGCCCACGGGGAGGATCCAACAGCTGGGCCCTTTCTTTGTCTTGTGCTGCTGCCTCCCTTTCCCCAGAGGGTCTGGGGCATGGCTTGGAGGGTTGGAGGGACACACACACTGGGGATGGGAGGGCAGACTCTCGCCTTGTAAACCTGACAGGTTACCTGGCTCCTAGGAGAAGGAACCTTTGACCTTGACCTAATTAACTGCTTTACCCAGCCAACTACCGGACCATGACCTGAAAGGGGATTTAGCACCTGCTTCTCTCCCTCCCTCCCCCTCCCCTCCTCCCTATACCATCGGTGCCTGTAAACAGTGGCTCCCTATCTATTTCTTACCTTTAATTCCTGGAGACCAAAAGAAAATTAAGGTTGTGGAATAATGTAAATGTATGGTCAAACCACACAACCGTACACTTAAAAATAGTTAAAATCGTTCCTTATCCGTTATGTTTTTTTCACAGCAGTAAAAACTAATCTATTGATTAGGGGGAGAGGAAACTAATTAGGAACTGCAGTGGAAGGAGGGATTTTACAAAACCCCCACCGTGGCTTCCACATGTAAACGATGCTTTTGTGGTTCAGAAATCTCCAGAGTCCCCTCGGCAATGGCCTTATCAGTCTGCAGCCTAGTCCTGATCCTCTCGTGTGGGGCTGTTCCCAAGCAGAGCCCTTAAAAGCCCCTTTGTACTTAATTGTTTACAGATCTATTTTCTTTCCCTTTGAAGACTGAGTCTGGTGTTCCATAAGCGTTTTATGTATAATGAATGAACGAGCGGCTGCATTAGCGAAGTGAGCCCTCCGCTCCCAGGGCCTTCTCAGAGAGAACTTTCCGGCAGGCCTCGTAGTCCCCCATCCTCTCCTCCACCCAGGCCCGCGCTACCCTTTCAGTCCTCAGAACTTTCGGCCCCGTGTGGCACTGCTTGCTTTGCTTCTTCGCTTGTGTGCTGACATGTCAAGGTGTTTGTTTCTCTTTCCGCTGGAGGAGAAGACTTCGGAGGGTGGAGACCTTGCATGTCTTGCCCTAGCGTCTCTTCTGTTGAATGAGTCCGTCTGTGACCGAGCTTTTGGAAATAGCAAAACTCATTCAGAATCAGTTTTGGAGCACAAAGTGATCCATTAAGTTGAATAATGTCTTTGGGAGGAAAAGTAATGAAAAAAAATGGTTGTTTGGCTTTTCACACACGACTTCCACGGGTTCCCGAGGCGATTTCAAACAGGAATATTCTGTAATCCTGGAGCAGTCTGTCACCATGGAATCTCATGCCACTTTGAGATTTGCAAGGCTGCTTTGCAATGTTCTGTTGAGAGTATAACTTTTGTGTGGCTTTCCAAAAGTGCAAACATATGCAGTGAAATACCCTCATCTTAGGTATGCAGTCCCGTGAGATCTAACAGATAAATGCACCTCCTACTCCGGTCACCATAGAGAACACTTCCCTTGCCCCAGGGAGTTCCCTGTTGATTTCTCCCACACAATTCTGACACCCCCTTCCCCCCCCCCCCCCGAAACCGCTACTGTCCTCATTTCTACCACTATGAGCTTGTTTGTGGCGGCTCTCCATAGCTCACCTCTGCTTCATAGCCAGTCTCTCTGACAGGTTTTACCTCCTTCTACCGCCTCAGACGAATGAGAGACTTTCTTGGTTCCTCCTCCTCCCCCCCCCCCCCCTTGGGATTCGTTCCCCATGGAACCCTCTCTCCTGCTTCGTTTGGAACTGGCTGCTCTCTAGGCCAGCCATAGATGGCCTCTTTCCCAAGGCACTCATCATCAATGTCAGGGTCAGAAAAATAAGAACTAGTAGGCACTTGAGCAGAGCTAGGGGTCGTATGCCCTGTGTGTACAAATTAATAGAGTTCACCTCTATGAACTTTGGCCTGTCTGGGTGTATTAAAAGTGATGAGTATGCATGGCTACCTTCGCTCCATTCCAGGATCACAGGGTTCATTCTAGTTTTTTTCCCCCTTTCTGTGTTTGCAATCCCCCTCCTGTGACAGTAAGAAAACTGGCTCTCATTATTCCTAATATATTTCCTATTCAATTCATTCCCATTATGTAACCAGTCTCAATTTTCATTACCATACCTTCTCCCATGTGGACATCTTTGTTTTTTAAAAATATATATTTTTATTGATTTTTTACAAAGAAGAAGAGAGAGGGATAGAGAGTTAGAAACACCGATCAGCTGCTTCTTGCGCACCCCCACTGGGGATGTGCCTACAACCAAGGTACATGCCCTTGATCGGAATCGAACCTGGGACCTTTCAGTCTGCAGGCCGACGCTCTATCCACTGAGCCAAACTGGTTTCGGCCCATGTGGACATCTTGCACATCTGCTCTCGCTCTTATAACCCGCATCAGTGCACTGTCCTTCTCTCAAAGTCCCCCATGCAAACTCCCCCGTTGCCCTGTCTCACCTTGGATCAGGGCTTGGTTGCTCAGAAATGGAAGCAGATGGGCCAAGATAAATCTCTTGATTCTGTCTTCTATGACTCAGCATTTTCCTTTCTTCCATCCTCTATACCAAAGAACACTACGATCCACCCATTTACCTAAGCTCAAGATCTAAATGCCCTTGAATATGTGCCCTTCTTTCCCCTGTTCACGGCTATTCTCAGCTAAATCATGAGCAGCAACTACCTTGTATTTAAAATCTGTCTCCATCTTTTTATCTCTTCATTTTTACTGTACCTGTTAGTCTCTTCAATGATGTTCTTTCAAGTTCCTGGTGAGTCTGATGGGGAGCCGGGCTTGAGAATCATACCTCCCTCCAACACCTTCCCACCTTCTTCTTCCCTTTCATGACTCCTTCCTGGCAGCTCCCCCTAGTGACCTTTCCCTGATTGTCCTGTGTCACCGTCATCCTCTGCCCTGTTACTCTGGCTGAGTGCTGCTGCTTAGCACTGTCATCTGAGACCATCTAGGTGTTTTTATTTTTATTTTTTTTGCCATTAGAGTGCAATCTTTGGGATATATTTTCTCTCCACCACACCTTGGCACCTAAATTAGTGTTTAATAAGTAAATATTTGTGGAATGACTGTGCATGAGGGGAGAAGAGCCAAGTGAGGACCTGTCATCGGGAGTCAGGAAGTGTTTGCACAGGAGGTGACATGGAGCAGATGATGGAGTGTATGGGGATCATCTGAGAAACCAGATAAAGTAAGCAACTCGGACAGTGCAGTTAGGAACTCTGCTAGCTCAAATCAGAGGGACAGCTTTTTCCCGTTTTGGGGAAGTTCCCAAAAACAGAAATGACGGTTTCCCAAAGGGAAGAGCATAGAATCACTTTTAAAAATATATATATTTTATTGATTTTTTACAGAGAGAAAGGGAGAAAGCTAGAGAGCTAGAAATGCCAATGAGAGAGAAACATTGACCAGCTGCCTCCTGCACAGCCCCCACTGGGGATGTGCCCGCAACCAAGGTACATGCCCTTGACCGGATTGAACCTGGGACCCCTCAGTCCGCAGGCCGGCGCTCTATTCACTGAGCCAAATTGGTTTCGGGGAGCAAACTTGACAAAACTTCAATGCTACTTTGTGCTCATTATTAGAAGACAGGGCTCCTTGGAAAAGACAGTAATGCCAGGAAAAGGAAAAACAGGAAGGCTGCGGGAAGAGAGGAAGACCACAGAGGAAACGGGTTGAGCAGGGCTGCTTAGGGCAGGACACGGCATCACTCATTCCTAGGGTCGCCATGTTCCGACGACGCCACAGCACATGACAGCTTGAACTGTTACCATATCCCTTGCAGTTGGTAACAATTGAATTTATGAGTCTTTACAGTACATGATTAAAACTCTAGGTCCCGGCGATACCCTGCTGCTGCCTAATGCCGAGCAAAATGTTCCCTTTCACAGATTCACCATGGTAATTGGGTTCCTTTAGAGAAGGGTTTACACGTACCACGATCTAGAGGAGACTGAGGAGGTGAAAGGTTTTTTCGAAAATGACAGGTTTAGGAAGCATAATTCTGTGATGAATGGCTGTGCAAAAATACTGTTTACAAAAGTACAGTTAAATTGCTCTCTGAAAGTGAAGTCTGTATTGTAACAGCTTGATTGTATAGGACATTGAGAGATAAAACTGGTTGGAAAAGACTCAAGAGGGAAAGGGAGGAGAGAGAGAGATCATATAAATTATTTAAAATGTCTGTTTTAGTAGTATAAGACGACTTGTAGAAACTATATATTATGGGTAAAAATCCAGAGTCATTCATGCAAAAACTCATAGTATTTATGAAGGTGTTAAGAGGCTGGGTTGCCTGCTGTCTTTTTTTGTTTGTTTGTTTCTAAGTTTGCTTCCCCCTCTCCCATCCCAGGGTGAGGGTGAAACCATTTACTCAGGCAACAGCCATTGTCATGCGTTAGCAGACCCAAGCAAGCATGTGTCAGTGCTAAAGACTCTTGAGACCCGGGAGGTATATTTAACGTGATGTTATGTCTAGATCTCTCCCATAGTTTGACCTTCTCAACTGGGAGCAGTATTTCCTGTTCCAATATCTTTCTCTCAACTGTGGGCCCGGATGCAAACCTATAATGATTCCATAGAACAATGCTCCATTTCTCCCTGTAAAAAACAATAGCTAAATTTATTAAATTTCTGAAAACTTAAAAAATCTTTGAAAATGTTATTAAATCCATGTGCAAAGAAGGTAAGTTCAACTTTATACTTGTAACATGTCCAAAATAGATTGTGTGATTTTACATAGAAAAAATTACAAGAAAGGTCTAGAACCCTATTAGCAATTACCTAACAACATTTTATTTACAGCTTGTATCTGTTCCCTGTGTGTTTATGGCTGCTTTGCACATATGTGCCTCTTGCAGCAGGATGCCTGCTGGGCATAGGGAATAAGGAAAATTATTACAGTGAATGACCTATAGCAGGTGTTGAATAAATATTTAATATAAACTATATGTTTATGGACAGATTACATTGTATACTCTTTCTACAAAATAGAGGGTGGGAAAACATCCATAGGTATATCTGTATTTATTGAAATTTTGAAAAGGAAGTTAAAATCTTTTCTTAAAGCTTCATCAATCAAATAACATAGAATCTTTTTTACTGTGGGGGTTCTTATAGCATTGCCAAGAATTAATTTGAAATGCTTTATTACTGATGTCATTGCTTAAGTGCAAATATTTCTATATATAAGATTTGCTTCCCCAATTTAAAGTTGTTCCATAATGGTGATTCTTGTGCTTGGAACTGAGAGAGAGAGAGAGAGAGAGAGAGAGAGAGAGAGAAAGAGAGAGAGAGAGATAGAAACAGAAGAAAAAGGGAAGGAGAAAGGAGAGGGAAAGTGGGGAGAGAGAGATCATATAAATTATTTAAAATGTCTGTTTTAGTGGTATAAGGTGACTTGTAGAATGTATAGATATGGATGAAAATCCAGAGTCCTTCATGCAATAACTCGTAATATTTATGAAGCTGTTAAGAGGTTGGGTTGCCTTCTGTCTTTGTGTGTGTGTGTGTGTGTGTGTGTGTGTGTGTGTCTATTTTTTTCTCTAAAGGAGCAGGGATGAAGCATGATTCTAAATGAATTTTAAATCCTTTAGCTAGTAAGAGAATAAAGATTTAAAATTGATCTACATTTTTATTGTATGGTATGATAAACCAAAATGTGCATAATCTGGCATATTATCTGCAAATTGTCTCTTGGATTCCACCTACTGTTCTAACAGAATGTGAGGATGTATCTTGCTAATATCTTTATATTATCCCAGATAACATAGAAGATTGTGTGTTCTCTTATATCTTGACAGGGTGGTACCGAGGATATACCCTCCAAAATAAAGCGAAAAAGGTATGGCTTTTCATTCAACTTTTGAGTAAATCTGTCTGCTAGTTTCGTGTTGTGTTGTCTGCTTCCATATCTCCTCTGCTGTCTCCAGACCGAGTTTGCTTTCTCTTTGATGGCTGTTCTTTAGATGTGAAAACATATCCTCTGGTAAAAGGCTGCCGTCACCCCTTTCCTCATTCTCTATTTTACCTGTGAACTAACTGTGAAATAACACAGCCCTCCCCATGGGCTCTTTAAGGAGAAGGGCCGACACACTGAGCCGCCCTGAGGCAGTGTCCAGAGAAGTGACCTCACCTCAATACACAGAGGGCGCTGACATAATTAGTAGGTTTTCTTTTAGTGTGGTGATCAGTAGTATTGGCTCTGGGAGAAGGAACCATCATCCATTTAAAAAATATATATTTTATTGATTTTTTTACAGAGAGGAAGGGAGAGGGATAGAGAGTCAGAAACATAGATGGGAGAGAAACATCGACCAGCTGCCTCCTGCACACCTACCACTGGGGATGTGCCCGCAACCAAGGTACATGCCCTTGAACGGAATTGAACCTGGGACCTTTCAGTCTGCAGGCCGATGCTCTATCCACTGAGCCAAACCAGTTTTGGCCATCAACCATTTTTTCCATAGTATTGGCATTGGGAGAAGGAACCAGAAACCACTTTTTCATCAGCCAACTCAGGATGAAAGCCCAGAGGTGAATTCACAGACCCGCCCGGCCTGTGCTGGCTTCTCGCTCCCAGTCCCTCAAGCCCAGCAGCGTGGTGATACGGTGACATTGCTCT